>CM053594.1:230524156-230570021 GCA_028646575.1 Pseudocheirus occidentalis | reverse complement strand
AAATTTGACTTTTTAAGGCATTATTCTCCTCATTGGCTTTTTGGGCCTTGTTTGCCATTTAAGTTAATCGGTTTTTTAAGGTGTTATTCTCTTCAGTCAGGTTGTTGACTGTCTTTTCATGATTTTCTTGCATCATTCTCATTTCTTTTCCCAATTTTTCCTCCACTTCTCTCATTTGGTTTTCAAAGTCCTTTTAAAGCATATCTGTGGCTTGTAGGCAATCTTCATGTTTCTTGGAAGCATTTGGTGTGGGAGTTCTGACTGTGTTGTCTTCCTCCCACTCCATTCTTTGATACTAAAAGGATTCTAGAGTTTTATTGCTGTTCTTAGTTTCCTTCCTTTTCCTCATGTTGGCCAGCCAATTAATTGCTTGATTTTTTAGCTCTGTGGAACTCTGCTTCCAGGGGGGAAAGCTCTGTCCTAAATTTCTGGGGTTTTCACAGCTGCTGGAGCTATTAGTGGGGGGTTCTGCAGTCCCCACCAGCTTTGGCTTGCTGAAAGCGCACCCTAGGACCACCACCCAAGATCATGATCCGCATCCAGGCCACTCAATGCAAGAGCCCTTGGCCTTTGATCAATTGCTTTGGCCTCCCTGTGGTCCGCAGGCCAGGAGGTCTGAAGCAGTTGGATTGGGCTGCTTCCTTGCCCTGGGGGCAGTTTGGCCAGACTGCTTTCCCCCCCCCCCAAATTTAGCTTGAATTCCACTGACCTTTCTCTTAGCCTTATTTCTTCTGGCTTGATAAATGTGGAGACTGCCCCAGCTGCCTCTGATCCACTCTACTGTAGATTCCAGCTGTGGCTTCTACCAGCTACCCTGGGGCCAGGCCAAGGTTTCAGGCTGGGCTGGCCTCGGCTCCCAGCCTACTGTGATGAGCCCCACTTGCTGAGCTGCCTTCAACCAGAGATGTGTTTTCTGTATTTTTGTGAGTTTTGGAACCCTACATTTGTTTAGAGTCATATTTTCTGGGTATTTAAGGTGGCTATGTGGTAGCTGGGAAACTTTGCTGCTTCAACGCTGCCATTTTGGCTCCACCCCTCCACACATTCCTTATGCATGTTGAGTGTGCCAGCTGATGGCATGCGTATTGTGGGAGATGGTGTCCTAACTAAATGAGGGAAACATTTTATTATTACTTTTTTTTTAATCATGCTATTTTATTGCCAGTTTTTTGTTTAAATGAATTCTGTCCTGTGGCTGAGACTTGAAAAAGAAAACACATTAGTGCTACAAATGCATATATGCTACAAAGGAATGAATGCATGGTTGATAGCCTTAGTGATATATAAGGGAAGGCAACATTCCCCCTTGGGCCTTTATTGGCAACAGGTAAGTTAAACCAAATAAGGTAACAGGTAAGTTAAACTAAATAAGGTATTTAAATCTTCAAAATTCAGTTTCGAATATTTTCTGCAGATAAGGAAAAAATGCAAACAGGTAGACACTATAACAAGTTTTACCAGTGTTTCTTGAAAGATCTCATACAGGCTTTGTGTAAAGTCATGTACCTGTGCCCATGAAATTTCTTTTAATTACAACAGTAAATGGTCACTCATTTCCACATATTTGACTAAATCTCCTTAACCTTTGGGAAAGAGCAAACCTTTTAAATCTCAATTCAATTTCTACGCTAGGAATACTGACATCAGCAAGCAGGACAACTGTTTTCTGAAAGTGTCTTCACATTTGGCATTCTCTTGCTGTCTCTGTCTCTTTATATCTTTCCTCCCTCCCTCCCTCCCTCCCTCCCTCCTTCCCTCCCTCCCTCCTTCCCTTCCTTCCTTCCTTCCTTCTTTCTCTTTCTTTCTTTTTTCTTTCTTTCTTTCTTTCTTTCTTTTTCTTTCTTCATGTTATTTTATTGCCTTCTTCCTTCCTTCCTTCCTTCCTTCCTTCCTTCCTTCCTTCCTTCCTTCCTTCCTTCCTTCCTTCCTTTCTTTCTTTCTTCCTTCCTTCCTCCCTCTCTCCATCCATCCTTCCTCTTCTCCATCCCCCGTGTCTTTGTGTTCAAGCAGGTATCAATGGCAAAGAATTTGAACTATTGCCTTCCAAGGGGATTGGGAGTAAAGCGGTGTTAAAAGTTAAAAGAAGATGGAAGTAATGTTAATGACAAGGAAAAATCTCAAGTAGATATGGATATTGGAATAGCCCTTTTGATATACACATACATGTGCGTACGTATGTATGTATATATACATTTGCATACATAATAAATATAATATGTGAAAGTATTGGATGTGTTTGTGTGTTTGTGTGTGTGTGTGTGTGTGTGTATAAGCACTCTTCTAGTACCTATAAGAAGACCTGTTTGTGTTCTCAAGGAACTTACAGTCCAATAAGAGAAAAACTCCTCTGGATAAAGGATACAAAGAATGAAAGGAAATAAGCAATATAATGTTTTATCAGAGTTCACAAGACAGAGACGCTATTTTGAGGGCATGGGAGGAATCAGAGAAGGATTTTTAGAGAAAGTTGAACTTGAGCCCCAAATGTTAGAAAATAGAAAGTATTTCAATTGATTTAGTAGGATGGTAAATATAGGGTGGGTTGAGAGAGGATTTTAGGCATAGAAAACTCCATGAGCAAAAACAGGTATATGACAAAAGGCAAAATGTACTTGGGAAAGGGTGAGTAGTTTGGTTCAACTGAAGAGAAGGGTAAGTGAAGGAGAGATAACACAGTACCTTGTCCATAGAGGTTGAATGATAAATATTTATTGAATTGACAAGGATGGAAAAAATAAGTTTGAGTCAGATTGTGAAATGACTCTGAATGCCTGGCTAATGAATTTAGATTTTTTTTTTTAAGGTAAGCAATGGCTAGTTTGAACAGGATAATGATGTGATTAGACTTGTGCATTAGAAAAGTTAATGTGACAATGGTAGATGGAATGGATGCTAAGGCAGTTCAGGTGGGAGAGACTGGAAACAGAGAGATCTACTAGGAGGTTTTTGCTATAGTTTAGGCAAAAGATGATGACAGAAAGAATGAGAAGAAGACGGTGGATACATGTATATTTCTCTGCTTTTATCTGATCATTGAGTTGAAAACAAGCTGCAGAACACTGAGAACAGATCATAGACAGCATTAGAGTAGGTCAAAGGTTTTCAGGTTTCCATTTAAATATATTTTTCAAGTTCTGTATAGAGAGGTATACACACATACACACAGACACTTTAAATGAAATTGGAATTCTTTTGCATGAGCAAAATCATGCAGCTAGAGAAGAGAATTGTCAATGAGTAAAAAAAAATGGAAGAAATATCTCTAATAAAATTCCAAAATCCAAGACATATGGGCAGTTAACACAAATAAATATTACCAGACCAAGAGTCAATTCTCAAAAGACAAGTGATCAAAGGATAAGAACGAACAGTTCTCAAAAGAATTGCAAACCATTAAACAACTTTATATAACATTGCTTCAAATGATTAAGAACACAATTAGAACAGTTTTACTTCATACCTAGAAAATTGACAATGAGGACAATGATGTGGAAGATGAGAATAGTTAATGCTGAGAGGATTTTGTAAAGAAAGGAATGCTAATGTACTACTGGTGGAGCTATGAATTAATTCAACCATTTTGGAAGGCAATTTCAAATTATGTTAAGTGACTAAGATGCCTATAATCTTTGACCCACAGACTCCTCTGGTTGGCATGTACCTCAAGGAAATCCATGATAAAACAAAATTGCTTCACATATACCAAAATATTTATACAGCACAGACTTGTAAAATGAGAGTTTCATCAGTTGGGGAATAGCTACAGAATATTACCGAACTATAAGAAATGACAAAGATGACAATAGAAAAACGTGAGAAGATGTGTGAACTGATGATGAAGTAAGTAGAACTGGGTGAAAATATAGACAATAACCAAAATAATATAAATAGAAACCACAAAACAATAATGAAAATAGAAGCTGAATGCTGTGAAATTACAATGAGAAAGCTTGACCCCCAAAAGAGATATGGGAATTTATCTCTACTATTTCTTTGTAAAGAGATGGAAGACTAAGGAAGGAGAGTGTTAACACTTCAGATAGCGTCAGATTTTTCTGATATGTTGCTTAGCTTTGATGAACTTTTTTCTTCCTCTTTTTTTTTATTCTTTGTAATAAGGAATGGTTCTATGGGGCTAAGCAGAGCCCAGGCATTCATTGAAAAATATGAGGTGAAAAAAGCAAAAGATGTGAATGAAAATTTGATTAAAATAAAAAAAGATACTAATGAAATTTATATTTAAAAGAATTCTGAGGTTTAATTTCATACTCAAAAATGAGGTCAAAAGATGGGAAAAGTCAACATTGAAGAAACTGTGGCGGGAAAAGGCACATTAAGGCACTGTTGCTGGAGTAGTGAATTGGTTCACCTATTTTGGAAAATAATTAGAATTTAAATAGGAAAAATTATGAATCTATTCATATCCTTTGACCCAGGTATTTTCCTGCTGGAAATATATCCCAGAAAGGTCAAAGAAAGAAAGAAAGGTCCCATATATACTGAAATATTTAGAACAGGACTTGTAGTGTCAAGGAACTATAATCAAAGTGGGTGACTATTAAATAGGAAATGTCTAAGGAAATTTAGTATATAGTATAATGGAATATTGCTATAGAAAAGGAAATAAGAAGTGTGAAGAATTCAGAGAAGCATAGGAAGACACATGCCCTGATGCAGAATGAAGTAAGCAGAACCAGAATAATAATATACATATGACTGAAATAATGTAAATGAAAAGAACACTAAAACAAAGCCAAGTATTATGTTAACATAAATATCAATCTAACCAACCTAGAACGTATCCTTCTCTGAAGGGGGGGGTATGTTCTAGGGTATGACCCTAGAATATAAACAAAGAAACGCACTGTGTCTTCCCATGGATGGAGAAGCAGGGGCCTGTTGGCATATGGAACACTGCATAGGCTGTTAGTAGATTTGCTTAACTGTGTTTTCCTTTGTTATAGGGGTGGGCTCATAGAGGGGCTGGGGAGAGATTTAGGAGGTGAAGAATATCCATAAATAACTGAGATGTAAAAACAAAAGATATTAATGACATACTTTTAAAACCTAACATACCTACGTGTATATGTGTGTGTATTTATATCCATTTTCTTTATTGACATGCTTACATAGGGCATCTTCCCAGTACAGCATAAGTGCCTTGAGGATAGGGACTATTATTTCATTTTGTTTTTTAATACCTAGTGCTCAGCACTTAATAATTCTTGTTGGATTAGATTCTGTTCATCATAAAATCCAGGTATTTGTCCAATAAAAGAACAAATGTAAAAGAAGAAGAGGAATAGCTTGGCTAGATATTAAACGTGCTGGGCATTATAAGTCTTTGGAAAGAGTGGAGAACAGTAAAAAATTGTCACTGTGGCAAGAAACTGTGTGGATCCAGGAGAAACCACATGTTTCCTCAGTCATGGAGAGAATTTCAGGAGTGGACGGTAGCTTGAACATTGTTATGGTGCAAGCAAGGAAAAACATTTCTTGGATAGCTAGATTGAGGAAAAACATGCCTCTAATAGCATGGAATCAGGTGGTAGGACAAAGAGATTATAAAAAGGATACTTTTAAGAATTACTGAACATTAAGCTGGACAAATATGACTTGATCCTACCCAGGAAATCAAGGGGATGCTCTTTACTTGTACAACATCAACACAACTTTCTAAATGAAACATTGGAGTGACCTAGCCCTATTAGAGTCATTACTCAGCATCTCTGCCAACCAGATACTCTGCTTCCTCTGTGGCTAAAATGCCACATCTAGCTCAATTTAGAGAAGTGGAAAGCTACTGTATTAAAGTCTGGAGACTTAGGTCTGAATCCACTGGATAAACTGTGTGTCCCAGTATAGCGCTTGACAAGTAGTCAATGATGAATACATTCTGGTTACTGACTGATTGTGACACATCAGTTCACCTCTCTCAAACAAAGATTTATTTTTAAGTAGTATTAGTTTTATTAGGCCTAATCTGTGTTAAACTCAAGAGATACAAAGACATGGTGAAAAACTTTCAGCGCCTTAGGGGCATTTTAGGGGACTACAATACACCTTCTGAGAAGTAAATGCATGATAAATTGATGGAGAAAGCACTAAGGAATTGAATAGGAGTAAATATAAAGATGGGCAACTAGGTTTTGCTGCGGGTGGAGTGCATGGCCTGAAGTTAGGAAGACCAGAGTTCAAATTCAAATTCAGATACTTGCTAGTTCTGTGAACCTGGATGAGTCACTTAACTCTTTCTGCCTCAGTTTCTTCATCTATAAAATGAACTAGAGAAGAAAATGGCAAACCACTCTAGTATCTTTGCCAAGAAAACCTAAAGCGGTGTCATGGAGAGATGGACGCAATTGAACAACAATAACAACAACAATGTGTGCAGAAAGGCTTTGTATTTGAAGTGGTGCAGGAATTCAACCTTGAAAGAGATGAAGGATTTTAGGAGGGGAAGGTGAGAAGACTTCCATTTTTGGTGTAGAGGAACAACCAGGCAATGTAAAGGCACTGAAGTGGGAGGGTGGAATGCTGTCATCAAGCTTGACTTGAATGAGGAGTGTGTGGTATGTTAATGAGAAAAATGTCTGGAAAGGAGAATTGCTAAATTCTGTGATTTTCTCACTCTTACAACAGGGGCAAAAGTCTATGTTCTACCACCCGGGGATGCTACTGGACATTGGTCCCTGATGCTGTTCAACAATAAGGACCAAACAGGGTCAATGGCTGGTGGTTAGATGCTCCACGTCACCCTAGGGGGTGCACATCAAAACTTATGGTGGAAAGAAAGCATCAAAAGCAGGTTTGTGCTTCTCACACCCAGGCAAGTCCAAGTTTACAAAGCTTACATACTCTTCTGACTGCAGGACATTTATGTAATGAGCACACGTATTACTGAATAGGAAATGGGAAGCAATTTTTTTCTCTCTGACAAATAATAACTTGTTTTGAGGGATCAAATTATCAATGCCACCTCATACTTGGACTCATCAACTTTTTATGCTTTGTAAACAGAAGAAAAGAACAGGTAATTTAATTGAAATGCCTTTTTATTTATGAGGCTTAATTCTGTGATTTGCCATTGCAATCCACGTGACATGTTGCACCAGTTAGTGAATCATTTCTGTTCTTAGTGTCTCTTATAGTCAGATCAAGTATGTGAGCAGCATGAAACAGCAAAGAAAGTATCATCATAGTGTGTTGCCTTCATCCACAGATGTTGCCTATTTAACATGTAGTCAGACAGGTCCAGGAGCTATGCCCCCTGGCAACCCAGCAAATAATATTCTTTGTGCAGTCCAGAGTCACAAATCACCCCAATTAGAACTGCCCAGCTGCGGAATGTTTGTCTTCTGTATAAAAGCAGAAGAAAGGACAAGAATGGGAAAGAGTAGAAGAAGAGGGTAAAGAGGAGAGAGAAAGGGAAGGAGAATGAGAGGAGAGACAGGCAGACAGACAGATGGAGAGATACAGAGACAGAGAGTTCCCTTTGAAGTACATATTTCCCTCCCCATTTTCTTCAAATGTGGGTTTACAACCATTTACTTTTATACCTTATATAATATAATATCCGGATAGATGGTGTTAGTGGAGAATACACTGATGTTGAGAAGCAATAGAATTTAATTGAGAAAACATTTGATTAGAGTAGGAAGACTTTGGTTCAAGCCCTAGATAAGTATTGTGTGACTGGGCAACCTCAGCTCCCTCATATATAAAATGGGGACATACTGTACTATCTACTTTTATACTACCTATCACACAGTATGGTTGTGTGGAAATTGGCTTATAACACTTACAGTACTATTTTAAATGTCGTTATGTAATTTATTTCCATAGTATTTCTTGGAAGGTGGCAAAGAAAACACTACTATTACTATTTATGTAATGAGAACTAATACTACTATTCCCCCACTATTCCCATTCAAAAGTATTTACATGGCTTTAAGGATCATGTTTCTGATTCAGTAAATAGCCTCTTGTGAAAGCTAATAAACTGGTTGAATGATATTGGAGGGCACACCGGGTGGGGGCTTGAGAGAGAGTCCTAGAAGGCACTCAGGGTTATTCCTAGAACCTTTAGAGAAGTCTGCCCTCTGTCAATGCAGTGAGAGTTAAGCAAGTAACCTGGGGGAAAATGCTATGTATCCTTGCTCATTTTTTCCCCTGCACAGTTCATACAGTTCAAACAAAGACACCTAACTTTCCCACAGGCTTATGATGTTCTCAAATTTCCATAAGCATTTTTTCTATATCTAGCATAGCATCGCTATGCTACCGAACCTTCCCTCTTCACTCGCTCCCTAGCTACTGTTTCTCATCTTAATCTATATATCAAACACAGTAGCACAAATTAATTTGTTCTTTAAGAAATATGCTAATTCTGGATGCTTAAATACCCAACCCAGGGATTTTTCAGTAGTGTCTAGAATATACCTAGAGCCTGATACTCCACAGATATACTGACATACATGTGTACATGCATGTATGTATATTTATGGATATCAGGTTGTTGAAAACTAGCAGATAACACCTACCTTTTCAGTAAAATCAAAGTCATAATTGTATATAAAGCGTAATTTATAAGAACTAAGGATAGGAACCATTAATTGGTGTCTTAAACATCCTTTCTATTGCATGAAGGCATTGTACAGAAACTAGTTATAAATATAAACAACCTAGCAAAACTATCGCCCAATGAAGCCTCCTTTTTCTGTCACCAGCAACTGGAAACCAAATGGTTACAATGGAGAATCACTTTAAGAGTCAAGTCACTTCACCTTGATGAGTCTCAGTTTCCTTCTCTGTAAAATGAAAGGGCTGGACTTCAAAAGTCCCTCCCATCTTTGATTAAATTTGAATTACTCTTCAGTTACTCTTCCTGGTTATTTAATGTACTTAATTTGAATCTCGGAAGAAATCACGAGGCATCTACTTTCATCTTATTTGCTTTTATACCTCAATCAGTGCCTGGAACACATTATTTCCCATTCTAGACACTTAATAACTGTTTATAGAATGAAAGAATCATCGAGTGACTCAGTGTACATAGGAAAACTGTAATAGCTTTAATAGCTACCTGTTGCCCCTAGAAGGAAATTCAAAGTCCTTTTTCTGTTCATTTGGCATTTAAAATCTTAACAATTTGGCCCCAGCTTAGTAATCTAGATGTATTTCACATTATTCCATATTCTATGTTCTAGCCAAATTAGACTACTTGAGGTTCCCTGTATGAACCATTCTGCTTCCTTCCTTGGTGCCTTTGTATATTTTCCAGTCAAGAATGTTCCCTCTCTCTCTAGCTCTTGGACCTTGAACTCTTGGAATCCATTGCCCCTTTCAAGGCTTGATTTGTGTGTCATTCCTTAAATAAGGTATTTCCTTATCTTCCTGCACACCTCTCCCCTCCCCAAGTCATTTTGTATATGTTTGTTCTCTGTACATATTATACTCCTCTAAGTAGAGTGTAAATTCCTTGAGACCAGAGAACATTTCTTTTTTGCCTTTGTATCCCCAAGACCTAGTGTAACACCTTGCACAAAATACCTATTTAATAAATGCTTCTTTGCTTGAGTTTAATTGACAGCTATTTCCTACCTTTTAATTCTCACTCAAGAGTCTAATGCTTAGAGAATTTCTTGGTATACTGGGAAAGGCATGCAATCTGATAATAGAGTTCTGCATTCTCATTACAGCTATTAACTGACTGAATCTGGACAAGTCTTAAGGCCTGAATTATCTCATGTGAAAGAGGAGAGGTTATTTTAAATAATCTCCAAGAGAGCTTATGCTATGCACTGATGATAAATTAATCCCACTCTGCTTGAAATTTGCTTCAGGATGATGTCTAACTTTTGAAAGTCAGCCTCAGAAAATCTAAGGTAATGTATAGTAAGAATTTTGTACCTCTTCTCTTCAAGGACAAAAACACTAGAATATGAAGGAGTATGTGTGGAGTGCCACCTGAGTACTGACCTGAAGTGTGAGCAGAGATGTGAGAAAGAGAGAAGAGAAACCAGGGGGTAGCTCAAGGAAGAACTCCATTTAATGATGATTTGAACAAGGTTTTTAAAGATCTGAAAGACAAAGATTCAAGTATTCTTATCAATAGATTTAGTTTTCCACATCCTGGGATATTATCATAATTTTATTATTTCAAAGATCTAGTACATACTGGAAGTAACTTCAGATACAATCAAACTTTCTGATTTCTGGGCTCCAAGGGTTTGGGGCAGCCCATCAGGTCCTTGGGAAGTCAATCAACATTAACAAAGAGAATGCAAATCAGAACAGACCTCCAAACATATAGGTCATTGTCTTGAATCTGCTATACCTTGGAACCTAAACAGGAAAGGCTTATCTTTTTTTTAAGTATCTGAAACTTTGAGAATTCTAGGCACCAAAAGTTTTTGGAAATCCAACAGGTCTTTGGAAGTCAGTTAACATCTTAAAGGCACAAACAAGGATGATGCAAATGAGAGCAGGTTTCAATGCGTCTAGATTTGTTTAAAACAAATCTATGCCAAAATTGCTTCTCCAAGGCATCTGTATGTGAACTGACCCGCAAGATCAAATGCTTTGGCTTGCTTCAAGTATGGAGTAGGCAACTTGGTTTTTTCTTGAATTCATCATGGAACATGGACTTCTGGGGAACTGAACTATTACTTACAAATTCTTCTAAAGGCAGAGTTAGAAAGTAACATCCTTTTCTCAATAACAAATACCTGGTCATAGATACTTGACCTAATAAAAGGGCAAGCCGCCTATAGGTAGGTAATGGTATCATTGAGTTGGGCTTGGGGAACTGGTTTAAAACTATCTTATTTACTTTGAACATCTCCTACCCATTTAGAGCCATATTCCAATCATGAATCCCAGTCTATTAAATCTCAGAAAGAAAGTTTGCTTGGGTTGTAAGACAATTTTAGTATTGCTTGTGACATTTGCTTGTGACAGCAAGCCAGATCACTAGCTGGAATTTGCCTCTCAGGTTAGTGACAGAAGAATTTCTGGTTCAATTTTATTAACACTGTTTTCTTAAGCTGAGGGGGGGGAGGGAGAGAGAGAGAGAGAGAGAGGTGGAACAGTGGATAGAGTACCAGGTCTGGAGTCAGGAAGACTCATCTTTCTGAGTTCCAATCTAGCCTCAAATACTTACTAGCTGGGTAACTCTGGGCAAGTCACTTAACCCTGTTTGCCTCAGTTTCCTCATCTGTAAAATGAGCTGGAGAAGAAAATGGCAAACCAATCTAGTATCTTTGCCAAGAAAACCCCAAATGGGGTTATGCAGAGTCAGACACGACTGAAACAACTCAACAACAGCAAAGATGGTATAGTAGATAGTATGTTTTGTCTCAATTTGGAAAAACCAGAATTCAAATTCCACCTCAGACAGTTATGAGCTATGGGGCCTTGGACAAATCACTGTTAAGGAGATTCAGGATTCGTGTGAATGGAATACTCAGCACTTCAAAAGATCCAATATAGTTTATTTAGAATATAGGCAAGTGGGAAGGAAGCCAGAGACAACAGAGTAAAGGCTTAGGAACAGTAAAATAAGAGCAACTATGATTCATATATTTACATACATATCCACAATCATCACCGATGTGGGAAAGCACCAACACCTGACCACACATCAGGTCCAACTCGGGATAGGCAGGGCTCCAACTGCTTAGTGGAATATATCTATACATATTTACAGTCATCACCAATGTGGAGAAGCAACAACACCTGACCACACAGGCTGCGGAATCCTGGGTACAACCTTCAGGGTTCTGCTCAGGAGGGTCCCAGGCAACATGTCTCTCCCATGGGTGAGATTCCAATTTGGGGTCTGAATCTTACAGTTTAAGTAGAACAAAGAAGGCATACAAAGAAGGTGGTTTCTTTTTTTTTTTAGCAAGCATCACATCTTATGTGAGGCCGGGGAGGGAGGCCAATCCCTCCAAGGCTCCCCCCCTCCAAGAACACTGTTTCCTTGGAATGGCTAGTTCCAGGAGTTGGGCAGTTAATCATATCTCCTCTTGAGGTCCTGGCCAGGGTCCCAGGAGAAGCACAGCCCTCATGTTCCCAGGATTTTCTGTTCCAAAACAACTCAGGGTAATAGAAAGGTTTTATTGAGTTAGGGCCTTGGTTTGTATAATCTTATTCCTTACAGAGGGGCTTACCTTGCCCCTTCAGTCACTTAGCCTCTCTTAGTTTCAGGTTCCTACCTCAAAAGGCTCTTGTAAGAATCAAATGAGATAATGTGTACAATTCGTTGAAAACCTTAAAGCACAATGTAAGTGCTAGCTCTTACTAGTATTAATATTATAACACAGGTTGTCTTCTTATGCTACTTCCTTTCTTGCTCTGGAACCACGACCAACCAAATTAGTATTACACTGCCACTGAAAAGAATGTGCAAATCTATTTCCCTATGGCTTCATGAAGCATCCTAATGATTTCATCTTCTAGAATCCCTATTCTTCAAGACTGAGCTCATGCTGTCTTAAATGAGACCTTTTCTGCTATTCCTCTCCCATATGCTAGTCATGATCAAAATTCCCTTGTATTCACTTTATATTCAAGTTGCTTATACTTATGCCTGTCAATATTATATCCCTCAATTTTGAGTGTAAGCTCTTTGAGGGTAGGAATTGCTTTTTTCTTATTTGTATCCTAGCTCCAAGCACAGTGCATAGGGAGAGGAAGTAGGTTTTAATAAATACTCATTGACTGATGGTGTTGATTAAGAATCTGAAAAGCAGACTTCTAGTTCCAGTTATCCTTTATTGCCTATGTCATTACACATGGCTATAAAGCATTTTTTATATTGAATAGCCTGCTTCTTGATGCGGCATGTCCCCCCCTCACTAGATATCTTCAATCAGAGGAAGCATGACCACTTGTTAGAGATGTTATAGAAGAGATTCCTTCCAGCTACAGGTGGGACTAAGTGGCCTATATCTTTCTTCTCTTTTGTGGCTAAATTCATTGAGAAAGTCATCTACAATCAGTTTTTCCACTTTCCTTCTACTTTTTCTCTCCTAAACACTTGGCATTCTAGCTTCTGACCTCACTGTTCTATCAAAAATGATCTCTCCAAAGTTCCTGGTGGTCTTTCCTTAATCTTCATCCTTTGGACATTTCTACAGCCTTTAACACTGTTGAGTACTCCTTTCTTCTGGATACTTTTCCCACTCTATGTTTTCATGGCATCGCTCTCTCCAGGATCTCCTCCTACCTCCCTGACTAATTATTCTCAGCATTAAATGATGGATCTTCATCCAAGTCATGTCTACTAAGTGTGGATGTCCTCCAAGAGTCAGTCTTTGTCTCTGTTCTTTTCTTCTGTATTATCTTGCTTGGGTATCTCATAAGTTCCTATAGACTTATTATCACCTCTATGCAGATGATTTTTTTAAGCCTACTTATCCAGTCCTAATCTCTCTCCTAACTTCCATTCTTGCATCTCCAACTGTATACTCAGTATCTTGAATGTGATATCCCATAGACATCTCAAAAGGCCCAGCACTTAGTATGGTGCCTGGAATACAATAGATACTTAATAAATGTTTATCAATTAATCGATTGATTGTCTTAACATGTCCAAAGCAGGACTCATTTTCTTTACTTCCAAACCTCCCTATCTATTATGAGTGGGACACCATCACTCTCTTATCTCCCAGGCTCACAATCTTGGTGTCGTAAGACTCCTCATGTGTATTCATCTTTTCATTCAATCTATTGCCACATCTTGTTGTGTCTACTACCTTCACAGTCTTTCTCCAATACTTCCCCTTCTATCCTTTCACACAGCTACACCCTGGTATGGGCTTTTATCACTAAACTATTGCAACAACCCACTGGTTGATCTTTCTGCCTTCAAGCCTCTCTCCATCCCAGTACAATCTTCATTGAGCTGCCAAAATGATCTTGTTAAAGTGCATGTCTGATTATGCCCCTCCCTACTCAACAATCTCCAGTTGTTCTCATTACATTCAGCATCAAACATAGAATCTTCTGTTTACCTTTTAAAGTCATCACACCTGGATCCCTTCTTATCTTTCCAGTTTTCTTATACTGTACATCTCTATGCACTAAAATATTGCTATCCCTAGCACATAATACCATATCTCTTGACTCTATGCATTTTCATCGACTGGTCCCTCATACTTGGAAAATTCCCCTTCCTTACCCTTACCTTCTGGCTTCCTAGCTTCCTTCAAGATGGCTCAAATCTTGTTCTTGGCAAGAAGTCTTTGCTGTCTTCTCTCTACCCTCAACTCCCAGAGCCTTCCCTCTGAGATCACCTCCTATTTATCTGCCATATATCTTGTATACACAGATTACATGTTATCACTCCATGGGAAAAGGGATGTCTGACATACAATAATGTGTTTGTTGATAATGACAGCCACTAACGGCTCTTCCAGCTCTTCAATTTTGTGATTCCATAATTTTCTTCAGCAACACTTTGCAGCATGTCAATAGTAATGATAACTAATGTCTACATGGTTCTTACTGTGTGCCAGGCACGAAGTTAAGTGTTTCACAATTATTATCTTATTTGATCTGAATTTATAACTGGGAGGTAGGTGTTATTATTATCCCCTTTTTACAGATGAGGAGACTGAGGCAAATAGAGGTTAAGTGACTTGCCCAAGATTACACACTTTCTGAGGCTGGAATTGAATTCAGACCCAGTGCTCTGTCCACTCACAAACTAGATGCTTATATGCCACAACATCTTTGGAACTGGTTATCAGGTTCCCACATGGAGTAGGATTGTGACAGTATTATTATTTATTATTATTCAGTAAATAATAAATAAATAATAAATATAATAATATAAATAAATATAAAAAATAAATAAATAATAAATAAATAAATGCCGCAGTTTACTCCCTCCCCCCTGTATTTTAAGACTATACCTATCTGACATACCTTATGACTGAGGTTAAGTTGTAAGGATTAGTCTGTATGGTAGACTCCAGGAGACGGGGAGTTTTTGTAGATATGCTTGTGGGCTAAGAAGAAGTGTGAAAGTATTGTACTTTGATTGTACATTCCTAAGCCTAGCTTCAGGCATTCTCTAAATATTTTCTTTGTGCCAAGGAGCCAATCTGCATGATTTTCTCTGGCACTGACTTAAATTGTGGCATGAGTCTGCTTGTCAGTTCAAGTATTGTAGATTATCCTGTTGTTAACAATTAGCTTTGAGTTTCGACAGAATAAACCAACAGAAAGGGAGCTTTTCACCAACGATAACATTTCACTTCATTCTGAATATTTTATTAAAATGGATAGAAGTATTTGTATAGGGAAAGAGAATTTTTTTTAACATATCAAGTCAAAAGTGGGCTAAATCTATTGGTATGTTCCAACAGTCTCAACATATGTGTATATATTTATGATTTCAGTATTTGCTTTTGATAAGCTCTAATTAACTCTCTTGTACCTTACTTTTATGATGTTCTTCAAATAGGTGTTACTTTGTTTTGTGAATTTCACTGAACATTAAATTTGCATAGACAGATACTCGGGGATATTCATGAATTTATTTTGATGGCAGACACATTTCACCACCATAGGCAATACTTTCCAGATTCTTCTTTATTTCTCAATCCCAATTTATTTGATCATAAAACATGAGTTACAACAGGAAAAAAGAATTAAATAGTTCATTTAATTACATTGATACCTACAGCTGAAAATGATTATTGTGGATTAAGAGGACAAACGATGTTATTTTGAGACCATGCTATGCCATGCCTATTGTTCAGATGTAAGAACCAGGAAAATGACTGCCAACCATTGAATGATATTGGTTAGATCTTGCAATGCAAACATTTTGTATCTTCTTGCTAGGTAGTAATGAGGCACAGAGTCACTTTACTATAATGGTTTCTGCTACAAAAAACATAGAAGGACTATGGAACTGAAAAAATATTAGATGTAGATGTAGCAAAAAGTCTTTTTCCCCTTCTCTTTGTTGAAGTTTAATTTGAAAATTTACCCATTTCCCCTAACTTGCTTTTATCTTCTCTGAACAAGTAGGAACTTAATTACTCCGTCTGTCTACTGATTCTTTCTTGCACTTTCAAATGTGGTAGCAGATTCATAATAGCCTAGCTTGTTCCTAGAAGGATCATTTTAATTTGAAATGCTTATTCAGGCAAAGTAAATACATGCAAAAGTTGTGATATTAATATGGATACAACACAAAACAATTTGGCTAGACTAGGAATTCCTTAGTTCCTCAGAATTACTAAATGACCTTTTCCTGAAGTTTATGATTCTTTTCTCCTTCCTAAAACTGCTTTGTATGTATTTATTTAAAATTAAAATGACTTCACTAAAACATCATAAAATCAGTAGTGAGAATACTGGTCTTTGAAAATTAAGTAACTGATAGATTATATAGACTTATCTTTACTTAACAGACCTATATTTTTGGGGGTTATAATTCCCATTGTTAATTTGATCCATCCAAGGACTTAGTAAGTGCCAAGACTGTGCTCAGTGCTGATTAAAACAAATAGAGAGATGATTTTCCCCTTAGTGCTGTTAATAGAATTGTATTTAGGAATAATACATGGAAATAGTTTAAAATCTATGCTCATTATAGTTTTTTACATCTTTTGAGATTTATATATACCTGTCTGTGTATATAAATCAGATAGTATTTTTATATCATCCAATTTGTAACACAGAAAAGGTCTTTAATTTATAATTCTTCCTTTTTGTCCATTATTATTTGTCCATTTTAAACTTTATTAAAAGTTTGACTATGTGAAACAAGATATCAGCACACCTGTCACTGACATTTAACATGCAGTAACCATTTGGTACATAAGCATTTATTAAATGCTTATTATATGGCAGGCACTCTACTAAGCACTGGAGATACAAAGACAGGTAAAGACAATTCCTGCTTTCAATGAGCTAATTTCTAATAGGTGGGGAGAAACAACAACATGATAACAACTGTGTATAAACAAGTTATATACAGAATACATCGGCAATAATCAACAGAGGGAAGGTACTAGTATTAAAGGGGATTGGGAAAGGCTTGTAGAATGTGGAACTTGATCTGGGACTTGAAGGAGGCCAGGAGATGGAGATGAAACAGGAGAGAACTGAAGCACCTTCCAGTATGTTGGGAGCTATTTCACTTCCCACCTGCTCTTATAGCTCTGATCACTTGGCCACCAGATAACTGGAGACCATGCAATCTTCAGTTGATTAAGTACTCTGGATAGAAGGATGTGTAGGCTGAGCATTTCCACCTACCAAGGATCTGATAACAGATACTCCCAGTTAGGGACTGTATGAAGGGCTCTAGCCATTGCTGATTTATCTTCAGCAATATGCTAGCATTGAGTCTGGACTTCAGTCATAGCGTATTGACTCTAAAAGACACCATCGTAGCTACTGTAGAGGACTGTCCTATATTTCCTTGGAGTGTGAATTTCACATACCTTGTCTAGAGTCAGACAATTTATTCATTGGTGAATTACAGGATTATTTTATCATGATGGTCCTATTGTAAGGCCCTCCTCTTCACTGTGTACTGTCAGGAATTCATGGTTTGAGGACAGCGATGTGTTACTGGACCCATCAAAATAGTTAATGGTCATGGATGAGGCTTGGTTTACTGACTCTTTGGATATCAATTATTTTTAAAGCTAATGTACCCTAATCAAGGAGTTGTGGGCTAAAATCTCCCTTAGAATGTTAGGCACTTTCAGAGGGACATTTAGCTCTGTCATATCCCTAGAAATTCATGTGAGAAATTATTGTCATACATGACTTCACCAGATACCTACATGTACAATAGGGGTGAAATATTTAAACTAGTGTAATTTTTAACCAAAGCAATTGCTATACTCTCCTTATGGAGCTATCACTTCTGTGTATTTTCAAATATCATTTCTGGTTAGACCGATTATATTGATTAATTTGACACAGTTCAAATTTTTAATTAACTATGACAAAAGTAATAGTTGAAAGAATTCTCAAGATTTTTTCTGCCACCAAATATTTTAAACATAAGCTAGCTTTTTCCCCTGTAATTAATCTTTCTCACTCAGCAGCTTTATAGTTTAATCTCTTGTAAACTCCTTGAGGATGGGACCGTGTGTGTGTGTGTGTGTGTGTGTGTGTGTGTGTCTTTAAATAAGTCCTTGTATCTTCCCCTCACTTAGCATAGTGCTTAGCACATAGCAGACACTAAATAAATGTTTGTTGGATTGACTTGAACTGTGTCATTTCCCAGGGTGGCAGGGAGGAAAGTATTTAGGATCCTATAGCATCAGCAAATGTGTGCATTACTATTATTTACATAAAAATAGATAGATTAATGTACCACAAAAATGGAAGGGAAGAATATTGGCTCTGGCAGAATTTGTTTGACAGGACTTGTGCTTTTATTATTGCATACATATACATAAATATGTACACCTATATCATGTATGTATATATGGAGAGAGACAGTGGAGAGAGAGGGAGAGAGAGACAGAGAGAGACAAAGAGAGAGAGAGAGAGAGAGAGAGAGAGAGGGAGGGAGGGAGAGGAAGAGAAGGAGAGAGGGAGAAGAGACAGAGAAGGAGGGGGGGGCTAAAAACTGACTGTGTGTTTTTATTGGTATAGGTAACTCAGGTGAAAAAACTCTCCCTACCAATGAAGGTCTACAGTTTATGATCCTAGAGAGTTGCTTAGAGCATTGAGAAGTTAAGTGACTTGCCAAAGGTCATATAAGTAGTATGTGTCAGAGATGAGACTTGAAGCCAGTTCTCTAAGTGTTGCTCCATGCTTCTATATACATGCACTCATATGTACATATATAGCATTTATATGCATATGTATGTGTATATATATATGTGTATATGTATATGTGTATGTATGTACATATATATATATAATTTTTCGAGGGTTATATTTTGAAAATAAACCTATTTTATCTTGTTTATTATATGTTATATAAATTATAACACAGTTATGTAACTTATTATAATATTATGAATTCTATTGATACTTTAAAAAAATATAATTGGACATTGTAGCATAGATCTTGAACTGGAAAGGACCTTAGAGATAAACTAGTCCAGTTCTCTCATTTGAGAAATGAATGGTTTGGCCCAGATTGCACAGGTGCTAAGTGATAGATGCAAATTTCTGATATCCCAGAATTCCAAGTTCAGGGCTTTATTTTCTGTGTGCTAGATGAAAAGTTTGAAAATTAGAGTTTGCAAGATGGAAGAGTTGACTTTTGAAAGTTAAATGCCAAAAGGACTTAAGAGAGTCAGGAATTTTAACAAAGTTTTTAAAATAACAGAAGATTAAAGGCTAACTGGCTGGAGCTGAGGAAAGTGGGCAATGTTGGTTGACCAGATCAAATTGTGACAATTGTACTTCAGAGAGTGTTTCCTCACAACAAATGTCCAGTAAGGTACTGTGATAAAAAGCATGATTAAAAAATGCACCCACATTTTAGGAATCTTTTTATTTTCTTCCGGAATTTCAGAATTCCCTTGACTTAGGAATTGACTCTAGGCAAAGAAGCCCAGACAGAGAACAAGTTCTTCTAGTGTTATTAAATGGGTCAGTGTAAAGAATTGCATTACAATACAATTAGCACCAAGTATCATTACCCAAGATCTAAAAACCAACGAAAACAGAAACTCTGTGTGCCACTTACATGGTACTAGCTAAATTGCGGGCAGGACCGAGATGGGGACTTGCTCAATGTTTTAGCAACAAACTCTCCTAGGAGTTGGGACTTGAAATCTGGTGACTTACTTATTTGTGGATTTGTAACAAATATTTCTTATGCACTTGTGATCCTGATTCTTTGTGTACCGTCTTGGGTGAGAGAATTTAAGACTTGATTTGATTTCAATAACCAGTTCAAATCCACTTCTTTTGTAGGATTCACCACAGTTACCCCTTTGCTTTCTGGGAAATTCAGAGCAAAATTTCTCTTTTATGTAGTTCCTAAGTCATTAAATAAAACTACTCTGTATAATTATAGGGTTTGGCTTTTTATAGAAGAGAAACAGATCCTTGCTTGTCCGGGTTTTTGCTGGGTCTTCACGTTTGTATCCTAATTATGATGTTTCCTGCTTATTACCTAGTTGAGTGAAGTTTCCTGCATCTCCTCAATACTGTATTATAGTATCCTTGGAAGGGAATATGAATCCCAAATATACCCAGAGTTTAACACAAATATTCCATTTGTCAAAATACCTTGGCAAGGTGATAAATGACTGATGATCTTGTCCAAGTCATAGAAAGCAATAGTCATGCTGCCATCCACATTGATCAGATATTATCTGGAGACCTGAATTCAGCAGTAGATGTCACATTTCAAAAGGAAGGCTGACCAATATACAGAAAAAGGCAATGCAAATTGTAGGTGTTGTTGAAGTTACATTTAATGAGGAACATTGGAAGGAATAGAATGTTTAACCTAGAAATGAGAAAACCAAGACGCTAATTTTGTTGATCAGTCATTTTTCAGTCATTTCTAACTCTTTGTGACCCTATCTGTGGTTTTCCTAGAAAAGATGCTGGAGTGGTTTGCCATTTCCTTCTCCAGTTCATTTTACAGATGAGGAAACTGAGGCAAACAAGGTTACATGACTTGCCCAAGGTAACATGGCTATTAAGTGTCTGAGGCCAGACTGGAACTCAGGAAGATGAGTCTTCCTGACTCCAGGCCTGGCAATCTATCCATTGCACTTCTTAGCTGTCCTAAGATGCTGATACCTGTGTTCAAATATTTGAAGGGTTTTCCTGTTCATTTTCTTTCTTTTCTGATACTGACCGTAGAGATAACCATTTCAATCCTATACTCTCCTCTCCTCTTGAATCTCTCATCACCTTATTTTTATCAATGTTTACACCTTGCCAAACCCTAAAACTAAATTATTCCTACCAGTGACCTGCTCTGCTTCATATCCCTTCAGCTGCTAGTGCCCTCTCCTGTACGTGCTCTCACATGTTGCTTAACAGAATTGGATGAAATTAACCCAGCCAGTTAGGTTCACTACAAATTTGTGTTATTTAATATTAACTGGATCTCCACCTCCCTGGTATATATTCTCCTATGTATACTTTCTCTGATTTCTACACTTCCCTATTTGATTCTCTGTCCCAATCTATGCAAAAGCTGTTACGTATCACTCTGCTTTATTCAAGTCTCAATCTCGTACCAACCCCACTTTGTGCAGCCAAAGATCTTCCCTTATATTTTACAGAGAAAATACAGGGACCATTTGCTCTTAAGCTCCCTCTTCTCCAGCCCTTGCAACTCCTGGCCATAACCCTTTATTTTCTCTTCCTTTATACCTATCTCTAACTAATGGGTGAATACTCTCCTTATGAAGGTCAGTCAACCTTCTTCTCGTGTAGTCTTGTTCCTATCTCCTTTCTTCTCCGGAAGATTATCCATGCAATTATCCCCACTGTCCTACTAGTCTTCAATCTGTTCTAATCTACTATTTCCTTCCCTGATGTGTACATACATGATTAAGTCTCTGCTATCCTTACAAGAATCCTCATTAAGAATCCTCAAAACATCCCATCAAGCTTTCATATCATATCTCTCCTTTCCCTAGCTAAACTCCTAGGGGGGAAAATGTCTACATTGCCTCTACTCAGTAACAGTTATGTGAGATAAACTTTGGGGGACTGTCCAGCGCAGGAGTCCATGTTCCTCACACAAGATACTGCATCTTCCCTCTTTGTACTTTTACACTGGCTCTTTTCCATGCCTAAAATGCACTCCCTCCTCACCTTCCCTTATCTCTTATGTGGGTGAGACTACCCATGTAGGGATGCCTACATGTAGCATAGGGGTGTCATTGGGAAGGAAGGCAGGAAAAGCATTCCTAATCTCTTCTTCCCCTGTCCTTCTCAAGGGAGACTTTAATTTCTACTAGGAGGGGAAGCAGAATTTGGGACCATATCATTTGGCCACTCTGCTATATCTATCTGTTTCTTTATATATTATTAGTCTAGACTTAGGTTCAATCTAAATTTTGATTGCTGTTTCAATTGTTGGGGAGAAGTAAAACCCCAAGTTTTATATCCAAGGCTTTACTCCTTTCATTTCAAATACCAGTTCCACAACGAATTCATATAGTAGTTAGCCAATTAACCCATTTATCCAAATCAGCAAAATAGAAATCACAGAAAAGTATGGATAGGAGAATATATACCAGAAAACACAGAATGAAGGAGGTCTCCCATTAGGAAGCAACAGAAAGAGAGAGAATCCTAGATCTTATCCAGGGTGAAGTTCCACAGTCTCTAATGCAGTGATTCTCAACCTTCCTAATGCCGTGACCCTTGAATTCTCATATGTGGGTGTATCTGCACGTGGGCAGACCCACCTGGAGACAGATAGCGGAGCAGTGTCTAGGTTCCTAAGACCACTGGAAATATGTATTTTCTGATGGTCTTAGGTGAACCCTGTGAAAGGGTCATTCCATCCCCCAAAGGAGTTGCTACCCACAGGTTGAGAACCACTGCTCTAATGTAACAGACCTGGGGGGAGAGACAGGTTGGAGGCTGCTAGCTCCTCTCAGGTCTTCTGGAATTTTTTCTCCTTTAGTAACCTGTAGTGGAATTGATCTTGTCTGTCTTCCCTCTCAAAGCTATAGGCCACAAGTGATCAAAGCAACTTGAAGCTTAAAGGTCTTATTGACTCAAAGACAACTTGAAGAAGACTGAAGAGAGTGAATCTCTCTTAACTCTCCTGAACTCTGCCCATCCCTTACGGAGGACAGGGATTCATCTCTACCAATGAGGAGAGAGTTCTATACCAAAGGTCTTTAGAACTGGGGTTCTGCTTAGAATCTCTTGTTTCTTTCAGAACTCATTTTAAGTGCCACCTTATTATTCCCAACAAGTTATTAAACTGCATATACCCTTTGGCCAGTAATACCATAACTAGGTCTGTTTCCCAAGATGATTAGGGAAAAAGGAAAAAAAAACCCGTGTATGTTTTAAAAATTTTTTAGTAGCTCTCTTTATGGTGTTAAAGAACTGGAAAGAGCAGGGATGCCTATCTCTTGAGGAGTGGTTGAATAAGTTGTGGTATATGATTGTGATGGAATACTTCTGAGCTGTAAGAAATAATGAGGTCAATGATCTTTGAAAAGCATGGATAGACTGCACGAAACAACAAAGAATAAAATGAGCAGAACCAAGAGAACATGGTATATTTCAGAACAACTTTAAGTAACTAAGTAGTTTTGAATATTATAAAAACCCAAATTAACTACAAAGGACCTATGAAGGAAGATGCTATCTGCACCCAGAGAAAGAACTGATAAACAGAAGTATATATGGAATGGCTTTATATAGCTATACTTATTTGAGTCTAATGGTTGCCGTCTCTAAGGTGGGGAGTGTGGAGGGAAGAAAAAAATTACATGATAATTTTATTACGTATTTAAAAAGAATAGCAAGTTGTATATAATAGATTTTCAATTTCATGTACCGCCTTTCCCCGTCCCCCAATTTTACTATGTTATGGAAATAGTTATTTCTTAAATTCAGAATCAAACAAAGAAACAAACAAATGAAACATTTCTGATTCCCCAGCTGCTGTTACATTCCACAAAAATCACATTGTATATGTTTTGTATACATCCATATATGTACATATTGTATACCCCACAATGTAACTTCCTAGAAGGCAAAGACTTTCATATTTACCTTTCTATACATAGTTCACTGTGTCTGGACTATTTTGTAGGTTCTTAGTAAGGGTTCCTTAATTAGTTGATTGATTGATTGACTCAGAAGCAAATTTGTTTTTATTTGTTCTGAAGTCCAAACAAAGTAGGATTAATGAATTAGATTGAAGATAAATACAAGATAGAACTTTCTAAGAATTAGAACTGTCCAACAATGGTATAGTCTCTCTTATGTAATAGATAATTCACTAGAAACACTTATGCAGAAACTGAATGATCATCTATTGTTTTAGGGCAGTGGTTCTCAAAAAGTTTTCCTAGTATGTTATTCTTTGAAGGAAGGAAAAAAATTATTAAGAACTAACTTGCTCCAGGTACTGTATTAAATTGTTGGAGATACAAACACAAGCAATCCAGTCCCTACCCTCAAGGAGCTTACATTCTAATGAGGGGACACAGCAGATATAAGGGAGTGGTGGCCAGGGAGGAGTGATTTTTTTTGACAGAAGGAACATGACTAGAGTCATAGGGGAACTGATCGCCATGTTCTTTCCAGGAATGGTGATGTTAACTTGATTATTGTTCTCAGAGCTAGTGGTTTATGGGTTAGTTTACAACTTTCAAATTTATTGTTAGGACTATTGTATTTTTGTTTCCTTCTATCAAATCCCAATACTATCTATGTGCCTTTCTTCTTCCTTCCTTCCTTCCTTCCTTCCTTCCTTCCTTCCTTCCTTCCTTCCTTCCTTCCTTCCTTCCTTCCTTCCTTCCTTCCTTCCTTCCCCTCTTCTTTTTCCTCCTCTTTTTAATTAGTAAAATAATTTATAGGCATATTTTCCATGAAAGACTACATTATTTCCATCAGCAAAATTTTAGAATGTTATTTCATTGGCATTATCTTTAATGAAATTATCTATCATTTCTGATTTGGTTTTTTTTTTGACCCAATAATTCCTTAAAGGAGTTAGCTTCCAAATCATTTTTACTACTATTTAATGGTCTTTTATTTAATATAATTTTTATTTCATTGTAATTAATAAAGAATATGTATAATATTTTTGCTTCTCTGCATTTGTTTGTGAGGTATTTATGTCCTAAGATACGTTTAGTTTTAAAGAAACCATGTTCAGCTGAAATAAGATACACACTCTTTTCTATATATATTTCATAAATATTAGTGGTCTATAATATCTAAAATTTAAAAAAAATTATATTTAAGAACTTTTTTTGTTTACATTTATCTATGATCAATAGGGGTAATTTGAAGACCCACATTATTATAATTTTATTATACCATATTACTGCATAATTATTCTATCATAATTCCTTATGTAATCATTATAATTTTAATATAACCATATGCAATTATTGTATTACTATATAATATGATTTATTATATTATATAGACATATAATTATTATATAACATATTATAAAACTATATTATAGTTTTATTTTTTCTTATAATGCATTTGCTTTATCCTTTAAATATTTAGGAGCTATGGAAATGTGTGTGTATGTGTATACATATATACACACTTAAATCAATTTACTTTCTATGAATCAATTAAATAAACTCATTTTCATGAAAATCATTTCTCTACGTACATCTTTTAATTTAGTCTGTTTTTGCTGTTGCCTTGTCTGAAAACATTATATTCATTTCTCCTTTTTTGTGTGTTTAGCAGAGACACAATAGATTTGTTCTAAGTTCATATTTTAACTCTATATGAGTTTTTACATTTCAAGTGTGTTTCTTTTAAACTTTCTAATCCATTCTACTTATCTCCTCTTTAATGGGTGAGTTAATCCCTCTCTCTCTCTCTCTCTCTCTTTTTCTTTGTTTTGGTCTTTTTGGAGGGGAGAAGGCAGGACAATTGGGGCTTAGTAACTTGCCCAAGGCCACACAGTTAGTAAGTGTTAAGTGTCTGAGGTGGGATTTGAACTCAGGTCCTCCTGACTCCAGGGCCAGTGCTCTCTCTTCACAGCACCACCTAGCTATCCTCCTATTCTTGTTCACAGTTATGATAGTTAATTGTTTATTTCCTTCCATTCTTTTCTCTTATATATTGCATTCTCTATATTCCTCTCTCCCTATCAATTTCAAGTTATAAGTATTTCTTTCACCCCACCTCCTTTTAATTTAACCTTTAATTTTAACCTTTTAATTTTCACTATCTCTTCCCCAAGCTTTGGGTTCATTTCACTTATACCTAAATCTTCCTTTAATCTTCCTTCCCTTTTATAATCCCTTCTTCCTGTTCCTATCTGTTGCCCTGTTGATCTAAGTGTATTTCTACACCAAACTCTCTCCTCCCTCCCACCCTCCCTCCTTTCCTCACCCCCCAGGACAAATTTAGTCAAATTTCAGTTTCACTGAAAGATTGAATTTCAAGTGGTGACTGTTTCCACACACGGCCTCCCCACTCTTTCCCTGTTTGCATATATTTCCTCATACTACCCAGTTATGTATCCATAAGTTCCTTCATTTTTCTCCCATTTTCCTTAATGTACCCTTTTCCTCTCCTTTTTTTCCCTTAAAGCATATTTAGGATACAATAAATACTTATAGTTTTCTATTCTATGACCGCTTGTGACATGAGGATTCTAAACAAACCATTTTAACTCTTTTCTCTCTACATTAGAATGCAAACAGTCTATCTTTAGGAAGTTCCTTCTGATTATTCACTTGTAATTTTTAATTTTTATCTTGACTCAAGTATTTACATTTGGAAATTCTTTTTTAAACTGTCCCCTCCCCCATCAGGAACTCCTCTACTTCATTGAAGATCAATATTTTCCTTGTAGCATGATACTCAATGTCATGGGGTTAGTTATTCTTGGTTGTAGACTATTGTCTTTTGCCTTTTGTAATATCCCATCACATATTCTCTGCTCCTTTAAAGTGGACATCTGTTAAATCTCATACTATCTTGATTATGATTACTCAATATGAGAATTCTTTCTGATTCTTGAAGGATTATTTTTCTTTAGTTTAGAGGCTCTGGATTTTTGTAATGGCATCCTAAGAGTTTTCAGTTTGAGGTTTATTTTAGGAGGTGACCAATGAATTTCTTTTATTTTCATATTGCCCTTTCATTCTAATTTATCTAGGCAATTTTTTTATATTTTCTTGAAATATGATATGTAGGGTTTTTTTTGTCATGGATTTCAGGTAATCATATAATTTTAAAATTATCTCTCGATCTATTTTCCAAACTTTTTTCCTTTATGTCTGTTTCCTCTGTCTACCTATTTACCTACCTGTCTACCTACCTATCTGTTTATTTAATATTTCCTTATATTTTTCTCATTCTTTTTAACTTGCAATAACAATTTTTTGACTGCTATACTTACTAATTTCCATTTGGTACATTCTAAAGCTTAGGAAGTTTGTTATTAGTCTAAGGTTTTGTGGCTCTTCTCTTAAATTGTCGATTCTCCACCCCCAACTCTCTTGGCAATGATGCATCACTTTTGTAATATCTTTTTAAGCTCTTGCATTCTTCTTTGAAGCATTCCAATTGTTCTTGTGGACAAAATATTTTTGAGTTTTGGATTATAGGTATTTTTGAGTTATTCTCATCCTCTAAGTTCATGCCTTTTTCAGCCCTGACATCATAAAAGTATTTAATTCATTCATGTATCTATTTATTTATTTGTTCTTTGTTTATTTTTTTTTTTTTGGTTTTTTTTTGAGGGCTTAGGAATAGAGCTCTAGGTCTCTCCTACTTTGGGGATCAAATCAAGTTAAAAGCCTTTTACTTTACCAATGTTGTTCATCCTTGAGACCTTTTCCTTCACCATGGACACGAATATTTCCCTCTTCTATAATAAACTTTAATTAAAGCCCTTTCCTTTGGATAAGTAGATAGAGAGTAGAACATCCTTTTCTTTAATCCTCAGTTAAATCTGAGGATGCCCTACTCTAGTGTGAGAGACCTAGATAAGGCTTTTTTTTTTGAGGGGAAGGAGGAAAGAGATTAAAGTACTTTTCTTCTTCAATCTTCTTTTAAAAAATTACTGTCAAATTGAGTGGCTGACTTTTTAATTCGACTTAATTTGGTATTTTTGCCTAAGGTTTTTATCCTTCCTAAGTATGTGGGGTGTTTTCTTTTTGCTTTAAATCAACTATTTTCATTTACTTTTTCAGAAAATTTCTTCCTGAAAGTAACATTTTTTGTGTTCCTTTTGCTTATATTCTTTTAATTTAATTTCATTTTTATTTTCATTTTCTTAGTGCTCTAGCTAGCATTTCTAGAACTTTATCAAAGAATAATGATAATAATGGCTATCCATTTCCCCCTCCTAATCTTAATGAGAAGGCCTTTGGGCTTTGTTAGTTACAAACAATGTGGGCTGTTGGATCTTGGTTTTGTGAGGGATAATTTATAGTGAAGCTTCCCCATTCTGAAAAATAAAATACAGAATGGCTTCAGTATTCACTAGGCCTAGGTTTAGGTCACCTGACCTTCAAGCAATCTGGGGCTTAGAGCAATGGAGACCCTTCCACCAAGCCAGCTCAGCATAAGATAAGCCAAATAAGGTAAAGTGCTTTCATTGGACACCCACATTTCCAGGTCTTTTGTCTCAGAGAGATTCCCAAGCTTAGGTTGTGGGTCAGCCCCCCTACCAATA
Organism: Pseudocheirus occidentalis; assembly: GCA_028646575.1. Classification (NCBI taxonomy): domain Eukaryota; kingdom Metazoa; phylum Chordata; class Mammalia; order Diprotodontia; family Pseudocheiridae; genus Pseudocheirus; species Pseudocheirus occidentalis. The sequence goes on along the minus strand of CM053594.1, from coordinate 230,541,682 downwards.
AGAGTGAAGGCCAGTTGGGGGGGGGGGTTGGGTTTTCTGTTTTAGAAGATTATATAACCATGGACTGGCTTCTACCTGTTGCTCTCTCCCTGCCGCCACCGTGTGGGTGATAGGGGCAGAGTCCTTTCTCATGAGAAAGAATAAAGACCTTTTCTGACCTTAGATTCAGACTCTGAACTCTTTCATCTCACACAGTTTCATATACATACATAATACATACATATATGTATATATGTATTAGATCAAAAAAAAGTTTTTAGCATTTAATAATTATGTAATTTTATTATTTTTGCTCTTAATTTGTTGTATTGGGTTTAAAGAGTCTTTTATAGTGAACTGAATTTCTGATATAAATCAAATTGGGTCATTGAACATAATATTTTAAACACCTCATTGTAGTCTCATTGCTAATGTTTTCTTTTCTTTTTTTTTTTTGGAGGGCAGTTGGGGTTAAGTGACTTGCCCAAGGTCACAAGGCTAGTTTTTTGGGTTTTTTTGTTTGTTTGTTTATTTTGTGTGTGTGTTAAGTGTCTGAGGCCAGATTTGAACTCAGGTACTCCTGACTCCAGGGCTGGTACTCTATTCACTGCGCCACCTAGCTGCCCCGCTAATGTTTTCTTTAATATTTTTGCATTAATGTTCATTAGGGATTTGGGTCAAGAGTTTTCTTTCTCTACTTTGTTTCTCCATGATTTAGGTATCAAGAAATACCAGAAATACATGCACAATATCAGAAATGTGTGCATGAATCCCTTATTTGCTAATTTTTTTTATAGTTCATGTACTATAGAATTAATTATTTTTGAGTGTATGATAGAATTAACTTGTCTTTAGGTGTTAATTTATTTCTTATTCAATTTCTCTTTCTCATTTTAGGTTTTTTAAAACAATCTATTCCATCTTTAAATCTGGGAATTTTATATTTTTATAAATATTCATTTATTTCTTCTAAGTTATCTATTTTGGTAGCATATAATTGGGTAAAATAGTTTCTGATATATTCCTTTTATCCATCTTAAATTGTGGTATCCTTTTTCACTTTTTGAAACTTACAATGTGGTTTTCATCTCTTTTTAAAAACCAGACTAGCAAATTACTATTTTCTTATTAGTTTTGTTGGTAAAAGTATTTAGAGATACAAACCAGCTTAATGTATTTATTAAGTACTTGCAAATTTCAATTTTGTCAACATACTTAATTTTCATAACTTCTACTTTGGTGTTTAACTGGAGTTTTGATTTATTGCTTTTCTATTGCTTTTTTAAAATTGTGCATCCATTTAAAAAAATCCTTTGTTGTTGAAAGAATTGTAGGTATGGGGAACCTGTGACCTTAAGGTCATGGACCTTCTAGGAGTCCAAGTTTTATAGAACAAATCCTTTTATTAAGGGGATTTGTTCTATGAAGTTTGGATTCAGTCAAAAGGCCATGTTTGAGGACCTAGCGTGCCTCATGTGACCTTGAGGCTGCAGGTTCTCCACTCCTGGCAGAGATACAACATTTCTCCTAAGGAATGCATTAGTTGTGTATGATGAGTTGTGGTCTAATGTCTCATCGTAATTTTCTTTGATCAAATTTTCTGTTGATTCTATGATTTATTCTTTGACGCACCAATTCTTTAGGATTAAATTATTCAGTATCTAATTAACTTTTAAAACTTTGTTCAAAGAATCTTTGTTGAATATAATAGCTATTATATTTTTCAAGTAAGCAGGCAATTCGTTATTTCTACTTTTCTATATTTGTTTTTGAAGTTTTAATGCCCTGATACATGGTATTTTTTCTTTTTTGCAAATGCTAGTGCACACACAAGTATTGCATCCCTTTGTTGAACCATGTCTTCTGAGGTATGAGGGGGCTGCTTAGGCACAGAGGGCAGAGCTGAGGCACCTCATTCCCCAATACCCCCCCCTCAAACTTTGCTTGCCTAGTTTTTAATGGAGTACTGTTGTTGTTGTTGTCGTTGTTGTTGTTTTAGTTTAAGGTGTTGGTAGGCAACGGAGTGCCTTGATATAATAGTTGTACTAAGACTTTGGACTTATTTTTCTAACCCACATATGGAGAAAATTTGGGTCCTCAAAGTGTGGCTAGTTACCTATCCCTCTCAGGGTTCTAGGGGCAATGTCTTCTTCTAATGCATTCTTCTTTGATTCCTTTATTCCAGTGTTTTCCTCTCAGTATTAATCATCAGTATTTACTTTCCTATTATCATTTGCCAGCGCTACTGCCACTGCCAAATAGTATGTCCTTAGTATCTTTTAACCAGTTGTTATCTCTTTGATGTCATTAATAAACAAATTACATCAATTAGCTCTTACAAAGGAACATTTATTGAGCTGATATAAGAGGAGGAACCTCTCCGCTCTCATTTGAGCCACTGTGGAGAGTTAATTCAGATTTGAAGCGGTTGTTACCTACATTTCTTCCACTAAGTTCACTTCTCACTATGGTAGAGTTGATTTGTTGCTTATAGGGCACAACAGTGATTTGTCTGCCATTTATATTTATTGCTGGGCTGGTTAAAGCAGGTTCCTCCTTAGGGTTAGCATCTTCCCAGCTTCAGATGTTGGACAAGTATTGACTCTTCCAGACTTTTGAAATCTCAGAAGGCCCTATACCAAAAGAGAGACTTACACAATATGTGATTCCATCTCAGGCTCAGGCTTGCCTAAGAAGACAGTCACTTACCAGCTAACCAATTAAGGTAAGGGGATCCCTCCACCAGACTCTTAGAACTCAGTCATCTTTATTTCTTGTAGCCAGCAGAAAGGAAAGAGAATGATTTCATTTTCTCATGCTTTTTGTATATTCACTCAGTTCTGACTTAGCGGCCAATTAAAAGACTTCTTTACCATGCAGTGAATTGACAAGAAACAGCAATAGACTTTGTCTGAAGGGGAAGACAGGGCATCTATGTGGATTGGTACCAGGTAGGATCTATTACATATGTCCAAAGAGTTGAACAGCAGTAGAAATTCATTCTTATAGATAATATATAAACAGGGACTTAAGGCCATTTGTATCAAATTCTTCTTATTGGTGGAGTTTGATTGTACCTGGGTGAGGGGCAGAGTTGGTGAAAGAGAAATCATATTTTGGTTTTCAACTTTGAGAGAGTAGACCTGCAATCCCAGAGTCTTTTCAGGAAGAGGTTCCTGAAGGGAGAGAGAGACCCTGGGAAGAAGCCAACATGTAGAGGAGCCAACCCCTCAATCTTATCCCTATTTCCTGCTCCTTATACTAGAAACTATGGGGAATTTCCCATTGAGTGAGATAGCTGGTTCTTTCTTAGCTGAGCTGAAGTGTCTCACTCCCAATGAGAGAGTTCATTCACTCTGTGTATTGCCTGATGTATTCTCATCCATATCAGTTCTCTGATTTCTGCCTACTATTAGCTTTATTTGCTATTTATTATATATAGTGTTTCCATAACTGACATGTACTAGGAAAGGAGTTGAGCTTTAAGCATACACACATATACATATACATAAATTATGTATGTATATATACATATATACACATATACATATATATATATGTATATATGTTGGGGTGCCCTTGAACCTAAAAATTCTTTCCTCTAGACTTTCAATATTTAGGGATTGTATAGACATAATTCTAATCCAGTACTCCCTTTCTGATGAAAGTAGAATGGCTGACTTGAGGCACAATTTCTGGTTTCCCCTCCTGTCAAGGATCAAAGTATGCCCAGGAGAGGGATCAGCAGAAGAACCTCTAGAAATATCTATTAAGGCCTCCTTGGGAGCCACATATAAGCAGACCCATGTAGATCCACACAACCTATATGGGCAACGCACATCCTCGCCTACAAAAATTACAGAAATTATAAAACTCCAATATTATATATATAAACATATAAAAGATATTTGGCAAACTGTGTCTTTGCTTGTTACAAAATAACAGCACCAAGTATACCCACACTCTAACAGACTGCTGCCTCTTTCATTCCTGCTCTCTAATTTATCTCCAGTCTTTCCTTTTCTGCTGGCCGCTTCTGCACTGCCTATAAGCATGTCCGTGTTTCCCCATCCTCAGAAAAATCCTTACTTGACCATTCCATCCACTATTATTGCATATCTCTTCTACCTTTTATGGTGAAATTCGAGAAGGTCACCTATACTATGCACCTCCACATTCTCTCCTCTCACTCTCTTCTTAAGTCTCTACATTTGACCACAATTGCCTTCCCGAAAGTTACCAGTGATGTCTTAATTGACAAAGCTGTTGGTCTTTTTTTAGTCCTCATCCTTCTTGACCTTTGTGTAGCCATTGACACTTTTAATTACCTTCTTCTCCTAGCTAATCTCTTCTCTCTAGCTTTTCAGGATAATATTCTTTCCTGGTTCTCCTTCTACACACCTAACCACTCTTTTCTCTCCTTTGCTGGATCTTTTCTCTGGTTATGCCCACTAACTATAGGTGTCCCACAGGGCTCTGTATTGGTTCCTCTTCTCTTTTTCCTTTATGGTATTTCCCTTAGTGATCTCATCAGCTTCCATGGAATACGGATGTGTGTATGCACACACACACATATATATAAATGTATATGTGTGTGTATCACATCAATATGCAATATTGCACATACCTAGAACCTCATTTTTGAAAAAATGGGAGGTCTAGTTCCCCTCTCCTCCTTCTCCCCATCTCCTTCGTCTCCTCTCTTCCTCTTTTTTCCTTGTCTTCTCTCCTTCTCTCCCTTCCTCTCCTCTCCTTTTTATCTTCCACCATGACTTATTAAGAACTCACAATGTGGTGTGATGAGAATGACATAGTGATGGATGGAAAAACATCTTTATATTAGAGAGACATTGACCTGAAGAATATTTAAGTTTGTGGTCTGAGTATTTATTCTGTAGTCTCAGTTGTGGGAAAATCCCAAATGTGTCAGACTTGGGTTGTTTGTTTCTTCTCTAGCCAAAGGATTTTTATTTGAACACTTCTTGTTTAGCAAGTCTTCTTGCCTCCTCATATATCCTTGCTATGTCTCTGTTGATAAACAGTGGTTGTGGATTTGGTCATTTGGCAATGAACAATATAGAAATGTTTGGAAATACTTTCTTCCTGTGGGTGAAAATGAAGCACTTAGAAAAAAGCGAGAAGCTAGAGAAGTCTCAGAGTTGTTTCTGGGCATCTGGACATAGGTTGGCATAATTTTTATGCCTATTTGACAATGCTGCTTCTTCTGCCTAGTTGGCTAAAGTTGCACAGGGTTAAAAACTTCTGTTCCTGAAGAGAATAAGCAACTTGTGCCTCCCAAATGCAGAAGCAGAAAATTCCTCCTTCTATCTGCCTATATTTTTGGTAGAATCATTTACCTGGAGTTAATAGACTCTGAAGTCATGAGAAGCATGACTTCTTTAGGGGAATGGAGGAGAGGGTAGATTGTCTGCTAAAATCAATGCATCTAGGATCAGGGGAAAAGATGGCAAAAATATTTGTATTGGATAATTCTGATAACAGTATGACATATAAATTATTTAGGAAACATGCACAACCACTATATCTCAATATACAAATGGTCAAAGGGTATCAACTAGTATTCACAAGAAGTAGTATAAAGTATCTATAATCAGATAAATAATTTACAAAATTATTAATAATCAGAAAAATGAAAATTAGTTATCAGTTATAGCTTTAAAGGTGGGAAAGATACTCAAAGATGAGAATTCATTGTTGTAGGGACTGGGGGAATATAAGCAGGTGAGCCAAATTGCTCCTGTTGGAGTTATGAATTAGTATAATTACTCCAGAAAACAATCTGGAATTATACAAGAAAACAATTTCTTTTGTCTCTGTTTTCTAGAGATTATACTCCTAGAGCTATCTTCCAAATAGGCTATGGATATTGAAAAAAATGTGCATAAGATTTTCATGGTAGAATATAGGTACTTGGCAATTGAAGAATGCTGAAACAAACTATGCTATGCCAACATAATAAAATATTACTGCGCTATAAGAAACAATTAAAATGAGGAATTTAGTGAGACGTGGAAAGACTTGATGCAAAATGAAAAACAGAGCCCAAAACCCAATGTACATGATGGTTTTTGTTGTTTTTTGTTGTTGCAAATGAAGTTAACATAGACATGCAACAAAACTCCAAGAAGCACAAAGGTCAATATTAGTACCACATCACCAATTTTAAAGCATAGGTACATCTTTCTTGTTAACAATCAAAAATCTCTTTTGTTTTCAAGGACTGTGTTGAACCCAACTTGAGTTGGGTGTTTGTTGGGATCCTTTGTTGTGTCAAAACAATGTAACAGTGAATTAAAAGAAGAAAAAACCCCAAGAACTCCAGCTTAGTTTGAGGACTTGATTTTACATTCCAGCTAGCTCTGTTACCATAATGAAATTACTTAACAGCTTAAAATTTCCTTATGTGCGAAATGTGGATAATAATATCTACACTTCCTACTCCATGGGGTTGTTGTCAGATTGTTGTTGGTCCTTCATTTTTTAAGAGGGCCAATGACATCATGGGGTGATGTCTTGACTTGTGAATGAATTAGATTTGTGAGGCAGATTAGATTACACAAGGTCATCAGCCTCACCATCTCTTCCAGAGTCATCAGAGTTTAGTGACAAGACAAAAGTCTAGGTGACTGTCAATGGCCCAGGATGCAATAGATGACCTTGGTGTCTTTGATGTCTGATGATGCTCTAAGTGCTCCAGGGTCTGCTTTAGCTGCCTTTATGGCCATTGGAACAAACTGTTCTATTTTTTATTTTAAGGAAACATTTTTAAAGTCTTTATTTACAAAAGTTTTAAAAATGATACATTCTGTTCTGCAAGTAACTTTTCTGAAGAAGGACCACCTACTCACAACATCATAACTCAACAAGAAAAGAATGCTAAAGTATAAGAGAACAAGCCAATCTGGCAAACAGCTAATAAGACTTGAGTTAAATGCCACTAACACATACACACATACATGCATGCATGTATACGTGCATGCAAGCACCCCATGACTTGCTCTCCATCATCATTTCTGAGTAGTGTCTAGCTCCTCATTACCAAAGTCTTCCTTCACATGCTCTATCTTGTTCACATGTTCCTATCTACAGGGCTAAGAAAGTATTACACAGTTATTCTGTCAATATATAGAAATTATATTGCAAAGATATACATGCAAAATAAACAAGCATTACACTATTCAGGTGACTTTATTCACCTGTTTTGTCATTTTGTTGTTTTACAACAAATTTCTTAATTTTTGTCTTTGTAGCAACAACAAAAGCATCATCTCACCTCTTCTAATTTCATTTGGTATAAGACATACCTAAGGTGACTTGCTCTCTTTGAACTTACTGACTTGTGGAGTCATCAAAACAAGGGCTTGATAAATATCATGGGGGGGAGGGAGGCAAGAGACAATTGGATGGGGGTTGGGGGGTAAAAGTGAGGGAAGAAGTGGATCAAGACAAAGGCACAACCTGCTCAGGGGTGCTGGCAGCTCTGGCATACAGGTGGAAAGCTGCCATGAGTCACTTCTTCAGTCCCAAAGTCCTTTCAGAGACCCATCCAAAACCCACTGGGCCTGATGAGTGAGGTTCCAAAGCCCAAGGGACAGTCAGAAGGGGGCTTGACTCTTCAGGAGCCCCTCTTTCCCTTTCATGAAAGCTTTGCCAAGTCAACAATTTACAGCACAGTAAATAGACTCCATTCCATGGGTCCAAAACAAGAGAATGCTGTGTAAAACAGGTGAATGATTAACTTTCAGACTAATAGCAAGGAAAACCTCAACTTCTACTAAAACGGTGGCTCTGAGTCACTCTCTAAAGTGCAAAATTGATGTTCTATAATCTCAAATAGCTAAAAGTCTTGAATACTGGAAGAGACAGACATGGAACAGGACAATAAGTTATGGTCAGTGCCTGTTAATCTGTGAACCAGCAGATGTGTGTGGGTTACAAACTAAGACCAACTAGATATGTTTATCAAAGATTGAGTATGATACAGATGTTCCCCTTGGCCATGTATGCTTGCTAACAGATGGATTAACTATACAGCCAAAGTTAACCTGAACACTTTTCTACTTATCAGGTTCTGTGGAAGGAATGGTCATAATTAGTACTAGAAAAACAAAAGAAAAAACATTTGAGAAGGCAAGGTAAAAAAGAAAAAGCCCCATTGTCTACTGTCCAAGGGATTTAATTGGAGATAAAACCTATATACAAGCACATGGATAGCTCCAAACACCAAGACGGGTTGTCTATCCATTTCAGGTCATGACTGTTTGCTTGCCTCCTCTTCGTATATGTTCCCCGTACTATTGTACAAATAGGAGAAGTGCAAACCAAGGCTGTACAAGTGCTCATGATACTTGGCATCATTGATGCGATCTTCAAAGAACATTTCTCCCATTTTGCAAAAGGTCATTTCCTCCAACAAGGAATTGGGTCCTGCCTGGTGCTGTGGTCCTTTCTGCTCCAACTCTGGCTGCTTGGTCACTTCATGCAGGCCACCCTTGAGGTCTTTGCAGTTCTTCATGAAGTACTTGACATCATAGATGACTGAAAAGAACAACTAGAGGAGCTCAAAGAAGTCTGGATCTTCTTCAGACAAATTAGAGTTTGTCGGGATTTTGATTAAACAGCTAAAATCATGAACACTGTGAAATGAAAGCCACTTGACCCCTTCACCCAGCACAATACCCAATGTCACAAGAACTTCCGCAACATAAAACATCTCAATCCCTTCTTTTTCATGCTATTTAAACTGGATTCCCAAGGTTGTTAGGAGATCTATGGGGTCCCGGTCAAACATGTCCTCCATTAAATTATGTTGAGGTTCCTGGAGAGTACTCAGCTTGCTCATTCATAAAAGTCTATTCAAGCTGAATTCTCTTTAGCAGTCAGTATTACTTCTGAATTCTCCAATGTATCTTACAACCACACCTGGAAACTTGGTGTCCATGGCCACATAATTATACTTCTGTATAATTTGACACATTTTCTTCATCTCCTCATCCAGGTTGCAAGTCCATGCTTCACAAATTCTTTGGCTATAATCTACAACCACTGCTGGCATCGTTGGGGTTTAGATGCCAATAAGCATTAAGATAGTACATTTGAATGAAGAGTCATTTTCTAAAATAAGGTTTCTTCTACTTTATTTTTGTACCTCTGCTGGTGCTGATGTGGTCATTAGACTAACATTAAGTGCTATTAGGCTAAAAGCAGGTCCTCCTCCACCTCATCCTTGCCATAGATTCAAGCCTTAGCAGCAGCTGCATAGATGCTTTTCACTGATTTGTAAGAAGAGGTTGGGGGAGTGGCAGAGAGTCAGCTCTCATCACCAATTGTTCTTATCCATCCATTCTATCATGGAAAGTCTTCACAAGCTTGGGGCAGACATCCTCTAGCCCACCTATGGTTTTGAAGCCTGTCAGTTATCCTCAACTTGGTTTAGTCTGTCTGCCAAGACAGTTACTAAGGTCTGGCTTCTGTGCATGTACAGTTTCTTGGATCTATGGGTAAGAATTGTGTGTCAGGTGAACACCAAAGGTGGATGTTGTTATTCAATCTTTTTCAGTCATTTCCGACTCTTTGTGACCCGATTTGGGGTTTCTTGTCAAAAATACTGGAGCAGTTTTCCATTTCTTTCTCCAGCTAATTTTATAGATGAGGAAACCGAGGCAATCACAGTTAAGGGACTTTCTCAGGCTCACACAACTAGTAAGTGGTTGAGGCCAGATTTGAACTCAGGAGGATGAGTCTTCTTGACTCATAACCTGGCACCCTATCCACTGAACTACTTAGACGGCAGTAAAGGTGGATGAGTAGCCCTGAAAAGGGCTCCACTAATCATCATACTAGAGGTGATAGTCTTCCTTTCACATACCATACACCTCATTCACTTTAAAGTAAGTACATTAACTTGTATACTAAGTGAACACCAAAGGATAAATCAATATGAGCTATTCAGTACTTCCTTGTTACAAAATTTTTATCTGGTCAGGATTTTACAGAATTTGAAAGCAAGTTCTATTTTTTTAAAGACCTGTACTGTAGGCAAGTCAAATCCAACATTTCTGAAACAAACTCATCATCTTTTTTCCTGAGCCCACCCGTCTCATGAATTCCCCTATTACTGTCCAGGGCACCACTAGTCTTCTAGTTGCCCGAATTCCCAACTTTAATGTCATCCTTTACTCCTCACTGTCACTCACCCCATGGTTCAATCAATTGCCAAATTAAATTTTCCTTTCTATCTATAACATCTCTAACATGTATCCTTTTCTCTCCATCCATAGAGCTACCAACCTCATTGAGGTCTTTATTGCCTCAAGCATGGACCATTGCCTTTCCCCCTCTCCCCCCATTGGTTTCTCTCCCTCAACATTCTCTCCACTGTAATCATTACAGCCACAAAGTAATTTTCCTAAACTTTAGTTTGGTCATGTCATCTCTCCATTCAATAAATGTCAGTGGTTTCTGAATTAACCCTAGGATCAAATACAAACTCCTCTGTCTGGCAGTTAAAGGTCTTCACAACATGCCTCTCCCCTATTCCTTGAATGTTTTCCCCCTTTTACCTCATCATTGTATATACATATAATAACAACAATAACAAGGATTATTCAACATTTAATAAATACCTGCTGTAGTCAAAGTATTGTTCTAGGTGCTGGGAAAAACATGGGAAACGACAAGTTCCCTATGCCTTCAAAAGGTTATTGTTTGTTATTCTTCCTTCATTCTTGAAAAGCACCAATGACATCATGAGGATGATGTATTGACTTGAGAGTGAATTGGATTTAAGTGAGGCAGAGCTGCTCAAAGTCATTAGTCTCACTCTCTCCTCCAGAGTCATTGGAGTCCAATGGTGAGACATGAGCCAAGAAGACTGGTGATGGTTCCCTAAAAGATTACAAGTGAATAGGAGAGGATGTAACATTTACTCAAACAAGTATAGTGTGAAGTAGACTCTTGTAAAGGAAAGAGAACATTTCTGATTTAAAAACTGAGGAGGGAGGGAACATGTTCAGGTGGGAATATAGATCAGAAGCCAGAAGGAGCCTCAGAAGCCGACTTCTTCAACTCCATCAGTTTACAAGAAGGAAGCTGAGACTCTGAAAGTTAAATGAGCTGCCCAAGTCCACACAGGTAGCATCTTACTTCAGAGCCAACGATCTTTCCAATATACCTCAATGGGTCCTATAGTTCAAGAAAGACAATGGATATTACAGAACTAGGTAGAAATTTAAATATAATAATTTTAACATGTGAACCTGTGGAGTGAATGGGTTCTAGGAATACAGTTTAGTCAGTGTGTAACAATATATTGATGTGCAAGAAAACAAGATGAGATTATAAAATACTCAGAAGCTGGAGTTAGAAGGAACATAAAGTGAGGGTATGAAATAGAAAACATAAAATAATACTGGAAAGGTAGGTTAGAGTCAGAATGTTAAGAAACTTATATGTCAAACTCAGGTGTTTGTATGTAATCTTAGAGGCAATTATAGGGTCACTGAATGGACCCTATATGGGTCCATGGGAGAATGATGTGGTTAGACATTGTGTCTTCAAATGTTGTAGTTCTAGAAAGGAAAAGTTAGAGAAAGGAGATACTGGAGGTCAGGAGACTAATCGGGTATGAGAGGTGATGTGGGCCTGAATTAGGAAAGGCAATGTGAGTGGAGAGAAGGCGACACATTTGAGAAATGCTATGGAAGGAAAATAAGACTTGGGAGCTGAGTAATGATGGGTAATGAGTAAGTCATTTCTATTCATACCCACTTCCCCTCCCCCTCCCCTAAACCATGTTTGGATTCTAAACATAATTGCTAGTTAAGATTATGGGGGGGGGGGAGGATGGCTAGAGAGCATCAGCCCTGGATCCGGCCTCAGAACTTAACATAAAAACTATCTGTGTGACCTTGGACAAGTCATTTAACCCCAATTGCCCCCTCCAAAAAGCAAAAAAAATAAAGATTCTGTAAGGGAATAACAAAATAAAATGCCAATACATAAAACTCTTAACAAGACCCTCCTTATTAATATAACTACATATAAATATATGCATTCACGTGTTTATTCTATTGGAAACAATGATAATTAATTTATATTCCTTGGAGTAAGTATAGCATTTGAAGTTGTAATATTCTAAGAAACCAAACCATATCTTTATACACATAATAAGAAGGGATGGAGAACTCATGGAAAGCATTGTAGCAGTCAAAGTGTTTTTGATCTTGTCACAGTGGTGAAATGATGGGTTTCATTTTGTGAAAATGAATATAAAATATCAAGAGGTCATTTAAATGCAGATGTCTATCAAGCAGTTGTCAATGCAGGACAGGTGTTTAGGAAAGAGATTAGGATTGTAATACAGATTTAAAAATTATTTGCACAGAGATACTTGAACCACAGGGGTGAATGAGGCCAACAAGGAATAGATCATGGAAGTATAGATGTAGAGATAGACAGAGTTTTAGAAGTTATCTATTCCACACTCCTCATTTAACAGAAGAGTAAATTGAAACTCAGATAGTTTAAGTGACATCCCAATATCATTCATCTAGGAACTGTCCAAATCAAGATTCAAACCTGTTCCCTCCAGACTCCAAGTTAAGCACCCTAGCCATTATGCCAAACATAAAACAAGAAAAGATTTTGGCCCAGAATAAAGTCATGGAGGTCATCCCATTTAGGGAGCAGAAAAAGGACGGTGATTTAAAAAAGAAATTTCAGAGAAGGCCGATAGGAAACCAAGAGAAAAAGTGTCAAGAAACCAGAAGGTAAAAAGCATCTACAAGGATGCTGTGGTTGAAAGTGTTAAATGTAGAAAAAAGCTCCAGGAAGTTGGGTGAGGATGGAGAAAAGGTCGTTGAACTTAGAGGAAGTCACTGTTACCTAAGTGGCTAGGTGGAACCTTATTGCAAGGAGTTATGAGCAGTTAGTAAGAAAGTAAATAGAAAGATCCTTTCTAAGTGTATGAAGGAAGGAAAGAATAAGGATAAGAGCCTGGAGGAAAAGATTTTAGAGCTAGGGGAAGTTTGACGTATTGTCAAGGGGGAAGGAACCAATAAATAAAAAGAGGCTGAAGACGAAATGGGGATTAGATGAAGGATATAAGAATTCAACTTAACACACATTTATTAGGGACCTAATGTATTCAAGGCACTGTGGATACAAATAAAACAATGAAGTATTTCCTGTCCTCAAAAAGCTTACATTCAACTGAGGAATACATGAACACAGATAAATGAATTCAAAGTATATACAAAGTGTAACAAGGGAATGCCACATGGCTCTGATGCTATCCACCATGTGCAGATGGCTGAGTAGATAGCCTACTTTTAGGAGAGTCATGAGAATGTGTAATACAAGGGTAATAACGAAGCCTTGAATCATGCCTAGACATTCTATAAATTCTTATAGTCTATTAACCACAGGGTACATGTCAACCTGTGGATTTATAGCCAGAAACAGGGGTGCTTTCACAAGGTGCTAACTGATCAGAACCTTGGTCATTCTCCTCAGGGCTCTCTCCCCCCTCCCCTCTCTCCGTCTTTCTCTCTTCCACTATAAGAGAAAGAGAGGAAATGATTGAGGGGACAAACTCTTAGAGATTTAAGGGCATGTGATGAAGAGGGAGAAGAGAAAAAAGAAGCATTTATTAAGTGCTTACTATGTTCTACACAGTATGTAAATGATTAACAAATATGTTGTTTAATCAAAAAACAGGAATGGAGAGGTTGGTTTTAGTGAGGAGTAGGTCTAGCTCCTTATCAAAGATTAGAGCAAAGGAGAGCTGGTTGATGAAGAAAGATTGTGAGATGTGAGAAAAGGTAAAAAGAAGGAGGTCATTATAGGAAGTCTCTCTTATCTTATTAAAAGTCCTCTGATTGTGGAGGAAGGAAGAAGGAGGGAGAATGAAGTGGTACAGTCTAAGGAGAGAGAGAAGATTTGGAGCATCATTGAGGAAACCACAATAGACTCAATCAGGGAAGACTAAAAGGATTGCCATAGAGCAATGAGAGCCCGCTTAAGATCCCATAACATAAATTTGTAGTGAACTGAGTTGATGTGGTTGTGTGACTTTCTTCAGCATCTCTCAGTAGCATGGAAGTAGAGACAAACAAGACAGAAGGTGGGAATTGTCCAGAGTTAGGTTCTGGCTAGGTATTACTGGCAATAGGATTAGAGGACAAAGGATTCAAGGAAATCTGATAGTGTATGTTTGAATTGATTGACTGTACAATCATACCTTTGAAGTGAAAAACAATGTGGCCAGAGCAGGAGTGTTGGGATGAAAGAAGAGCTGGGGATGGGAAGACAGAGTGAGGATGAAGATTTTGGAGGAGTGAAGCATGAAGAGTAAATAAAAGATAGTGGGAGATTATTGTCATAAAGAGGTTCAACTTCTTTCTCAAAATGTGGAGCCAAGTAGAAAAGTGTAGGTAAACACAAAGAAAGAGATATGAGATATCTTGTGGAGGAGAAAAAGGAGCTCACAACTTATGGACTTAATTTTCTCATCAATTATGAGAAAAGGTCATCTGCTGAGAAAGAGGGGGTGAAGTAGTATGGGAAGCTAAAGGAGAGAGAATGCTCTGAATAGTCCAATTGGCATAATGATAGGGAACCAATCTGAAAAAAGTAAGACTGGTATGCAGCAGTGCAGGTCCTCTAGATGAATGAATGAATGAATGAATGTAATGAATGAATAAAAAATTGTAAAGAACTTACTATATGCCAAGCACTCTGCTAAGTGCTAAAGATGCAAATGCAAAAGTGGTGACAGTCCATTATGTCAAATACATTATATTCTAACAGTGGAATACAACATAGAGGTTTCAGCTACAAGTGAGATGGAAAGGCTCCATGGTCTTTAGGATGCAACAGCAAAGCACATGTAATAGCTTTTCTTTAAAATCATTTCTACCAATAAAGTTTTCTCTATAATATACACACATACCCACATATGTCTATATATAACATAAATAAAGACACATTTGTATTTATGTGTACACTTTTGAGTTGAAGGTGGATCATATGCATTGGTTTGGACCTGGTCAGCATGGCTCTGTGACTTTCTCTAGTCATGTTCAGCAATTTAGGAGTAAAAGTAGAGGAGCATTTTGAGGTGACTCGTGGCAGAGGGTTAGCAGAGAGTGCTTCAGTAATAAGGAGGCTAAAGACTCAAGGATGGAGGATGGGGCTTAACTTAGGTGATAAAGAATTAGGTGAAGACTGTGAATGAAGAGAGTGAGGCCAGAGGGGGTGGAATAAGAGACTGGGAGAATAAGGAAGAATGACTGGAGAAGAGGTTGCAGAGAGGATCAAGAATCATTTTAGGAGTGAAGCAGAGGGAGAAAGAGAAGGACAAGAGATTATGATCAGAGAAGGTAATTTCAAAGTTCAAGGTGGATCATGATGTGTAACCATCCCTGTGGGTGGCTGAGGCAGAGTGGAAATATAGGTCATGGGATTTGAGGAGGTTGAGGGATTGGGAGTCCAGGGTGTTGGAAGCTACCTGGAAGTCACCATCAATGGAGTAAAGAGGAAAACAGGGAGATTTCTCTTTAGAAAGTTTATTTATTTATTTACCACAAAAGAACTCGCCCAGGTCTATAGGTAGGTCTAGCTAATACTCTAGCAAATGTCTTTCAATATACCATACAAAGAACATGTAAATAATTTCATTTTAATTACATTACTCTATATCATCCTATAATCAGAAACTGGAAAAGTGAGTGTCTGAGTCAGAGGCTTTATATTCCAGGGTAATGCAAAGAACACTTTCAGACTCACCCAGTCAGATGCTAACTTCCTCTATGAAGACAATAAGGTAAATATTTTTGGAGTCTATATCCTGTTTTGTCTAGAATTTTGCTGCTTCTACTCTCCCTTATAGAAAAAGTCAAACAACTAGAGCTCCCTGGGAATAGTTAGTTGTTTGGATAGTGATTAAAGTATCCTCCTCGTTCCTTGTCTGTATGTGATGCTCTCAGTTCTCTTGTTGGAATATTAAAGCTGTGGGGTTCAGTTCTCAGTCCCCTCTTACTCAGTAACTTCCCTAAGAGTAGTTAGCAAGAGAGCTGCATATGTAAGAGATGGAAAGAAGTTTGGGATGAAGGGCATCAGAGGCCAATTGACTATGCAAACAATAAAATTTGGATCATTGGATTATATAAACAATATTTGGTAGAATGCATGACATTAGCTTCTGCAACTATTGGTTTCTGTGTTTGTATAGCATTCTTGCTAAAGTATAGCAGCTCTATTTGTGACTGTTTGAATTTCATCATAATGAAATTAGTACAAAATTATATTTTGTGACTAGATTAGAATTTCATCATAACGATATGCTTAAAATCACAACTGACTAAGTATTTGCCTGGTCTTAAATCAACTTTGAAGAAAGAATGGGTAAAAAAAAATCCACAAAAACAGTTATTTAGGGTGGAAATGGTTATTTTGCTGCTGATATACATCACTTTCAGATTTAAGATTTTTAAAAATGAGCATTTCAAAAGGTACTTAGTGATCTCTTGATCTTTAGCTCATTAAATCAGTTGGCATTTTTTATTACTTAAGAGAAATAAGAATAGCAAGTGAACAAATATATACTAAGATTTGATTGATGTTTTTCAGCAGTTTTAAAGGCTCACATTCTATTAAAATGCTGCCAATGAATGCAGGGGAAAGGTTTTAATTTAATACTCTTTTTCATTTACATTTTTGCCTAATTTCTTATGTTTTAACATTTGGATATCAGCTGTCCTTGGTTTTAAAGAGAGTTTTCTTTACTTTTTAGATAGGCATGATCAGGAGATTTTGAAAAAAAATCTAATTTCTAATTGATATCTTTTGTTTTTGCACCACCTTCATTCCTGAATATTCTTTCCTCCTTTCCAGAGTGCCATCTCTTGTGACAAAGAATAAAAGAGAGCAAAAAGGGCAGTTCCTCACAACTAAATAATATACCAACTAAGCCTGACAGTATATGTGATGCACTAAACCTACTGTCTTCCTACTTCTGTATGGAAGGAAGGGAGGAACATTTTCCCATCTCTTCTCCAGAGGAAAACCTATTCAATATATCTTCATAGCACTCAATCATGTTGTCTGCTTTCCATTTCCACTGCTGTGTGCATGTTGCTCTTTGAGTTATGCTTATGTCACTATATATCAGTTCGAATAATTCTTTCTATGCTTCAAATCTTAATACGCATAATTTCTTACAGTGTAGCAATATTCTAGTATCTTAATACACCACAATTTGTTTAGCCATTCCCTAATCAAGAGGCATCTGCTTTGTTACCAGGTTTTTGGTTTTTTTTTCTGTTTTTTTTTTGCTATGGATATTTTAATGAAGAAGAACCTTTTCTTTTTCTTTCTCTCTTCATCATTCTTTCTCTCTTTTTCTTCCTTCCTTGCCTCCTTCCTTTCCCCTCCTTTCCTTCTATTTTTCCTTCTATTCTTCTTTGTATCCTTCTTTGTTTCTCTATATTTTCCTTCTTTCCTTCCTTCCTTCCTTCCTTCCTT
>CM053594.1:230468553-230523656 GCA_028646575.1 Pseudocheirus occidentalis | reverse complement strand
TCTCTCTCTCTCTCTCTCTCTCTCTCTCTCTCGTTATTTTCCCCTCAGGTTCTCTAAGTATTTTTTCTGAGGAGATGCTTTTTCTCAGGTCCTCAGAATTGGCTATACCTCTGCCCAAGGAGTGAGAGGCTTCTTATTTTCAGTGTTTCTTGCATGACTGCCCCTTTATCTCTTCCTTTCAACAAATAGAATTGTCCAAGTAAGGAAGAGGAACAACCTTACAAATGAATAAATGACAAGAAAAGTACCTATTATTTTATAGGTACTGTTCTTGGCACAAGGGACACAAATACACAAGCCCTCAAGGAGCTTACATTCTAATGGGCAGGAGGGTACATTTAAAAGAAGCTATCCAAAAGTGAAATGGATTGCCTTGGGAAGTGGTAGGTGTCTCCTTGGTGGTCTTCAAGGAAAGGACTGATAAACTTTTATTGGACATGATATGGTGGGGATTTGTTTTCAAGTATGGGAAGGAATAGATGCCCACTGAGATCCCTTCTAACTCCAAAAGACTATGGTTCTCTGAACTAGAGCTGGGTAGTCAGGCTGATGAGGTGCATTTTACATATGTCATATGAGAATAGATTTAAAAACTTGGGAATGTGAAGCCTGGAGAAGAGATTTAATAGGGACATGCTCACCATCTTCAAATACTGGAAAGACTGTTGAGCAAATGGGGATTAGATTTATTCTGCCTGGGTGGTTTAGTGGGTAGAGTTCTAGACCTGGAGTCAGGAAGTCCTGAGTGCAAATCCTGCCTCAGAAACCTACTAGTTGTTTGACTCTGGGCAAACTTAATCTCTTTGTGTCTCAGCTTCTTCATCTGTAATATGAATATAATAATCATGCCCATCTCCAAGGGTTATTGTAAGGATAAAATGACATAATATTTATAAAGTGCTTTGCAAACATTTAAGTACTGCTATTTATTATTAACATAATGCAAAGATAGGACTAATGAGTAGAAATTATATCAGAATAAATTTTAGCTTGACATAAGGAATAACTTCCCAATAATTTGAGTCATCCAAAAAGGGAATGAGTTTCCTGGAGAGACAGTTGTTCAACCTATCATTGGAGATGTTCAGGTAAAGGTTGGATGACCACTTCTTATGCATGTCATATAAGGGATTTGCCCTAAAGGTAGGGACTGACTAATTTCTGATGTCCTTGAAATGCTAAGATTATTTGACTAAAAAAAGAGACATTGTACCAGAATGAGGTCTATAAGAGCAGATATTTAAAGGAACTGCTTGTCTCATTTATATTTTATTTATTTATTTAAGTTTTAATTTATGGAATAAAGCAAGCATTTTTATAATATGGTAAAATTAAAAAAAGTAATTGCAAATCTATAATTTACAACGTTTTTCCTCTTAAATATATAATAAAATTATCATGTAAATTTCTTTTTTCTTCCCCCCATGGCTACCACTACATACAAATATATATATATATATATACACAAACTTACATATATGTTTGGGTATGTGTGTGTGTATATATATATATATATATGTATGTAAAATCATTCTATACATATTCTGATCAAATCTTTCTCTGGCTGCAGATGGCATCTTCTTTCATATGTCCTTTCTCAAATATATACAGAACTTTGCAAAATCTGTATCATTCTTTGTGTTCTCTAGTCATATACCCCTAAAATAGAAAACATGGCTGCATCTGGATTCTCATTTGCAGGTGCAATACCTATTGCTATTGAACCTTAAAAAATATTTAGCTGTGAGCTTAAGAATCCCAAAATGTTTCTACCATTTTATATTGAATTTAATTTTAATATTATTTGATTCATATTACCTTTGAGAGGTATACATTTTAGAAAATGAACAGGACAGCCTTGAAACTCTAGTGGATCTAAGACAGCCCAAACTAGAATTACAGGGATTACTGACCCAGAGCCCAAACTATGGATGGAATGGGGTGGGCCTGTAAAGAAACTCTTCAGAAGTGCCCTGAGGGATTTCATCATAGCATCGAGGTCTTTCTATTGTTCAGAAATTGCAAGCACCATTAGGAATAATTGTATGATCTTAAGCTGATCAGAACATTTTAGAGTATGTCATTTAATTAATGCACATGTCTGATTTTGTACCTCAGATTCTAAAAATGGTGTTGGCCAGAGGACAGGTGAGAGAAATTGTAGAAAAGTCTTGAGGAACAAATGCCTGGTTTGTAAATAGGAAGTTGAATTATTTACACAAATATTTCCAAAAGGGTATTACAAATTTAGTACTTTTAACATATTTCACCATGGACTTGTATGTAGAGTAACCAACAAGTAAGATCAACATGGAAGAATGGAATTGCAATGACAATGGAGTGAGACAGGGTAGTAATTAAAAAAACAAAACAAAGATGAGGAATGATGGGAAGTGGTACAGTAGATAGAGGGTTGGTCCCAGAGTCAGGGAGACTTGAGTTCATATTTGACCTCAGATACTTACTAGCTATGTTAAGTGACTTGCTAGATACTTCCTAGATGTTGTTACCCTGGGAAAGTCACTCAACATCTGTCTGCCTCATTTTCCTTAACCATAAAAGGGTTATGATAATAACAGCTACTTCTAAGGATTGTTGTGAAGATAGAATGAGATCTTTGTAAAGTGCTTGACATGGTGCTTAGTACATAAACACTTAGCAAATATTTCTTTCCTTCTTTTCTGGGAAAATGGATACAGATTAGGTTATAGAATGCCCATCCAGAATCCCAGTTTCAGAGTCTGAAAAAACACAGACTATAATCCAGATGTTAAGCTCATGAACATTTCAATGGATTTGAGTTCTCTTTGATGTAGCTCTTCTTTTCATTTGTTTAGATTGTGACCTCCTGTGCCTTTTCATGCCCCATGGTCTCCCAACCATCCTCCACCAAGGATGCATCCAATATGCTGAAATGTCTCTTCCAGACCTTTCCACATTTTGTAGTTAGCCATGGGCTGTCCCTCCTCCTCAAGTGACTGGCTCCCTTCTTTCTCTAATCTTAATCTTGTCATCATGAGATATTGATAGTCACTATTCCTCTCCTATTCAACCACAAGAATTAGTAGGTTCCACTTTCATCTTGGAGTTTGAGCTTTTCATCTGTTGAACTGAAGTATTGGAAGATGTGCCAGGTTCTCTGGGGCTCTTAGAGAGTGGACAAACTTTTATCTCCCCAGCTCTACGTCCACCTGGGTGACTGCATTGTCTTTCCAGTGTAAGGGCTGTGGCCAGAGAGAATTTTTTAAGACTCAGAGTTGGAAGGTTATAATATTCAGAGTTGGAATGTTTTAATATTCACAACCATACAACATGGCTGCAAGAGCATTTGTATTAAAACATCTAATCAACTATCTAACTTTTCAGATGAGGAAACTGAGGTCCAAGGAGAATAAGTGATTTGCTCCAAGTAGTAAGAGTCAGAAGCAGAATTTAAACCCTGCACCACTGACTCTTGAGCTATTACTCTTTCCTCTGTCATGTGTTGTCTCCCTCCCTTAGAACAGCTCTGAACCTTCGCCTGCTAGAGAGGGGACTTCCTCTCTGAATTTGCTGTATTTCACCAAACCTTTTGGCCCTGGCATAACGAAATAAGTTCCAGACAGCAACAGAGAGCCATTATTAGATGTTGTATCCCATGCTATATTCTATTTTTAAAATGTGAAATAATGAGAACAAATAAGAAATAATAAAACATCTATCATTAGGTTTCACGTCTGCTTTTTCTTCTACACTCACAGCTCCTCTAATCACTTATATTGTCAAATCCATTAGTTCTAAAGAAGGCACAATTCAGAACCTCTGTATATGTGTGTGTATGCATGTATATATGTATGTATGTATATATTTCAATATAATTGGTTTCCTTTGTAATCCTAAATATTTTGTTTTATGTATTTTACAACTTTATTCTTAGAAAGGTCTATATGTTTCACCAGACATCAAAAGAAGTCCATGTAAAAAGAAAAAATTAAGAACCTTTGCTTGGTTAATGACTCAGGAACCCTGGATATAGGTAACTCAGGAAAAGACAAGTCCCTGTGGCTAGAACTTTTGTGTTTGGTATCTTGTTACTGGAAGGATCCTCTGACTGCTTCTTAACACAGCTATCTTGTTGATAATGCAATGGTGGGTCATAGATGAAGGTCAGTCAGATGCAGAGAAAAATTCTTAATACCTTGATTGTTCCAATGATCTCTTTCTCTGTCTTTGCCTTTGCATGAGTCTATTCCTCCTTGGCTGCTGTGGGTCATCATTTCTGCTTGCATCCTCTACTCTTGGTCTCCACAGGAGATCAAAGAACTGATACTCCCCAGAGGGTCAGTGGATAAAGAGCAAGAGGGGCATTATATCAAGAAATAATATCCATGACACCATTTCTTACATGTGAACTGTCATTGGAAACTTGCTGCAGACTGCTTGATGACTGCATAACTCTTTCCATTACTCTTGGGGTCACCCATAAGCTTGAATCATCAGAAAATATGCTATAATATTCACAACAATACAACATTGCTGCAAGAGCATTTGTATTAAAAAGATGGGACTTCATACTTAGTCAGGCAACAATCACTTATTAGGTAACTAATCTGTGCTAGGTAACTGCTAGGAATACATAGAAAGATAAAAACATGGTCCCTGCTCTTATGGAAGTCACATTAAAATGGAGGAGAAGACATGCAGAAAATTGTACATTATACATTGTGTGTATATATGATATATTTAAACATATATATGTACACATCTCTTTATATACATATTTCTGTGCATTATAATGTGTGCATATATACACAATGTGCATATGTATGTCTACATGTGTCTACACATATGTTCTTACTTCTATATTTTATACATATTTCTATACATTATAAATGGAAGCTAATTTCAGAGGAAAGGTACTAGGGGAAAGAGGACAGAGAAGAAGGTGGAATTGAATCATGAAGGAAGACAAGGAAGCCAAGAAGAGGAGGTGAGGAGGAGAATATTCCAGGTATAAAGGACAGACAGTAAATAGGCCCTGAGTCAGGAGATGGAGAGTCATGTTCAAGGAGAAGCAAGAAGGCCGTTGTCTCTGGATCTTAGAATACATAGAGGGGAATGCAATGTATGAAGATTGGAAAGGTAGGAAAGGGCATTTAAATGCCAAACAGAGGATTTTATATTTGATCTTGGAGGTAATAGGAAGTTATCCTAATGTATTGAGTTAGTAGTGGTGATGACACATTCAGAGTTGTACTTTAGGAAAAAATCACTTCGGCAGCTGAATGAAGGATAGCTTGTAGTGGGGAGAGACTAGAGTCAAGGAGACCAACTAGAAGGCTATTGCAATTGTCTAGCTTATGATAATCAAGGCCTGTACCAATATGGCAGCTATGTGAATGGAGAGAAAGTGGACATAAACAATAGATGCTTGCACTTGAAGAAACTTGAGATCATTCAAAGCAGTTTCCCAAATGTGATCAGGTCCTCACACTTTCTCCTATTCTTTGCCCGCAACATTGTTCACCTGTAATGCTTGTACTAGGTATGTACTGGCTATCCAATTGCATGTCAACCTCTGGACAATAATGCATCAGTTTCCTCTTTTGTAAAATGGGGATTATAATAGTATCTAGATCTCAGGGCTGTTGAAATATTAAAAGAGGATCATATTAATAACATGTTTTGCAAACCTTAAAATTTTATATAAATACTAGCAAAGATTGATGATGATGATGATGAGTTATAGGTACTTTGCCTACTAGCAGAGATTGCAACCCCTCTTAACTCTCTTACGCATATTTTTTAGTCAATCCTGCTTAGACGATCTACCCGCTCAGCTAAAGATTTTCCTCTGTATCTTTTAATGGATGCTCATGTAGTCCTCACCTGTCAATCTGTTATCCCTCACTTCTTTTTTAAAGACTGGGTCTCCCTATCTAGCCTAGGTTGGAAATGAAGGGGCTACTCAAGAATCCAATCCTACTCCTGACTGAGATAGGAGCTTTGCTATGCTCTTTTTCTGACCTAGGCTGGCTCACTCTTGCTTTGATATAATGGTTCCCCAGTCCTGGGGGCTCATCATATTAATGCTGAACTTATTGTGAGCACAAGATCAACATAGCCCACTGCAGCTCAGAACTCTGGAACTCAAGAGATCTGCCTGCCTCTGCTCTCTCAGCAGCCATTATTATAGCTGGCTGTCAACATGCTCAGCTTATCCCTCATTTTTGTTGTAGCATGGTTTCGTCACTTTCTTATTTACTAAAAGTAATAATAGTAATTGATATTTCTAGCACTTTCAGGGTTTTAGAGTGATATATATGTGTATACACACATGTGTGTGTATAAATAAAATTTGATTTTTCTGTGAAATAAGTAACATTGTTTTTACTAAAAGTGTTTTACCTATGAGGACATTGAGGCTCAAGGAAATAAACAAAAAATATCATTGGGGCTAATTTAAATGTTTTGTGTTTTTTTTAAATTTCATTTTTTTCCTCCATTTAGGCTGTGTTCAGTTTCACGATGGTCAACCTTGCTGCAGCAAATGCAGAATTTTGCTTCGATCTTTTCAAAGAGATGAATACCAATCAAGCAAATAGCAATGTCTTCTTTTCTCCTCTCAGTCTCTTCATTGCTCTCTCCCTGGTGCGGATGGGTTCCAGAGGTGATTGTGCAAAGCAGATTGATAAGGTAAGTTTCTGAGATCTACTTTTGTACCTTCAGACATGATCTTCAGCAGCTCATCAGGACTCTGAATTGTTGTTGTTGTTTTTGTCCCCAAATGCTGTACCCTAGGAATCATTTAATTGGAAATGAGCTGACTGCAGAGGGAGAGATGTAATATACTCCTGTAGCACCGTAGCTTACTTGTCCTGTATTGGGAAAGGACTGCTTTCAGAGCACTCCTTGTAAAGTGAAGAGGAAGAGAGAAATCTAATAGAATCTCTCAGAATGGAAGGTTTGCTTCCCTCATTCAGGGGCCCTGAAGAGTAAGGTCAGGGAGGCAGATGAACATGTAGTTCATCTTAAAACCAATGAAATCCTTGTTTAAAGAGACATCAGGTGTTTTCCATATGATGCATGATTTGAGTGCGACCCATGTCATGATGTATTCCAGAAAGATACTAACCCATTTTGTTCTGTCACCCTCATAAACCTGAAAGTTTTTGTTTACCTCACAGGCACACACACACACACACGGCATTAAGGCAGACTCTACTTAGGGTGAGAAGGCCACCCCTCCTTTTAGAAGCTTACCATCTAAGAAATCAAAGAGCTGCTCTATTCCAGAGCCCTGCTGAATGTTGAGATGACTCTCTATTTTGGTGTGAAATTTCTGTGACTTTACTTCACATAGATTCCTCTAATATTTTTGGATCTTGAGGCTTTGTATCTTGAATCTTGACCCTATGATGTCTTAAAATAAAGATAATGGAATTAAAGTTTCACAGGTCTAGCTCCCTCAACTCCTAAAATTGTCCTACCTTACAACAACACCTGAGGACCAGAGTCAACCTTGGATTCTTTTGTAAAGATGAACTTTCCAGAGTTGGTCCTGGAGCCAAGAAGGCTTAGGTTTAAATCCTGCCTGAGACATCACCAGTTGCCTGACCCTGGCAAAGTCATTTAATTTCCTTTAGTCTCAGTTTCCTTGTCTTTAAAATGGGAATAAGGATAGCAACTATTTCACAGGATTATGGTAAGGATTAAGTGAGATTACACAAACACACACACACAGAGCTCTGCAAGCCTTAAAGTGCCACATAAATGCAAGCTATTGTTATTATTATTACGTTGTACCATAGCTAGGACTAAAGGTGAGCAGAGTGGACATCCACCCCATGCCACTCATGGAGCTGGAAATGTTAAGAGTGATACTCCTTAATCATTTATTTTTTCATTTTTATATTTTTAATGTCAGCCAATTTGACTTTCCTGGTATTTAGTTTGTAGTCAATCAGTTTGTATATATATTACTATGAAAGCTGGTTGACAGTAACACACAGGAGTACTATACACTGGTCAAACGCAGGAAGGTGTATATGTCAAACCTTGCTGAGGGAGCAGAAATGCCTTGTCCTGACTGGGCCTGTCTAGTACAGCTTTGAAATGCTATGTACCTGACGCCAGCTCTTAGCACATTATTCCAGGCTTGTCTAAGACTGTGCTGTCTCTGGTGATGTCAATAAAATACAGGTCACAGAATCACAGAGTCTCAGGATTAAAGATGAGTGCTAGAAGGTACCTCAGAGGCCAACTGGTCCAACTCCGTTATTTTACACATGAAGAAATGAGGCTGAGGAAATGATGTTGTAGAAGGTAAAGACAGTCCTAATGTGATGCCAAAAAACAAAGCCCATGCATTATATTGAGATCCTTCCATAATAAAACTGACAGTAGCAGAGCAATTTCCCAGCATCTTTCTTTCCTCCACCGCGTCTTCTCCCAAAGATTGCCTTGGAAAAAAATACATAAGTAAAATTTAAATGATCCCTAGGATGCTATTGGGAAGGACTTCTGGCTCTAACAGTCTTATGATTTAATTGGAAAAGGGTGATTTTTATTTTTGGTTTTAAAAAACCGCGGCAGTCTGCAGTAATGTGTATCACATCCAAGAGAGTTATTAGCATCTTTTAAGGAAATACTGTTTCAAGCTTTGCATCTCTAATTGCAGGTGCTTAATCTTCAGAATGACCCTGGATCTTCAAATTCTCAGGTAAACATCTGGCATTAAAAAAAAAAGTTTTCCGTTGGAAGAAGCAAAGTATGTTATGTGACTGGTGAACTAAATTGGAAGAAATCTGCTTCCTCCTCCTCTTTCCCTAATCAGAAATGTTAGTTCTATGTGGCTAAGACTTTTGTTTGTTCATTCTCAGTTCCCTAAGCTAAATGATAAAGCCTCTACTGAGTTTTTTTTTCAATCTTTCAAATAAAGTTTGAAAATCACTAATTCACAGACTTGTCATAAGTGATAATGGAATAAGATTGTACGAAATTCTTCACAGTAAAGGCAAAATGAACTATTTCAGTATTTTGGGGTTTTTGTAAATTTGAGCACAGCAATTGTATCCAAAATGCTGATTACAACCTAAACTTTATTCATGGTGAATTCATTATTGATTTCCGAATGGTTTTATATATATATATATATATATATACATACATATATTTGTGTGTGTATGTATGTTGTAGATGAGGTCATATTGCCTAATAATTCCATGAAAGTGTTTCCACCCTTTAGTAGCATCCTATAAATATATGTGGTTATTTGCATAAGTGTATCTTCCAATTCCAGGAAAGAATTAACTACTTGTCTTTATCTTTTTAATGACAATCTGACAACACCCAGGGACTCCAATCTCAGATGAAAACACTTCTCTCAGAAATAAACACATCAAGAGATGAGTATGAACTCAAAATAGCCAACGGTCTGTTTGCAGAAAAGATATTTGATTTTCAAGAGGTGAGCTGAGCTGTTCTCACTTTAACAGATTATTATTATCATTACCACCACCATCATCATCATTGTTATTGTTATTTTGCCTAACGGGTTATTTGTGTGATAATTTGGTACCTCTTCATAGTTAGTTCTAGCAAATTTACATGGAAAGAGCTCTGGAACTTGAGACAAGAGAAGAGACTTGGAACTTTGGGATCATGGGCAAGTCAGTCAAGCGCTCTCTACCTCAGACTCTGTATCAGTAAAATGGGAAGAGTCATACTTGTTCTACCTAGCTCAGGGGTGGGGAATGGAGGCTTCGAGGCCCCATGCGGTTCTTTAGGTCCTCAGGTGCTACCCTTTGACTGAATCCAAATTTCACAGAACAAATCCCTTTAATAAACGGATTTGTTCTCTAAAACATGGACTCAAAAGGCCACACCCAAGGACCTAGAAGGCCACATGTGACCTCAATCTAGCCCTGATCTAGCTCTTTGAAGCCAGAAAACAGGAATTTGAGTTATATGAGCCTGGGTATTCCATTTAACTTCTGGGAGTTTCTCTTTTCTCATCTGCAAAATGGGGATAGTAACATCTGTACTACATATCTCACAACACTGTGGGAAAAAAATACTTTATAAACTTTAACAACTATCAAGACTTTACACTAAGACTTTTGAAACACTGTTAACAGGTATGTTAAAGCTTGAGCTATTCAGGCTTAAAATACCACTAAGAGTTTTAAGATACCCTATAGATAAATGATATGCTTATTGATTACTTATTATTATTTATTATTCAGTGCACAATTCTAAGGATTATACTAGCTCTCTGACTCATATGGAAAGGTAAAGGTAATTTAGTGAAGTCTAAAGAAACCCTTGAAGATGGGCTTGCAGGTGGAGTTCTCCAAGGTGCTCTTACCGTCACCGTCACAGTCACTACAGCTGCAGACTGGAATACCAGGAGGATTGTTAATCTAGCCCCTAAGGTTTCTCTGACCCCTCCGGCATGGAAATGTTTTCTTGCTATAATGCCCAGAAGAGAATGCAATAACAGGGTGCCAGTAATAGAAGCTTATTTAACAACATTTGTTTCTTTGATAGCTAAAAATGATTGGATAAGTAATGTCTACCTGAATAAACATGTAGTGACTATGGTTGGTTAGACTTTGCAACATCTCAATATTCATTTTCAAATTCTCCAGTTAATTTCTCAGGCACCTCCAAAATTCTACCTTGCCTCTTTCTTGACCTTTATTTTCGCATCTACTAAAGAGCTGGATCTGGAATCAGGAAGACCCGAGTTCACATCCAGTCTCAGACAGTTACTAGCTCTGTGATTTTGGGCAAGTCACTTAATCTCTGTACTCCTCAGCTCCTCAACTATAAAATGGGCATGATAATAGCACATATCTCCCAGGGCTATTGTGAGAATTAAATGAAATTATATTTGTAAAGTGCTTAGCACAGTGCCTCGAACATTTTTGTTGGCGTTGTTGAGTGGTTTTTAGTCTTGTCTGATTCTTCATGACCCAGTTTTGGGGTTTTCTTGGCAAAGATACTGGAGTGGTTTGACTTTTCCTTCTCCAGTTCATTTTGCAAATGAGGTAACTGAGGCAAACAGGGTTAAGTGACTTGCCCAGAGTCACATAGCTAGTAAGTATTTGAGGCTGGATATGAGTTCAGGTCTTCCTGACTCCAAGCCTGGTGCTCTACCCACAGCACCACCTAATTGTCCATGCCTGGCACACACAAGGTGCTTAATAAATGCCTGCTCTGCCCCAACCCCCTTTAACCCACCCAATTGTTATTACTGCCTTTGGCACGCAAGGGTCGGTACTCTGACTCAGCATCGCTTCCTCTTCTTGGGGTAATGAGCCAAATGACTAAGGGCTAGGCTGCTTCTTTTGCTTCTCCTAAAAGAGGCCCAGGAAGGAATTTTGGGAACCACTTCCTACCACAACTCTGACTAATGGTACAGAGCCATATAGAACTCCTTGAAATAGGAAGTTGACTAAATACAGAAGATATCACAGTGGACAGACACACATTTGGTTAATGTTCAGCCAGGGACAGGAAAATAGGAAGCCCACATCCACACTTTCTTCCCACTACTTAATAAATATAGCATATACTCAATCCACACATTTAAAAAGAATTAGTGCTTTCTTTTTGGAGGGGGGAAGGCAGGGCAATTGGGGTTAAGTGACTTGCCCAATGTCACACACTAGTAAAGTGTTAAGTGTCTGAGGTTGGATTGAACTCAGGTCCTCATGACTCCAGGCAGGTGCTGTATTCTATGCTCTATCTAGCTGCTCCATTAGGGCTTTTTATTTCTTTAATTCACCAAGTCAATTCTTCATTTCTCTGGAGCAGAACAGTGACATAAAAAACACTCAAACAATTAAATTTGACTTTAAAGGGAACTGTTTTTTTATATTTGCTTTACACTTAAAACCTTTGTCTGATTCTTTACAAATTCCTTCCATGCAAAACAAGGGAACCTCGAAGATACACTCAATTCAACAAGCATTTATTAAGTACTTAATATGGCAAACACATGAGCCATATGGAAGGGGAAAGGTAATTTAGTGTACTCTAAAGGAACACTAAAGATGGGTTTCTAGGCATGGTTGGAAAACAAACCAAAAAGAAAAACCCTACCTGATTTCAAGGAACTTATAATCCATTGAGGATATGGGGAGGGTACATCATGTTTATGGGTGAATCAATATAAAATTATATTCCAATGTATAAGAAAGTAATTTCACAAGGGAAAAAGCACAAACAAGAAGAGTGATAAGAAAAAGCCTTGTTTAGCAAGTGGAGCCCGAGCCGTGGCTTTGAAGGAATCTGAGATGACGCGGTGAGGAAAGAGTGTATTTTAAGCATGCACAGGGGACCGTCTATATAGAAGGATGGAGACAGGAGACAGAATGGAACCAGGAGGAGATATATAACCTGATCACTGGTCTCATCACTACTTGTGCCATGAGCATAATCTTTTGTCGCGTCCTTTTCTGCCTACTTGCCAGGTTTGATGTGGAAAAGAGTCCTCAGGAGAGAAGGTTATTAGATCATAAACTGAGAATTTGAGATCCAGTGACATTTTAATGGCAGTTTTAAAAGTGAATTTGTGTTTGTGGCACAGGCTTTCTTCTTTTCTCCACAGGGATAAGTTTTTCTTTCAGCTTTGGATCAATGATGGGGACATGGGTGATAGGTGGGAGAGGAGGGAGATAAAATACCCTATATACCCTGCTAATAATAATAAGGTGCCAATCTTCAAGTTTCTCTCTCAGCAACCACTTGGGTTAAGTCTAAGTTTATTGTCTAAGAGACACACCTTTCCTGAGGGAATGGGAGGTAATGACTTCGGTTTTAGAAAACTTTACTTGGTAATGAAAATAGTAATTTGCCACAGTCAATCGCATCTCAGGATCTGATAATAGACAAACAGGAAATGGGAGATTAAGCAGCACAAATATCTCTGAGAGAATCCTGGGAATGTGGTTTGAAGATAGCTTGATAAGTTTTTAAAAAAAAGAACTGACTGGTTATTATCTGCTATTTATGTAGGCAAGTGATCTCAAAAATTGAGTGCTAAACCTAAATGAATGTCTTTTTCTGAATAGAAGGAGTGGGAATGAAGTCTCTGAAAACGAGCCACAGTTTTTGGATATTACTACAATCCAGCAGGTTAAAATGAAATCATCTAGTATTTCACTTAGCAAAACACCATCATAGCAAGACTCAGTACCCAGAATTGTTTGATAACTGAATTTACAAAACAATAAACACCATTAGACTAGGCAACATTCTAAAGGCATATTTAGAGGATTCTTCCATCTTTTCCTCTTTGAATTGAGCCCTCCCGACCCTGGAAGTCTAGGGATCTAAGCCTGGGCTACGGCATTCCTTAATTGCATGATCTCCAGAAGTCATATAAAAGCACAGAGTTTCTCTTTCCTGTGCCAGTGGGTGGAGGGACCAGATTTTGTAATCCCCAGATCAGGCCACATAAGCTGACAAATGGTATTCCTTTTGAAAAACCTTGTTAAAAGTATATTTACTTTTATTGAAATTGGGATTGTCCTAGAAAATCTAGGCCAGCATGTATGTAGATCCACGGATCTTTAGTTATCCATCAATAAATATTTATGAAGCATCTCCTCTGTACCAGGTAGTGCACTAGGAGCTGGAGATACAAAAACAAAAATGAAACAATCCCTGGTCTCAAGGTGCCTACATTCTAATTATTTATATATCTCAAGGAGAAAAGACACAAATAAGTATATATATAGAAATGTAAAGAGAATAAATACATACAATATACTAGCTAAAAACAAAGTCATTTCAGAGGGAAGATGGATCAATAATGGCTTTGCATAGAAAGTGATGCTTGAGTGGCATCTGGGAAGAAAGGAGTGGTTTTATGAAGCAGAGTTGAGGAGTGAGATGGAGAATTAATTATGAGCACATTTCAGGTTTGGGGGATAACCAAAGCAATGTCACAAAGAGGGGGGAGATGTAGTGGCATGTGTGAGGAAAGTAGAGAAGGCCACTTTGGTGGGATCACAGTGCATGGCAGAGGTATAGTACATAAAAAAAGACTGGAAAGAAGTGATGTAAAGGATTTTAAAAGGTAAACAGAGGAGCTTATATTTTAACCTGTAGACAATATTGAGCTATTGCTTAAATAGAAGAGTGGTGTATCAAATTTTCTTTTTAAGGAAAATCAGTATGGGGGACTCAGTGGAGCAGAGAGAGACTTGAGGTGCGGGGGCACACTGCATGATTGTTGCAATATGCTCAGTGAAAGGAAATGAGGACCTGACACTATGTAAATAGTGAACAGAGAACAGTCAGATGTGAGAGATATTTAAGATAGAGAAATGGCAAGATTTAAAAACTGGATATGTGAGGGAATGTGAAGAATTAAGGACAATGTCAAAGTTATGGACCTGAAAGACTAGAAAAATGGTGGTGCCTTAAACAGAAATAGTCAATTTTGGAAGAGGGGGAGGATTTTAAAAAATATCCTGGGTTCAATTTTGGATGAATTGAATTTGAGATGTCTTGTAAATATCTAGTTTGAAATGTCTAATAAGATAATTGGTAATACAGACTGAAACTCAGGACAGAGAAAGTGGGGCTAGATAGGTCTGTGAGTCATATGTATAGAGAGTTTAATTAAACTTGAAGGAGCTGATGAAGTTACTGGGAGAGAAGAGGAAAGGAGAAGAAAGAAGAGAAGGGAAGAAGAGAGGAGGGCAGAGAAGAGAAAAAAAAGAGAAAGAAAAAGAAAAGAAAGAAAAAAGAGAAGAAAAAATACCAGAAGAGACTGTATGGAATGCCTATATTAAGGGCATTTTATATATATATATATGTGTGTGTGTGTGTGTGTGTATATATATATATACACATGTATGTATAAAATGCCCTTAATATATGTAATATATAAAATATATTCTATAACATATAAATATAAAATATATTATATAAATGATATATTATATAAATATATATACATATGTATTACATATGTATATACATACACACGTATATATGTGTATATACATAAAGAGAAAGATAAGGTCAGATAAATAAAAATGCCCATAAGAGTGTAGTGTCTCAAAAACCACAGAGGAGAGAATATCTAGGAGGAAATGGTGGTCAACAGTATAAAAAACAGCACAAAGGTCAAAGAAAATGCAGATAGAGAAAAGATTATCAGACTCGTCAATTCTGATGGAGTCTTTGGAGAGAGAAGTTTTAATTGACTGATGAAGATAGATGCTATTTTGCTGAGGTTTGAGGAATGAGGGTGAGGAGAAGAAATAAATATACTGAGTGTAGATCACTTTTTCTAGAACTTCTGATACAGGGAGGAAAGATATATAATGATAGCTTAGAAGGATATAAGGGTCTAGTGAATATTTTTCAAAAATAAAGGAATTTGGGGCATGTTTAAAGGTAGTAGGGAAAGAACTATTAGACTGGAAAAGGTTGAAGTTTTGAGATAAAGGGATAATTAAATTTGTAATCTGTTTAAAAGGATGTGAGGACATGAGATAAAGAAATGCTCATGTAGACATGTTGGTTTTGGCAAGTTTAGGTGTGCTTCATTATCAGAGACTTGGAGAAAGTGAGGGATGATGTCAAGGGATTTTGAGATGAAGAGGGTGGGAAGACAGAGTTCATATTGAATAGGCTTCAGTTTTCTCAGTAAATTAGGAAGGGAGGGTACAGTAGTTTATAGTAATGAAGAGAAGGTCTAGAAGAGCTTCTAGGGTGAGGAGTGAGTGAAATAGAGAGACATTTAGGGAGGAATAAAAGGACTGCTGTGCTCTAGAGAGAGTCCTACTGAAGTCAGATGAATTTTTATGTTTTTAGTCATCAATTCCTCTACCTCAGAGGTTCTCAAAGTGGATGATACAGGGGAGGCACTGGAATGATCCAGAGGGGTGGTAGTAGCCTCAAGTGCATTTGGGGGGATAGAATAAAAATAAGGGGGTGGTAGAAGCATAAAGAAGAAAAACTAAGAAAATTTTGAAAAACCATTCATACATGCTTCATCTGTTGTGCAACAGAGTTAAAATCATAGTGATTACAATATTTTCCAAATACACAAAATGTGAGTTATAACCAATCAGCAATCAAGTCTGCTGACAGGTCTTAAGAAGCAAGTATTGGCAGGAGAGCATGTTGTGCATTGTTGGGAAGTCCAACATGCATTTGCAGGATTATGTGAGTGAAATGATTTGTTTACAATATGATGCTATACAGTTACCTGATGCAATATTACGTCATCAAAATTTTAATGCAGGAAAAACCCCACAAATTTAAAACAAATTATTAAATTTAAGATGGGGGTGGCTAGGTGGTCCAGTGAATATTGCACCAGCCCTGGAATCAGGAGGAGCTGAGTTCAAATCCAGCCTCAGACGCTTGACACACTTACCAGCCATGTGACTTTGGGCGAGTCACTTAATCCCAATAGCCCTCCAAAAAGGAAAATAAATAAATAAATTTAAGATGCATCATTTTATTTGTTTATTTATTCATTTACTTATTTGCTTATTTATTTATTCATTCATTCATTTCCTTTTTAGAGGGGGAGGGCAGGACAATTAGGGTTAAGTGACTTGCACAAGGTCACACAGCTAGTAAGTGTTAAGTGTCTGAGGCTGGATTTGAACTCAAGACTCCAGGGGGTCAGTGCTCTACACTGCTTTATTCACTGTATCACCTAGCTGCCCCAAGATGCATCATTTTAAAAGAAAATTTTATATTTTTTTGAAATGATGCAAATTTCAAAAAAACTTTTAAAAGAAGGTAGATTTCCAGGGGCATACTGAGTAATTTTTTTTAAAGGGGGTGGTAGGCCAAATAAATTTGGGAACCTCTTTGTTCTAGCTCACATTGAACACCCAGTGATTAAGAGGAAGTGGAGGAGGTAGAGAGGGGGACTAATCCAGGGCTGAGACCTGACAAAAAATGAATGGTGCAGGACAAGGAAGAAAGATTCCAGAGCAAGGACAGGGCATAGCTAAAATAGCTAACTAGGATCTAGATGGGAAAGGGAAGAAAAGCAAATGAAGTCAGAGCAAGGTTAATGGCCTGAGAAATAACTGGACAGTAGAGGTATTGGAGGTTTCAATAAGAAGGAAGAATAGATTTAGGAGAGGTCATATACAGGAAGGGATAGACTATAGGAAGTTTAGGTCGGGTAGGGCAGTGACAAGCTCTTTAATGAAGGAAGTAGGACTTTCGTGGATTATGGTAAAATCTAGGCTATGACTATCCCTATGTTTGGCTGAGGTGGAGGGAAGGAACAGGTTGTGGAATCTGAGGAGGTTGAGGAATTGGGATGTTAGGGAGTGTGCAAGAATATGTGTTAAACACCAGAGAGAGAATTTCCCCAATAACCCTGAATATAGCTAATCTAATGCTAGAGATAACATAAGGAATTTCCAGTTAATTTTCCTGCATGATTATTGATTAATGAGGTAGAAAAATCCCATACATTTTCCTTGGGGAAAAGAAAAATCCTTTTTGGAGTGAATTGTTATTTCCTTGGTATAGGTAGCTAGTGCTACCAATGTCGATCTACAACTGTTCTGGCACAGTCATAGGAGAAGGGATAAGTGACTTGTCCAGTTCACCTAGTCAGCAGATGTCAGAGAAAGGAGTTGAACTCAGGTTTTGCAGTCTTCAAGACCAGGTTTTGCCCCTCGATGGCACACTGCTTCTTCCTTAAATATATGTTGCCATTGTATCATTGACATTTGCAAATATTGTTTCCAGGTCTGGAAATGTACTTGTTTTGTTTTCTCTAATAAAGTGGAGAGTGTGACAGGGCAGAGACGTAGGTCTGTCTGAGAAGAATTATTAACTTTTTTTTTCAGATTTAATACCTATACTTTATTGTGCTTGATGCATATAAAAGCATATGATACATTTTGCTAGGGCTACTCTAAAAGATTTCTATTTTTATTTTTTAAAGGTGAAGTTATTGAATACTCAGTGATAAAGGACACTCATGAAAACTTAACTAGATATTTAGAGAAAATTACAACTAAATTTTGCTTAAAATAAAAATATAAAATGATACAAAATATCACTTTTTTTCATCAAGGGGTGTGTAGGCACAACCATCTATGAACATCTATGCTCATGTTTATACTATATATAGGTGGTGATTATTCTGTTAATATGAGATATTTTTTATTTTAGAATTTTTTAAAATGTGCTGGAAGTTTATATAATGCCAAAATAGATCATGTAGACTTCACAAACTATGTAGAAGAAACCAGGAATAAGATTAACCGATGGATAGAGAATCAAACAAATGGTAAGTATGAAACATTTTTAAAAATACAATACTTGTCAGTTACATATAAATATTAGAATCTGAATTAAACCAAAGAGTTTTTTTTTTTTGCTTTTCTGGAGGGCAATTGGGTTTAAGTGACTTGCCCAAAGTCACACAGCTAGTTAGTGTGTCAACTCTCTGAGACCAGATTTGAACTCAGGTTCTCCTGACTCCAGGGCCAGTGCTCTACTCTCTCTACTCACTGCACCACCTAACCACTCCAAAGAAGTTTCTTTCATCATAAGAGAAACCCCCTTCTTATCTGCAGTAGTTAACACTGTCATTCAGCAGCACTGAACTATTTTACCTGTCTCTTTTTGTTTCCCTAGTGCTTAGTATAGCGCCTTGCACATAGTGGGTGCTTATAAAACCCTGATGACTGGAAGCATTAAAATTCATCTGACTTTAATTGGGCTCTCTTTTTAACTCAGAGGCTTGCATGAGGCTTAAAGAGATTAAGTGACTTGCTGAGAGTCACAAGACTGATAAATGTTAGAGGAAGAGCCTGCACACCTGTGTTCCTATCTGCTATGATATTCTGGCTTGCCTACCCTAAGGAAGAACCTGGGATTAATTTGTGATTGAATACATGAGCTCCATTTCTTAAAGAAATGAACCCATGTATCAGCCAAAGGATTAGGCTCTTGCAAAACACCCATGGGTAAAATTACTTTCTTTTATTTTTATTTATGTATCAAAAAGAACTCACATTTTAAAAAATGTGCACTTAATAAATATTCTCCCCAAAGCATTTCCATATAAATTAAAATAGTGAAAAATAATTTAATATGAAGCTGCAAATCTTACCTGTGTATGGCTTCCTTTTAAGTCAGTCAATTAGGATTTAGTAAGCACTTATATGGGCTAAGTGCTAGAGATACCAAAAAAAAAAAAAAAAAAGACAGTCCCTGCTCTCAAGGAGATCATAGTCCAATGGAGGAGACAATGAGGGAGACAACATGAAAATAACTATGTACACACACAACAGGATGCACTGACATACACGTGTATCATAAATGCGACTTTCTACTTTTAAAGCTGTCCTGTTTGTCCTGTATTTCTTTCTGAACTGAGGCCTCCTAGTCATGTTGTACAGTGTTTAAAGGACCTTAATCTTGTACTTTATGTAAAATTCAACTATTAGCCACGATAGAGATGTCTCAAGGAAAATGTCTCAGACAAGGGATCTTAAGAACTTTATCTGGAAGGTTTTGTCTTTATTTCAGATATTTTCAATTTATTTGGAAGAGATGATTAATTCTAGTGCTTCTCAACCTTCCTAATGCTGAGACCCTTTAATAGAGTCCCTCATGTTGTGGTGACCCCCAACCACAAAATGATTTTCGTTGCTACTTCATAATTCTAATTTTGCTACAGTTATGAGTCATAATGTAAATATCGGATCTGCAGGATGTATTTTCATTGTTACAAATTGAACATAACCCACAGGTTGAGAACCACTGGATTAGACATTATGTACATTATACAGTATGTTCTAAAAGTTCTTCATTTCTTTAATTAAGCAAAGTTTTTTTAGTTTAATTTGGGTCCTTGGAAAAATAAGTGTGGTTGAAACTGCCATAAGAAATATTGCACCTATTTCTTGAAAACAAATTTGTAAAGCAAAAATATAAAATTGGCCCTAGGAAGAAAGGTGGAATAAATTAACTTGCTTACCCTCCTTGCCTCTTCTGGAAATCAACTAGAATTTGGTCTTTAGCTATGGGATAGCTTCAATATACTCTCTTCACAAAAATACCAAAGATGGACAGGATATGAGCTTGTTTTTCTCTCAGGAACTGTCTGGTTGTCAGTTTACAGCTAGCTAAAGACTAGAGTTCATAATTAAATAAAAGGGTGCTAGATTCTCAGATCCTCACAACACATTTTTATGATTTGATGGATCTACAATCTCACTCATGTGGATGATCTTGTCAGTAATGCAGGTCTCAACCCATCTATGTTTCCTCATTCTCTGTGACTTTTAGGCCTGTGACTCTTAAAATCCTTAAGATTTTGACTCTTAACCTCCACAGAAGGTTCACTAACATGAT
This sequence comes from Pseudocheirus occidentalis, assembly GCA_028646575.1. Lineage (NCBI taxonomy): Eukaryota > Metazoa > Chordata > Mammalia > Diprotodontia > Pseudocheiridae > Pseudocheirus > Pseudocheirus occidentalis. The sequence goes on along the minus strand of CM053594.1, from coordinate 230,503,298 downwards.
AGAGGGCTTCTTCTAAATGTGTTGATATTTTCTGGGTACTGGTGGAACAGGTGAGCTGTCCAGCAGCCATTACTGGCTGTCCCTTTATGAACAATGCACATCTTTTTCTTGATCACATAACTCACTGATAATACCCTTTCACTACTGCAGAGAAATTCTTTTTTGGTAATGAATTGGACCCAATGTGTGCTTCTCCATTTCTCTTTGAATGACTCACAATCATAATTCTTTAGAAAGGATTGTAGTCCGTGACTCATAGCCACACAACATTACCGGAAGATGATTGATGCTAAAAAGATGGGCCTTTATTTCAAGGAGTTACCCAAGATTGTTAAAAGTAGTTTGCAGTTTCTCAGATTTGGTGCAGCCCAATTTACCAACTCTGTATTTATTACTTTTCTTTACTACTCGTGCAAATATTAGGAATTGGTTTGGGTCTTGATAAGTCTATGAATTTAGCACAGTCGTTTAATAAATGAATATTAGCTTGCAAGATCCTAGTGGGGTAAGACATTTATTTTCTCAATCTTACCTTCTCCAGCCTAGGTACAGTGTTCAGCACATAGTAGTGTCCTGTTAATGTTTGTTGGATATATTGCCTCTTTTTAGTATGTTTGCCCTCCCTTACTCCCTATTCATGAATCCAAAACTGATGAACACTACTGCTTGTACCTTTTGTGTCTTCTTATAATGTTCCTTCTATTGACCGATTCCTAGCAGAGACTGACACCTGGTTTGGGATTTAACTCTGTTCTACTCCACCCTTCAGGCAAGTGTCTACCAAGCTTGGTCAGCCTATAGCAAATGAGTATAATAATAGTCTTTCTCCCTATGTCGTAAAGTGACTCTGATGTTCAAAAGAGATCAGATGTGTGAAACATCCTTGTAATGATAGACAACTATATAACTGTGACTCGTTGTATCTATTAAGCTGTTAAATTAAGAATTTGAGATTGTGAACATTTTTGAAGGTTCCTGATAACCCAAGAAATATCTCCTCATCATTTTTTCAGCTGAGTGGAACCAGCTGAAATTTCAGATATTGTAATGATCATGAACTCCACTAAGATGAGTTCTGGGGAGACTTCCTGAAAAGTTCCATTATCTTATTGAAAAAGTCTTGTTGTGTTGAATATTATTATCTTATTAAAAACAAAATATTTACGTTTTCCTCAATGTTTCTCAAAAGGTAAAATCAAGGAAATCTGTCCAGTGGGTACCCTTAGCTCTTCATCAGTAATGGTGCTGTTGAATGCTGTGTACTTCAAAGGGAAATGGGATGGGGCATTCACTAAAAGTGAAACCATAGCTTGCCGTTTCAAGTCCCCCCAGGTATGTGAATTTCTATTATGTGTGTGATGCCTTTGGATATTTATTCTTAGTGAAAAACTGTGATTATACAAGCGCTGTGTTCAAACAGTCAATGAAAACTCACATTTTCTCTGCATTACCAAAAACAGGCAGTCATGTGTTTGTAGTGTCAAATTATACAACTTTGTGCCCTATAACATTCATTCATTTAACAAAAATTTACAAGTGATGGGAGAGAAAATATCTTTTTTTCATTGAAAATATTAAATTTAAGAACAAGGCAATTAATACTCCCCCCCAATTTACTGATCATTTACCCTGGATTAACCACTCTACAAGGTTCTGGGGCATTTGGAAAGAGAAATATTTAAATTTAGATTGAAATATACTGTTTTTTCTAATTGAACTTATACTTTGTGCAGCAAAGAATGAAAACTATAGTTCTTCAAGGCATTTGGTTATATTTTAAAGGAATTAGAATATGGGAGGATTCTCTCTGTCTCTGTCTCTGTCTCTTTCTTTCTCTCTCCCTCCTTCCTTCCCTCTTCCGTTCTGTTTTTTGTTTTCCATATCCTCTTTCTGTGCGGTCTCCAAGTATGTACAACCCTCTCCCATTCTTAAAAAAAAACAAAAAGAATTCTTGGGGTGGCTAGGTGGCACAGTCAATAGAGCACAGGCCCTGGAGTTAGGAGGATCTGAGTTCAAATCCAGCCCCAGACACTTAACACTTCTAGGCATGTGACCTTGGGCAAGTCACTTAACCCCAATTGCCCACAAAAAAGCAAAAAAAAAGAAAAACCCAACCAAAAAATCAAACAAAACCCCCCAATTCTTCTCTTAACTCCATCATCCCCTCAGACTTTCTTCTCCTCCCCTTCATAATCAAACTCCTAGGGAAAAACAAAAATACACCTCTCCATATTTCTTGACTTCATTGTTTCACCAAGCTCACAGTCCTCCTCACATACTAAGCATTCCAGCCAAACCGCCTTGTTTCCCATGTTCCCTGTACAGCACATTCCATTTCTTGCCTCTGTTCTTTTGCATAGGCTGCCCTCCATCCCCAGAATACTCCTCCCTCTTCATTTCCTTCTCTTGGAATTCCTTTTTCCCTTCTAGGCTTATGACAAATGCATAGGCACAATAGACCTTTCTAATTACGCCTGTTGTTCATCCTCCCCACCCCCACCCCAATTGTTCTGATTTTATTTTTTACATATTTTGTATTGGCTTAATTGTCTGTATGTTTTTTCTTCCAAGTCGAACATAAACATCTTGATGTTGAAACAGTGGGGATCATTGTTCTTAGCTTTGTATGTCCAGTGCACAATCCTTAGTGCACATAGACATTTAATAAATGTTTGTCAGATTAAAAGGAATCACAGAAATAATGGCACAATACAACACTTCTGTTTCTTTGTTCCATAGTAATTTTATGGCATAAGTCCTTTAAGGATCAAAAACTGAGCAAATATTTCAGAGGTGTTCTAACTATACTCTGCCAAGATCAAGAGAGAGAAGGTTTCAGCCACATAATTTCCTTTTTTTTTTTCACAGTGCCCAGGGAAAACAGTCAACCTCATGCATCAAGAGCGCAAGTTTAACATGACTATCATTAATGACCCAGATATGCAGGTCCTTGAGCTCAAATATGTTGGTGGAATAAGCATGTACATACTACTACCTGAAAACAATCTATCAGAGGTAAGCTATGCTGAATGTGGAACATACAAGGAAAATTGGCAACTAATGACTTCTTTGGGGACACAATAAATTATTTTCACTTAAGAAACAATTATATATGTCTAAAATTGGAAAGGACTTCAGAGGCCATTGAGTCCAATCCCTACCTTTAAAGATGAAGAAATTGTGGTCCAGGGATATGGAGTAACTTGCTCAAGATAACACAGGGAGTGTCAGAGGCAAGATTTAAACCCAACCCTTTTAACCCTTTACCTGATTGCTAGATACTATCGGTCCTCCAGCTTTTTGATTTCCTGACCATTTTACACTCTTGAACAGCAATGAGAATTCCAAAAAACTTTTATTTATGTGGAGCAGGGCTGTTAATATTTAATAAATTAGAAATCTCAACACCTTGGCATTATTATAAAAACAGTTTTGATTTTGTAGACTCCCTGAAAAGGTCTTGGGGATCCCCAATGGTTCATAGGCTACTTTGAGAACTGCTATCTCATAATATGATTCCTACTTAGGTCCCTGACTTTCAAACTTGGAATGTAGGTAATGCCTATGTAAAAATCACTGTATTGTGAAGTGTCCCATTTTTATCTAGTTCCATTTTAATAACTTACTTGGCTCAAATAGAATAAGAAATGGAGGTAAAGGTAGAATTGCTGAGTCTTTGGTCATACTAAGAGTAGTTCACATTTATGTAGTGATCTCCAGTTTGAAAAGTGATTTTTCCATGACAATAGAATGTAGTAGCTAGTGCAAGGTTTTTTTTTTCTTTCTAGATAGGTGGAAGAGACGTTTAGAGGTAGTAAGCAGCAAAGCTGGTGACTGAACCCAGGTCTGCACTATCTTCTGGCTCCAAGCTGATTAGTTATTATAGTCTACTTCTTAATCAAGGAGGAATGGGAATATTTGAAAAAATATTTTGTCTCTATTAAAATGGGCTCAATAATGTACTTTGAACATTTATTATATAATATATATTTGAATTTTTTTGTGTGTGTGTGTATGTGTGTGTGTGTGTAGCCAGGTCTCAATGATCTCCTTTCATGGAGTCAGAAACTGGCCCTGTTAAACCAGAAAAGCAGACAATCTAGAAGATATTTATTATTAGTCTTAGATTCATCAAAAATGTGATTATATCAGTAACATCTGATTCATTTAATATTAAAATCCCATTTTTTCTTAATATTTTTAATCTTTTTTATTTTAGACTCAAATCCTAAAACTTAACTATATAATGTAAAAAGAAAAAAAACATATTGTAAACTTCAATATTAACCCTTACATATAAAATAAGAAAAGAAAAAACACTTCACATGCACAGCAGAACATAATAGAGGATTCAAAATATATAGTAATACAGTTCCATTTCAAAAAAGCTTATATAATAAATGTTGTACGTTGTGTTGAGAGCTGTCCTTTTCTTTGCTTCCTTGTAGGTTTTCTTTTGTTCTCTGCTGTGCATTTTTTATCTTGTTTTTTTCCCCTCTCTCCCCCTCCAGGCTACAAGTAAGAATAGAGATATTTATATATAGACATAGATATATAGACATCCATATACATGCATACATGCATACATATATAAACATATACTTTCCCTAACAGATTCTACTCTTTATTTTTATGTTTATACATATCTCTTATTTCCTATCCCTCTTCACTCCTCTCCTTTACGGCTACCCATTGTCTTGCCCTCCTATTACTTAACCTACCCTGCCTCCAAGGATCCTCCCCTTATAGTTATGATTTTTATATGACCTAACATTAGGAGCAGCTAGATAGTACAGTGGATAAAGCACTAGGTTTGAATTCAGGAAGACCTGAATTCAAATCTTCCTGAGTTCAAATCTGGCCAAAGACATTTACTAGCTGTGTGACCCATGACAAATCAATTAACCCTGTTTGCCTCAGTTTCCTCATCTGCAAAATGAGCTGGAAGAGGAAATGGCAAACTACTCCAGTATCTTTGCCAAGAAAACTCTAAATGGGATCACAGTCAGACATGAATGAAAAATGACTGAACAACAATTATTATTAAAATGTATACTGCATGTGGTGACATAAATATAACTTCTTTGACATGAAATCTAGTGAAATGCAAGAAGTATAAAATTCCATTAGGAAACAAGATAATATAAAGAAAGTATTTATGCAATGTTCGATTAAAAATATATAGGGAAAAACTCACACTTTCTTCCTCCTTTATACCTGGCTAAAATTGTAAGCATTCTACATTTATCTTGAGGATGATAACTTTTGTTTTTAAAATTTCCCAGCCTTTTGTCTCTCCTCTTCCTCTTCCCAGGTTTGTGCTATATTTCTATGGCTGAACCAGGGCAAGAAGAGGAGGTGAAATTCTTATGTCTGTTTTACTGTAAATTAGTAATGCTAATAAAATTTCGGGAGCAGGAGAATGCTTTGACTCACATCCTCTCCCCTTCCCTCCATCCTAGGCACACATTTTATATCTAAGAGTCAGAGAAGCCAAGTGACTTACCCAAAGGTGTGAAGGACACAGTCACTAAGTATCAGAGGCAAGATTTAAACCCATCTTCCTGACTTCAAGTCTAGTATTCAGTTCATCATAAAGCATATGCTTTAGATATGGATTCTTTAGGGTTTTACACACCAGCTTCTCTCTCATAGGTCAAAATTTTCTTGAAAATGACCAATCCCTTATCTGTCCTGAATCCTATCTATCACTCTAAAAATATTTTTTAATGCTCTAAATCACAATGATTACTATGTCTTGAAATTGGTTGTTGCATACAATTTAATTTAATTTAAATTAATTTAAATGGCCTATGAATTCTCCCCAGGTTGAAAATAAACTGAACTATCAGAATTTAATGAACTGGACCAACCCCAAAAGAATGAAGTTGCAACCTGTGGAAGTGTTTATTCCTCGTATCAGGATTGAAGAAACTTATCAAATCAAGAGATATTTAAAAGCTCTGGGAATGACATATGCCTTTGATGAATCAAAAGCAGATCTTTCTGGAATTGCCTCAGGAGGACGCTTATATTTATCAAAAATGCTGCACAAATCCTACATAGACATTACTGAAGATGGCACTGAGGCAGCATCTGCCACAGGAGATGCCATTGTAGAGAAGCAGCTCCCAGAATCTGCTTTATTTCGGGCTGATCACCCATTCCTGTTTATCATCAGAAAGAATGACATCATTTTGTTCGCTGGCAAAGTCTTATGCCCTTGAAATCTAGGGGTTGGTGTGTGTGTGTGTGTGTGTATGTGTGTGTGTGTGTGCTTGCTTAAATTGTCCCTGGTTCATGAGGGAAGAACCATAAGTGGATAGAGTTACCATCACATGGGAGAGGCCAATGTTTCCCTTAATTTTACTTTTCTTCTAACATTAGTTTCATTACTTAATAAAAAAAAATTGGCAAGCACACAAACTAACTGATTCATTACTGCCCAGAACACTTTCTGACCCATCCATTTCATTGGTAGCCTCCCTAATGGCAACTCTTTTCCTTACCTCCATGCACTGTGTCTCTCTATCTTCCCAAAATAGATCATGTATCAGCATAATGGGAATGTTCAAAGAAATTTCTAGGCAGTAAAGGAGTAGCTATATTCTTCAGGTTATTTTCCTAAACTTTGTACATGCTACAGACATTCTTTTATCTTTTTATTTTTGGCAGGGAGAAGGCTGGGCAATTGGGGTTAAGTGACTTGCCCAAGGTCACACAACTAGTGTTAAGTGTCTGAGGCCAGATTTGAACTCAGATACTCCTGACTCCAAGAGCCTGTGCTCTATTCACTGTGCCACCTAGCTGCCCCAATGCTATAGGTATTCTAATTAGATTATAAATATTCTAGAAAACCAATGCATGTGACTTTAAATAAGTCTAAGGTACAACTTTCATTTTGCTAACCTGAGATTATGACAGAATTTTCTTTAACATAGCTACTCTAGTTCATAGTTGTAAAGTATAAATGCAAATTTACCAGAGTATAGCTTTAAAAAATGGGAACAAAAAGAAATTCCCATACATAAATATATTTAAGGTGATGGCTGTCTGTCTCTTCCCACTAGATGAAACATGTGGAGGACTTAACTTGTATATATTCTTTTGTTTTCTTTTTTCCTAGTACTTATGTTCATTCATTAAATTGTGTTACTTCTCTTGTTTCATTTGATATATGGCTAGTTGATATTTTCAAAATGTCTTCTTTGATATATTCTTTAGTTAATAAGATTTTTCCTTATTTACCAAAATAAAGAATCATTGGACTCTCTTGACTGGGTGAAGGGGTAATAGTATTTCATGGAATAAAATTGCTTTCTGAATTTTCATAGAACCACAAATGTCCCAGTGGTAAGGGACCCCCAAACCATCTAGTCCAACTGGTACCTGACCCAGAATTATCTCTGCAATATCCCTACCAAGTAGCCATCTTTGCTTAAAGATTTCTAAGTGAGGTGGAGCCCACTATCTCCTCAGGCAGCTAATTCCACTTTCTACACTGAATTTGTTTGAGCTACTCTGCAACTACCACCTACCCCTTCTGGTTTTATGCTCTGGGACTGAGCAAATCAAACAGCCTTCCACAAGACAGTAGCCCTTCAAATACTTGAAGGGAGCCATTATATCCCTGCTACATTTTCTCTTCTCAAGATGAAATATCTCCAGTCCTTACAAACCATTCTTATATGGCATTAGCTTGTGACCTTTTGACATTTAACGTATAAGCTACCCCTTATAGATTTCTATAATATGCAAACATTATAAATGTGATATCTATATTTTCATTCAAGTCATTGAGAAAATAAGTCAGTCTGGGGTAAAGGACATCCCTGAGACCACTCAAGTAAAGACTTTCTCCATGGTGATATAACCCATTATTGACTTCCCCATTCTGGTTCTAGGGTAAGCAAACATTGAAAAGGAAAAGCACAGGTTCTTCTGATAAGAAAATATAATCTTATTTAATTATGTCAGGCATTGATCACAACTCATTGCTTATTGTAGCATATTTTTCAAAGGGAATTGTACAGTCTGATTAAATAATTTTTAAAAATTTGAGAACTGATTGACTTTTCCAGTTGTTTCTAAATGAACTATAATAGACCACAGGATTTATTTAAATTAGACATCAGTACAAAATGAATTTAAGAATTAGTGGAAAGAGGTTTGATCTTATTTCTAATTAAATATAAAGTAACATTATATCAAGTTTTTACCTCGCAAGTATTCATCGTTGGGGTAGCTAGGTGGTACAGTGTATAGAGTGCTGGGCCTGGAGTCAGAAGAGTTCGGACTCAGCCCCAGAAAATTACTAACTGTGTGAAACACCGCCACCCCTACAAGCTACTTAACCTGTTTGCTTCAATTTCCTTATCTATAAAATGAATGAGGGGAAAATGGCAAACCACTTTGGCCAAATAGGGTCAAAAAGAGTTAAAATACAACGGAAATGACAGACCAATAGTGATTGCTGATAGGAAAAGAACAAGAGAAATCACAGATACACATATTTATTAGTTTTACAGGAAAGGTGTCCCTACAGTGGAAGGAAACATATGAAATTTTATTATTTGAGAGAAGTCAAAAGACACTATCATCTTTCCAGCCTCAAACATCTAACCATCAGCCACTTGCATTCCAGAATTTCTAACATTCTTTCAATGTCCTTTAAGTAGTTATGTGTTTTAAATGGGTTGAGGGCCCTTGGAAGAGTTAACAATTAGTAGGGATTGTTATTTTTCTGATTAATAAATATTTGACACCTAATAAAGCAAGATCGTGAGACATTAGGAGACAACAAACTTTCATTGTGGGAGAGGTCAGTGAAGCCAACGTTTAGTGTCATGTCATACTCAACAAATTCAACAAAGTTTTTAAAAAGCACTTACAATATAGAAGGTGCTATGCTGACTGCCAGACAGTTGGTGAACTCAAAGAACTTTTAAACAGACAAAGAACTTAGACCCCATTAGCACAAGGAGGGCAATGGCAATTGATCTACGGAAGAAGTAATGGAGCATCTTCAGTCAATGGTGCTGATGAGGGCACCAACTTTTTTCCTATGCTGAGCATAAACTAGAGTGACTTCACCATTGGCATTTCAGACAAATGTTCTCCACAACCTTTATATTGTAGAACATCATAGTAGTGGAGGAAGGAAAGAGACAAGGAGGATAGCCGGCAGTCAAGGATCCAGGTTTTCTTGAGCATTTTTCTCTCAGTATCAGTGGGTGCATTGTCACTAAGCTGAGTGTGTGCCTGGGAGATTCCTGTGGACAAAGTGATACTTCTGTACTTTTTGTTTTGTTTTGTTTTGCATTTTGGCAGGGGAAAGGCATGGCAATTGGGGTTAAGTGACTTGCCCTAGGTTACATGGCTGGTAAATATTAAGTGTCTGAGGTCAAATTTGAACTCATGTCCTCCTGACTCCAGGGCTGGCACTCTATTCACTATGCTACCTAGCCACCCCACTTCTTAAGATCTGAGGAGCACAATACCTCAAAAGGATCAAATGGTAGTGAATCTATGTCACCAAGTCGGCTTACATGACTGAATCCTTCTCTTATTCCCAGGGCATGTCTGTCACAAATCCATCTCTTCTGACAATTAAACATTGTAGGAATCAATGATCACTAAAAGAAAGAGTAATTTCATCAAGAATGAGTCTGGCGCAGTGAATAGAGCACCGGCCCTGGAGTCAGGAGTACCTGAGTTCAAACCCGGCCTCAGACACTTAACACAAAAAACTAGCCGTGTGACCTTGGGCAAGTTACTTAACCCCAAATGCCCTCCAAAAAGCAAAAAAAAAAAAAAAAAAAAAAAAGAATGAGTCATGCTAGACTCACCTCAATTCTTTTCTTGATAAGAGTCAATTGGGGGAGTCTGCTACACATAACAGACAACAATGTTGCAAAGCAAAGAGAAGCATTTAACAAAGTCTCTCAGGCTATTCCTGTGGATGAGTTGAATAGAGATGGTCCAGACAATACAATTAGGCAGATTTGGAATTTGCTGAATGACTGGACCCCAAAAGAATAGTCATTAATGGGTCAGTGTCAACATGGAAGGAATGCTCTAATGACATGACCAAGGGACCAAGGGACGTTTCCTTGGCTCTTCACTATCCAATATCTTTTTTTTTTTTTTTTGCTTTTTGGAGGGCAATTGGGGTTAAGTGACTTGCCCAAGGTCACATGGCTAGTTTTTGTGTCAAGTGTCTGAGGCCAAATTTGAACTCAGTTCATCTTGATTTCAGGGTCAGTGCTCTATTCACTGCTCCACCTAGCCCCCTAATCCAGTATCTTTTTAATGACTTGGGTGAAGTCATAGATGGTTTGTTTGTCAGATATTCAACTGTTTTGAAGCTAAGCAGGATTGTGAATATTTTAGATTAAAAACCCAAGATTAAAAAAAAGCATTACAGCATAGAGGTATTTACTACAATATAGTGAAATCGAATAGAGATAAAGTTTTATTTCAGTCATTTTTTTTAGTCATGTCTTCATGATTCCATGTAGGGTTTTCTTAGCAAAGATACTGGAATGGTTTGTCATTTCCTTCTCCAGCTCTTTTTTACATACGAGGAAACTGAAGCAAAAAGAGTTAAGTGGCTTGCCTAGGGTCACACAGCTAGTAGGTATCTAAGACCAGATTTGAACTCAGGATGATAAGTCTTCCTGACTCCAGGCCTGGTGTTCTATCCACTGCACCATCCAGCTGCCTGAAGTTTTATACTTAGGTTACAAAACTTACTGCTTCAATTATACATTGGGGAAGATGTAGCCAGACCATAGTTAACATGGAACAAAATCTGGAATGGACTGGCAGCTCAATATGAATGAATCACATGCCATAACAGTCACAAAAAGAGAATATGATCATCAATTACACTTAAAAAACTGGTTCCATGAAGGACTGAGCGGCCTCAATAGATGCAGTATGTTAACACATAGTCAGCTAAGTAGGATGAAAATTTTTATTTTAAAGTAAAATGATGATATATTCTTGTATATCTATAAAGTATACCTATATAGATAGAGAAAATTATAATAAAATTATAAAAAAGTTATTGTGTCAATTGATGTATACGAATGATCTCGTCCTTTGTCTAGAGAAGAGTGGTGTTGAGCCAAAGGACTACAGACAGAAGTTCTGCCATGATGAGCCTCTGTCAGGTCACATCTGCAGTACTGCATTCAGATCTGGGTACCACATTTTGAAGAAGGCAAAATGGAGTGAATTTAGAAGAAGAACTGGAGATATTAGCCTGCTGGAGAGAAGATTTAGGGATGCAGGATGCTGGATAGGGACATGAGAGCTGTCTTCAAGTATCTGAAGATTTGTCATATGAAAGAGGAAGCTAAGGGGAGCAGTGGATAGAACTCTACACCTAGACTCAAGAGGGTGTGAGTTCAAATCCAGTCTCAGACTTCCTGTGTGACCACGGACAATTCACTTCAGCAACGGCTCTAGGCCAGAGCCTGCTCATCTGCAAAATGGAGGTGACAATAGCACCTACTTCTGAGAGTTTTTGTGAGGAACAAAAGAATTATTTGTAAGGTACGCTGCAAATCTTAAAGAGCTGTATAAATTCTGGTCATTATTAGTATTAAGAAGGATGAAATTTGTTCTCCTTGGAGACGTAAATTCAAACTAGGGATAATGTGTACCACATGTCATGCTGTCAGAGATGCATATTTTGACTTTATAGAAAGGAGATCATTTTTATACTTTCTTAGAGCTTTCCAAAAGTAGATGGATTGTTTCAGACAGTTGTGGGGTTCCCACTTGCTAGAGATTGTCTAAAAGAGGTTAGAAGACCACACGTTAGGTATGTATTAGAGGTAATTCTTGTTTGCTAGGTGATTTCTGAGGTCCCTTCCAACTCTCAGATGCTTTATTTCTGTGATCCTGACAATCCCAAGGTGGCTTTCTCTGACTAGCCAAGTGGAAGTATGAAAACACCTGGGGTTTGAAAGTGGGTGCCCGAAAAGGGAAGTAGTTTCAAAAGAAAGACTGAGGGAACAACTAAGGCAAACATTTCTTAATTCACAAATTTTCCTTGGGGTTGACCCTGCCCCACTCACTGTTTGTTAGACTGAATCAAGGTGTGCAGCACCGACTCTGTTTCTTCATGACCTATGTAGAGTTTAAAGACACTTTTGATAGTCTTAAGACAAGTAGGTCTTAACTCTTATTAAGCCTTGATGTAACTTTGGTTTGCTTTCTGGCTTTGATTTTACTCCTCTGACCTTTAGAGACTTTGGTGGGTGGGATTTGTCCATTCCCTAAACATGGGTGTTCCTAAAGGTATTGTTCTTGGCCATCTTCTTTTCTCTCTTCTCGCCCCACTGCTTCCCTTGGCAGTCGTCCATATTTCAATTATTACCTTAAGGAAGATGACTCCCAAAATTATACACCCAGCCCTAATCTCTCTCCCAGATTCCAGGCCTGTGTCACTGAGAGGCCATATGGTAGAGTGTGAACTGAAAGTTAAGACAACCTGGATTCAAGTCCTGCCTTAAAAACTCTTTATGACCCTGGTCAAGTCATTTAACTTTTCTTTACCTCATTTTCTCATTTATTAAATTGGAGGTTTGGACTAAATGGTTTCTAACGTTCTTTTGGGTCTAAATCCACAGAGCTCCATTATGCTTCTATGATTATTAGCTTCTTTCTTAAATCTTCTCCAAGATGTCTCACAGGACCATGCATAATAACTGAACTCATAGCCTTTACTTCCCAAATTTACTCTTCCTTTCATCTTCTCCATTATTGCTGTCATTATAGTCATTTATTATCCAATATGGAAGCTTCAGAGCTATCTTTGGGTCTTCCCTCTTCCCCACCACCATTATCTTTTTCTTCTCCTTTTTTTCCTCCCCAGCCAAATCCTCTTGATTTCCCCACCCCAATATTCCTCATATCCATTCTCTCCAGGTTCTTGTTACTTCTTATCTGGTCTCTTAAAAGGAGGAGATTCCTTGCTTTTCAGGGCTTTTCTGCTGGATTGGCTGCCAACTTCCAGCCTATATTCCTGGGTTTCAAGATGCCCTTGGTCTGAGCTCCTGGGTCAAGACTTTACCCCCTGCACCTAGGACTAAAAAGGACAAATAAAATAATATGAAAAAACCCCAAGTCTATTTGTTTGGGCCACATAGTCTAAGAAATGGCAGGGAAGTGGACTTCAAGTCTTCCCTCTTTACCCTATGGTACCACCGGCTATGACTAGATGAGTCCTTCATTTCTAGATATGAATTCAAGAGAAAGCTCTGATTAGTCATAGTTTTAAAGGAATAGTTTTGGCTATGTAGCCAATGGGGAAAAGTTTTACTTAACCATATGGTAGGCCAATACTGAATGTCCATGTTTATATGTTTTCCTGTCTCCCAGAATCGGGTCCCAAACATCTCCTATGTGATTGACACCATTTTAGGTGGTCTGGGTATGCACCAAACCCTGTCATAATTATAGTATAATTTGGGTCAATTCTTTTCACTTTCACATTGTAAAATACTTATTTTTATTCATGTCCTCCATCTATAAGATTACTCCATTAGAGCAGGTATTGAGTATTTTTTCTTTATATCTTCAGTGACACAGTACCTTAGCATATACTAAATGCAAACATAATCAAGAAAATGGTTGTAGGTCCATCTTCCCAGTGAATGATTAGCTTCTTAGCTTGGAGCTGGTTAGGAAATCTACATAAGGGAATTAAGGGATCTACATGTTTTTGTTGTGTGTTATGGACACACTTGACAGTTTGGTGAAAGCTATGGAATCTTTCCAAGAATAGAGGTATTAAATGAATAAAATAAAAATGCATAGAGTTACAAAGAAAACAATACTGAAATACAGTTAGCTATCTATCTCTAGAGATACATACATCTCTATACCATCTATCTCTATCTACATATCTCAATAGCTATAAAACATAAATATTGGCATATGTATATACCTATATGAATATATGTGTATGCAAGATGTGTATACACATGTACATACTCATACAGACACACTCATATTATATATATATATGTATATATAAAGGCACACATATTATGAAGTTTGTACAATACAGTGAGATACCAGTAGAGATTGCTGACTGACACAGCCTAATAAAATTTGGAAATGGACTTTATATTTCTCATTCTTGATTTACCAGGTCAATGAAATCACATGCCCAATAGGCCTTGAGGAGCAAGTAGCAGCTCTTGAGCAGGCAGCTTACAAGTTGGATGCATATTCAAAGAAACTAGAAACAAAGTACCAGAAGTTAGAAAGGCGATGAAAGAATTCTTTAGCACAAAGACTTTAACTACAAGAATATTTTGTAAGAGCTGAAATAAGTGGGATGGAACTTATCGCTAGGCTTCGGTTCCTTAAAGGAAGCAGGGGCTACTGAATCAAGGAGAATTCCAACCCCCACTCTTGTTGGATGTGTAACTCTGGCCACCCCCAGATGTTTTCCTAAACCTGTACCCCTGGAAGCCCATCTTATCATGTGCTTTCTTGTGTGCCCTGTTCCAAGACTCAGAAATCAGAATCAACCCCATCTAGAGCAGACACAGATGAGAAGCTCTCATCTCCCTGTCTCCTCCCTTCTTCTCTCTCCCCTAGGTCCCTCCCAACCCCCTTCATAATCTGTTCTTCAACTTAAATATAAATGCCAACTTACAACCCTCAACAAGTAAATAAATAAAAAGTTAAGCCGAGCATTTTACAAATCTCTTTCCTTTGTTAAAAACAAAGAACTCTTACCTGCTATCAAATTACTTCTTGGTAGTTTGTAATTAGATTGTAAGCTCCTTGAGGGGAAGAATTGTGTTTTATGTGTTTGTACCATTTCTAGCTCTAGACTAGAACAAATGTCCTGAAAATAGTTCTTGAATTGAGAGGCCATTTCAATCAACACTGAATTCACCTTCTGTGCTTGGTGACTGTTGATTGACACAAAGCACAATGGTCACTAGGACACATGGTCCCTGAGTGAGTGAGGGCTGATATACCTAGAGATGGAACTCAAGAGATGATTTTTCGTTGTGGTAAAAGCTGGGAGAAAGTCATGGATTTGTTTTAATACATTTCTGCAAAGGTTCATGTTGCTAGCATGCCTTTGAGAAAGGGGGCAGCTTCAGCTTCCGAATCAAAAGATGGATATTAGATATGACATATTTCATATTTTTAGCTGCAGAATCTATGAATCCACTATCTTTGCTCCAGGTTCCTATGAGGTGATGCCACCTGCTTTGTGGAAGTAGGGGATAGGACACAATGCCTTTATGAATGAGTGAGATGGCTCTTTATATAAGTTAAAGAAACCAGAAGCGCTTTCTTTCTATAGGGATAAGAACATGGGTAGCCTTAATGACTGGAGGGTGCCATCTCAGTAGGCCTTTGGGGCCCAGGTGGTCATGGTATAATGCCATCTGTGTCTTTAATCTTTCATAAAGGCTGTCCAATCCAATGGAAGAGGAAGCACAGCTCCCCAGCCTGAATCATGATGATAGGATTTATACAATTTTTCTCTTGTCAAAGAAAGCAGGCAGAGACTTTTTTGTTCCAAAGTTGTGGTTAAAAAAGCACCACAGCACCATCTTGAACCACAGCCAGTTTTCTGCTTCTGAATAGCTGTCTTCCGAGTAACTTGTTGATTTCATATATAACTATCTACCCAGAACCAGACCAAGTGTCTCTTGTCTCCCCATGTCAGTCTAAAGCTTTGAATAAGTAGAATAAGACATAAATAGGATCATAGATCTGGAGCCAGAAGGGCCCCAAATGTTATAAGCATCCAATGTTCTTATTTTACAGATGTGGAAAACAAGGCCCGGGAAAGTAAAGTGGCATCACCCAGGTATGTTTTACTAGTGATTAGTTCTTTTATTATCTGCCATCTTAACCCACCCTCCCCACCTCTTGTGTTTGCTGTATTTCTACACCAAACTCTGTGTGTGTGTGTGTGTCTAAAACTCTCCTTTGACTTTCAGATGAGTGAGGTTCATCTAATATTTGCTCCCCTACTCCTTTTTACAGGTTTAGATACCTTTTTCATTAGCCTCAATTATGAGAAATAACTAGATCTACCCCCATTGCTCCGTCTTTCTACACCAGTATATTTGTTCTTTTTTTCCTCTTAGAAATCCTCAGAAAATAACCCATCCGTTTCCAGATCCTCACATTTTTTATTAATTGCCTTGATATCCATTGAAAAATTAAGGTTTTGAAGGTGTGCTTGCTTATTTTTCCCCTAAAAGAATGTTAGCCCTACATCATCATATAGCACCAGTGGTTCTCAACCTTCCTAATGCCGTAACCCTTTAATACTCAAATGTGGGTGTATCTGCATGTGGGTGGACCCGCCTGGAGACAGATAGAGGACTGGTGTCTCAATTCCTAAGACCATCAGAAAACACATATTTCTGATGGTCTTTGGCAACCCCTGTGAAAGAGTCATTTGATCCCCAAAGGGGTCGTGACCCACAGGTTGAGAACCACTGATATAGCCCCTTTAATTACTTGAAGTTACTTTTCCAGGTTTCTCTTGATTCATGTTTGCATTTCAAAGTCCCTATTTAGATCTAGTCTTTTCATTAGAAATGCTTGAAAATTGTCTATTCCAGTAAAGGTCTGGTCTTCCACCCTCCCTCATCTTTTATGGGATTATATTCAACTTTGAAGAGTAAATTATTCTTGTTTGTAAGTCTCTCTCATAGTTGATAGATCAACTCTCATAGTTGATAGAAACTGCCAGATCTTGTGTGATCCTAACTGTGGCTCCTGATTCAATCTGGTACTTCACCTGCTCTTTTGCATGCCTGCAGTATTTTTTTTTTTAAGTAAAAGCCCTGGATTTTGGCTATGGTATTTTTGTGAATTTTTGTTTAGGGGTTGTTTTCAGCAGGTGATTGGTGAATCTTTATGTTGTCCTCTAGTACAAATACATCTTGGCAGTTTTCATTAACTATTTCTTGGAATATATTGTTCAGGCTTCAGTATTTAATCGTATTTGCCATAGAACTTAATTATTCTTATATTCTCTATCCTTGAACTGCTTTTCAGGTCAGTTTTTTATATAAGATAGTTTATATTTACTTTCTTTTTTTAACTTTTGATCTCGTTCTGGCATTTATTGCTTTTAATGGAGTCAGATTTCTGCTTGGTCTATTCTAGTTTTCAGGGAGTCCATTATTTGGGTAAGTTTTGCCACTTTCTTTACTAAGTTATTTATTTTCCTTCCATACTTTTCTCCAATAATTTATATTTAGTTTTTTAATCTCTTGTTTTATTTAGTTATTAATGTTGTCCCAGTTGATGATTCCCCAATTTAATTGCCCATTTCTGACCTCCCTTGATTTCCAGCCTCATATCTCCAACTATGGAACGGGATGTTCCATAGGCATCTTAAACTAAATGTATCTAAAACTTAACTCATTATTTTTTTCCCTTTTCCCTAATTTTCCTAATAATGTCAAGGGCACCACCATCCTCCCAGTCACTCAGGTTTGCGTCCTAGTTGTCATTTTCAGCTTCTCATTTATTCTCACCTCCTGTATTCAATCTTTTGCCAGTACCTGTTGATTCTACATTTAGGAAATGTTTATGGTAACTCTTTGGTGGCAAAAAACTGGAAATTGCAAGGATCCCATTATTTGAGGTATGAGTGAACAGGTTGTGGTATATAGTTGTGATGTATGGAATGTGCTAAATGAAAATATGGAAAGATTTGCACAAAATAATGAAAAGAGATGAGCAGAACCAAGAAAACACTTCATTCAGTAACAGTGATATTGTTTTAAGAACAACTTTGAGCAAATAAGTAATTTTGACTATTATAAATATCCAAATTAATTATAAAGGAATATAAAGAAGGAGGCTATCTGCAACCAGAGAAAGAATTGATAAATAGAAATATGCATATAATAATTTACATATATATGTTCATGTCTAATGGAAGCTGTCTGTAGAACTGGGGTGGGGAAGGATGGAAGAAAAAAAAGAAATTTAGATTATAACTTGATTATTTATTCAAAAGGAATAGCAAGTTGTACCTAATGGATTTCCAGTTTCATGTGTAATCATCTTTTTTTTATTATACTATGTTATATAAATATTTGTTTTATTCCATAAATTATCAAATTAGTTAATTTTTAAAAATCACATCTCTCATACACAACCATCGCTATAGTGCAAGCCTCATTTCCTCACCCTTGGACTACTGTAAAAACCTACTGGTGGACCTTCTTGCCTCAAGTCTCTCTCTACTCCATTCCATTCTCTACTCAAATGTCTAATTAATATTCCTAAAGCACAAATATGACCATGCTAATACCTATCCAATAAATTTAGATGGTTCATCTATCACTTTAAGGATCATGAAATTCTTTTTTTTAAGAGGGTTTGAAGCTCTTTATAACTTGTCTGCCTTCTAATTTTCCAGTCTTCTTATGCTTCTCCTTAATCATGATGTGCTCCATAACACCTCCTTGCTTTTCCTGGAACAAAACCCTCCATATACTGCCTGGGAAATTTTATTATTTTCCCCCATGACTGAAATGCTTTCCTTCTTCATCTCCATCTGCTAACCTTCCTGAATTCCTTCAAGTTCCTGCTAAAATCATACCTTTTCTGATTTTCTTTAATGCTGGAGTTTATTTGGTGACTGTCTCCTATTTATCCTGTTTATATCTAGTTTGTATATAGTTGTTTGCAAGTTGACTCCCCCATAAGACTGTGAGCTCCATTAGAGAAGGAACTGTCTTTGCCTTTCTTTGTACCCACAGCGTTTAGTATAGTGCCTAGTACATGGTAGACACTTAATGCTTGCTGACTGATTAACCAGAAAAATCTTAGAGTCTCTGCCTGTACTTCTTTTAGGGGCATTATTTCTTTTGGATGATTTCTAGATCCACAATAATGTGTGATACTGCTGAATTTTATTTTATTTTATTTTTGGCTTGTTCACCTCTAACTTTAATTCTTGAATTGGGACTTAGTGCTAGGGCCACGTTCAGATGTGGTAAGTTTACCATACTTCTTTTCACTGTTGGTCGCTGAGGTTCCTAGGCTGACTTCCCCATCAAGGCAGAATTGTAAGGACTTCGGAGCACTAGAGTTTCCCAGTTTGAGTCATGCTCATTCTACTTGCTGATACAATTGTTTTTCTGAGCTTCCAAGGGTCCTTGCTGTGGCTTTAGAACTACACTGAGCCTTTTTTATGACTCTTGTTCACTTGCTGAGAGAAACAGAGAGACAGAGACAGACAGAGACACAGAGAGAGACAGAGAGGCAGAGAGAAAGAGATGGAGGGCTGGGAGAGAGACAGAAACAGAGAATGTCCTATAGGCAACATGTTTTCTGATTCTCTTTGGGTCGATCTCAGTGATAGGCTTCAGACTTGTTTGCTGGGCTAGTGCTGTTTTTTCCAGAGATCCTCTTTCTCATTCAGCTACTGGCTGAAATTTTTTGTAGTTCTGGGATGGAAGAAGTAATTTGCTAGAGTTTCTCATTATATTTCTTGAATCTTATTTGGTCTAGTACAAAGTTCAGATTTTTACAGAAATATGTGGAGGGGAGATGAGCAGGCTACCTGCTTTCAGGCAGACATCTTGCCTAGGAGTCACTTTCTCTTTCTGGATGCTCATTGGCCATGCCTTTCATGATCCATTTTAGAATTTTCCAAAGTCAAATTCTACAGTTTGTAAATTTTTTTCTTCCCTTTTTTGAAAATAGGAACATATGTAGTTTTCCATTGTGCGGTACCTCTCCTATTTTCCATAATTCCAATTCACCAGGATTTATTTTCTCTCCTCACTTCATCCTTTTTCCATACCTCTAACCATGGAAGAAAAAAAGAGAAAATATAACTCTTGTGACAAATGTGCATAGTTCTGATTACTGTGCATGAGCTTTCAAATTACTTTTCATTAAGCATATCTGCTGGATCTTTTAGTGCTCAAAAATGTTGTTCATCAACATTGTGATATTATAGCAAAAAAGCTAATCTAATTCATACTAGATTAAAAGAGGCATGAAAGAGGTAATAGTTCTACACTCTGATCTTAGCAGAACACATGGAGTGCACTGTCTTCTGTTCTGAGCACCCTATTGATAGAAGTACATTGATAAACTAGAAAACAGTCAGAGGTGAGAAAGCAGGATGGTAAAGGACCTTTTGATCAACCAGTGCAAATTTTCACATATACATATATATGTATATATGTATGTATGTATGTATACAAAATCTATCTGTCTATCTGTCTATCTATCTATCTATCTATCTATCTATCTATGGCAGTATATATTAAGTAAATATTTAACCTGGGGAAGGGAAGATTTAGAGGGATGCATTAACTGTCAAGTATTTAAAGGATTCATATTTTAAAAAACACATCTTTTCTATTTAGCAGAGTTGTAGGTTTCAATTCAATGTAAGGAAAAAATCTTACCATCAGCTTGTTGCTCAGTCATTTCGATCATATCCAACTCTTCATGACTCCATTTGGGATTTTCTTGGCAAAGCTACTAGAATGGTTTGCCATTTCCTCACACACAAGGAAACTGAGGCAAACAGTGACTTGCCCACAATCACTCAGCTAAGTAAGGATCTGTTTCCAGATTTGAACTCAGGACTTCCTGAATTCAGGCCCGGCACTCTATCAAGTGCCTCATACCAAATGAGATAAATTAGCTTATGTTTAAAAATGAAATTATTTTGTCCACTGCTGAATGTATGTGAGATGTGGTATGTGATACATGCACATATACACACACAGATACATACATTTCTCATATTGAGAGACCATGTTCCTGACCACAGATGCTATTTGCATGCTGATAAAATAGAAAATACTGATGCTGGACACATATTACATAGCCTTGGACAGGTCTCCAAATTATATTTTCCTTATCTATAAAACGAAAGTTAGATTAGGTGGTTTCTGCAGCCCTTACCAGCTCTGACATATTGTGTTTACAATGCTAATTTTCTCTTCTGGTTCCTGGCCACAGCTGGTATACACATCTTAATGCTGTTTGGGAAGCTGCCTCTTCGCCTTAAGGTGTGCATGATCTCCTTGTCCAAAAAGAGACACCCTACTCTCGGTTACCACTCCCAGAGAGTGGCCTCTTACCCATCAGGACTCATCCCAGAAATCAGAGAAAGTCCTGTATGTTTATTCTGTGAGAATGGGTGGCTCTAATTAGTCTTTAGAGACTAATAATCCATCAGTATAGCCAGAGGACAAGCAGAGGCGTGTTATGCACGTTTTTTAAAATGTTTAAATATCTAGCACAATTTTGTACTTATAAAGTAACAGTTATGATACAAAATCAAGGTTGCTAAGTAGTTACTCAAATATTTGCTATAGCTTTTGGTGATGTGATTCATAGAAATTCTGACCATGTGTATGTCCTGTAGCTCATTCCTTAGCCCTTAGTATAATTCCTTTCAAGCACAATACAAAAAATATATATAATTTCTTGTGGGTTGGAATTTTAAGATGATTGTGGGAGGGTCAAATGCTTTACATTTCTGCTGAGTGAGGGACAGGCAGGTATACTAATCCAGATGACCGTTAGCCATCTCTGAAGAGAAGGCAAACATCCTTTAAATTCAAGGTTTAACTTTTTATATTATATATAAAGGACTTTCAGTGTTCTGTACCATAAGGAGCCTCTTGCCAGTGTTTTATTTTCTAAGTTTTTTTTTTCCAAAAATCAACAAAAATCTACCTTCTTTCCTTCCAGCCTCTTTTGCTACTCCCAGAATTGAGAAAATAAAATAAAATCCCAAACCCCTGTCACAAACCTGTATAGTCAAATAAAACAAGTTCCTACATTGCCCATGTCCAAAAACCAAATTTATTTAATCCAAGTCTATCACTTCTCTATCTAGAGATGGATAGTATGCTTCATCATAAATCCTCTGAAATCATACTTGGTCAGTATGTTGAGAAGAGTTTCATTGTGTTGGTCATAGTGTTGATCATAGTTCCTAACTCTTTCAGAGCTGTTTGTCTTTGAAATATTATTATTGTATGGGCTGATCTTCTGATTTAGCTCACTTCACTCTGAATCATCTCCTCTGAAACTGCCTCTTTCATCATTTCTTATAGAACAATAATATTCTGTCGAATTTATATACCATGACATGTTCAATCTAATGGTACTCCCTCAGTTTCCAATTCTTTGCTGCTGAAAAAAGCTACAAATACTTTTTTTTGATGCATGTATGTATGTATATAGGTATGTGTATACGCACACATATACATGACATATTGTTCCTTTTCCTTTTTCTCCTATCTCTTTGCCTCTTTCCAGGACTCAGTCCCATAGTCCATTCCCAGACACCTCCAGATTATTTCTATCACTTAGCCCAAGACAGATTGTCCTATTTTATTTATTATTTCCATCACCCCTTCTTTCTCTTGGCTTCTCTTCTACCATATGTCCCTATGGAAAAAAAATGCAGGATTTTGGAAATTCTTTCCTTTCATTGAAATCTCAAAATAAAATTATACTTTCAGGAGGTGAGTAATATTCTTCACCACTGGTTTTCAGAAATTATGTTTGTTCATTGCATTTATCGGAGTTCTCCAGTCTTTCAAAGTTGTTTGCTTTTTAAAATATTCATTATGATATAAATGATTCTACTGGTTCTGCCCATTTAACTTTGCATCTGTTCATACAAGTCTCCTCAGATTTTTTTTCAGAAACTGTCCTCTTTTTCATCAAGTCTATAGATTATGAGAAGTAAAGACTTGGATGATAAAAACTCATGGACTGGCACAATGCTTCTGTAGATTGTGGACTATCCTCAGACAGGTGGCTGGGGAACACTGGACTGGCTGATTGTTAAGATCCCTTCCAGCTCCAAGTTTTCATTATTGTGGGTTAAAAAACATATTCTCCCAAGGGACATGTATATATTTTAAAACACTATTTTAACAACTTAGTAAATGGTAGTATTGCTCCTCAGCCTTGGCATTATTAAGGAATGTCCCTAGATTCAGGATAATAGCATTGTCACCTGACTTCATTCTTTAGCTGTATATAGTAGAACCTTTTGTTTCTTTCAAATTTTATGTTATTAGGCAGAGTTAGAATTTATGGAGAATTCCATCCGATTGCTGGGTCACCAGGGTGTTTGGTCTTTTTCAAAAAATAGAATGGTACACTAGAAGTCCCTCAAACATGGCTCCAATTTATGTTCCCCACACTTAACTCATATTACTCTCTTTTATATATTCCATAATTTAGTCAAACTTGAATTCTTGCTCTTTTTAACACGCAGCATTCCATCTTTCATCTCTGTGCTTTTGCATAGTCTACCTCCCATACCTGAAACTTCTTATCTACCGGACTCTCCCAAGACCTGGTTTCCTTTAAATCTCAGTTCAAACACTACCCCTCACCTCCCAACCACAAGATACTAGAGTCTGTATCACTTCTTCACAAGTTAGTTTGTATTTGTTTTTGTATATACTTGTGTACAAATGTATGTATTTTCCTTTCTGACAAAACGGGAGTTTCTTGAAGAAAGAGACTGCTTCATTTTAAAATTTGTATTCCCAATGCCTAAAACAGAGCTTGGTAAGCAGTAGGAACTTAGCAGATGCTTCTTGGTTGGTTGATTTATATAGAAACAAGAGACCACAACTACTGTGGTTCACTTCATAATGACCCCAAATTTCTCCTGCCTTTAAATGAGAGAGGACATTTTTTAAAAAAGTGAATATGTATTTTATTTGAAATGAGTAGTCATTACCTGAATACTCCGCTCAGTTTTACATGTGTAAAAGTCAAATAATTAGCAAGAATTTTTAATTTAAATGTATTTATTTATATTTTTAATTTTCAACATTTGCTTTTGTAAGATTTTGATTTCTAAATCTCCCCCTCCTGCTTCCACTTTCCCCTCCCCGAGATGGCATGATCACAGAGGACATTTTTGTCAAAATCTCATCTTCATCCTTCCTTTTTGGGAATGAAGACTTGGAGAGAATAGGATTGAAATGTTCTGCCGCCTGGAAAGGGGGAAAAGGAATCTCTTTAAAATTAAATTTAACATTCAAAAAAGATTAGCAACCTAAACTCTAATCAATTGAATTAACCTGATCTCTTAAAACACTTAGATTTATAGAACAGAAGCTGTCCTTTTCCTAGCACAGAAAAAAATGCTAATAAACAAGAAAGCCGACCATTTTCTTTCATTTCTTTCTTGCCTCTGTATCCCAAGCAACAAATCACAAAAGGATGCTCTCAGTTTTGCAAATACTGAGCTTCATTTTGATGTTTTCAAAGTGGACAGTGACCATGTGACAGCAAATCTCTTATTCCTGGAGTCTTCTCTCAGCTCTAATCATGAGCTGACCCAAGGCCAGCCACAGCACATCTCAAATGGAAAAGGTGGGTCTCACACTTCAATTTAACCTTGACAGTCGCTTCAGGCTAATTAAGCACTGACACTAACTGGTGACAGAAAGCTGACTCCATGTGAAGCTTTGAAGGGAATCAGGCTCTATGTCTCTGAAAAGAAAATATATCTTCTCTCACAGTTAACTGCTAATTTGTCTTTTAAAAAAGTTTCTAGAAAAGGTAGGACCAGCTGGATCCTGAAGGAAAAGTGGGTGAAAGAGGTGATTACCCAGGGAACTAAGTCAGGGAAGTACTAGGAATGGAAATGCAGCCAATAGAACTGTATCTTGGTAAAATAGGTGAAGTTAGTCTTTAATCTCTCCAAAGCTCCAGTAGGAGCTCCAGATGCTCTCCCATATGCTCAGCTAGAAGATCATGATGGGCAACTCAAAGGACCTTCACTCAACTCAATCAACTTCTAGTGGATCATGATGAGAAACTCAGGTGAGGCTGAATCAATTGATTCTTCAGTTCAGATCCTTGTTGAATATCCTTCTCTTGTTATGGATAAATTAATCTTTTGGTAAAACAACCTTCAAGTGTCTTATTTTGCTCCAGTATTGAACCTAAACTATGACCAGACTGACCTTAGTCAGGTCCAACCTAGAACAATGGACCTTTAAGATTATTGTTAACTATTTTTTCCTCAAGCAGGATACTCAACCTACATTAGGATTGGTCTCAGTAACAAAGATGGTGGCAGGATTAACAAATAAACCTTGTGTATCCACCTTTCAGCATAATAAAAGAAAGATTAATTTGAATGGTTGGATCCCAACTCTGGGCATATTATGACGTTATTTCACAACATTCAATTGAATCATAGTTTACAGATAAAATAAGGCACTTGCTGTTTTACATACCATTACCAACACTGTCACAGATGGGATAAAAAGAATCATCTTCCCTTCCCTTCCCATTCCTTGGTGTAAAGCCAAGCATGGGCAGCTTTCCAGAAGAATGCTGTTGTAAACAGCTTTTAAGGTTCTGATTACATAGTATAGTGAACCCTCTATTTATTCCATAACAAATCAAAGCAACATATTCACAGTAAATCAAAGCACAGCATTCACAATGTTACAACTTATCACAGAAAACAAAACACAGCATTCACAATTTATCACAGAAAATGGCCATAATGGTATGCCCATTGCCATTTCCTTTTCCAGTTTATTTTATAGATGAGAAACTGAGGCAAACAGGGATTTTCCCAGGGATTGTACACACATATTTGATTTTTTCCACCATCATGTTCATTTTCATTCATTACCATATCAAACCTGTACAGATGATGCATTGGCAAGGTCACTTTAAATTGGCTTCTGTAAAGGAGTCATGGATTCAGATCCTGAAGATGCTGATGTTGAAGAGAATCTCAGAATGTCAATATTATTGTCTGGTGAAAATTCCAGCTTGGGACAGGTAAACAAACTCATTTTTGCTTCTAATATTGAGGACAAGGATATGAAGGAGGTTCTCTCGACAAATGTTTATGTTGTATTTTTCAAGACACGCAAAAAAGAGGGTAATTGAAGAAGGCACAGTCAATAGAGCGCTGGGCCTGGAATCAACAAGACTTGAGTTAAAATTTTTGACCTCAGATGCTTACTGGTTTTGTGACTGTGGGCAAAGTTGCTTGATCTCCGTTTGTCATAATTTCCTCATCTGTAAAATGGGAATTATACTGGTACCTACCTCATAGGGTAATTGTGACAATAAAATGAAATAATATTAATAATAATAATAATATATTAATTATAATAATATAATAATATTATAGATAATATTAATAAATAAGATGAAATAACATTTGCAATTGTTGTTTTTGTTGTTTCATCATCTAGTAGTGTCTGACTCTGTGACTTCATGGATCATACCAGACCAGGCCCTTCTGTCCTCCCCCTGGACACCTTCCAACCTGAGTGACATGTCTTCTGATGTCATATTCTTTTAACATTTACATATTATCCATGTGATATTCTTGGCAAAGATAATGGAATAATTTGCCATTTCCTTCTCCAGTGGACCATGTGAATCACTAGACATATATAATAGTCATATGCTTTTCTATACCTTGGGAATTTCCTTATGTCTTAGATACATGCTCCAAAAAAGACAACAGACTTCTCCATTATTGTGATCAGGGCAACGAATAGCTGCCTCTTTACCTCTGATCATCAACCATCACTAGTCTTCTCTCCTTCCTCTGACTCTAATTGTATGATGACCTTCCACCTGACGGTTTAGGTGGCTTGATTTTCTCATTTCTTGGAAGATAGGTGTTTTGTCCTAAGAGCATCCAGTTCTCTGTGTTTCAAGAGGAGACTCAAATTTGCTTTTTAGTTCTCAGAGTGTTACATTCTTTTGCCCTCAAACTTCATGACGAATGTTATTTTCCCTCTGCCACTTCAGATTCTGTTTTTTTCCCCAACTGAAACTCCACTTCCCTTACTTAAAAAAAAAAGTACTGAACTAACTATTCCTTTCAAACTGGATTGCAGAGTATTTTTACTAAAGTGTTTTTCACTGTAGTAAGAAAACTAACCAATCTTTAGAATAAGGATAGGATTTCCTTGACTGTGACTGAAATGCAACCATCACAAAATCAATTCAAATCCATGTAAAATTATCCCTGTTCTACATAATGACTTAGACTTTTGGCTTTATTAAAAAAAACCTTGTGGATGCTTGCACCTCATCTAATAAACACTCCTTAAGATTTTTGTTCTTCTTGTTATGTCATTTCTGATTTTGTCACCCTGTATGCGGTTTATTAAAAAGATATCAAAGTGGTTCTCCAATAGATGAAGGCAAACAATGATTAAGTGATTTGTCTAGGGTCACCTAACTAGTGAATGTTTGAGGCTACATTTGAACTCAGATCTTGCTGATCTCAGACCCAGTAAGCTATCCATTAAGCCACCTACCTGCCTCCAAGGCAAACAAAGGTTAAATGATTTCCCCAGCATCACACAACTAGTGAGTATCTAAGGCTAAATTTTAACTCAGGTTTTTCTGACTTCAGGCTCAGTGCTCTATCTCCTAAGCAATCTAGTTGCCTCTGAGACTTTTATAGGATTTTAGTATCTCTTAATTACTTAATAGTCACAATCATTCCTTTTATTTGCTTCATGTTTTCTTTCCCTTGCCAGACAAAGCTTTTACCTGTTTCAGCATTTTTTCTAATCAAGTTACATGACAAGTGAGAGAAATGATTATTTCTCTCATATATTAATAACCAATTAATATAGAGGGAGAGCCAGATTTTTTTCCTTTCTATTTCTTCATTCAAAATCCAACCTCTCAAGGGCATTTCTGACCCTGCCCAAAGAGTTCACTCCACCCAGACCAACTTATCTAGGTGGAATTCTTACCCCACCATTGTTCATTGTTGATTGATTGGGTGGAGGATAGATTCTTTTATATAGATTGCCTGAGTTGGGAGTGGTCTCGCTTAAGATCAGTCTCTCTTTGCCCATTAATGACTTGATCGGAATAACATACCCAGTACCTGATTAGAATAGGCCCACCTCTCATTATAATATTCATTCTCTCATTAATTGTTGATCAATTTGAGTTGATTTCAACCTATTGGGAACACCCACTCTTCCAAGGCTGTATAAGAGTTCAGGGCTCCCAAAGTTGGTCTTCGGATTCTGAGAGTGCCGCTGGTCTCTTTTATTAATTATTCACTAGTAATAATTAATAAAATAATTGTTAATTACTCAGAAATTATATCTCTTGGACTTTTCATTTGTCACACAAGTTTGATTTACTTATCAACTGTTAACTTTTTCTAACTTGCCAACTATCTTCCTCTTTTCCTTTATCTCTTCAGTTAAAACTCCTTAATCCTACTCCTTCTCCTTTTATTGAAGGTTCAAGTAGAATCTCAATATTGAGACTATTTTCCTTCAAATATTCTCGAATTTTCCCCATGTTTCTCACCCTCAGACTCAATGTCTACTCTTCAAAAGTTCATACCCTATATATCACTTTCACTATTTCTTCCTTGTTGAGATCAAATTCTTTTAACTCCCATCTTTCTTCTACAGTTTTCTCACATAGGAACTGACCATGACACCCAGGGATTTAGATACAGAAGAGTTCTTTGATATCATATATAACAACTTTATTGTTTTGTGGTGAAGAGATTGAGAACCAGAGAAATGAAGTTACTTGACTGTGGCCACACAGGTAATTAATCCTAGGGTTCAAATCCTGGCCTTTTGATTCCAAAAGCTGTATTCACTCTACCTAACAATTCTAGAATAGTGGGAGTGGGATCTGTTATCAGGCTATAGGGGCAGTCTTGTGGAATAATACTGTGCTGTAACAAATAATGAGCAGGTTGATTTTAGGAAAACATGGAAAGACTTGTATGACATAGTTAAGAGTGAAATGAGCAGAACAGAGAGAATTTGGATATAGTAATAGCAATATTGTTGAAGAATTACTGAGAACAACTAAACTGCTCTGGATATTATGAATATTTGAATCAACTACAAAGGACCTATGAAAGAAGAGCTATTCACCTCTAGATAAAAGAACTGATAATTAGAAGTATGTATTGTGTGTGTATGTGTGTGTGTGTGTGTGTGTGTGTGTGTGTGTGTGTGTGAAATGGTGACCTCTAGTGAAGGGTCAGGGGGGAGGGAGACAATTCAAAACTCAAAATGTAACAAGAAAAAAATTAATTTTTTAAAAAGGCATAAAACTGGTAAGTGGTAATGGTGGCATGCAATAATGTGATGGCAGAGGGAATAGGAAAGGAGAGGGAATAGATGGAGAGATGTTTTGAAGGTTGAATCAATAAGCCTTCTTTCAATGGGAATTGAGAAATAAATAGAGAAGAATAAAGAATAACTCTAATGGAAGACACAATGAATAGTGGTGCCACAAATAGTGAAGTCACAATGAAAAGCAAATTTAGGAGGAAAACAACATGCTTGGTTTCAGACATACTAAGTTTGGAGTTGTGAGGGATAATTTATAGTCAAGTTCCCCATTCTGAAAAATCAAATCTATAATGGCTTCAGTATTCACTAGGCCTAAGTTTAGGTCACCTGACCTTCAAGCAATCTGGGGCTTAAAGCAAAAGAAACTGTCCCCCAGATCCAACTCAGCAGAAGATAAGGTTAAGACTGCTTTCATTGGACACCCACATGTTTCCTGGTCCTTTGTCTCAGAAAGATTCCTGCACTTAGGTTATGGGTCAGCCCCCCTACCAATAGGAGTGAAGGCCAGTGGGGGGGTTGGGTTTCTGCATTAGAACACTATATAACCATGGACTGGCTTCTACCTGTTGCTCTCTCTCTCTGCTGCCATGTGGGTGGCAGGGGAAGAGTCCTTTCTCATAAGAAAGAATAAAGACGTTTTCTTTTTTTTAATACAAATTTTTATTTGTTTTCTTGTTTACATCATCCATTTCCATGAGATTTTTGAGTTACAAATTTTCTCCCTGCCTTTCCCCTACCCCCACCCCCAAAACAACAGTCCCACTGAAAACCCTGATCTGCTCTCTTTTGTGCCTTCCTCCAACACCCCTCTAACTTTCTGGTAGGGCAGAAAGGGTCTCCCTACCCCAGTCCCTGTATATCTTAATTCCTAGTTGCATGTATTGTAGAGCTTTAAATTAGAGATTCTTTTGGTTGCTCCCTTGTCACCCACCCCCACTGGAAGGACAAGCAATTCATAAAGACCTTTTCTGACCTTAGATTCAGACTCTGAACTCTTTCATCTCACACAGTTTGGAGGTCCCACCAAGATTTTTTGGACTCCTCTCTGGAGAGGGTGAGGGCTCCCCAGCCTTGACCAACAGGTAAAGGACATCCCACTGACTCTTTTCAGTGACCTTTTGGTAAGGTGGGGGAGCAACTCCCCTCTTTGGAGAATGAGGCCCAAGGGGGCCTGAGACTGAGATCGGAAAATGCTGAAAGAGGGGAACAAAGATTACTGAAAATCATATAAGTCTGTGCACAGACCCAGGCAAGGAGAGGCCTGGGTGATTTGGTGGTGGGTGGAGTCAACTGAGTCTAGCCAGCATTTGGGAAATTTCTGGACTAAGAGGTTGGTCTGGTCAACTGAGTCTGGCCAGGTGTTGGGGTGACCGGGAGGCAGTTTTCAGGGGGAACACTGACAAGCAGTCCCTGATAAGGGCCCTTCAGAATTCATGCCTCAGCACCCCAAGCTGTGGACCAAGAGGTTGACCACCTTTCCGGCCAGACCTTGGATCTGGAGGGAGGGGGCTGGCTGAAGGACCATGTCACCTGTCTCTGATAAAAAGAAATTTTCAGCTTTTACCCACAAGCTGCTAAGTCAATTGGGAAGAAATGTTTCTTTCAAATCTCCCCCCCGCCCCCCCCCCCCCCCCCCGTTGATAATCCTTTGGGAGATAAATTTGGCAAAGCTAGTTGAGACTGTGTTTGTTCTGTATTTCTTTTGTTTGTTTGTGTAGATATGTGTGAAGTTTGTCTATTCATGAAAAAGGACAATGTTTTACCATTCAGACTGAAAAGCCTTGAGAAGTTTAAAAATCTTCCTTCTCTGCCTAACTGAACTTAGAATGGAGAGAGAAAGAGTTCAGATCTTTTGCCAGATAATAGGTAAATGAAGTCTTTTTTTTTCTGTTTGCCTGAAATGCCTAGGGTAGAGGTGGAGGAGGAGAAACAAAAGGGCTTGATTGTGTTAAACCCCACCACCACCACTTTTAGAAGGTTGGAAGATAGTGCTAGTGAATTTTTAGCCTGACTTCAAAACCAGCAAACCAAGTCATGGGAAGTTAGAAGGGATAATGTCTATCCACCTTTCAGGCTCTATTGAAATTTAGTTTAAAAAGTTCAGATAATCATTAAATTTCTAAGGCCCCAATTGAGAGAGAAGTTAAAAGGTAACCACACCCAGTTAAATGTTAATGCAAGCCCTTTGTCTATGAAGGAGATAAGAGACAGGAATGTGGTGGGGGCAGGTGAAATGGAGATCACACGCTCCTGTAAAGGCCACATGTTTACTTAAAAATATTTCTAAGGTTATAAAGTTATAATTTAATTCCTGTGTAAGGGAGTTTGTAAATGCATTCACCTAAAATTTTTAGTAGAATATAAGTTTTAAATATTTCTAAATTATGTAATTTGGAAATATTTATAAACTCTGATGTTAAAACAATTTTCTTATTCCTATTCAGAAGCTGTTAAGTTATCTAAGGATATAGTTCTATATGTTAATTTGGATATAGGTAAAATGTGTAATGTTTTGGAATCTATATTACTTAAGAAATTTGAATTTAAAGATGGGCACTGAGTATGGTAAAGATATTTGTAATTATCACTAGAACCAAAAGAAGCAGTTAGAAAGATTAGTCCAGCATAGTTAAACTGCTAAAATGTGAGCAGGAATGGGTATGGTGTAACAAAAGCAATTTTTGTTTGTTTGTTTGTTTAAATGTTGTTCAAAGGAATAGAAAGTGAAGAATGGGACACTCTGACCCAAGTGCTGTAACACTTTTGAAATAACTGTAGTTTGGGAAATCTGTCAAATTCATTTCCTCATAATTCCTGCCCAGTCTGTAATTATAATGGGAGTTAAATACATAGAGTCATGTGGCTCAATTTGAAAAATACATCCAGCTGAATTAAGGTTACTGGATTGGTAATTAATGGGTTTTGAATTTAAAAGTTTAAATGTAAGAACATAATTGTGTTACTGGCAAACATTGGTGTTATCATATTTTGAAATATTGTAATTTAAGAAATCATAAACTTTCAAGTTTTTCTTTATTTAAAAGGAAGTTTCAGCTATCATTTATGAAATATATTTGTGAGAAGTAATTATTGGTAATTATGTGAAGAAAAGACCAGTGAAACTTCCCAAGTTTTGTCAATTATGCAGGAAAGATTTTATGACCAGAGAATTTAGAAATTGTATATTAGTTAATAATATTAGAATAAATTGTTTTTGAAGAAAGGGAAATATTCTTATTAAGAAATGTTTTACAAGATCTTTTGTTATAAGATGATGGGGAACAAACAGATTAGCAGACAAGAAGGCTAGGAGAAACAGACCCCAATATTTGGAGAGTGGTGTTTATGGGTTTAACAAGATGAGGGACACAAGATAAAAAAATCTCAGGTAGGAAAGCCTGCCCCTTAGTACCTTTAAAGACACAAGATAACTGTTAATGTGTATGGGAGGAAGGAGGGGTTAGGTGACCCCTAGAAATCTCATCAATCCCAGGAAAGGGGCAATAAGAAATTTAAAATTTGTAAAGGGAAAGTTAGTAATTACACAAAGACTTTGTAAGATTTCTGGTATTTTTATTAATTGTGTATGGATTTTGTAATATTCAAACTTACTGTGAATTTTAATTTCAGGCGGATTGCCTAAAGAGTCCTTATCAGATTAAGTAAGGAATTTCTCCACTCCCCACCAGGAAGGAAGTGGGGGAGGGGCAGCAGACTATGGAGGAGCTTCACTGAGTCAGTCTCAAAACTGGCACTTTAAAGTTGGTGTAATTGATTTCTAGTAATTGGTTTTGGGGACCAATTTGGAATATAGAACAGGAAATAATTTTGTATATGAGTCTTGGTAAATCTTTGTGGTATACTGTACGTTGCTTTCATAAAAGTTCAGTGACACCAGGATAAATTCAAACTATTTTGTTTTAGAGAAAAGAAATACTTTTAGAAAGGATGTTTTGCAGAAGAGATCTTGCTGTTTTAATCTGAATTTGTGGTTATTGTATGGTATAAGCAAAAGTTAACATTTGTAATTTAATGTGTAAGTAAAAGGTTTAGATTCCTGGAGTAAGAATAAATAAACTTGGGAGAACATTCTTTTCTGAACAATATGGGAATAATTAGACCAAGGGAAAAGAAGTTTGTGAAGCAAAGGTGCAAACACAATGTTGAATCATTATCCCATAAAGTAAGGCTAGGGTACATTTGAGCTACTCTAGCAGCTCAGTGTGTGTTTAGGATCTGGGCTATTCAGCCTCAGATCATATTCCTTTCTATATATTAAAGAACTTGGTAAATGGGTGTTTGGTCTAATCATCTGCCTGTCACTAGATATTTGTCTATATGGAATAGGGTCCTTAAATGCTTCAAAATCATGTTAGAATAATTGAGTACTGGTACAACTAATTGAGGGACCTAGCTGTTCTTCTGTTAATTACTGAAACTAGATCAGGAAGTTCTTCTATCTGAGAAAAAGAGTTTCAGTGCAAATTTCTTAAAGGGAGGTAAATTATGGAATATTTTTGTATTAATGGAAAAGTCAACTTCATTCGAAGTTTGTTACTATTGTGGAAATTATACCTTTTTATACTGTCTGTTCTGTGGTGCAAACATGTTTTATTACAAACAACTTATTGATATGCACTGTTTGGGGATTAATTACTTATGGATCCTCCCAAGTCTTTTATGGTAACTGGTGTAGAAGTCAATCTCTCCTATAAGTAAATTCATTTGTATAACTATTGAACTCAAAGATAGGAAACTTCTATTTGCAAAGTGTTGATAGAGTTGAAAGTTCGCACTATCTGCAAAGTGTTGTTACTTATATTTACATGTATAGCATCTGATCTTCCTAAAGAACTAGACTCAGAGTGGAGTCTTCAGAGGGAATAACAAGATCAGATAATTCTGTATGTCAGATCTATCAGTTTGTGAGGTTTGGCCATTACCCTATTTGCTTTGTTTAAGCAAAACAGTTATGTTGGTGAAAGCATAATAAACAATGAGCTGTCTTGTAAAAATGTAAAGGTTGAATAATGGGTTTGAGAAATTTGGAAGGATAAATAAAGTTTGATTGGGAATATGGAAGACAGATAAGAAGGTTTGGGGACAAATGTGGCTTTATCCAAGCCCTACTGTCTCTGGATGGTGGTACTGGCTTAAAAGGGTTTTAAGTAAGTTGAGAAAGAGTTTGAGAAAGTGTCTAGGCAGACAGAAAGATTTGTAACTTGATTTTGTAATTAATACGTCAATCAAATTTGCGAAGGAGAGGAAATAAGGATACAAATGCAACTTTGAATCATTATCCCATGGACTGAGGTTGGGATTATAAAGTTGCTGTAGAGAAGGTATATCTGTGTATATGAGCGAAATGGGGTCCCAGTGTATTTCTTTTTTTTTTAATTTTAATTTATTTTCTTGGTTACATCATTCATTTCCACAAGGTTTTGAGTTACAAATTTTCTCCCCTTTTTGTCCCTACCCCCCAGCCCAGAACATTGATCACACTGTAAGACCCCTCCCACAATCTGTTCCCTTTTATGCCCTCCTCCAACACCTCTCTAGCTTTCTAGCAGGGCAGGGAGCTCC
>CM053594.1:230440051-230468053 GCA_028646575.1 Pseudocheirus occidentalis | reverse complement strand
ATGACAAGTAGGTCAAGGATTTGTGGGAATATTATTCCATTATTCAGTTAGTATCACATATGTCTCAATTTTGTTATAATTAGTCAGTGTTAAAAAGAGGATAATTTCTGGACTACTTGGAAACATTTTTAATTGTTTTAATTGTGAGCTTAGTGAAATCCTATCCTCCTGGTGGAGGACTTGATAATGGATTAATGCAAAATATAATAAACTGGTCCTAATGTGTGATCATGACAACTAAGACTCCAATTGTAATTTTGTAAGAATGAAAAGGGTTCTGGAGTTGTCGTTTACATTGGTTCCAAGGTTCCTTTTGTAGATAAATGAATGAAAGAAGGCAGAAGGAAGAAAAGCTGGGATGCAGGGCTGAAGATGGATGACCCTACATGACCAGAGGACTTCCTCACATCTGGACAGCAGTGTGAAAAGAGACTTTGAAAAAACAATTGTTGTTTTCTTTTGAATCTCTGAATCTGTATTCATAAAGGGGACTGCCCCCTTGTATGTTATCAATGCCATGAGGGCTGCATGGGTAATTAGAGTTAAGAAAAGTGGGGAAACTTCAAAAGGTATAAAAAAGGAAACAGGGAGTTGTGAGGGATAATTTAAAGTGAAGTTTCCCCATTCTGAAAAATCAAATCTAGAATGGCTTCAGTATTCACTAGGCCTACGTTTAGGTCACCTGACTTTCAAGCAATCTAGGGCTTAAAGCAATGGAGACAACCCCCTCCCCTCCCAGCCAGCTCAGAAGAAGATAAGCCAAATAAGGTTAAGACTGCTTTCATTGAACACCCAAATGTTTCCGGGTCCTTGGTCTCAGAAAGATTCCTGCACTTAGGTTGTGAGTCAGCCCCCCTACCAATAGGAGTGAAGGCCAGTTGGGGGGGGGGTTGGGTTTCTGTATTAGAACACTATATAACCATGAGCTGGCTTCTACCTGTTGCTCTCTCCCTGCTGCCATGTGGGTTGCAGGGGCATAGTCCTATCTCATGAGAAAGAATAAAGACTTTTTTCTGACCTTAGATTCAGACTCTGAACTCTTTCATCTCACACAGAGTGTCAGTGGAATATTGGGGGTATCATTTAATCATTTTCAAGAGATGGTCCACTGGCTCGAACATTAGCCTGTTCTGAAGAGGTTACCCAAAGAGGGTTAGGGTTGCCTGAGACCCCAAAATACCAACATGCTGGGTCCTGAGGAAAGAATTCCACTCAAGTCTTCTCAGCCAAAGAAAAGTAAAGTTTATTGAAAGTTCATTAAAAGTTCATCAAATGGAGTAGACTCTTAAGGAGCAAGTCTGTGCTAAGCTATTCTACACCACATGGAGGGAAGATAGGATTCTTATATACAGAGGAATCTAGGGGTGGTCTAGAGGAAGAGTTTGGGGAGGGTCCTCAGAAGGAGTTAATGAGGTCAATGCAAAAGTGGATTGATATTTTGATAGGCTCTAGGGTGGGAAGCAGATGGACAGTGGAGGGCCAGGCTAGTACCACAGGTTTTGATCCAGCCACAATGAAATACTTATGATGAGATGTAGGCTCTGGGACCACCCCCCACCCTGAGCTCTCTGGGAAACCCCTTGCCTATCAAATCAAATCACCCTTGCAATGACCTTGTCAATTCCACCTGAAGTCCCTTCCCAAACTCATTACTGGAGTCAGACCTCATTGGCTCCTCCTGAAGACCCTCCCCAGGTTCCTCCTCTAAACTACCCCTAGATTCTTCTGTATATAAGACCCTATCTTCCCTCCATCTGTGAGAGCTCCACAGAATGCCCTAGCAAAGACTTGCTCTGTGAGAGTGCCACAGGATAGCTTAGCACAGACTTGTTCTGTGTGAAAGCTCTGTAGAACAACCTAGCATAGACCAGCTCCTTAAGAGGCTACCCCATATGGTGAACTTGAACTTTCAATAAACTTTACTTTTCTATGGCTGAGAAGACTTGAGTGGAATTCTTTCAGCAGGACCCAGCATGTTGGTATTTTGGGGTCTCAGGTAGCCCTAACCCTCTTTGGATACCTCTTCACTTATGGCCTCTGCAAATGCCTCATCAAGTGGGAAGATTCAATCAGACTTCAAGGGGTTTCCCAGAGCCTGTACCTCAAAGATTCAAGGGGAGCTCAAGGGGGCTCCCAGAGCCTATACCTCTTTAGTTCCACATGTTTCTTTTGTTTTTTGTTTTTTGCTTTTTGGAGGGCAATTGGGGTTAAGTGACTTGCCGAAAGTCACATGGCTAATAAGTGTGTCAAGCGTCTGAAGTCAGATTTGAACTCATGTCCTTCTGACTTCAGGGCCCATGCTCTATTCACTGAGCCACCTAGCCACCCCAATGTGTTTATTTTTTTTTTTAGTCAAACAATTATCTTCTCTTATGAGTCTTTCTATGTAGGCAAGATGACTCATGGTACCAGAGAGGTATGCTGCTGCTGCTGTTTGTCCTTCATCCTCGAAGAGGACCATGACATCAAGGAGGTGATGCCATGATATGCAAGTGAATTGGATTTCAGTGAGGGAGGTCTGTAAAGTTACCAGCTTCACTTTCTCCGCTGGTGCCCTCTGGGTCCAGTGGCCAGATGTGGATCAAAACAACTGGAGATGACCCTGGATGCAGTGGGAGTCCTTGGCCTTTTCAAGCTCAGATCTTTCACAAGTCTCACTTTGACTGAGACAGTGCCCATTCAGTGATTAAGACAATACAATGAGACAAAGAATGGCCTCTTAAAAAATAGATCTGGGAGGGGAAAACCCTGGGGCAGTTTCTGGTGAAAACAGAAACAATTGTGGTTTACATTCATTCTGAGCCAGATCATGACCCAAACAGGGACTAAGTAGGGCTTGGTTTGGGACCAGAGTGATTTGGGGTAAAGGCTGGTCTTTAAGAGAAAAAAAAAGTTTCAGAAATTAAAATTTATTTTCCTTTTGAGCAGAGTACCCACAGGTAGGGGTGTGATACCATATGTGTCCACCAGAGAGGTATAGGTGCAAGTTGTTCAGAAGAAGATAGATTTGGAGTTCCTCATTTTAAAGTTGAGAAGCTGAGGATTACTGAGGTCAGGCAGCTTGCTTAATGTCACACGAGTAGTAAGTGGGTAACCTAAAATCTTAATTCACACTCTTTGAAGATCCAGCACACTTATTACTGTGTCACAAAGCTTCCTGCTGCACTGATCTCTCTAGTGTCAGCAAGGCCATATTCTGTGACTTTGCTCTTATTCGTTATTGTTTTGTCTCTATTTCATTCTTTGTGTCTTATTGATGGGGTATAGTCTCTGGGAACCCCCTTGAAACTTCCCACTTGATCTGGGGTTCCCCAAAGGTCAAAAGCCCTCCACTGTCTGTTATCTCCAGGTAGCCTTCAGCTACTTCCCACTCTTGATCCTATCAAAATATCTAGACCAACTCTGTTACCCATAAATCTGTTACCCATAAACTAGTCTAGTCCTCCATTGTTTGTTACCTCTGGACATTTCCCACCCTTGATCCCATCAAAATTCCATTCTCTGGGTTCATGGAGTATGACCTCAGTTCCCTCAAGATTCTCTTTAGATTCTTCCTCAAGACCCTCCCCAAACCTCTCCTCTAGGCCACCCCTAGATCCATCCCACAATCTTTCTGTATCCATCTTGCCTCTGTGGAGGTGCTGAGATTCAATCTAGCTCAGACTCAGTCTGTGTCATTGTTCTGGCCGGTTTGTCAATACAAGCATCACAAATATTTAGGCTCCCTAAGTCTGCCCATTATGGCAAATCTTTAGTAAACTTTATTTTACTTTGGATGAGAGAAGGCTTGAGTCAAATTCATTTGGCAGGACCTGGTGTGTCAGTATTTTGGGGTCTTGAGCACCTCTAAGCCTCAAACCTCAACATTATGAACATACAGGCCTCTCAATGTGTCTTATATACAGCCCAGCATCCCTGTCTCTTCTGATTATGGTCCCGTGGTTTCCTCATATCTTAAAGCAAATTCCTTCTTACACATCTATTCTTGGTTTCTCCAATTAACAGGTAGAGTTGGGACATGGAGAGCTGGGATTTACCTGCTTTTCTAAAGGTCATATGCTGTAGAATTTCATGAATCACTTGAGTACACGTACTAGTGTTCTTTAATTGAAAACCACAAACTTATTTCATAATGAAAGTGAGGAAAATATTATAAGTAAATTTAAAGGTCTCTGATGTAAATTCTGAGGTGGAGTTGAACTTGAAGGTTAATAGTTATGATGGCTTTAGGACCCACCTTTGCTTTTTCATGTAGTAACCTCTTTCTATTAAAACACCCAAATAATTTCATCATAGGAGTTGTAGAACAAATTAAATGATTGCTCATCCTTTATTGAATGCCAACATTAGACCTAATATTTTTCTTCCTATTGTAGGGTACTGTAAAAGTTGAAATGGTTGTAATACTTTCAAGGATCATGAGCTAATTCAAATTTATTTTGGCAATTCATCTGAACAGTATTCTGTAGTTATCAAATATTTATAAAGCATAATAGCAGTGGGTATATGTTCTGAACCCTTAGAACTATACCAACAGTAGGAGGTTCTCACCTGGAAGAAAGCAGTTGCTGCCTATAATTACTGAGACTCTAAGAGGAACAGGTAGGCTCCTGGCAAATAAGAAGACTCTTCAGACTGATCCCAAAAAGAAATGACACATAAGGATGGTTTCAAACCCCCTCTTGAGGAAAACAACAGTAGCTATGTGCAGATCTCATGTAATTTATTTGGTAGTATGATATCTTCTGGATATCTACATCTGAAATGTAACAAAAAAATTACCGGAATTCACCAGACCCATGGTTTTTCTTCCCATTGTTGCAGACTCAAGTGAGAGAAAGGATATAGATGGAAGAGATAAGAAATGTATTTTTACTCACCTTGAAGTCTTGGGTAGAAAACTAAAGGATTCAGTGATCTTTTTGGAAATAAAAGATTATTGCTTTAAAAGAGGAAGGGGCATGAGAAACTCATGTCTCTTTACATAAATAGTGCTGAATAATAAGATTTGATTTTTGGACCTCACTTAAAATATAATGACTTCATGGAAAAAGCTGAAATCAGTTTAAGGAAGAATGGCAAGTATACAGAGTATTCAGGTGGTATAATGGATAGAGCAGTGGACTGAGAACCAGGAATACTCATCTTCCTTAGTTCAAAACTGGTCTTAGATTCTTACTAGCTGTATGATCTTGGGAAAATCACTTAACCTTATTTGCCTCAGTTCCTCATTTGTAAAATGAGCCGAAGAAAGAAATGGCAAACCATTCTAGTGTCCTTACCAAAAAATCTCTAAATGAGGAGACAAGGAATAGAAGACAACTGAAAACTAGTGAACAAAAGGAAGCATACATTTTGCAGGAGACCCATTGACCTGATCTATAAGGACTAATTTTCTTTTGGAAGAGAGGGAGACACTGACTAAAGTAAAGGATGACATTAGATGCTAAGGAGAGCAACAATGAAGACAGATAAAGAAGGATC
Source organism: Pseudocheirus occidentalis (assembly GCA_028646575.1). NCBI lineage: Eukaryota > Metazoa > Chordata > Mammalia > Diprotodontia > Pseudocheiridae > Pseudocheirus > Pseudocheirus occidentalis. The sequence goes on along the minus strand of CM053594.1, from coordinate 230,462,569 downwards.
ATTGTAAATCACATGCCTAGTAATTCTCAGGAGAGAAAGAGGGAGACAGTTGGATACAATGGTCTTGGTCTTGGTTGTTTATACGGAAGTGCACAGAATTGGTAGTAAAGAAAGTAATTTCTTAACTATTAACACTGTGGGACTCAAGAGGCTGCAGGTCCATGGAAGTGGGAAGGGAGTAGTCGTGGCTGTTTGTGCGGAATGTGTGCCCAAGCATTTGCATCCCTGACAAGATGCATGAAGTCAGCATGTTAGACCCAGAAAAGGCATGGGGTTAAAAACTCTCAAAATATGATTCTGACTATAAAAATTTTTAACAGTTCCAGGGAGGGAAGAGATAGCTAAAGAAACTAAAGTGAACACCCAAAGAGCTCTCAAATAACTTCAGATTTCAAATGACATCAACACCAACCACCATCATTATCAAAATAGCTTGCATTTTATATAACCACTTTAAGATTTGCAAAGCACTTTATAAAATCTTATCTCATTTTAACCTCATGACAACACTGGGAAATAGGGTCTATTATTGTCTCCATTTTATAGAGGTGGAAACTGAAGTAGAGAAAGGTTAAGTGATTTATACAGGGCCATGAAGCCAGTAAATGTCTGAGTCAGGATGTAGAAATATTAGGATAGGAAGGAAGCCCACAACCAAGGATTAATACCAAATAATGGTATGCCTTTGTAAGAAGTGTCAAGAAGGGAAAATTCCAAAATGTACTAATACTTATTTTTTTAAAAATCCTAAACTTTTTTTTTAGCTTTTAGGGGAGTAAATGATGAAGTAAGTGATAGTTGCTTTAGGCAGATAGTGTAACAGTAACATATCATAGGAGGGACTATTCAATTTTATTTTTTTTTGGTTTTCCCCCAACAAGTAGGAACAATTTTCAAATTAGAAAAGGTAGAATAAAGAATAAAAATAAGAAGAAACTGAAGCCCAAGACGTGAAAGAAGCTATTTGTCTAGAATAATCCAGAAGTGATTGTTTCCTATTCAGGAGGCAGAAGTAGAGGGCAGAAGGCAAAGAAGAACTGTTCACATTATCCTTAAATGGAAGATGGGGGAAGAGCTATAACTAGGATAAAGAGACTGGGGTTGTCCCATTACAGGATCCTATGCCCACTGGACCATTTTACTGAACCGAAGTTTGGGGCACTATCCTCTCTTTTGCCCCCTAATGAATCCTTTTGGTTCTGACCCTTGCCAGGCTGTTTTTAACAACCTGGTCTTTGACAAGCTGCTACATGTTCAACTTTGTACAATATAGATAAAATCTCTCTCTTATTCCTTAAAAAATATTGGCCAGTCCAATGGCCAGTTTTGTTTTCCTGCTTTGTTCTCAGCTCTAATATCACTGCAAACTATCAAGGTTTCTGCTGGTAACTTAAAAGATTCCTTGATACACTATGCCCCCTATAACCAGAAAGATATTACAAAGAGTAACTGGCCAATATAAATGAGATGAAATTGCCAAGCCCAGATGAAATATATCCCAGGGCAATCAGTCAATCAAAAAAAAATCACTTGTTAAACACCCACTGTGTTCCAGGCACTTTGTTATATAATAAGGATACAGGGGTAAAATGAAATAGTTCCTGTCTTTAAGGAACTTACATTCTATAAGGGGAAAAATCACAAAGATAATTATTTACAAAATAAATACAAGGGCCCAAGTTGTTATCTTGGCAGCAGTGAGAAGAGGGGGGAAGGGAGGATGATGGTGAAAGGACTCAGAAAATGGTGCTTGGAAAAAAGAAAACAAAAAGAAAGAAAGGAAGAAATAAAATGGTGGTTTAAATCAATGTTGGAGGAGATAGGGGATTTTGGGAGGCAGAGGTAAAGAGGAAGTACATTCCAGGCATGGGAGTCAACCAGCACAAAAGCACAGGAATGGGAAATGTAGTGCCACATTTGAGGAAAAGTAAGAAGACCAGTTTGACCAGACCATAGAATGTGACAAGAGAAGGAATAGAAAATAAACCTATACAGGTAGGTAGGGATCAACTTTATGAAGTACTTTAAATACTAAGCAGAAGTGTTTATATGACCTCCTAGATTTAATAGGGAGCCACTGAAGTTTATTGGGAAAGGGAACGATATAGTCAGACTTATACTTTAGTAAAATCACCTGCTCCCTATGTGGAGGATGGACTGAAGCTGGGAGTGACTTGAGGCAGGGAGGATATTAAAGGGACTATTGCAATATTCCAGGCAAGAAGTGATGAAGGCTTGAACTAAAGTGCTGACTGTGTGGGTGGAGAGAAGGGAATGAATGCAAATTACGTTGTGAAGGGAGAATAACAGGATTTGGCAACTAATTTGATACATGGAGTGAGTAAGTGAGGAGCCAAGTTGAGGAGCCAACACACAGGTTACAAATCAGAGTGAATGTAAGGATGGCTCTCAAGAGAGACAGGGAAGTTTGGAAGAGAGACAGGTTTGGGGGGCACTGAACAAAGTTGTGGAAGTTGCTGCAGGACCACTTGAGTTGAAATAAAAATCAAGCTATTAAACATAGTCTTGGAAAGTCCATTGCCAAAAGGGTGTGCCAATGTATATATATACATATGTATATGGAGGCAGAGCATTCACCAACAATGAGTCAGCAGGTTACAAGGGAGTAGTAATCTTTTTGAAATCATGGAGAATGGGAAAAGAGCCAGAACACTGATGATATTCAACAACAATCATGAGGCTAAATTAATGAGTATCAGGTAATACTATAGAGTTGTTTTAATTTCATCTGTCTGATCATTAGTGATTCTGAATGTGTTTTTTTCTCCCCAGCTGGTGATTGAGAGTTCATCTTCCATTTCAAAAATAGTCCAAATCCTTTGAATATCTATCTATTGGGGAATGGTTCTTAATATTGTATTTTTTGAATCAGTTACCTATAGATTTTAAGCATCATTCTTATATGAGAGACATTTATTGCAAAGACTTTCTTTCTTTTAGTTTCATATAATATTTTATTTCCCCAAGTTACATATAAAAACAATTAAAAAAAAGTTTTGAATTTCAAATTTTCTCTCTCTCTCCTTTCCTTCCCTGTGATGATAATCTGATATAGGTTATACATGTGCATTCCTGTAAAACATTTCCGTATTAGTCATTTTGGGCAAGAATACAAATAAAGAAGAAAGAGAGGAAAAAACAAAGAAGGAAGGAAATAAAATAAAGAAAAAAAGGAAGGAAGGAAGGAAGGAAGAAAAGAAGAAAGAAAAATAGTGCTTCAGTCCCTATTCAGATGACATTAGCTCTTTCCCTGGAGGCAGATAGTATTTTCATCATGAGTCCTTTGGGATTGTCTTGGATCATTGTATTGCTGAGGACAGATAAGTCATTCACAGTTAATCATCATACAATATTACTCTTATTGTGTACAATATTCTCCTGGTTCTGCTTACTTCACTCACATTCATTCAGTTCATGTAAATCTTTCCAGGTTTTTCTTTCTGAAATCATTCTTGTCATTTCTTATAGTACAATAATATTCCATTACAATCATATACCACAATTTGTTCAGTTATTCCCTAATTGATGGGTGTCCTCTCAATTTCTAATTCATAGCCACCACAAAAACAGTTGCTATAAATACTTTTGTACAAATAGCTTCTTTCCCCCTTTTTTGATCTCTTTGCAATACAGATCTACTAGTAGTTATTGCTGAATCAAAAGATATATGTAACTTTATAGCCCTTTGGGTATAGCTATAAATTGGTCTCCAAAATGGTTGGATCAGTTTACAACTCTACCAATAGTATGTTAGTGTCCCAGTTTTCCTACATCCCCTCCAATAGTTATCATTTCCCTCATATTAGTCAATCTAATGCAGTGGTTCTCAACCTCCCTAATGCTGCAACCCTTCAATACAGTTCCTCACGTTGTGGTGACCCCCCCAACCATAAAATTATTTTCATTGTTACTTCATTACTATAATTTTGCTGCTGTTATGAATCATAATGTAAATATATGATATGCAGGATGTATTTTCATTGTTACAAATTGAACATAACCCACAGGTTGAGAACCGCTCGGTGTGAGGTGGTACTTCAGAGTTGCTTTTATTTACATTTCTTGAATCAACAGTGATTTAGAACATTTTTCATATATCTAGAAATACTTTTGATTTCTTCATCTAAAAATTGTCTGTTCAAATCCTTTGACCAATTATTAATTTGGAATGACTTGTATTCTTATAAAATTGACTTAGGTCTCTATATATTTGAGAAATGATGCTTTTATCAGAAACATTTGCTGTAAATTTTTCTTCCAGTTTTCTTCTTTCCTACTAATCTTGGTTGCATTGGTTTTGTTTGTGCAAAAACTTTTAAATTTTATATAATCAGCATTATCGATTTTATATTTCTCTGTGTGTCTTGTTTCATCCTAAATTCTTTCCTTATCCATAGGTTAGACAGGTAACATATTCTATGCTCTCCTGATTTGCTTATGGTATTACCTTTTATCTCTAAATTGTGTACCCATTCAGATTTTTATCTTGGTATATGGTTATGAGATGTTGATCTATATTGAATTTTGCCATTCTGCTTCCCAGTTTTCCCAACAGTTTTTGTCAAATAATGAGTTTTTGTCCCAAAAGCTTGGATCTTTGCGTTTATAAAGCACTAAATTAGCATGGTCATTTACTACAATGTATCATATACCTAATCTATTCCACTGATCCAGCACCTCATTTCTTGGTCAGTACCAGACTGTTTTGATAATTGCTGCTTTATAAAACAGTTTGAGATCTGATATGGCTAGGCCACCTTCCTTTACATTTTTTCTCACTGATTCCCTTGATATAATTGATCTTTTGTTTTTCCACATGAATTTTGCCTGTGTGGTAAATGCTATTGTCATACTATAAAATGGTGAAAGCAAAATCAAATTCATACCATAAATATATTCCAGCGAGATATATTAAAGGATATGGCATAGACAACTAGTCTTTCAATTAACAGTGAGTATAGGGAGTAAGAAAGATTCTAGCCTCCTTCCTATACCCCAAATACTTCCAGATGAGGGGCATGTTTCTTTGATCTTGTAAAAAAATTTTTTTTGCTTTTTGGAGAGGGGAGGGCAGGGCAACTGGGGTTAAATGACTTGCTCAAGATCACATGGCTAGTAAGTGTTAAAGTGTCTGAGGCTGAATTTGAACTCGGGTCTTTCTGACTCCAGGGCTGATGCTCTATTCACTGTGCCACCTAGCCGCCCCTCTTATAAAATTCTTAATCTTATGACAGTCATTAATATGCTTATACAAGCACTGATATCCTTGTTTTTTGTTGTTGTTTAGTCACTTTCAGTTGCATGACCCCTTTGAGGTTTTTTTTTGGCAGAGATACTGGAGTGACTTGTCATTCCTTCTCCAGATAATTTTATAGATGAGGAAACTGAGGCAAACAGGGTAAAATGACTTACCCAGGGTCACACAGCTAGTGTCTGAGGCCAGATTTGAACTCACAAAGACGAGTCTTCCTGACTCCAGGTCTGGTGCTTTTCACTGTGCTACCTAGCTAATATCTGAGGCATTGTCTTCCATGCATCAAGTCAACAAAATTGTCAAAAAGAAAAAAAGTCAAGTGCTGGAGTATCTGCAGGAAAATAGGTACACTGATGTGTTTTTTGCTGGAGCTTTAAATCAGTCAGACCATTCTAGAAAATAATTTGGAACTATGCTCAAAAATTCACTAAAATTGTGTTCATATTTTGGCCTGATGGCATCATTAATTAGTCTGATACCCCAAAAAGACCAACAGAAGAGGAAAAAGACCTATGTGTACAAAAATATTTATGGCAGTTCTTTTTATGATGTCAGGAAGTGAAAAGAAAGAAAATGCCCATTAATTAAGAGAAAGTCTGAACATTTAATAGATGACCATTTAATAGATGACTATTTGATAGATCTCTATTGTGCTATAAGAAATGACAAAGATGAAAAAGGAAAAGAACCTATACATTCCAAAATATTTATAGCAGCTCTTGTGGTGGTGGTAAAGAACTGGAAATTGCAGGGATGCCCATCAATTGGGGAATGGCTGAACAAGTTGTGGTATATGAATGTAATGGAATACTACTGTGTTATAAGAAATGATAAACTCAATGGTCTGGGAAAAACATGCAAAGACTTGCACAAAATAATGAAGAGCAAAGCAGAACCAAGAAAATATTGTATATAGTAACAGCAATATTGTTTTAAGAAAAACTTTGAGTGAACAAGTCATTTTGACTATTATAAATACCCAAATTAACTATTAAGGACAAATGAAGAAAGATAATATCTGCATCCAGAGAAAGAACTGATATAGATGTATACATACACACACACACACACACACACATTGTGTCTAATGGTAGCTGTCTGTAGGGTGGGGTGATGGGTAGGGAAGAAAAAGAAAAAAAGAAGCCTTTCTCTCATTAATAATAGTGTCTTCCCTCTCATAGTATTTTCAGTTTATCCTATATACCTTGTTTGCACATAGTTGTTTGCCTGTTGTTCCCACCACTATTGTTGCCTCTGTGAGAGGGGATTGTTTTGCTTTTCTTTGTGTCTGTGGTGCTTAGCACAGTGATTGGAACTCAGTAGATGCTTAATAAACAGTTTTTGATTTTAAAAAATGACAAAGGTGACAATTTTAGAGAAACTGAAGAAGACTTGAATGAAGTGATATGAAGTCAGAAGAACCAGGAGAACAATGTGTACGCTAACAGCTTCATTGTAAAGACCTAAGACCTTTGATCGATGTAATGACCAACCAGAATTCTAGAGGACCAGTAATGAAGAGTGCTACCTGTCTCCTACCAGAGAAGGGATATGCAAACTATTCAGAATGAGACACATTTTTGGACATAGCAAACGTGGGAATTTGTTTTGCTTGATTATGCATATTAAGTACAATGGTTTTTTTTTCTTTTCTGTTATGGGATGGAATTGGGAGGAATAGAATGTAAATACATATTAATTAAAATATTTAATCTTTTTCTTTTTGGCTTTCTCAGAGGGAGGAAGGGAGGGCAATAGGGGTTAAATGACTTGCCCAAGGTCACATGTCTAGTAAGTGTTATGTGTCTGAGGCCAAACTTGAACTCAGGTCTCCTAACTCCAGGGCCAGTGCTCTATTCACTGCACCATCTAGCCGCCCCTAAAATATTTAATCTTAAAAAAAACCAGAAAAAATATATCTCCCTGTTTAAGCAGGTAATTGCTCATTTAGCTGATGGTATCTGGAATGGTTTGTAGTGTTTCCCCAAATAATATCTGAAGGATTGATTTAGTTATGTACTCCTTTTGTCCAGTTTCCTTGGAATGATATTTTAGCATTTGCTTTTATTGTGTCTTTAAATTAAAATCGTGTATATATATATATATATATATATATTTATCCTACTTTTATCCTTGTAGGTTATAAAGGAAATCACTTAGGAGAAATTAAGATACCAGATCAGTTCAGCCAACATGAAGGACATTACTTTAAGTTTGTATCTGCCCCACCTCTGGCTTGAAGGGTAATATGAAGATCTCACCTCAATTCTGGCAGCTCTGGGGATGACTGATGTCTTTGACCACTCAAAAGTCGACTTGTCAGGCATTATTGCAGGAAGCAGTCGGGCTATCTCCAAAATAATTCACAAGACATTGTTGGAAATTAATGAAAACAATTTGCCGGTCCTCCCTCCACACTTCACTCCCACACACCTCTCCCTTTATAAAACAACCAAAGGAATGATTTGTGAAGACTGGCATGATTTTTTGTGTGTGTGGCAAATCCTGTCCCTTATAGGGAAGGGAATAAACATTTATATAATGACTACTGTGTACTAAGCACTGTGCTAAGTGCTTTACAAATATTATTTCCTTTGGTCCTGACAACAATCCCCATTGACAGATGAGAAAATTGAAGCAAGGTTACTGCAGCTATGCTGCCTTGTGCTGTAGATAAGCTAGCTCCAGCTTAGTTGATCCAGCACACACCATCTCAGCAAAGAGTAATGTTCACTTCTCGAGCTAAGAAAGAGTTATGCAGATGGCAGAAATGCAAAAAGATCCAACAGAGCCTCTAAGATTCATAATTCATTAGAAATTATTGGGTGGCTAGGTGGCACAGTCAATAGAGCACCGGCCTTGGAGTCAGAAGGACCTGAGTTCAAATCCGGCCTCAGACACTCTACCAAAAAACTAGCCATGTGACCTTGGGCAAGTCACTTAACCCCAATTGCCCTCCAAAAAAAATTAAAAAAAAAAAGAAATTTCCAAAATTGTCCAGGGTCACTCAACTAGTAAGTATCTGAAGCTGAATTTGAACTTGGGCTTTCTGACTCCAGGCCCAGTGCTCCATCTACTGTGCCATCTAACTGCCTAATAAACACTGAGAACAAAATAATTGTCTAATTCATTTAAAAACTTGACATTTATGATGTTGCAGTATTTATATATAGCATATATGCAACTGAAAAACAGTCAAGTCAGACCCATAAGTCTTAATTTTGCAACCTTTTTGTACGACTCTATGTTCTTACAGAGATTTACATAGTGTGGTCAAATAAAACATACCATGTTTACAGGGGGCCACCTCCAGGCACATTGATTAATTTCTTGCTACTGGACCCAAATAACTCTGGGGGAGAAAGTGAGGCAGGTGAATTTGCACAGTCCTCTCTCACCAATTCACTTGCAAGTCATGGTGTCACCTTCCTGATGCCATGGTCCTCTTTGAGAGTGAAGGACAAGTGACAAAAACAACAACCATATGATTAATAAAAATTAAGGTCAAATTATTTCATAATTAATAAATTTTTCTTGTCTTCCATCTTTATAAAGTTAACGATTCAGCAAGTCCCTAATGTGCAAATAAATTTTCTTCCTGGATTTCATTCCTAAGTCAGTTTGACACTTGGAACAGTTTTGTATAGAAATATGTTATAAATGATCAGATTCACCCACAATATCTCTTTCACCCTAATTTGAGCTCTGGATCCAGGAAATAGCAGGACATTCACTACAGGAGACAAAAGTGAATTTCCTGCTTTTTATTGATCCCAAAGTTAGCCCCTGGCAATTAGAAAATAATTAATAAAGCCTATATATGGAACCATTCCACTTCCCTTTCCCTGTATGTTTCTCCAACTAACTAGTGCCCTAATGTTCCAAGCTTCTAAAACCCTCACTTATATTGCCCTAGGTCTCCCACTGTGGCACCTTGAGTTTTTAATTCCCCATTCCTGCTCACTCTCCTGGCTTAGCATCCAATGCTAAATTTTCTGGGTACAGCAACTTGAGAAATAGACTAAGGAGTAGGCAAAGATTGGGATCTATATAAGTAGAGGGAATACCTAAAGAGATAAAATTATGAATGCTTGAGTATATTATTATTATTATCAAGCCTTTATTAGATGTGTGTAGTCTTCTTCATTCAATAATCCTATGCTCCTTATATAACATGGTTCTGTATACTTTAATAACAGTCATAGAATTTGTATTATATTTTATTCAATGAGTGTCAGACACCTGAGCTCCACTGACCATTAAAGTATATTTATATGTGTTTCATTTTAGGCACTAAACTTGCTAAACAGTTGTTAGCTTTCTTACCTTTATAAATGTAAATGTAAGTAGATATCTATTCTGCATAATCAGTCTAGTTCTCAAAACTTTCACCTCAAAATCTAGATGTTAATTGCTTCAAGTCAAACATACCAATTATTTTGGTGTGTATCAGACACCTGAGTTCTGCAGATTGTAGCTAAAATATTGACAGAAGGAATGATCTAAGAGAGACTGAATAAGTACATTGTTATTGGTTAAACAAAGGAAGAATAAAAAGAACGGGGACTCAAGGCAGTGAAAGATTATAGGAATTTAGACTTTTAAAGTTGGAGGACTTTTAATATATATTATATACTCTATGAATGTGATTAATATAATACGTTCTTATGTGATTTATCTCATATGTGTTTACTCTTCTATATATATCTAAAACAAGAAAAATAAAAACACCACCTGAAGAGGTGGGATGGCATTCTTACTGAGTACATTGGACACACCTTTCACATGTGGTTCCTCCTAGAAAAGCAAGGGCTCTGAGTCCACATCCACAGAACAAGAGTTTACAAGCCCCAATCAATGGGACTTTTTCCAGTCAACCAGAGGTAAAAATAAAATAAAAAAAAAATTAAACTAGTCATGTTTTTTTTAAAAAATGCATTTAATGAATAGTATAATAAGAAAAGTAGTGATAGCACTACCTTACACCCCACTAGAGGAATTGACAACAACAATGCGACTTCCTCTATGACAAATAATACAAGAACTTCCTGGGGGGCAGAAGGGATCCCTCATCGCCAAGAGGGATCGCGTCTGAGGAACAGCATGGAGGGAGCCTTTGTGGTCCAGGGCCCATCTGGAGGGCCAAAGGATCAAAAGGTGGGCAGTGCGCGTGCATGAAGGGGCACCTTAGGTCTTCTCGGCAGCCTGGCTGTCACTAGCTTCTGATGATGCCTCGCCCTCTCTGCCGCTCTGGCTTGTGTCTTGGCCGCCCCCTGCTGGGTGTCGCTGCTTGTTGTCTCTGTCATACTCTACTATTTCCACTCTTGCCTGGGCTGGACCTCATCTACTGGAGGTCAACTGTAATCTTCAACTGTGATGTTAACTCTTGTCTATAAGAGAATAGATATACCGTGTTTTCCCCCCAGAGGTTAAACTTCAGTTCACAGTTTTCAAGAGAATAACAAAACTTGGCACATACCCCATCATCAGATTAGGTAGAAGCAGTAAGCAATCAGCTGTCAGTTTTAACCCCCCAAGGATTAAATTCTTTTGGAACATAGACAAGCCAACTCGATAATGAGAACCTGTTGTTATTTAGCCTGTCTTTTGAATCGATTTCCTTTTGCTGGTATGTCTGAAGTCCCTATCCCAAGCTTCTTCTCTATGGTAGAAATTTGAAGTCATGTATCTTACTCTCGGTTCCTTCCTTGAATTTTATCTCCTATGAACGTCTGCATGTTTCAATTGTTCTCCTTTTTTTCTTTATGGTAGCCAGCATCATTAGATTTGCAAGGCACAGGGCAAACACAACATTCTTGTCAGCCTTTGAAGTATGCTTCTTTTCATCCTTATATTTTAAATCCTGATCGTTAAGTTCAAATATGTTCCAAGTCCCTATGTTTATAAATAAGCAGGGCTACATGAATACTCCAACATTTTTAAGATTAACATTATCAATTATTTATAAATAATTCCCTAATCACACCTATGGCACTTTAACCTTCAACAACCTTCTGTTTCAATTAGCTTCATTTTCTTATTGCTGTATTTACCTTTTCTTATTTATCTTGTTTATCTTACTTCTTAACCCTTTATCCCTTTCCAAAATGAATGATTTCTCTTCTGCATTCAATGCCCTCAACAAACAACAGGTAGAAACGCACAATTTATATGTCAAGGTTTTTCATTATTTTACACTTGTCCTACCATTTTCATTTCTGCCTATGTGAATCACAGAAATGGGTAGTTGCCATTTCACTTTTCTAAATCTGGGCAGGGGGTAGAGGTTCTCTGCTATGTCTTTGATATATGCCCAAGGAAGATAACAGACCTCTCTGGTTGTCTTATGTTGACAAATAGATGCCTTATTACTGCCAAACAAGGAACCACCAGCTGTGACTGCTTTTCTTGGGTCATCTTTTATCTGGTAGCTTCTATGGCTCTACTATGTCGATCTTGAGGGACTCCTTTCACATCACAGCACTCTGCTACTTCCTCGTCGGAAAGAACCTTGACTCTCTTTCTGAATTCTAACTTTACAATAGTTCTTTCCCTTCTGTGTGGGGGAATGTGAAAACTTCTCAGAATTGGTCTTGGAATTTGGTGTCGGGTTTGAGTGTTGGCTTTACCCCTCTCCCCCCATCCCGCCTCTTCATTGCTGCTGTCTGTCAGCAGCAAGCCCTTTTAGGAGTCTTTCGACCCCCACCTAGCTTCAGTTCTTTGTCTTTTTTTCCCCACCTTTGCGCGCCCTCCTCCTGGCCAATGGGAGCCAAGGACAGCTCCAGCTCACCCCCCCCCCCCTCAACCAATGGAAGTGAGGGACAATGGGGGAAATATGACTATTGTATTAGGGTTTAAAAACTCTGTTTGCCCCATATTACATGCCTCCTCTCCCTGATCCATCATGGAGAGGACCACCCTTTTCCCCAGGGGAGGGGAATAAAAATTTCCTGTTTTTATCATGAAGAAACCTCCATGTTCTTGATTAAATTTTGAATGGGGTTTTTCATCCCAAACACTTCCTTTTCTCTTTTGTGTAGCTTTTTTCACTCCAGCTCTCTGATCAAGACTGTCTTTAATTGTCTCTACATGCCCTCTACCTTATGGAAACCTTGGTTTTTTTGTTTTTTGTTTTTTTCCTTTAGGAACACTTCATTCAGTTGGGGAACACCTGAACAAGCTGTGGTATGTGATCATGATGGAATACTGTTAAGCCGTAAGAAACAATGAACTTGCTGATTTTAGGAAAACATGGATAGACTTGCACAAAATAATGAAGAGCAAGATGAGATGAACCAAGGGAATGTTGTATACAGTAACAATAGTGTTTTAAGACCAATTTTGATCAATTGAGTCATTTAAATACCCAAATTAACTACAAAGGACCTATGAAGGAAGATAGATAGAAGTGTGTATAGAATGATTTCTTCACACACACACATACACACACATTTGTATCTAATGGTAGCGATCTCTAGGACAGTGGGTGAGGAAGGGAAGAAATAAAGAAAAAAAGAAATTTACACAATAATATACTACATTTAAAAGGAATAGCAGTTGTATACAATAAATTTGTGATTTCTTGTGCAATCACTTTTTTTAAAAACTTCTATCCTATGGAAATGTGTTTTATATTCCAGAAATTAAATATTTATGTATATGTGTGTGTGTTTTATAAAAATGAATACTTCATTTATTCTAGCAACAGGTAATGTGGAGAGGGATTCTTTGAGCCCTTTTGTCTTCTCCTCCAGGAAATACATCAGCTTATACTTACAACACTGATAAAAGTCACTTGACTAAGGCAGAAATATAAATATACCATACTAACTCCTACTCACCATAAAGGTCTTTGAATACACCTTAATTGGTTTTGTAACCAATCTCAAACTTTCTTCCTCAATAATCCTACAGCTGTACTGATCTCCCTTCAACCTTGCAATGACCTTCTGTTTCAATCTGCTTTTACTCCCTGATTGCTGCATTTACTTTTTCTTATTTACTTTTTTTCCCATGCTATCTTCTTCCCTTCTCTATTGAGTCTCCTGAAGGGTTCTATTTCTTAATAATCTCTGATCCTCCTTAATCTCCTCTATTCCTTTTATGTTCTCCTTAGTAGTACTTGATCCAGTTCCTCTTTCAACTAAGAAGTAGGATCTGGACCAGTCAGTATCTAGGCCAGGAGATTAACCTCCTTCTGCACTGTTTCTCAATTTCTCCTCCTCAAATGCAAATTCAAACCTATTGTGGAGTCTAAACTCCTTTAAGGTCATTTACCTGATTTCCTTTTTTCCTTCCCTTGAAGACTTTTTTTTTCTTTCTCTTTCATAGTCTTCCATTGACACTGGAAATGGTCTCACAAACACACACACGTACACACACATGCACACACACGCACACACACACCTGGATGTGAGTGGAAAAGGGATAGTAATTTGGTCATTCTCTCAACAAAAATGAAAGGGTATAAGACTAGGATAGAAACAACAGAAATGAAGAACTCTCGAGCTGTACTTGTGAGAGACTAACAGCAGAATCTGGTCTTACCTTGGACAAGGAAACAAAAGAGAACATTGAAAAATATACTCATAGTGGTGGGAGGAAGGGCTGCTGAGTAGAGGAAACAAGGAGCTCACAATAGCTCTAATGTGGAAGCATAAAGGCTTTAGCAAACAACTTTTTAGACTGTTATATGTTTTCTGGGACCAAATCCCACCCTAGAAGAGAGGGTAAATAAACCTGTTTAGTGGGATTGGCAGAGCAAGTAGAGATTCAGAGGTAGGATATATTGAAATTAGGATGGGTGAGTAGTAATGATAAAGGTAGGGAGTCTCGTGGAGAGTAGAACTTCATCACACTACATTGTCTTTTTTGTGAACTGATATTTCTTTGAGAGAGGAACAACAGGAAAATCATTCCACCAGGGGTTAAAAAAAATAGGGAGGAAGGACTTGGTTTGAGACCTACAAATGTAGCAATACAGGAATGAGATAAAGCAGGTAGCTCAACTCTTGTCTTCTCAAAGCACTCCCTAACTTTTTATGAGGTATGTTAATGAAAGAAACATGCAATCCTGCTCCCATGAATAGAAGAGAGACTTCAGAAGAGGTTAGATTTGTTTTGTTTAAACCTATTATTAAACCCTTATAGGCAGAGATTTCAATAAGGAAGCAGATCATGTAAATAAATACTTCTCAGAAAAGAGTGCCCACAACAAATGCTATTCTAATTGAAGTTGAATAAGGAACAATTAAAGGGGACAGAGAGGATTTTGAATTACATCCTTAAAGGGAGAGGGAAGAAGACAAAATGGTACAATAAATAAGTAAACGAAAAGAAAGAGAAGCCAACAATTTAAACAACTCTGGGAGCTTGGAATATATAGCATTTAAACAGGAATTGGTGACAGGAGGGAGGCGAGAACGTGTGGGGAAAGCCTAGGTTTAATCGGTGTAAGCAAAAGTAATCATAGAAATGAAATATTCACTCATAAGAGAATAAAAGGGAAAAGGAATACAAAAGAAATAAATGGACAAAAAAGGCATTCATAACACTTCCTTCCTCACCCCACCCCATCCCATCACTCCTTGCCTAGACTGTTACAGTGACTTTCTAATTGGTCCCTTTGCCCCAAGCACCTCCCACTTCTGATCCACCTTTCACACAACTGCTAAAGTGATTTTTCTTTGTCAAAGGTGCTATACAAAGAACAAAGGTAAAATGTACAGGCTCTATCTGGAAATGACTGGGACAACAAAGCATTCGTAAAATTTATTATTTTAAAGAATTAAAAGGAGGAAAGATATTTAATACAGATTTAGTAGTCAATGAAAAGCCATGAATTTGGAACTGGAAAAGCTAAAATGAAACTCATCCTCTCTTGCTCTACAAGTGAATTATTTAATCTTTTAGGGCCTCAGTTATCTCATATACAAAATGAGGGTCTTATCCTTGACTTGTGAGGAAGGGAACCAAACATCTATAAGTAGATTCAGTCAAATATTTTAAAAGTAATTAAATCTATGCTGCAAAAAATTATGTTCAATAATAAAGCTCTACACTTCACTCTTTTTTGTGACAGAAATTGTCCTAATAAATAAAAAGAAAAATAAATTATAAAGCATAGAATTATAGATCAATGCCACTAATATATTTTGATGTATGAAGTTAAATAAAATTGTAGCAAAAATGCTAAAACAATATATCGTATAATATTCAGTGTAAACAAACAGAGCTACATGGACAGTCCAACTTTAGGAAAAATTAATATTACTAATCATATACAAAACAAAAACTATGTGGCACAAACAAGGGATGAACGATCATAAACAGAAAATAAACAATTCTGACCACAAAAAGACAAAAATATTTTTGCACATACAAAACCAACGGGGTAGGAGTAGAGATTGTTAATTAGGGACAATTTCCTGAACCAAATACCTTGTAAAGTCTGATAGGATATATAGGAAATTAATGCAAATATATGAGCAAGAAAAATTCTTTAATAAATAATTGGTCAAAAAATTGACAAAAAGAAATGAACATTTAGAAACACAATCTGTCACCATTAATAAAGGAAATGGACATTTAATTAACTCTGAAGTTTCACGGCATACCATGCTAGTAAAGAAATTTTCAGTGTTGGAAGGGGTATGGGAAGAACATTTCTCTATTGAATTGTGAATTACTCCAACCATTCTAGAAAGTAATTTGGGATTGTGTGAGAAAAACCCACCCACTAAATTCTTCATAACCTTTGGTCGCAATGCCACTTCACTGGGCATTTGCCCTAAAGAGAGCAAAGACAGAAATAAGATATCTGTTAATACAAAAATATTTATATCAGCTTTTTGGTAGAAAAAGAAAAACTGGGGAGAAAGTAGATGCCCACTGATTAGGGAATGGTTGAACAAATTGGGTTATATGAATGTCATGGAATATTATTGCACCACAAGAAAAAACAAATGTGAAAAATTCAGAGAAACACAAGAAGACATTTATGAACTATTCAGTGATATAGGAACAGTATCTATAAATCTAGTAACATAAACTAAAATAATACTAAATCAAAGCTGAATACTGAATAATTGTGATGACCAATCTTTGTTGTAGAGGAGAAATGAGAAAATGCAGTTCCCTCCTTTCATTGGAGAGCTGGGGGACTATAGATGCAGAATGTTGTTTACATTGTTAAATGTTGTCAGTGTATCATTTGGTTTTACTTAGTGTTTTTTCTTTGCCAAAAGTGCTACACAAAGGATAAAGGTATAACATACAAGCTGTACCTGGAAATGACTGGGACGCAAAGCATTTATAACATTTGTTATTTTAAAGCAGGGGTTCTCAACCTGTGGGTCATGTTCAATTTAAATACGTCCTGCATATCAAATATTTATATTATGATTCATAACAGTAGCAAAATTACAGTTATGAAGTAGCAACAAAAATAATTTTATGGTTTGAGGGGTCACTACATCATGAGGAACTGTATTAAAGGGTCGTGGCATTAGGAACTTTGAGAATCACTGTTTTAAAGGATTAAAAAGGGAAAATGTATTTAGTATAGATTTAGTTGTCAATGAACTTAGGGAGAAATTTATGGATTAACGAAAATATGCAAATCTACCAAAATTATTTCTGTAATTTTAAGAAAATTATTCCTAAAACCCAACCCTAAACATCCATACACAAAGCATTCCTGAACATTACATCGGTGGGCAGATTCAGATTACAAATTATTCTATGTGCCCAGCCTCGTTAGAGGTACCTTCATAGGAGGCCATCCAGCCTCCCAAGGAGAGAAATGCTGTATCCGGGTGTTCTGCTGCCAAGTAAAGCTGCTTCCTCTCACAGAGTGCCCACAGAAGTGAGAGCTGCACCGAAGGGAAGATCTGAAGTTGTGTGTCTTTTTGTACCTTCCACTACTTCTGGTCTAGACACTCTTCAGGTAATTATCTTCTTTCTAACTGACAACCATATCTTTTATCATGTCTTTTAAGGAACAAGTCAATTTTACAGTGTGAAATTCTACTCTTTTAACATTAATACCCCTTTTTCTGACAGACTGTTCTAGAAAGATCTGAGGAAACATTACAGTACTGCCTTCACGGATATCTAAGTCAGCTAGGAACCAATTCAGAGGTTCACCCTAAAAGCTTTCATATATGAAGATCAAAGTATCAGAATTAAACTTCAGGAAGCCTAGACTTTGTTCTTTGTATGTTTGCTTATTTTTGATTATTTATTTTTAATATTTAACTTATTTTTGATATTTAAAAATTGTAAATGAGCAGTTTGACCTTAAAATAAATTTGATTCCTTACTAAAAAAAAAAACGAGGATTTTTCTCAAAACACTATTATTACTTCACATTCAATGATTGTGGTGAAATATTGAATTGGCTAGAAAATTACTTTAGAAATAATAGGATTAGGGGAGGCTAGATGGCACAGTGAATAGAGCACGGGCCCTGGAGCCAGGAGGACCTGAGTTTAAATCCAGACTCAGACACTTAACACTTACTAGCTGTGTGACCTTGGGCAAGTCACTTAACCCCAACTGCCCTGCCTTTCCCCCTCCAAAAAAAAAAACAAAGCAAAAAAAAAAAAAAGAAATAACAGGATTAGAGAATTCTAAAGTTCTAAATGATAAACATTGAGACTGGAGATCTGTGATTTCATTGGTATAAGGCATACATTCTCAAACTTTTAGATCTCAGGACCCTCTTACACTCTTAAAAATTATTGAGGACCCCAAATAGTTTTGGTTAGTGTGGGGTATAATTATTAACATTGACCATATTAGAAATTTAAAATGAATAAATGTTAAAATATTTATTAATTCATTTAAGATAACCATACTAAATCCATTACATGTTATTACTTGAGTATATTTTTATGGAAAAAAGTTTCCAAACCAAAAAAAATAGTGAGAAAAGGGGTATTATTTTACATTTCTTTGCAAATTATTTAATGTTTGGTTCAATAGAAAACAGATGGATTTTCTCATCTGCTTCTGCATTCCATTTGTTGTGAAATGTTGTTTTAGTTGAAGTATACAAAGAAAATCTGACCTCACACAGATAAATATATGGAAAAGTGAGGAGTATTTTAATAGTCAAATGAGGTCTTAGTCTTATTCTGAAAATAGCTTTGACTATGTCACCCCTCAAAAGGGTCTTAGGGACCCCCAACAGGCTAAGTATAATAATTTTAAGAACATCTGGTATATGGAACTTCCTGAAGAGGAAACTGTACTCTGCCAGTGCAGGGTGATAACTTCTCTACAATTTACAGTATCGTTTAGAACAGCAGGAAGTGAAATGACTTGCCCAAAGTCATAGACAATGTATGTCGCAGACCAGAATTGAACCTTGGTGCTCTGGGCTTTGAGACATCATAAGTATCATCTTTTCACTTTCTAATTTTGCAGTATTTAGTTTTTATCAACAATTATTTCAGCAATCTCATGACCTTGGGATCAGAGACCTAGAATTAGCATGGAACTCAGAGGCCATCTAGTGCTATCCACTCATTTGTACAGATGAGGAAACTGAGGTGCCAGGAGCTTAAGCGGCTTGTTCAAGGTCATACAGATTATAAATATCCAGAGACAGAACCTTTTCCCAACACTTAGCAGAGTGCTTGCCATGTAGTAGGCATTTAATAATTGCTCATTTACTTTTACTACTATGCTACACTGTCTCCTTTCTCAGCCTCTAGGAAGTTTGTCTGTCTCTTCTTAAATCATCCATTAAGGCTGCTCTAGGCTTAACACATAGGAAGTATTTATCTAGATATTTTTCCAAAAAAAAATCCATAAAGATATTTTGAATTAGGTTTATTTATTGTTATAGAAGATTGAAATATACTGGAATAGCTAACTCTCAAATATGGCCTAATTTCTTGAAAAATGTAGTCATTAGAACTCTGTTGAATTTCCTTTTCTTCTGTAATATTTTTGCCTTTGGCCAGAATATACTTAGTTGTCTAACCTCTGATCGTTTTCTATAAAGAATACACATGAATCAGTATGAAACTACGCCAAAAGAAAATAATTGTAATAGATGAATGTTGCCAGAAGGTGTCACTGTATCATCAAGTAAAAGGAAGATTACTACTTCATCTCTTGGTTCAATGTATTAAACACCAACCTGGTTTCTCCCCCAGCCTCAATCACTGAATGGCTTCAGCAAAACTGAGACCTGTGAAAGACTTTAGCTTAAAAAGGTCAAGGTCTCCCATTGCATCCAGGGCCATCTGCAGTCTTCCTAACTGTATCTGGCCACTGGACCCAGGTGACTCCAAAGGAGAACATGAGGCGGGTGACTTTGCACAGTCCCCATTTAAAGTCAATTCACTTGTAAGTCACGGCATCACCTTTCTGATGTTCGTGATCCTCTTTAAGAAGAAAACAACAAATACCATCAGCTTTTAATTGTCTTCCCTCGTGGTATGAATGCTGATAGATACCTAACTCCAAAGGCTAGACAGTAAAGAGTAGCCGTTGTTAGCTTTTGTAACACTCATTCTTAATTTCATTTAATTGTGTAAGGATATGTGAGATCTTCTAAATATTCTAAGTAAGATAATCCAGTCCCATTGTGACGGTCTAACACGGAAGGCACTGAAAAGTTTGCCGGATTTTCTATCAGGGGCTGACGCCATTACTTTTCAGAAATGCACACACAGCTCTTTAAACCTCATAACTGCCTGGTTTCTGCTGGGCTATGAACTAAGTCCTAATTAAAGGCCAGGTAATAAGACAGCAGCGAGGATCTGGATGAAGTTAGAAATCACACATTTATAGTGAACCCAGACAATCAGGTTACTTGATTTCTTTCAACCATTATGGAAAGTAGGGGAAATGGTGCAGAGACTTACACTGAGTGTGAGGGGTTTGTATTGTGGTCACAGTGAAGTGACTGTGATCTGTGTTCCTTGGACCTACACTTATGTAGGCTGATCTTCAGGTTGAAGGTGAAGGAATTTGAAAGCTGTCTCTCCAAAGTGCAAATTGTTGAGCAAAATGAAGGGTTCCTAGAGGAAACAAAAGCAATGATTCAACAGGAAACAAAAAAGGATTTGAGGTAGAAGAGAGGAGATTTGACCCTTGCCAGGGTAATGGAGAATGGAAAAGTGTTACATAGTGGAGAAAAGGGAAGAAAAATGACAGCCGTGCCTTTGGAGCATAGCAACAGCTGTGAAGAGAATGTTCTTAAGAGGAAGAACCGCTTGCTCTTCTAAGAATGACATAATAGATGTATAAAAGTGAGGAATCATCTAATAAGGGGCTTAGGCAGAACAGAAGAGTGTATAATTTTTGATTCCTTCTTTGAGGATATTGAGGCAGTTATCTTTTCTGGTTGAGAACAATACGGACAGATCTGTTGTCTTTTGGGGTATAACAATCTCCTAAGACTTTTGCATACTGATGAATGGATGAAATAATGAATGAATAAAAAATTACCTACTAAACGCTTAATTCTTGCAATGCATAGTGCTAAACTCCAGCATTACAAAAGAGAGAAGCAAAACAGTTTCTGTTCTGAAGGAACATGCATTCTAATAGTAAGAGCAAACTCATATGGGGGACTTCAGCTACAAGTAATATTGAAAAGCCCCTTGGTTGTTATGGTACAACAGCAAAGTAAACAGCATTGCTTCTTAATTAATGTCATTTCTATTAATAAAACCATGTAGGTTTCTAATGTTGAATCATTTGACATGCTAAAAGCAGGGGAAAGCTGCTGTTTCCAGGACTTTTAAGCTTACCTGCACATCGGTGACATTTCATTGTGATAGGTGTTAACAACAACAAAATGACAAGTCCATGAGACATACATTACAACTGGATTTTATTACAAGAGAAATGAGCATGTAGGTGGAACTCCAATACAGGTAGAGGGAATTCACAATCCAAAGAGAAGCTTATCTGCATTATTTATAAAATTGCAAGAGAGGGGAAAAGAGTGGACAGCAACTCCCTCCCAAATGGGAGTGGCATGGGAGGAGGAAAAGAGCAGTAGGGCTAGGGGAAGGCTTAATCCCTGACTGAAGAAGAGGAGAAGGACAAAAGAAAGGGAGGGGAGCACAAGATAGTAGGATGGCAAAAGCAGCCTTCCTTAGGAACTGCTATACTGAAGCTATGATGGTCTGTTTATCCCCAAGGATCCTAGATACACAAGTGGTTCCTCAGGCTGGTACAGACAGACTGGTGCCTGTGTTGACTCCCAAGGACATAGAAAGTCCAGGTTGAGGTACAAACAACAAATTACATCAGTCCAGGAGGGGCTTTGTCTTTGACACATTCAGGGTCTCCAGCATACTTTGGTTCCAGTGTATCTGAAAAACATAGCAGCTCAAGAAGATAAGTTCAGAGGGTTCCTTAACATGGGGATAGTAGAATCCTAGAATGGTTGCTACCATCAGAGATGGATTCTGGTACCAGGATATATAGCAGCAAGCACCCTAGCATACCCAGGAGGGCTTCTAGCACAGGTTTTTAGATCTGCTTTTCTAAAGGAAAGCAACTCAAAAAGAGTTAACAATCTTACTTTAATCAAACATATATCATTTACCTAGTTCAGGGGAAAAAGTCAGCACCCTGAACTTCAGAGAATACAAACAGAAGTTACAAGCTGACAAAAAATACAGACAGAGAAAAAATTCACTGGACAAACAGGGCTTCTAGCTGTCTTACCATTACATCTATACTTAGTTACCAGAGAGAGAAGCACCAACATACCAACACCTGGGTTTTCTTTTTTTTTAATATAATTTTTAAAATTTGTTTTCTTGTTTACATCATTCATTTCCATGAGATTTTTGAGTTACAAAATTTCTCCCCATTTTTTCCGTACCCCCAAGCCCCAAACAGCCATCCCACTGTAAAGCCCCTCCCCTGATCTGCTCTTTTGTGCCCTCCTCCAACACCCTTGTAATTTTCTGGTAGGGCAGGGAGGGTCTCCCTACCCCAGCCCCTGTATATCTTAATTCCTAGTTGCATGTATTGCAGACCTTTAAATTCTAGATTCTTCTGGTTCCTTCCTTGTCACCCACCCCCACTGGAAGGACAAGCAATTCAATACAGGCTGTGCATGTGTAATTACATAGGACATCTTCACAGTGGACATATTGTGACAGTCTGATCATATGTCCCTCCTTTCAATCCCACCCCTCCTTGTTCTGTTCTCTATCCTGTCCCTGTCCCTTTACTGAAGTGTGTGCTTCCAGCAAAGCTCC
>CM053594.1:230408325-230439551 GCA_028646575.1 Pseudocheirus occidentalis | reverse complement strand
TAAAAAAAAGAAGGAAACAATGGCGTCTACTAATTTTAGACTACTGATCTTGGCTTTGATTGCTGGGAAAATTTTAGGATGTATCTTCTTAAAGAGATGATTAGTTAAGCATGTAGAAAAAAAATGGTGACTACAAAGAGCCATCATGGCTTCATCAAGAATATGTCATGCCATTTCAGCCTCATTTTCTTTTCTCTCTCTCTCTCTTTTTTTGGTGGAGGTAGAGGGGAGAATTAAGGCAATTAGGGTCAAGTGACTTGCCCAAGGTTACACAGTAAATGTCGTGTCTGAGGCTGAATTTGAACTCAGGTCCTCCTGAGTTCACTAGCTCTAGTTCAAGAGCTAGTGCTCTGATATTCACTGTACCACTTAGCTGTTCCTCTCATTTTGTTTTTCATCAAGGTTACTAAAGTAGTAGATGAGAGGAATGCTATAGTTTACATATATGTTAGCAAAATTGTTGATAAAGTATCTCATGTTATTCTGGTGGTAAGATAAAGAAATTTAGATTAAATGATAATACAGTCAAATAGATTCAGAACTGGTTGGATGATTAGATCAAAGAGTAATTGTTAATGTTTTAACGTCAGCATGGCAGGGAGTTTCAAGTGAAATACTGCAGGTATCAAAGCTTGGCTTGGGGATGTTTAACATTTTTGAATATTCACTTAGATAAAGGTGTAGATGAAATGCTCATCAAATTTTCAGATGTTACAAAGTAGATAGAGAGTTGGGCCTGGAGTCAGGAAGACTCATCATTTTGAGTTCAAATCTGGCTTTAGACACTTATTAGCTATGTGATCCTAGGTAAGTCACTTAACCTTGTTTGCCTTAGTTTTCTCATCTGTAAAATGAGCTGGAGAAGGAAATGGCAAACTACTGCACTATCTTTGCCAAGAAAACTCCAAATGGGCTCATGAAGAGTTGGACACGACTTAAAATAGATGGAATGATCATCGAAATTTGTAGATGACCTAGTGTTTGGAAAGAATAGTTAACAGGGTAGACGGCAATGCTGGTACCCAAAAGAGCATTGAGTTAAATTTAATCATATGAAATTCAATGGGTGTAAGGGTTGGCCTTGGCAATAAAAAGAGTTATCTCTTTAACAGAGATGAAGAGTATGGAGGACAATGACAGGGGGTTTTGAGATGTAGAGTGGGGGGGAAGAGGGAGTTGAAAGTGAGGGCTCCATAATTTCTCAATGAAGTTCTCCATTTAGTAAAAGGGTTGAGATGTAAGAGTGCTTGACAAGATCATTCCATCTATTACAGAAGAGTGTGATAAAGAGGCACTTAGGGAAAAGTAAAAATATTTCCTCATGGTCATAATGGCCTCTTTGAGATAAAATTACATAACTTTGTAATGGATACACTTAATACCATTGGGTAATTTCCTATAGCTGTGTTCAGTAGCACATGAGTGGGAGTGAAGGAAATGGGTGAAGGGTTGGTGTTTTGCAAGACATGAGAGGTCAAGGAAGTGATTACAGGGTAAAGGACAGTTCGTATAGATTCTAAATAATTACAGTCAAAAATAGGAAGGGAGAAGAGTGAAACTAGAGCAGGGTTGATGACCTTGGAAACCACTGATAGATGGAAGAATAGGAAGGAGGTCTTGCTAAGGATAAAGAATAGATTTAGGTGGAACAGAGCACAGGAATATTGGAAGGGTTGTCATTTATAATTAGGGGAACTGCAGAATTTGTGATCATGGAAGTAGAATAATTTCATGTGGTAGTGAAGTCAAAGATGTGGTCATCCCTATGTGTGGCATGGCTGAGGTAGAGTCAAGGTATAGGTCTTGGAAGCTGAGAGAGTCAATGAACTGGGAAGTGAAGCGTTTAAGAGAAAATCATTATGTTTTCTGAAAATTTATACAAATCTAAAATAGAGAATAAAGTTGAGCAAAAAGAAATGTCATCCAATTAAATCAGTTCCAATCTGATCAAGTTAAGTAAGTAATTGGTGGCAGAAATTGGAAACAAATGCATGAATAGATATTGACAATGATTTTTAATAATCCCATTTAGAATTTTAATGTATATAAATCAGGTGACATGGTCAGCAGGCAAATAGAACCTAAAATCTGCCTTAGAAAACATATCACCCTCCAGCCTAGTAGAGAAGTATTATCAAATTAGCATAACACTTGTCTAGAATGTAAGCTTATTTCTAAAATGTTATGGTGAAGAATGATGGCAGATTATTAGGGGTATTTTCTTATGACATAGTAAGAGGTAATGAAAGGGGGAAAAAAACTGGATTAAAAGAAGATTTGCAAGAAACGCCACTATACAAAGTCATTCTGAGAGCATTTAAGGATACTACTACTACTATTACTAGTACTACTAGTACTACTAGTACTACTAGTACTACTACTACTACTACTACTAATAATAATAATAAAAATGTTGACAATAATAATGATGATAACAAATATTATATAGCATTCCTTATATGCCAGGCACTGTGCTAAGCACTTTATAAATATTATCTAATTTGATCCTTATGATAATCTATTTTTTTTTGCTTTTTTTTGGAGGGTGAAAGGTAGGGCAATTGGGGTTAAGTGACTTGCCCAAGGTCACACAGCTAGTTTTGTGTCAAGTGTCTGAGGCTGGAATTGGACTCAGGTCCTCCCTACTCCAGGGCTGGTGCTCTATTCACTGTGCCACCTAGCCAGTCCATCACAATAATCTTTTGAGTAAGGTGCTATTATTATCCCATCTTACAGTTGAAAAAACTGAAGCAAACAGAAAATGTGTCTTGTCCAGTGTCACAAAGCTAGGAAGTGTCTGCGGCTGGATTTGAACTCAAGTCTTCCTGGCTGCTGGCCCAGCTCTCTATTTACCTTACCACCTAGCTGTCATGAATGAAACTAGAAGACAATAACAGATCAAAGATAAAAAAGATGATATTTGCAAAGATTTATTTTTATAAGAAAGTCTTCTCAACATCAAGAATGGTACTTCTTTACGTTTATACTCTAATATCATACTATTAAATATTCTTAAAGAAGGAGTAGGAATGTTACAGGAGAAAATAAAGATAAAGTATTCATGGAGGAGAAGACATTTGAGGGCATTGAGCTATAGATGATCAAGGATTACCTGGAGGGGAAAAAAAGAGCTATTAGTTTAGTGGCGTATAAGCCTCAGAATGGGAAGGCTTGCTTTCATTTCACCAGAACAGTTCCTTGAACAGAGTAGGTGATTAAGAAATGCTTATTGAAGTGAAATGAAGCATTATTGAATGAATGCTAAATATGGACATTATGTCCACCCTTATTGCTTTAGTCATCTGTGGTAAGGGAAATTCCTTAGATGTTCATATCTAGTTTTGAATTTGACATGCACTAGTATGAGTAATGCCCCCAAGCCTTTTTTTAGAAGTATATACACATGCCTATAGATATCCAAAAAATTCAGTGTAAGCTTTTCATCATTCTTTGTCTTCTTGCCTCATCCTGGATGTGACTTTCCTATAGTTTGGAAGATGATTAACAATTAATGGCTAACTTGTAGGAGGTGCACTTCCTGACCTTCTCACGCAAGCAGCCATTCTTCAGTATGTGATTTAAACCTTAAATTTTAGCTCTTCGCATTTGTCAAAAGGCAAGCTTCAGTAGTTCTCAGACTTTCAGAATTTACGTCTCTTCATTCATTGAACTTTCATTGTTGAATATTGAATAAATAGTTCATTGAACATTTGGTGGTATCAGAATAAGAAAACGTTATCAGAATGACAATAGCAAAAAATAATAAATAGAGATCACCTATCAGAGCCTTCTTGTTTTACAGATGACGAAACAAAGAGAGGGAGTAACTTGGCCAAGGTCACACAGCTAGAAAGTAGAAAAGTCAGGATTTGAATCCCAGACTCTTGATTTTAAATCCATTGCTCTTATACCAACCTCCCTGTTCTACAACAACACATATGCTTTTCAAGCAAAAAATTTTGGGCTAGGGATTGAGGGAAAGGCAGGAGTAAAAGTCCCATCACTGCGCTCAGTGCGTCTACCACAAATTCATGTTATCTGATCTCAACTAGGCCTCTCAACCTTATGACCACCCTTTTATTCTTTTCTGATTGACTCTCAGACAGGATCTCCATAACCCGATCTGATATTTAGGCTATTCCACCTACTCTCTCACCTCTCCTCAAGCCCCGCTGTCTGATTTGCCGAGTCTTATCAATTCCCCCTCCACAAATCTCTTTGATCAGCCCCTTCTTCTCTTATGACACAGTGGATGGAACACTGGGCCTGGAGTTGGGAAGATCTGAATTTAAATCTGGCACATAGTAGCTGTGTGACCCTGGGCAAGTCACTTAACCTGTTTGCCTTAGTTTCCTCATTTGTAAAATGGGGATGAAAACAGTACCTGTCTCACAGAGTTGTGAGGATTAAATGAAGTCATATTTGTGAATTGCTTATCACAATGCCTGGCATGCAGCAGTGACATATAAATGCTTGTTCCCTTTCCTTTCCCCTACCCTTCCTTTACTTAAACCTAGCTCTGTTTCTGGATTGCCACCCTCGTCCTCATTGCATTTCTCCTGGGCTATTGCAGCAGCTTCCTAACTGAACATCCACCTTTCAGTATTTGCATTCCCCCCTCCAGCCTCCACATAAACCACCCAAATAACTTTCCTGAAGCACATTTGACAAGATCCAACTTCTAATTAAGAAACTTCAGTAATGATATATGTCTTTCCACTTTACATTTAAAGCCCTTCGCTACTTGGCTCCAAATGACCTTTCCAGACTTTCTGCACATTCTTTTTTTTTTATTTTAGACTCAAATGCTGGAACACAAATACAGAACAGAGAAAAGAAACAAAAACAGGAGGGTTTGAACCCTAACTCTGGTGATTGGTATCTGCGTAATCCTGGGCAAATCACAACCTTCCTCTCAACCTTATTGCCCTCATCTATAAAATGAGTGGGTGGAACTAGAGGATTTCTAAGTTTCCTTTGAGCAACATATCCTATGATACAGCTTCTACATGTGGGAGTCTGTATTTTAAAGTTTATTATGAATATGGAGCACAGTAAGTGCCAGAGCCCTCGTTGAGGTCTGATTCAGAGAATGGTTCGAATGTGAAAGAATTTGCTAGTGATGTTCCTCTTTAGCCATCCAGAGCTTTTATTTATGCGAAAAGCACACATAGCCATGAGGCTGAGTAAAAGGTACTGATATTTGGGGGACTAGGTGTACGTACACACAAAGCTGAACAGCCTGTTGGTATAGTTTTAGGGTTTTATAATGGTTAAAGATTAAAAACAGGAAAATGGAGACAGGGGAAATTTTATGACACAGGATGAGGGAGAGAAGGAATTTTATGCTTCAGGATGGGAGGGGCGGGGGGGGAGAGAGACACAGGTTAAGGATTAAAGACAAGAGGGACACAGGATAAGGGAGACAAAAGCAATTCTTTTGGTACAAGTTAAGGAGAAGTTTTATGGTATTTAAAGATAATGGAGAACTTTAGGATGCTTTCAAGTTATAGGATGAGCTGCCCCTCTTCCTTCCCCCCACCCCTCACAAAGTACCGGAAAAGCAACCTTTAATATTCTTCTTAACCCCTAGGGTTCCACTTGTATTATTTTGTATGCCTGGGAAAGGCAGCATCCACCAGACCATGAGTCCTGCTTCCAAGTTACTCCTCCTCCCCAGCCATTATTCAGGAAACAACTCCAGGGAAGAAGGTTCCAACCATCTACACCAATTGCCAACCAACTTGCTACACACAGATTGGGCAAAGCCAATTTAGCTGAAGCAGCAAAGCACCCTGGGAGAGAGATAGAAGGCATCATAGATATATGTAAGCAAGTCAGACTAACTACCATCACCCTGACTAGCACCTCCCCATAGACCCTGATGGAGACAGCCCAGGACCTGGGTTCTAAAAGCCTTTGGAATAGCAATGCTTCCAGTCTGATGCTCACAGCCATCAATCTGGGAAACAATCGCCTGTAGCCTGGCAACTGCTCCTGAAGGTGCTGCACCCATAGCCACTGAAAATTCAGTGGCTCAGAAGGTTATTGCCACCAAAAACCTTGGCACTATCTAATGGTTGAACATAAAAATGGATTATGACTTTATTAGTGGAAATGAGATTTAAAAAGAAGTATTGCTGGCCTGCTATGGCACCCCAAAGGCCATGGTTGAGTCTTGTAGCTGAAACCTTCCATATGTGTTAGTCCCCCCCCTTTAGAATGGGAGCTCCTTGAAAGCAGAGGCAGTCTTAGTTTTCTACTTCTATCTTAAAATCTCTTTTAACCCAATAATGAGATGCCAAACTCCTCAAATCTTTTTTTTCTTGCATTCTAATGAGGAAATACATTTTATTTTATTTTCAGTTCATACAACATAACAAGTGTTTTCATAACACAGTACAATAAAAAGATGATTGTACATAAAACTGCACATCTACCATGTACAACTTGCTATTCCCTCCAATATACAAGAGGGTTATCATGTAAATTTCTTTTTTTTAATCCTTTCCCCCATCCCACCCTAGAGACAGCTACCATTAGACATAATTATTTATACATGCATATATGTGTGTATGTAGATACGTGTATGTATAAGTATGCATATACACATGTGTATATGCACAGGTATATACATATGTATACATAGATATAGATATGTGTGCCTGTATGTATGTGTATATGCACATTTATGTATCTATGTATGTATGTATGTATATGTAAAATTATTCCCAGAATGCACCTCAGTTCTTAACACAAGAGATAATACTCTGTATTTCCCACGTTTGTGACTTTATTGCAAATTTTTCCCAGAAATTTCCCCTTTTTACCTCATTTCACCATAGATGATTAAATTCTCTCTTGAGAATAGTAAAACTATTCTCTGTTCAAATATCCAAGTATTTATTTTAGACGTGAATGAATGAAAAAATGTAATGAGCGCTTATCTAGTTCTGGAAACTGTACTAAGAAATACAAAATAGTAACATGGTAATACAAAAGTTATCTAAAAAACAACTTCAACTTTATTCCCATAATGTTAGAGGCCTAGTGCTTACTATTGATAAATGTTGATCATTAATGAGAATGTCATCATCTAACAGACTGAATTACTCTTGAGAACAGTTTATCCAGTCCAAGGTCCACATTTACTCTGAGTCCAAGCTTACATTGTCAATGGTGGCGCTCAGCTTTAATTTCAGTGGTTTCATGGAAAAGAATGTTCTTTCACAGGACCAGCCAGACACAGACATTGTCCAGTTTGGTCACCCTGCCTGCAAATTACAGTCATTTAGGACTTACTGGTTTGTGGAATGCTTTTAAACTTCATCAGACTTTCTTTTCAGGGAGTACTACACTGAGAAGCGAGCTGTACCCCCCCACCCCCCACTGTGGCCCAGCAGGACACATTGGCTCCAGGAGTTGCATGTTGCTGAACCAGCATAGCTGGGTTATCGGTGCTCAGTTTCTCTAACATGAGAAAAACAGGGGCAATTATTGTTTGCTCTTCTCTTCAAGGCAGTGGGGCCTGTGGTCACCTAGTTATTCCTTCTCTAGAGTTAGAGGAATAGAGGACCCCTCTGGAAGTCCTAAAAGGCATGATTTGAAGGAATTCTGGGGCTGCTAGGTGGTATAGTGGATTGAGCACTGGACCTGCCTAGAGTCAAGAAGTCCTGAATTCAAAGCTGACTTCAGACATTTACTAGCTGTGTGACCCTGGGCAAGTCACTTAACCCTGTTTACCTCAGTTTCCTCGTCTGTAAAAAGAACAGGAAAAGGAAATGACAAACCACTCCAGTATTTTTGCCAAGAAAACTCCAAATGAGGTTATGAAGTCAGACACAACCGAAACAACTGCACAAGAGGGAATTCAGGGGGGTAAATACAGGAGCAATTGGAGCCAGACATGGAGCAGCAGCACAGCCTGAAAGACATGGGGATGAGCACAGAGGAAGTACTCATTTAATACTTGTTGTGTGACCATAATAATGCTGCTCTGAGAACTGCACGATTGGATAGAAAGGCCAAGGTCAGTGGGGCAAGCTGCAAGGGTGAAGACTGTGGGAATAAGACAGGAAAGTATTGAAAGCTAATTTATTTAACACAAAATTTTAAAGTTAAAAACAACTTTAGAAATCTTCTAGTTCAGGGATTCTTAACCAGTGTTTGTGTGTGTGTGCGTGTGTGTGTGTGAGAGAGAGAGAGAGAAAGAGAGAGAGAGAGAGAGAGAGAGAGAGAGAGAGAGAGAGAGAGAGAGAGAGAGACAGACCTGTTTGGCAGTCTGATGAAGCCTATATACTCTACAGAACAGTATTTTGAAGTAACTGAAGGAAATGCTTCAGTTAAAAGCATACTGTCTTCAGTTAGAAGATAGTAAAAAGAGAGATATAATTTTTCCCATCCAATTTCATAGAACTCATAAAACCTATCCACAGATCCCTGTGAACCCCAGTTTAAAAATCTCTGGTCTAGTCTTAACTGAAGCCAAAATGAAAAATTCCAGTACCTGGGACAAATTTATTCTATTGGCTGGTGTGGAATACCATAAGGTATGTATACCAGTGCCTAGTGACAGTTGGTGGTCTGAAGACACAGGCCATGGAATTGAAGAAGTTTAGAAATCAGGAGAAATGGATGTTTGAAGGTAATAGCAATTGGGATTAAAAAAGACTGGGAGGCTGAGTTAAGTACTCAGCTCATTGGAGAAAAGGGACAGCAGACCTGAAGGTCCCCAGCTGAGAACAATAGCATCTAGAAGACAAATAAATTCTTGTTGAATTGAATTGGACAGAATAGATTAAATTTTAAAGGAACTAGAAGTGGTTGCTGAGTGATGCTATCAGAAGCGGGATCTGACAGTGGCAGTGGGAAACAAGGAATATGGCAAACTTTTCCTTGGTCTTATAAGTCAGGGGCTGAGAAGCAGCCAGCCTTGGACAGGGCACTGAGAGCTGTGGGGTCTCAAAGCAGAATGGTAGATTTCAGTTAGAATCAGAAGATGGAAGGAATATGAGAAGAAAAGATCTAAAACAAAGAGAAGTTTAACAGCAAAGGGCATGTTTCCAAAGGGCACAGTGGAACAGTAGAAACAGTAGGAACAGCAAAGTTTAGGAGCCTTAGTGACAGCATTCAGGGAATGCACGTGAACAGCAGAGTTGTAGGTCAGGCTGAGGGAAGGGAAAGGCAGGATGTGTGTGTGTGTGTGGGGCAGAATGTGGCTGCAGGGCAGTACGTCACATACCACCCCATCTTCCCCCTTGCTGAGAAGGATGTGGTAGGGCATGGATTATGGTGAAATGAACAGAAAGCTGGACTTAAAGTGAAAAGAACCTTTAGGTTCAAATCTCTCTTTGGAGACTTTGTAGCTGTATGACTATGGATGTGCCACTTAACTTCACTGAGCCTCAAGAAACTCTACAATGTTATATTATTCACGAATTGTGTTTTGACAGGTAGAGGAAGTTGCCACCTTGCCAAAAATGCCAGTCATGGATGTATAATTTATTCTACTAATGGTTCTAATAACAAAGAATTCTTGTATTCCTGGTACAAATCCTAGTTGACCATAATGAGTAAATTTGGATTATTCGTTTGTCTGCCAGTATTTTATTTATTACTTCTGCATTAGCATTCTTTTCCTGTTTTATTTTGTTGAGTTTATATATCAAAACCACATTAATCTCAAATGCACAACATCTCTGTATATGATTTTAATTTATGTAGCAAAGGATTATGCATCCTTTGTATGTTCATATGTGAATCTATCTGACTCTGATTCAATTTTGTATTACAGTTCGTTAATTACCTATTTTGTTTTTTCTTGAGGCTGGTTTATTTTGCTTTTCTATTTTATCTGCCTGAGTATTTCATATTTTTGTAACTATCCCGTTTCTTTTAAATTCTTGATTTTATTGTAATATAGTTGTACATAGTAGTCTCTGGAAGTATTGAAAGTTATTTTTATAGTAAATGTATCCAACCCCACTCCACTTCTTATTTATGATTTTGGTAAAAATGACCTGACCTTTCTGTTTCTTTCTTTTGATTAAATTTCTTAATTGCTCAGCAGTTTTGTTGGTCTTTTAAGAATACATTTTAGCTAAATTTATGATTTCAATTGTCCATCTCTACATCTGTTTTCTGTCATTACTTCCTCCTCTTAGCTTGTATATTAATGGTAATTCAGAGGTTGGCGAGGTGATCAATATGCTGCATCCCCTGTCATTCCCCAACAGTTAACAACACATTCTTTCTAAACTAATGTTAATGTGATGAACACATACTTATCACTGTGACACTCAAAAAGGAAAGCAGAATCCATCACATAATGTATGTATCCAAATTGAATTTATTACATTCTCTTTCTCACAACTGGCTGGATCCCAAGATAATAGAGTTAGAATAGGATTACCTGTCTTCCACGAAGCTAGTGAATGCCCACATCTTTGAAGGTCAAGTAGCAATGAATATTTAGTAATAGTGAAATCTGAGTATAAATTCTTCTTGCTTACAAAGAGAACTTTTTTCCTTCTATTCCAAACACTACAATTTCTGTTGGAGGTACTACCATCTTTTCTCAAGATTTATGGCCTCAGTATTATCTGCCCTAGATTCCTCATCCTCCTTCATCCTACATATCTAATAATTTCTCAGTTCTTGCCATTTCTACCTCAATAGCATCTCTGTATCTGACTCTCTCCATTTGTATAATTCCCCCATTAGTTCAAGCCTTTATTGACTCTCACCTACATTATTGCAACCATCTCCTAATTGGTCCACCTATCTCAAGTCTTATCACTACAATCTATCCTACACACATAGCTGGCACTGAGAATTCCAAGCATCTTTGAACAAAATATTAAATAGAGACCTGGTCAATTATAACATGCTGTCTACTATAATGCCATCTGAAGTAATTTTCCTTAAGCATAGATTTGACTATATAATTCCTCTACTCAATCAACTCCAGTGGTTTCTGATGGCCTCTGTTTAGATTCTAAAGCTCTTTACAGCCTGATCTCAATTTTCCTTTTCCAGCCTCATTAGATATTAAGCCCCTTTTCCACTTTGTGATACAGCTAACCCAACCTTCTCTTTGTTCTTAAACAACATTCCATCTCCAGGGTCTGTGCCTTCAAACATATCCTCCCACATAAGAGGAATAGGGTCTTTAACTCTGTCTCATAGAGTCCTTACCTACATCTCATAGGGTCCCTCTCTTCCTTTAAACCCCAGCACCATTTTCTGCTGAAGTCTTTCCTGATGAACCCCAACTAGGACTGCCTTCCCTCCCAAACTACCTTCCTTTTTACTATTTTGTATTCCCTTGTATTTATTTATACGCTAGACTCATAGTTATAGATGTGTGTGTATAAGCATATATGCATATGTATGTGTGTGTGTGTGTGTGTGTGTAATGGTAAGGGAATTTGAAGATCTTCCCTGAACCTTAATGGGCCTCACTTGGAGCCCCACAAGAGAAGGTTGCTTAGGAGAAGCTTGCTTTTCAGGAAGGTTGTGATGTTCTCTGATCCTGGAGAAAGCTATATATATTTCTGAGGTGAGGTTTTGCTTTGGGGCTCCCTTTGGGAAAAGTTGTGTGATTTGGCCAGATGAGACTTTTGGCAGCCATTGAGCCAGGCCCCCCCCACCCCATCTGAAAAGCCAGATGTTTTTGCTTCTCTCTCTGGTGACTAACACTGTACGTATGTGATGGGCAGACAGCTGGAAGTCCTGTCTGTTGGTCTGTTGAACTGTGTTATTTTCTCTGTATTTTTTGTCTGCTTGTAATTTCTGTTTCTATTTTCTGAAGTTCAGGGTGCTGACTTTTCCCCCCGAACTAAGTTTTTGAGATGCTTTCCTTTTGAGTTGCTTTCCTTTAGAAAAGCAGATCTAAGAACCTGTACCAGCAGCCATCCTGGGGATGCTGCTACAGTGTGTATGTAGATAGATAGATAGATAGATAGATAGATAGATAGATAGACAGATAGATATATAGATAGATGGAAGGATGGATGGATGGATGGATGGATGGATGGATGGAATGTAAGTTCTTGGAATATAAGTTCCTCAACAGGAGAGATTTTTTTTTTAATTTGCAGATGCATTTCCTGAGATTAGCAGAGTACCTGGAACAGAGCAGGACCATAATAAATACTTCTGGATTGATCAATTAAAATGTTATCATTTTTCTTCCTCTTTCCCCCACTTCCCATGCACTTTAGACTTTTCTTTTCTCCTCATCCCTTATTATTACTGATTATTTATCTACCACTTAAAACTCCTTGCTTGGGCTTCTTAGGAAAAAAGGAAAGATGTTGCTCCTATCAAAACTATGGTTTACTTCTGTTCTGTGGATAACCCCCATGAAAATATTTTCCCAGTCCTGATGTTTATGACTACTTTAGTCCCAATACTATTATTTTCTTTGTAGTTCTCATGTCACCCATCTTGTAGCCTCTCCCACCTGAGCCATTGTAGTGGAGGCTTGGTGAGGTTGGGAGTGTCCATATACTGGCATGCACTCATTATCCAGAGTTCCCTCAGGTTTCCAGGTGCTTTTTTGGCATTGGAAGAAAGTTTCTTGCATTGCATCTCTCTCTTTGTCTCCATGAATACTCCAAAACATCATGAAGTCTCAACACCACTTGCTGTCACAGAGAGAGTACTCAGTTCTTTCCGTTTTTTCCTCTTCTCTCTCAGTTATACGGTTTCTCTGATGCTCAGAGCAAAAAAGTGTGGAAGGTACAAATAGCCACAAAACTGGAGAGTTCAAAGTAAATTTACACTTGGTTTTGGGGACAATTCTAGAACTACTTTTGCTGGAAATCTGTTTTACAAGATATTTTTACAGAGCTTAATAAAAAATGAGTTTGTATTCTCTAGAGTCACACTAACTGAACACTTTTTAGCATTTTGTGGGAATATACTGAGCATAGAAAGAAAATGAACTGTGATTTTTTAATGATTGTAGAGAATTCAAAAGCATATAATGGACCATCAACAGTTGAGAGGTAAGGCAACTGAGCCCCTATAAGCCCAGCATTAGACCTGAGAGAAATGATTTGTCTGATAAGCACACTTCCACTTAGTATATTTGTAGGAACGTATATATGTACACACACACACACACACACACACACACACACACACAACTATGTTCTGCCTGATGCAGTCCCCTACCTGGAAGGGACCCTTCTTCCAGGCATGTGTAATGGAGGGTGCTGCTCTCCACTTTGGAGCACGTGCAGATAGTCTGACTATTTTCTGTGTGGTTATTGTGTAGCAAAGAGGGGTCTTTCAATTGGATGCTAAACTAGAACCAGGGGAACAAAAAACAAAACAAAATACTCATTGTCTACATCAAATTCCATTTCCTCCCTGAGTTAGGAGGATGAACCTCTGTAGGCCTCCAGGTGTGGGAAGGATCTTGAATCCTCTTTCACTAGGGGACTCCACAAAGCTTGTGAGCACATGACTTCCTAGATAAGCCCACGTCTGTGATAGAGCTACCTCTTGTTTGGATTGTCTTTCCTTTTGTACAGGGCCTTGTGCAATATTGAAAGGTCCATGTGGTTGTTCTGTGGTTTCAATCTTACCCCACTTTCTATGACTCCATTTGAGATTTTCTTGGCAAAGATACTGGAGTAATTTGTATTTTCTTTTCTGGCTCATTTTATACATTGACAAACTGAGGCAGAGTTAAGTGACTTGCCCAGCGTCACCCAGTTAGTATCAAGTCAGATTTGAATTCAGGTCTCCCTAACTCCAGGTCTAGTACTCTGCCCACTCAGTCCCAGCTGCCCTAGAAATCCACACCAGAAGCTTTTGAAAGCCAGGTCAGATGAAGTGCCGCAAAGCTCTGAGGAATTACCTACAGGAGGTAGCTCAGCAGTTTTTGAGGTGCCGTGCCCTTCGTCACTTCATAACTTCACACGTTCACAGATGAACTTGGTGGCTTTTTGAGTGGCTACTTTAATTTTGAGCTCCCTCTTCCCACAGACAGAAGCCTGCACCCGTCTCAAGGGGCTGTTTGTACTCCTGTTCTCTGCCTCCTCAGTAAATGTCCCTTTACTAATTGGTGTCAATTGGTTAAATTGATAGTGGGTTTGCCAATCACTGGGTCAACCATTTATATACAGATGATACTAACTGGCATTGCACTGGTGACCGATATGGGGTAGGGGGAAGAGCGCCCTGCATTGGGGGCTCCAGCATTAGAAGAATTACTCCCCCCTTAGGGTTACCCCTACAACTCTGAGTAAGGAGACTTAACCTGACTGAGCCAGGGGAGGGAGGTAGCAGGGGCGGGCTGACTTGCCAGAGGGAGTGAGAGTTGGGATAAATACACCTGGAGATTATGTCGGCTATATATAGACTGCGTT
Organism: Pseudocheirus occidentalis; assembly: GCA_028646575.1. NCBI lineage: Eukaryota > Metazoa > Chordata > Mammalia > Diprotodontia > Pseudocheiridae > Pseudocheirus > Pseudocheirus occidentalis. The sequence continues at coordinate 230,425,167 of CM053594.1, read as the reverse complement.
CCATGACTCAGAGGCAACCTGACGTCACTGGGAATATGCAGGTTTCTCATAGTGAGATTTTTGGCATGAAAGGTCTTAGTGTGAATGCCCTAGGCTCTCCCCAAAACCTGAATCATAGAACACTGAATCTTTGTGCCTCCAAAAAGTAGGGTGTGGGATCTCTGTTAGTATTTGGACTTGGCAACAGGATAAATACTACACAGTGGAGGTTTGGGCTCTCCCTGACAATGCTCTTTTTTCACTAGCAAACTTTCACACAGCTATGAGTGTTCTGGGGCAAAATCCTAAAGCAAACGAAATTTAATTAGAGCCGTATCTTTTCATATGACTATCCTGGCTTTCTTCTTTTACTTCCTCTCAGCCTTTCAGGAACCCAATACTGCCTCCTCTATCAATGCTTGTTCCTCCCTTGTTCCTCCTCTGAGATGGGTAGTTTATACTTTATACTGAAATCGGTATTTCACAAACTCTAGAGTTATTAAGGTCTTGTCTTATAGTGTCCCCCAGGAAAAAAAATTTTTTTGAACGTGTCATTAAAGGTATGGGGAAAATATTTTGGAGAAAAGTTCTTTTGTTCCTTACAAAAAAAAACATGCCATGCTATATTTCTTAAGTAAAAAATGCCATTAAAAATAAAGAAGCATTAACTCTCTTATTTATTATATTACTTAAAGTCCTTAATAAGATAAGGACTTACTCATTGTGAAATAATAGACCATTTCTGGAACATTTTAAGAAGCATTTATTAAAGCCCTACTATATGCCAAATAATGTGGGGGTTAGAAAAATGAGTAAGTTATTTTCCCTTTCCAGTAATTTCACAGTCAAGTAGAGAAGAAAATATATGTTCATAAATAATCCTAGGATTAAATGTAATAAGGTCATGATAAAGGTATGAAATTCTAGAAATGTTTAGAAGAAAACAAGATCACTTCCATCTCAGTGCACTAGAGAAGACTTTTTTTTTGTTAGGTCTGGAAGGATGGATAATTTTTTACCAGGTAAAGATATGTATTTTGTGGGGGTGGGGAGGGGTGAGGGTAGAATTCCATATTGCAGGAGACTGTTTTTAGCAAAAGCAAAAAGGTGGGAAAATATGGGTCATATTTAAGAAATAACAAGACACATTTGGAAACCATGGTTTAGTTTGTCTGGTCTTAGGGCAAGTGAAACACCATAGTGTCAAATAGGACTGAAAAGATTGGTTCAAAGCAGACTATAGAGGGCTTTGAATGCCAAGTGAAGGTGTTTGGACTTTATCCACCAGCCATTGAGAACCAGTGATTTTTGTTTTTTTTAGTATGGGTCATGATCAGAATAGTGCATTATGTGTATATATTCTAGCAGGAAAATGTAGGTATGAGGGGAGGAAGGAAAACGTGGGGTAGAGATACCAGCTTGAAGGCTTCCGTAGTCATCCAGGTGAGGTATTGAGGCCCTGAAATCATGACAGTGGTAGCTCTGATAATGGAAAGTATAGATGCCAGAGATATTCTTGGAGGGGTAATCAATAGGATTTGGTGAGTAATTGACTGTGGGGAGGAGAGAGAGACAGAGACAGAGAGAGTCACACATGACTGATATTTTGAGCCTGGGTACTCAGTATAAAGCTGGTCCCATTTTAGAAAAAACAAAAAAAATTGTGCAGGCATAAGGGGTTTGGGTGGGGGGATTGAAGGGAAGAGGAATACAGCATGAAAAAAACATCATAGGAGCATTGGAATGACTTTCACATCTAAATCCGAAGCACCCACTACTTAAAACCGATCTCAACCTGTTTGTTTGTTTGTTTGTTTTTATAGAATTATAGTTTTTAAATGTCACAGCCAGGATCAAACTCCCTCCCCCCAATCATGATGCTGGAAGGTAGGTGGAGTGCTGGTCAACCCACTTTATTCAAAAGAAAAGTTAAGGTTTTTTTTTTTAAATGAAGGTAAAAAGGTAAGAGAAAAAAATTCATCGAAGCAAAATCAGTATAGAAGTGTTAACATGTAGAGATCATGATAGCCTCCAGGCTATCCTCTTCCCCCACTCCAGGGCTTCACCCCAAAGCTCCTCTCTTCAGTCTCCCTTCTTGCTATCCCTCACAGACAAGTCTGGGGGAGAGGGTGGAATGGCCTAAGTCTTGTCTGTCACCCCTGTGATTGCAACAGTTAGTTAATGACCCCCTTTCCAGTCTTATTACAATTCCTTCACATATTCTTCAATCGAGTGACCCTGGCTTCCAGGCTTTTCCACAAACAAGAACCCTCCATCTCCTGATTCCAGGCATTCTTTGTTTATCCTTCATGCCTAGCATTTTCTCCCTTCTTATCTCTACCTCCTGACTTCCCTGGTTTCCCTCAATTCTCCCTGAAATTCCACCTTCTACAGTAAGCCTTTCCTAATCCTTAGTGCTTTCCATCTTAGTTATCTCCAGTCTATCTTGTGTGTAGTATCTTTGTTCATATTTGTTTGCATGTTACCTCATACATTAGACTATGAACTTTTTAAGAGATTTGTATCTCTACGGCTTAGCACAGAGCCTACTTAATATATAACTGTATTGAAAAGCCTGTTTCCAAATTACTGTAGTATACTCATTTGCTTTCCAAGGTCTTTCTTTTGGGGGTAAAAAACTTGGAAGAAAAATTATTTCCTTACAGGCAAGCAAAGGCAGGATGTGGTTATCAGCCCACAGATAAGTGTATTATGTGTGGATTATTTCAACGATGATGTATGTGCTGATGCAGGGGACTTCTCCTTTCACTAAGCAGGGATTGCTACAACATTTCTTGGGCATTCTTTGAACTACCACACATGAAATGAATCAATAAGGAAGTTCTTGTTGGTTATCATCCAAATGTTTGCAGGCTATCATGCTCCTGGAAAATGCTGAATATGAACGAGGGGCAAATTATTTTTGAGAATATAAATGTGTGTGTATATGCATATGTGTGTGTGTGTGACAGACACCTTTCTTTTTTTTTTTAATGTCAGTAGTAAGCTTTGTCACCTCCAAGCAGGTGATGAGAGAAGTCTAGCTTCTAATTGTTGACAGTTCTTTGCTGGTTCATAGTAAGTTCCCTCAGTGAGGTACTCTAATTATGGTGACCCGCCAGTTACACTTTTCCAGATTCCTACTGAGGTCTCATGTAGATGAGTGGTTGGGAATAATGGCCATCTGTGTCCTAGTTTTATTGTCTCTGTAGTCTTTTCTTATGTCGTTGAGCTGGTCAAGTTTCAAGCTCTTTCCAAGAGGCAGAGTGCTTCCTTTACATCTGAAAGAGTGTTGTTGATCAGTCATTTCAGCTCTATAGGATTCTTCTCGAACCCATTGGGGATTTTCTTGGCAAAGATACTGGAGTGATTTGCTATTTCCTTTTCCAGATGGTTTCACAGATGAGAAAACTGAGGCAAACTGAAGTTTAAGTGACTTGCCCAGGTCACACAGTTAGTGTCTGAGGTCAAATTTGAACTCAGCAAGAGGAGCCTTCCTAATTTCAGGTCCATTGTCCATACACTGTGCCCCTTGCATTATAAAGGGCTTTTCCTTAATAATTCACTTTCTCTGCTTTCACTTCTTTCAGCTTTCTGCTTTGCTGAAGTCTAAAGGAAACACATTTTTACATATAAAAAATAACCCTTCACTTGATATTGTCATCCCCTCAAATAATTTTCCTATAACTCTGCTCTCATACTATCAAACTCCTAGAAAAAAAATAATCAGCTACTTCTTTCTCACCTTCCACTCCTCAATCCTTGCAATTGTGTTTCCAAGTTCACTATTCTATTGAAAATCTTAAGAGTACCAATGTTCCCTTCATTGTTAAATTCATTACTCTTTTCTCAGTCCTCATTCTCCTTGAACTTTCTTCAGCTTTGCACACTGTTGACCAAAGGATCTCTTGGAACCTTTCCCCTTCCTTGATTTCCAGGACAGTGTTCTCTCCTGTAAACTGTCAAATGACCCCTTTTCAAATATCCTCAACTAGTTCCTCTTTATCACTATCCCCTAAAAGTAAGTGTCCCCCATGGCTATGCTACGAGCTCTATTTTCTTCCCTCTCTATGCTCTCTCCTTTGGTGAGCTTGAACCCTGAAGAGTCCAAGTATCATTTCTATGCAGATGACTCCCAAATCTAGATATTGAACCTTGATCTCTCACCTGAACTTCAGTCCTGCAATGACAAGCTGCCTATAAAACAGCTCTAACTATACATCCCATCAGAAATATTTCACCTACAAACTCAACATATCCAGAAAAGAGCATATCAACTTTCCTCCTAAAACTGCAACTCCTCCATACTTCTTTCTGTTGAATGTCCATCCCACTATCTTCCAAGTCACCCAGGTTAGTGATCTCAGAGTCAACTGTTACTCTTCTCCCTCCTTCACTCCTCATACCCAACCTGGCAAATTCTTCCAATTATATTTTTTTAAAATTCCCTTATTTCTACTCATATAACCACCAGCGTCAATCAAACCTCCATTACTTCTCATCTAACCTACTTTAATAACTTCCCAACTCTTTTCCCTACTTTCATGTTGCCAAGTCTAATCATCTACCCTCGCCACAGTTTCCAAAAAAAAAAGGACAAAAGAGAAGACAAACAAAAAAACCCAAAACAACCCCCCCTCAATCTTTCTGTCATGCCCTAATTAAAAACAACAACAAAACCTTTGAGTAGAGGAAATACAAATTTCCCCGAACTGACATTTGAAACCCTCCATAATCTGACTTCAGCCTGTTTTTTCAGCCTTATCTCACATTATTCCCCTTTATCCATTTGACTTTCCAGTAAAGCTTTTCTCTGACCTTCACATTCTCTGTCCCTCACAAGGGTTGACCTGCATGTTTGTAATGAACTCTTTCCTTGTTTCTTCTTCCTTGCTCAGAATCCATATCTTCCTTCTAGGTTGTAGTTGGGAATCTCTTTCTTTGTGGAGCCTTTTCTGATTTAGGTGCCATTTTCCATCAAATTCTCTTGCATTTACTCATCAACATACAGATGAATCCCCCAACAAAATGTAAGGTCTTTGAGGGCAGGCACGGTTTCATCTTTTTTCTCTATCTTCAGGACCTACCTAGCACAATTCATTGCAGGTAGTAGTTTGAATCCTATAATCAAACTGAATTGCCTTTATTCATTTAGTCAACAAACATTTTTAAGCACTTAATGTTTATGAGCCATTGTCTTAGATAAGGAGTGGGGAAAAGAAATAAAATAAGATTGGAATAATTTCCCTTAAGGAATTGGCTAGATCATTTTCCTAAAACAGCACTTCCATAATGACACTCTTGTTCAAGAACATATAGAGTTACCCCAAGTGCTATGCTCATCCTGGCATTCATGGGCCTCTGTACTAAGCTTTGCTTTACTTATGCAACCATAACCTCTCATTACTCCTAGACAAGGGTATACCTTGTTCCAGTCGAACTGGTGTCCATTTTATCTCAAGCCCTCTATGTTTATGCCTTACTCTGTTTTTTGGCTTTTGAGATATCCCTTCTGTCATGACAGTATCAATCCTGGCCATCCTTTAGTGAAGATCAAAGAAAGATGGTCTGTAGAACAAAGGAGAGCCTGACAAAACTGAACAATGATGTCCCTAAGCAAGGAGAAATTCAAAAGTTTCCTGTTGCATTTTTGCCATACCTGGCTAATTTTGTTTGCTTTAAAAATACCTTAAAAGATACATGAACACATATCTAGGAAATTGTGAATTAAATTTGGAGATGTTAATTTCTAGTTAGTATGAAGTGCTTCTTAAATTCTTCCTCCAGTTATCTAGGACTACAAATTACCTCTTGAACAGAATGGCTCATTAGTAATTAAAGTCTAGGCTTCAGTGAGGAAAATTTTTAAAAAGCATTCAAGGTCCACCTATATGAGAGGCCAGTGAATAATGTCACTGAGATACTGTTTGGCCTTAGACATATTTGTAGTTGAGAAGATATAAACTAAGCTTGAGATAGAACTATGAATTAAAATAAATTTACTTGGATCTTTGGGAGTTCCACACAGATAGAACTCAAGAGAAGAAATGAGACAGACTGCCTCCCCTTCTATTTCCAACTTACAAGGATGGTTAGGCTGTTTCCTCCCACCCCCAAGTAAGAGAAAAACGAGCCCATTGTTTCTAAAAAGTACAGAACAACCAAATATGTTTACTGTGGTATCCCTCAGATAAGGGAGGAGAGGTTGAAGGGGTGCCCTAGAATGAGAAAGCCTCAGCTGCTGAAAAGTTCCAGCCTCTTTTGATTCTTGTATAATTATTGCCAAACTCCAAAGTTTCTGCATGATGTCACTTTCCCAATAGCTTTCTCAAGTTTCTGCTACTACACAGATAAGTATTACTATTCTACTGATGACTTTGAGTAAAACGTTGAATCACTCTGAATGATAAAGAAAAAAAAATGGAAAAGCAACTTGGGAGTGGCAAGAACAGACTATAAAACCAGTCAGGCATCCCTGCATGTAAACTGGAGAAAGCCAGAGAGAAACCTTAGCTATCAAGAGAACAGCACCTCAGTCTCAAAGGTATGGTAACTTTTCCTGTGACTATTTTTATGAGAAGTGGGGTTTCATTTTCACTATGGTTTCTTACTAGTATTACTAATATTGTGAAGATAGAAATGTAGGGGAACATTTAATGAAAAAAAATGACAGTTATAAGGCTTTTGAAAGGAAAAGAAAATGTTTTAGTTTGATATTTTAACAAGTTTTAGGGTCAAGATTTCACTTTTTTGTGTTATAGACCCCTTGGCAGTCTGGAGAAACCTGTTCTCAGACTATATGAAATATAACACACAAGATTTCAAAGGGAACAAACTATATTAAGATGTAATTGTCAGTTTAAAAAAACACCTAAATTGATAGACTCCAGATTAAAACTTTTCCTGCTAAATCATTAAAAGCCAGAATGCATTTCTATGAATTTTTAGATTGTATTTTTATTTATTATGTTTAATTAATTCCATAGGATAAATTAGGAGTATACCTTGAAACAGCATCTATTTGTGGTTCTCTATTTAATGGCTCTAAAGAATATGGAATGGGAGAGAAAGTGCTAAATTTCAAGTCACAGGACTTGGGTTCAAGTCTCTGCTCAGACATTTACTGGCTCTGTGGCTTTGTGCACATTATTTAGCCTCCCTGGGCCCCAGTTTTCCTTTCTGTAAAATTATAGAGTTGGGTTTGATGATATTTAAAATCTAGATGTGAATCTTTATTCTTACAAATGCTACCCAAATAAAACTGCCTTTTTTCTTGAGAAGATATATTCTAGAATAAAGCAACAAAACTATGAATAAGGATATTTTTGTTTCTACTTGACTCTCCACTTTTAAACAAATTTTAATAACTGAAGGTGCTTTGAATAGAGAGAAGGAAATGCCATCAGTAACTTTCATCAGTGAAGCTTTATTACATTCATTATTAATTGGTGACCACAATGTGGAAGAGTTAGGGATTTTCTTGAGGAATGGTGCTGTCGACAAGATTTCCAAATATGTTCATTCAAGTAACTGGTTTCATCAAATAAAGAGGAAAATACTCTTACTAGTCATTTGACAGCACTGAACAGTTATTTGAATGACCGAGTTGACCATTCATTTCCAAACTGTGACTCCATGTTGATACATAAATTATTCTCCATCACACAAAGTACCAAATTGACATAACTGCTTTTCTTTTTTCCTTTTGGGTGTGGATGAGATGTGATGATTATTTAGAAGATTTATTTGAAAAAAACAAGCCTGTCTATCTTGTTTTACAGTTCTTTATTTTGGTTTCATTCTCCATGTGTTGCTACCATATAGTAGCAAAGGATGCAGAAACCTTCCCATGACCAATATGTATCTAGGTTAAAGGGAGTGGAGCAATAGGCAGAGTTTGTAGATTTTAGGGTTTGATTGAATTCTGATATGTGATAACCTTGCCAAGGCTTAAGGGACCTTTTCTCATGTGTGAGAACCAGCTAGAGCCGCAACAAGTTCAAGCTATTTGCAAACTGTTTCTTTTCATTATTTCCAAAGATAATATTTATTCTATAATAATGTCTTTTCCAAGGATAACATTAATTAAGAACCAATTGTTTGTCATCTAAGGACAGAAGCATTATCATTTATTACGTCACTGAGAAATTAACAACAGGCGTTTTCTGTTTTGATGTCATTTGCTGTCCCTTTATAACTAACTTTAGTAAGCCAACAAGTCCCACAAAAAGCAAACAAAATCTTAACATTCTGAGCTTACAGTGGCAGCAGTGACTTGGACAGCTGGGCCCAACTAAGAAGGGGGTATGCTTTGTATGGGATTACAAGGGAGTTCTGTGTTCAGGCTCCTAAAAGTTTGTAATGATTAGCTTTTGACACTGTATTTATGTGAAATAAATCTTTGTATTAATGCAATTTGTATGAAGACTTTAGCTCATAGAAGGTGATAGGGTTTATAGGCAGAAAGGACATTAGAGAACATTCAATTCAATCCTTTCATTTTATAAATGAAAGCTGAGGCTGAGGATGTGATGGGACTCACCCAAGTTCATTGTTCTGTCGTTTAAGTCGTGTCTGACTCTGAGACCCCACTTGGGGTTTTCTTGGTAGAGACACTAGAGTGATTTGCCATTTGTTCTACAGCTCATTTTACAGATGAGGAAACTGAGGCAAACAGTATTAAGGGACTTGCCCAGGGCCACACAGCTAGTAAGTGTCTGAGGACAAATTTAACTCAGGTCTTCCTGATTCCAGGCCCAGAATTCCATCCACTGTGGCACCTAGCTTCTCTTACTTGAGTTCACATGGATATTAAGTTGCAGACCTGAGATTTGGACGTAGATCCATCAACCAATTATGGGTTGAAAAGGTTCCATTCTGTTCAATTCAACAAGGATTAATTAAGCACCTACTATGGGCTGGGCAGCATGCTAAGAGTTGGAGATAGAAAGACAAAAAACAATCAGTCCCCAACCGCAGAGATTCTGCCTGAAGAAAAAAGAGCAGGAGCCCTGAGAAGTACAAAGTACAAAGATAAAGACATGGTTATTAAGAGAGGGGTGAGCCTTAACAATGAAGGGAATCAGGAAAGACCTCTTGTAGGAGGCAGCCCTTCAAGTGGACCTTGAAGGCAGTCAAAGAGTCCAAGATGCGGAGCTGAGGAGAGAAGAAAGTTGTGACCATGGTGGAGAAGGGGGTAGAGGCAGTGCAGAGACAACAGCCTGTGCAAAAGCACACATGTAGGAGATCGAATGTCATACCTAGAGTCGGATGTAGAGTAGGGAAGAATTTCATTCATTCATTCAATAAACATTTATTAAGCACCTACTATGTGCCAGGCATTATGCCAAGTGCTGGGGACACAAAAAGAGGAGAAAGATAATTTCTGCCCTAAAAGAATTTATAATCTAGTGAACTTGAGTTCAAATTCGACCTCAGTCATCTAGTAGTTGTGTGAACCTGTATTTCTGTTTACCTCAGTTTCCTGGAATGAAAATGGGGCTCCCAGGGTGGTTGAGGATCAAAAAGGATAATATTTTCAAAGCGTGAATCCTGGCACATAGTAGGTGCTGTACAAATGTTTCCCTTTCTTGTATGAGAATCCCACCATACAGGGGGGTTAGTTTGTGTGCATGAGTGATTGTCCTAGAAAGAAAGATGGGACCCAGACTGAGAAAGGCTTAAACAACAAACAGAGGCGCTTGCATTTCATCCTCTAAACAAGAGGGAGCCCCTGAAGCTTCATGAGAAGGAAAGTGATGTGGTCACACCTGTGTATTAGGAAGATCAACTGGGCAGCTGAGTGGAGGATGAAACAGGGAGCAGAAAGACCGAGCAGGAAGCTTTTTTAACAGTCCAGATGAGAGCTCCAAGGGCCTGAATTAGAATAGTTGTGGTATGAGCAGAGAGAAGAGCACAAAAGTAAATACAAGACATGGAAGTAAAATCCAATAGACTCGGCGACTAAAGCAGCACATGGGATGGACAAGAGGGATGAGTCAAGGTGGACTTTTGGCTTTCAAATCTGAATAACTTGAAGGATGGTGTTGCCCCAGAAAGAAACACGGATCTTGGGAGGAAGAGGGATCTTAGGGGAAAACATAAATTTTATTTTGGACTTGTTGAGTTTGAGAAGCCTATCATGTCCCATGTCCCATTCCCTGACCCCTCCATGTCTCCAGGTAAAATGTCCTCATCTCCTTTTACAAATTCCCATCAGACTTGATGTCAAGTCCCTAGCCCATCTTGGCCACCATCTTTGGACGTAGTATTACAGTTTCTCATTCCTTCTCATGAAATGTGGCCTCCAAAATAGGAATAATAGCTCAGATGGGGATTTAGTGGGATGCAATGGGTTTGGGAGTCAGAGAACTTGGGCTCAGATGCATATTCCTTGTATGACTTTGGGCAAATCCCTTAACCTCCCAGTTCCTTCATTGTAAAATGAAGTTTTTATACTGGATGGCCTCGAATATTTCTTCCAGCTCTACATCTATGATTATAGGATGGGGAACAGGAGAAGGGAATAAACATTTATATAATTATAAATTATATAATATATTATAATTTATATATTAGATTCTTTTTAAACAGAGATTTTACTTGATTTGATATTCATTTGCTTCCATCATGTCTGACTCTTCATGACCACATTTGGGGTTTTCTTGGCAGAGAAACTGGAGTAGTTTAGCATTTTCTTCTCCAGCTCATTACAGGTGGGGAAACTGAGGCAAATAGAGTTAAGTGACTTACCCAGGATCACAGAGTTAGTGTCTGAGACCAGATTTGAACTCAGATCTTCCTGCCTTGCTCCATACCGCGCTATCTAGCTGCCCTTTACTTGACTTAATTATAGTTATTGTGAATTCAAATACTTTTTTCCTTATCAGTTTGACTCCTAGAGTAAAAAAAAAAACCAAATATTACTATGAAGTATAAAAGGTTAAAAAAAAGGCCAAAACTAAGCCCTTGAGATTAAGAAAAATTTAAGAATTCCCTACATTGGAATGGACCAAGAACTTTACAAAAATTAAATTCTTAATAAATCTAAATCTTTCTGATGTGCAAAACTTCTGCATTAGTCACCTGAAGCTTGTTCTATCACACTGTTTACTATACAATGACCCACCTCCATAGAAACCAATTCTATGTTGCTCTGCAGTTCACTCACACATAGACTTCTAAATTGGCCTGAGAAATTATAGTTTACCTTTGAATAAAGTAATTGTTGAGTATTTAAGATTATATTTCACACAAGATAGGATAAAACATTTTTGTATTGATTTCTGACTTTAAAAATTGAATGGGATTCCATTTTTAATCAGGTGTGTGAGCATTGTGATGACTATGCTGTTTGTGACAGTTGCATTAATTGTAATTAGTTTTCACACGAGAATTTGTAAGAGCCAGGGATGGCCAATTGTGTAGGTGGAATAGAAGGCCACTTACATTGTGGCAATAGAAGGGCAATTGGAGGTGTGACCATCCCCAGGACCAGCTCCCCCACTCAGCCCTTCTGAAATTCCACCATTGGAGAGCCAATCTTTTCAACATTAAAAAATATCCTTTTAAAAACACATACTTATGAATTAGATTATTTATGATTGTGGAAGCTGTTTGAGAGTAGGGAACCACTGAGAAACTTGGCATTTTGGTAGAATAGAAAGAAGGGAGGAGTTGCAGAGAAGGGGCACTTTTTGGAGAAGACTGGCCAGGACAATGTGCCATGGGGGAGGGTGTGGGACAATAGGACCCTGACAGGCAGGTAACAGAATAAGGGAAAAGAGAGATGCAGAAAAGGGAAATGGGAAGGCACTGGAAATAAACAGTCTATTTCATGGTTTGGCCAAGGGATAACTGAGACAAAGATATTTGGACTAATTAGTAAGCAGGAATACTAACGGTATGACATTTTTTATAAATTTGTGGGAAATAGAGACCCACACAAAAAAGTATTTAAAGAATCACAAGGTCGAAATGAACCTGAGTTATCTTGTAGTACAAGATCATATCCAATGGGTAATTGGTTCTCTTTGAAAATGAAGGACCAAGGACAGCGAGAACAGCAAGATTTAGTCTCTGTTGAACTTCTCAATGGACTCGCTCCCTCCTGAGGGAACAACTCTACTTAGGAGGATTTTATTCCTTATTTTAGAATCAGAAATAACTTTCCACCTTGAAAATTAAAAGAAAGAGATCAGAGACATTACTTACTGATTACAGAGAAGAGTGGCAGAGAGACAATATGTTAGTGAAGGTGTAGAGATAGGAACTAGACCTATGATTTCCTTGGTATAAGGTACTTCTGAATAAGGAAATTCCCTCCACCAATCCAGGTCAGCACTTTCTCTGAAACTTAGTTTCAGAGCTGTCTGGAACACTGAGAAATACACACAGTCTAGGCACATAATTGTTGTTTTTGTTTGTTCTTCATTCTCAAAGAGGACCATGACATTGGGAAGACGATGTCAAGACTTACAAGTGGTTTGAAGTGATAAAGGGCTATTCAAAGTCACCAGCCTCACTTGAATCCAGGTTTGCCTGGCTTCATGGCCAGTTTTCCATCTCCACTTGCCTCAGTTTTCTCATCTGTAAAATGAACCGGAAAAAGAAATGGCAAACCATTTCAGTATCTTTACCAAGAAAACCCCAAATGGGGTCACAGAGAGTTGGATGCTAGTATAATATGCCATGTTGCCTCCTAGCAAACAGCTTGAATGATGACATTTATTGCTTGAAAAGTTACATCACATTTTCTTCATAGTAACCCTGTTTTATAGACCTGGAAGCTTAGGCTTAAGAGGTTGAGGTTACAGTCACACACCTAGCAACTGTCAGGGCTGGGAAATTTGCAAGACCTTCTGCATCCCTGGGGCATTTTTCCCCACCCAAGCTCTGTGAAAATTCACCCAAGCTCTGTGAAAATTGTCACTGGAGAAATATTTATTTTGGGAAGATCAGTGTCCATTTCACTTGGTGTATTTGTGTTCTTTAGTAATTGTAGGGTGGCTTTTTAAAAAAGCCATTATGTAAGCCTCTTATGCCATGTAGATGGTCTAGATATGTTCACCAGCCAATATAGAGAAACACTCTTTGGGCGTGTGGAAGCATTCAGCCACACCTTGAGCCATAGACACACCTGAGGTGTGTCTATGTCAGTTGATGAATGAATTGTCTGTCACGTTTGTTAGTTTCTGAAGCATGAGTAGGTGTATTTATATCATATAGGTACTAGATGCTCTCCACAGATCTGGCTTTGGGGTCCATGCTGTAGAACTAGTCTATAGCTAAAATGATGTGAGAAAGGAAACCTTTTCAAGCACTTTTGAGGCTTAGCTCAGTGAATGGCACATGTTGTTGAGTTGGTTCAATCACGTATGACTCTCTGTGATCCCATTTGGGGCTTTCTGGGCAGAGATACTGGAATGATTTGCCATTTCCTTCTCCAGTTCATTTTATAGATGAAGAAATTGGGGCAGATAGGGTTAAATGGCTTGTTCAACATCACATGGCTAGGAAGTATCTAAGGTTGGATTTGAACTCAGGAAGATGAGTCTTCCTTTGCTCCAGGTCCAGCACCTTATCTACTGTGCTACCTAGCTGTAAGGCCAAGAGAGGGGGCTGAAGAGGCAATGAAAGAAGGAACATGTTATATGTTGGCACCCTGGGTCAAAATCCCTATCATTCTGCTCTAGTTACAGCTCGGGGGTGTAGGAGAGGAGAAAAACATAAATATGCTTATATGTATGTAGGTATCTACACATAGATATATACATGTATACACATATATGCACATAGTATTAGAAGAGAATAAAGTATGTATGTTTTATATATACATATGACACACTATATGTGTGTGTTTGTGCTATGTATATTTAGATAAATTTCCAAGTATGTATTTACAGATCTTTCTCTCTCTCTGTCTTTCTCTTTCCCTTTCATACACACACACACACACACACACACACACACACACACACACACACACACACGAGGAAAGGGAGAGCAGGAATTAAAGGGATTGGGGAGAAAGAAAGGTTTTCCATAAAGACCCATACCTGTAAAACTTCCATTTGATTTACTTATTGAACCCAACAGAAAAATCTTCCTGGTGCTATAAATAGATGAGTGCCTGCCACCACATTCCATAATTATCCACATAGGATTACAGATTTAGACCTAGAGAGGGACCTTAGAGGTCAGGTAGTCCAGTTCCCTCATTTGCCAGGTAAGGAAACTGAGTCTCAGAGAGATTAAGTGACCTAACCAAAATCACCCACTAAGCAGCAGAGGCTGAGAACCTCTGATTCCAAATGCAACACTCTTCTTGTGGCCAAGTTTATACCTCACTGCAGAGCACTCAGTCTGACATGGAAGCAATCTCAAAGAAAGGGTCTGAGAATATGTGGAAGTGGAGGGAGGGTCAGTCAGAAGGCAGATTTAGGAACAGGTTTGACTCAGGAACAAGAGGAAATGTAGCAGGGAAGGCTAAGATCTGCAATAAGTGGATGAGAATCAAGGGGAGACCAGATGCAAGCAGCCAGTACCTTTAGTTAAGATCAAGCTAATACATCAACAACAAGAAGCACCATTGGCATGGAGCACTTTGAGGTCTGAAAAGCATTTTATATGTATTATCTCTGTTGATCCTCACAACAACTCAATGATGTAGAGGCTATTGTTCCCTCCATTTTGCAGATGAGGAAAATGAAAATGAAAGAGGATAAGTGACTTGTCCAGGGTCACACAGCTAGTAAGTGTGTGAGGAAGGATTTGAACTCAGGTCTCCCTGACTCCAAATCCTGTGTTCTGTAGTACCACTTGCCTGGTAAACTGGGATAAGACATAATTCCAAGACGAGTGGAAAGAGAATGAAAGCACTGAGTGAATTTGAAGGTGAAAGACAGGTGGTGTGACAAGAGAAATCAGAGCTATCTATAAAACCAGGAAGGGCTGGGTTCCTATCCTACCAGTACTAGTTGTATTGCCCCAGGCAAGTCACCTAACCCCTCTAGGCAACTCTCTGTAAGACTATCAGTTGCAGAGGAGGAGTTAGCTCACACAACTTGCATTGATGAAGGGAATTTTGTCCTAAGGAATTTCCAAAATCAATGAAATCATAAGTCCAGTCCTTAAATCCTTTGAAAGTGAAAGGTATATTGAGAGAAGGGAGTATTATGTATCTGAAACAACCTACATGAGGTTTCATAGTGATGGAGAAATTGTATACACAAGCATATATTAAATAATTTATTAAGAAATACTTCATAATTATAATGAAGTATGATTATTATCATAGGTCTGATCAGAGCATTTTCTACATAAGCATTAGATGGCTGCTAGCTATATAATGCTGTGAAATGGAGGACACACCTCCCCCAAAGCTTCCTAGTCATAGAGGGTGATGAGTGAGGGCTATCTGGAGTGGCATTGCATCATTATCTGCACTCTCTGTGGACAGGATCCTTTCAGGAACACCAAGTCATGGGGGCTGATGGGGAGCATACAGGTGCCTGGGAGGCCATCATGGCCAGCACTCTTCTGTTTACTTCCATATCTGGTGATCAGCATGTGTTCTCCCAGTTCCCTCAATTTATTAACCAATTCAATTCTACTTCAGGTGTGCACATCCTATTGTTTTTGATTGACCATGCCACTCACCTGATCAGAAATGTTGGTGGCCCTCCAGTGCTACTAGGAGACAATACCAACTCCATTTAAAGCCCTTCCCCATATGACTCCAGCTTTTCTTTCCAGGTTCATTACACATGACTTCCCCTCAAGCATTGTTCCACACTGTCACAATCTGATCAGCCAGGCTTATTTTCTGGCCTCCATGATTGAAATACCCTCCCACCTCACCTTCCTTTCTTGGAAACCTGAACTCACTTCAGGGTTCAGCTCAAATGCTACCTCCTATGAGACCTTTCTTGATTCTTCAGTTCCTAATATACCCTATCCCCCACCCCAATTTTTTTTCTTCCAATAAGGATTTGAATTCTTCCAATTCCAGTCCAGTCCAAGGATTACAAATCCTTCCAATTCTTCCAACAACAAAATATATTATTTTGTATAAATTTTCTGTTTTCTTTGATAAATACATGTCAACTCTATGCATGAAAATCCTGACCGTGAATGATGATAAGTCTATAAAAGGTGGTTTTTAGAAATATTTCTTTAATACTTGAATACTTCAATGAATATGAGACCCATTGAAAGGCCACATGGTACATTGTCAAGAGTGCTCAATTCAGTCAGAGGACCTGATTCCAAATCCCAATGTCACTTGTGACTACCTGGGTGAACTTTTAAGTTTCTCAATGGCAAATATTGTTTTTCTTTTGTCATTGTGTCTCTGGCACTTAGCACAGGATCTAAACTATAGTAGGCTCATGATAAATATTTGTCAAATACAAATTAGCACATCACTCATGCAAGCAAGGCCGCCTCTTCTGATCCTAATGGAGCATAGATGACACATGTCCAACCTTGACAATTTTTGGGGGGGAGGGATATTCTTTATATGTATTTTTTTTATTTGTCTTCTTGTTTACATCATTCATTTTCATTACATTTTTGAATTACAAATTTTCTCTCTGTCTTGCCCCTCCCCCAACCCTAACACAGCAATCCCACTGTAAAGCCCCTCCCCTGCTCTGCTCTCTTACTTTCTGGTAGGGCAGGGAGGATCTCCCTATCCCGGCCCCTGTATATCTTAATTCCTAGTTGCAGACCTTGCAGAACTTTAAAATCTAGATTCTTTCCATTCCTCCATTGTCACCCACCCCCACTGGAAGGACAATCAATTCAATACAGGCTGTGGATGTGTGATTATACAGGACATCTTCATAGTGAGCATATTGT
>CM053594.1:230374294-230407825 GCA_028646575.1 Pseudocheirus occidentalis | reverse complement strand
ATCATCCCCCCTCTCATCCCCATGCCCCCTACTCTCCTGTGTGGCATGATGCCCAGTTTAGAGTTTATGCCATTTCTTCCCTAAGCCAAATTCAATGAGAGTAATTGAAAGTTAAGTTGTAATAGTTATCCCTCGCCTCTTCTATATAGGATGATTAACCCCATTTTGTCTCAACCTTGACAATTTTGCCCAGGAACTGGGGTAGGATGGGAAAAATCCTGGCTTTGGAATCCTATGACCATCCTTTATAGGCTAACTATCATTCAAGGTCAGAGTTTTCATGTATACAGTTGACATGTATGCAACTAAGTAAATACAGGATTTGTACAAAGTAAATAGGAAGTAATTAGGAGGCTATAGATTAGTAACTGGGAGTAATCAGGAAAGGCCTCTTATAGGAGTTAACATTTGAGCAGAACCCTGCAGGGAACTCGGGGTTCTGAGAAAGGAAGCTAAGAAGTTTGACTGGATTCCAGAGTACATGAGGGGAGTCATGTAAAATGAACCTGAAAAGAGAAGTTGGAGTCAGATAGGATTCAAAGCCTGGTTCTGCTAGTAACTATTTACCTCCATTGGGCCTCCCTCTGGAACTTGGTTTTCTACCCTATAAAATGTGGGGCTAAACTAAATGAACCCCAAGGCCCCTTACAGTGCTTATCCTATAACTGCACCAGCAGTAATGATGGCATCATGACCCTGTCTGGTATGTGTATCATGTGGATATTGCCACCACCAATAAAGAAAAAAATCACCTTGTAAGTTTTTCTTCTCTCTCATTTCCTTCCTAGGTTGAAAAAATGGAGAACGTGCAGTCAGCAAACACAGAATTTGCCCTCAACTTTTTCAAGCATTTGAATCAAACAAATCGTAGTCAGAATGTCTTCTTTTGCCCTTGGAGCATCTCCTCTACCCTAGCCATGGTCTGTATGGGTGCTGAGGGTAGTACGGCAAAACAGATGGCAGAGGTAGGTTCAACTGTCGTTGTTTTCTCATAGCTGTAAAAAATGATCTCTATTCAAAGACAAAGCCACCATCACCTTGCAAGAACATTAGACTAAATGAAATAAAGCCAGTGATCATAAAATAGTGATTAAGTAGAATGCTGTCATTAATTTCCCCATTATTACAAATATTCAGCTATATCCAGAGATGTGCTGGGACCAGCTCAAATCTGCTTGTGAGAAAAAATTGTTAAATTTTCAGTGTGATCATTTGCACCTCAGATTTTGGCAAACTCTATAAATTAGGACGTGATGTCCTGTTTTGTTGATTCTATGTACTTAAGAAAGTGAAGGGAAAAACATTAATAATGCAGATTAAATTTAAAGACTGTGTTGTAACTTCTTATTCAAAGAACTAATTGTCAAACATCTACCAGCACATCCCTAGATATAGCCACGTTCCCTGAAACATGTCAACCAACACAAGAAAATCCTGACATTGAATAGTTAGCCCTTTAATGTTATTTTAAAAATATTTCTTTGACAATTACATATTTCGACTAATGTGAGATCCATTGAGAAGCAGAAAGCTAGTGTCAAGAATGCTCCTTGAAGTCAGAGGACCTGATTTCAAATGCTAGCACTGTGACTGTGGACCAGTTACTCCTCTTCCTTGGTCTTCAGGTGCCTCCTCTCTAAAATGAAGGGGCTGAACTACATGGCCTGTCAGTTCTCTGCCAGCTCTCAGTCTATGCTCCTCTGATCTTATCAGTTTAGGCACTCCATCCAAAGCTGCATGCAGTGCTGATTAAAGGCTTTTCATCCATGTCTTTTTATCCTGCTGCTTGGGTCTAGTAATATGATATTTTGTATTTTGTAGTACTTTATTTTGAGTAAATTTCTTTTATTATCTATTAATTATTATATTGTAGTGAGAAGTGCCCAAGATCTTGAGTTGGGAGACTGGGTACCAAGTCACCACAGGGCACCAAGATGAGACTGCAGGCAAATCACAACCTCCCTGGATCTCAGTTTCCTCATTGTTAAAAGGAGTTGGCAGGGGCAGTTAGGTGGCACAATAGAGTACCAGCCCTGGAGTCAAGAGGACCTGAGTTCGAATCCAGCCTCAGACACTTAACACTTACTAGCTGTGTGACCTTGGCCAAGTCACTTAAACCCAACTGCTCTGCTTTCCCCCTCCAAAGGAAAAAAAAATAGGAGTTGGTATACAGATGGCTTCTCAAAGATTCTTCTTTAATTCCATTATTTGACCCTTCTCATCACCTTAGGAAGGAGTGAGAGAATGGTGCTTTATATCCACTTTACTGATAAGGAAACAGGGGTGACCTCTAGGCAAAATTCTCACATAATTTTGTTTCAGGCTCATTGTTTCTTTGTCTTAGTGGGTGGACACAGGCTTACATAGCAAACTCAGCCTAGGCACAGAGAACAGGGGCATGATCAACTTAACATACTGTAACATACTGTAGGGCATGGTTTAGATGCCTTGGACAAGTTTAGAATCAACACTACTGTTTTCTGGGTTAGTGACTCAAGCATGAACATTGCCTCATTAGCTATTTTTCAGTCATTTTTCAGTCATGTCTGACTCTTCATTACCCCATTTGGGTTACCTAATTAGCATATCAATAATTACAGATGCACCATGAAACCTGCTATTTCACTCTTTCAACTGAAGGAACAGATTTCCCATCTATACCAAATATGTTTCCAATTCAGCCCTGCTTCTCTCCTAGAATACACAGTGCTCCTGGAGAAAAAAAATGCCCACTGGTATACAGTGACCCATTTATAATGGATCCTACTTATCTAATTATGTTGAAACTTAATCCTTCCTTGTGTTTGCTATAGATTAAAAACAGGGAATTGCACAAAGATCACTTGCATAATGTCCTTATACCACTAACATTTTGTAATGTTTCTTCCCTTTTGTCCTTTTTTGTCCTTAAAACAAAAAGGAAATTCAACAGAAAATAATGTAGGTTTAAGTAATATCAGGGTCTTCATTTTCAATGTTAAAATCAGTCAGAGTAAAACATGTACAATTTTAAAGTCTTGAAAAGAAATTATTGTTAACTTTTCCTTAAGCTCTGTCACACCCATGAGAGTATATTCTGTGGAAGTGTCAGATGTGTAAACTGTTTGGTTTGCTTAAATGTTTGATAGCTGCCATCTTTCTATTTGAGAAAAAAAGTGAATTTCTTTCCTGGGTCTCTAGGACACATATTCATTATAATTGATCAATGTTTACATGCTTTTTAGTGTTATCATTATGTCATTGTATTCATGTGTCTTTTTCTTGGTTCTTCAGTCTTCATTCAATCAGAGCAAGTTTTAAGAAGGGCAGAGAGAAGACTGAAGGAAATAATTTAGTGACTCAAATGAAAATAAGGTTTCCTTGCTAAGTAAGCCTTTAGCATAGGTTCAGCTTGGACAAGGCACAACCTCTGTCTTACAGTGATTACAAAAAAGGTTTGAGATCTTTGGAACACACTCTGTGAGAGAAGCATTTAAAATTCCCATAAAAGAGCTATTCTTACATTTGAACATTATTGGTCTTATTTATTCTTTACAAAAGAGAGAGAGTGAGTTATTATAAAAGCCCACTGAGTATACAACTTTATAGAAATGGCAGAGCAAAGAGAAGGGGGCAAGAAAAGTCTGTTCTTTTAGATTTGGGGCCTTGTGATGGGCCAGGGGCCATCTCAGCTATGGATGATCTGGTATTTTTCTGATCATCCAGGTGCTTTTCTTAATCTGCTTTCCACATGGCCCAAGAGAATTCTGATTCCAGTGAGGAAGCAGTAGCTCTTCAAAGGGAATGTTTCTTTTGTTGAAGAAGGAAAATGAATCTAAGGGGAGGGGAGCAGAACCAAGCCTACTGCAAAAAAGTAGGGGGCCAAAGTCTATAAAGTGTGATTTGAGGGCAAGGGTGTGCTAGTAAATGTTTAACAACCATTTCTCCAGGAAAAAGAAAACGTACATACAATACACTTTTAAGTTTACTTTGCATTATTAATATTTTTTCATAATTTCCTTAAGTTTAAATGATCAACAAAACAATAAACCAAGGCCTGCTTTGTAGAGTTTGTTGATTTCTGTGGTGTAAAAGGTCACACTGAAAATTTAGCAATTGTCTCTCCCCTCTTGAAGTTGGCTCCAGCACATTCTTGTTAGAGAACCATCAAATGTCTCCTCCTGAAGTGAAAAAGCTCCATGGCCCTCTCTTCTAGAGCCTGGAAATTCTCATTATTGAAGTCAATAATATGTTAGACAACTAATGTAGATCTCCCCCAAAGGCCCTGGTTAAAATATCAATCATTTATTTATTGTGCCAATGAATGAATTTTTCAAATTAGTTACTTGACCTCTGGGTCCTTATCAGGAAGAGTATCAAAGCATGTGGGTTTCACTGGATGGGTGTGAATGCTGAGGGTTCAAGGGCTTCAGTTGGGTCTGGGTGAGATGGGGAGGGGCTGTTTGGGCAGCTGACCAGAAAGAACAAACCTCTAGGAACTGGTTTAGCTTTATAGGGGGCAGCCCTAAACATAAACTTTGCCTACTTTTCTCAGGACCTCCCAGGAGTACAAAAGGAAAATTAATATTAGATGTCTGTGATTATTTTTCAATTACAATATTAGGTTTAAAAAGAGAGGAATAAATATTAAGTTAGAGAGGAGGGTAGTATTAAGCAATCTTTTTAGAAGGTGCTGTTTGTACGTAATACAAAATGTGCTTACTTGTCTCTGGATCCTTCTCTCTTCTAATTTTGATCCCAGGTACTTCAGTTCAATAAGGCTAGAAGAGATGATGTTGACATTCCCAGGGCTATACATAATGATACAGGTTGTGGGATGATGCAGCAGATCCAGAAGAAACACTACCCTCTGGCCATTCGGAAGGTACCTCATGTTCTAGCCATCTTGCCTCTGCTTTGTCTCTTCAACCCTAATTCTCCCTTTTCTTTCCCATGTTTCTCTTTCCTCCTTCCTCTTCCTTACCATTCCCCTTCCCTCACCCATATCCCGTCCATCCACTGTTACAAAAGGACCACAGAAACTGCTATGTGAAGAATGAATGAATGAATGAATGAAGAAACCTTATACAGTGTGTGGTCCAAAGTCCTCATTTTATAGATGGGCAAGCAAAAGCCCTAAGAAGTAAAGTATAATATAAGGAAGCAGTGGGGTATAATAAAAAACAGGGTTAGATTTGGGATAGAGGACCTGGATTTACTTTCCGTTTCTGCCACTTATTGCGTAGCTGTGTAATTTAGGACTATAAAATGGAGATAACAAAATCATGCTACCTGCCTCTGTGAGGTTGTCTTGTGGATCAAAGTGACAATGTAAGCCACAAAGGTGAGAGGAACTGTGGCTTAGTGCATAGAAAGCTGCTTGAGAAACAGAAAGATGTGGGTTCAAGTTCTGCCTCTGACACATCCTGGTATGACCCTGGGCAAATCACTTAACCTCTTAAGAGTTCTAGGCAATTTAGGGGCAGCTGGGTGAAATAGTGGATACAGCATCAGCTCTGGAGTCAGGAGAACCTGAGTTCAAATCTGACCTCAGATACTAGTTGTGTGACCCTGAGTAAGTCACTCAGCCCCAGTTGCCTTTTAAAAGATTTTATAAAGGAGTTCTAGGCAATTTTCTCGAATGATAAAGTTAGAAGATACTAATCAACATCAGTGGGAGTCTTCTAATCTAGGAATTCACTCTACTGATGAAAGCTCTAACAGCAATCCCTGTGTTCAAGTAGAATACTTGCTCAGAATACATAGTAACTTCACAGTGGCTACAGGACTCAAATCAGTTTCTGTAATTAATAAATACATAAAAGCTCCAGGAGGACAGGAGTTATGTTTGTATCTCCTGTAGTCCTCAGAATATTGCTTTGCATATAATAGGCATTTAACATATGTTCAGTACAATTACAATTAGACAAGCAGAACTTTGGCCCCATTGCCTAAAGAGTTGTGTGTTTTTGTGGTATACAAAAATTAACAGACATTGTTTTGTAACACAAGGTTCATATTATGAAATGAAATGCTCGTGAACTTGCTGAATTACATCTAAGATGTCGCCTTTTGTTTAAAACAGGAAAGGCCAATGAAGACTATTAGTCCCATGTCCAATGACATTTCATTGAAACACTTTAATGCATGTATGGCTAAAGGTAGCCCATTCTTTGGAAAGAAAAAAAAAAGACCAAGAGAGAACTATTTATATTTCATTGAATGTGATTCATCTTAGATTCATAGGAAGTTGGAGCTGGAACAGTCTTTCAATCTAACTCAGATCCTCACTTTATAGATGAAGAACCAGAAGCCCGGAAGGGCTGGACCACATTGCTTATTTGTGGCACAGTCTGGGCTAAATCCCATGCATGTCTCCAGATTCTTCTAGAGCTTTCTACTATTTTGACTGTGGTTTTAGGATCACAGACTCTAAAAGCTGGAATAGACCATAGAGTCCATACCTCTCACTTCAGAGATTAAACTGAGGGACAAGAGGTGAAGTAGTTTTTACAGGGTCACATAGGCTACAAGTAGCATGGCTAGGAGCCAGACCCAGATCATAATCCAGTGCTCTTTCCACTTCAGTATCCCACTGCCTCCCAGTCAGATGAGTTGGCTTACTTTGAAAACAGTGACTAGAAGGGGGCAAACACAACCATCAACAACCGAAAACCAAAAAACCTTTTGGGAGAGTAGAAGGCTACAACTAGTAATATACTCTGACAGTTAAGTCTCTGTGGGTCCCAGAGTGTTTTGTTACTCAGGGATTGGTAAAAGAGGTTGAGCACCATACAAAAGTTACAGTGCCTAGGATTTGGGGGAGAGTGAAGGAGTCCTCTCTGCACAAAAGGTCCTTGTTTTCTGAATCTTGACTCCTAAAATCATAGATTTAGAGCAAAAAGGAGTCTTAAAGATCTGTCAGTCTCATCCCTTCATATTGCAGATCAGGAAACTGAAGCCCAGTGAGAATAAGTATCTTTTCCAAGGTCATATGGATAACATTCAATCAAGCAATTAGCATTTATTAAATGCCTGTTTATGTGGAAGGCACTGTGGATACAAAGAAAGGCAAAAGTTATTCCCTGTATTACTTACTGTTCTATAAGAAATGATGGGCTTTTAGAAAAGCCTAGGAAGACTTTTATGAAGTGATGCAAAGTGAAATGAGCAGAAGCAGAACACTATACATGGTAACAATATTGCAGGATGATTAATTGTGAATAACTTAGCTATTCTAAACAATACAATGATCCAAGACAATTCCAAATGACTCATGATGAAAAATGTTATCCACCTTCAGAGAAAAAACAGAAGGAATCTGAATGCAGATCAAAGCATACTATTTTCCACTTTCTTCATTTTTTTTCGTCTTTTTTCCCTTTGGGTCTGTGTCTTTTTTCACTGAATGACAAATACGGTAATATGTTTTATATGATTGAATATGTATAACCTGTGCCAAATTGCTCACTGTGCAGGGAGGGAGAGGCAGGAGTAAGGGAGGGAAAGAGATAATTTGAACTCAAAATCTCATAAAGAAATTAATGTTTAAAGTTGTCTTTACATGTAACTGGGGAAAAATAAAACATTAAAAATATTCCCTGCTCTTGAGGACATTATAGTTTAATGGGTAAGACAGCTTGCATACAACTATATGCAAAGAAGCTATATACAGGATAAATTGGAAATAACATAGAGAAGGCACTAGAAATAAGAGAGATTGGGAAAGGTTTCAGAGAGAAGGCAGGGTTTTAGTCATTGCAGAGCCCATCTCTTCTGTATACAAAGGCAGTATTTCTAATTCTGAATTGTTTTCTATGTCAATATTTCAGCTGGCTAAGAGATGTTTACATTCCCTATTTTTATTTAATGCTTGGTCTTGGCTAGACAGACTAGGCACAAGAACAAGATGGAGGGTTTGCTTTTATGAGCATTTTGATATGACCAGCTCCAGTGGGTCTCCTTAGGAATTCTTACCCATCATCACCTTTCTGAGAGCCCTGACATGTTCCTGCTGACCCATCTCTGGAAACTCCCGGCTGCTTGAGGCAGCAGAGGGTGTCTGTGATGCATTGCTTCAGGCAGTGAGGAGAAACCTAGATTTCGAATCAGAGGATCTGATCTGGACTCCAATCCCAATTTTGCAACTTGCCATCTGTGCAACATTAAGCAAGTCACTTCCCCTCTGTGGACTTCAGGTTCCTCATCTTCAAAACCAGGTGGCTGGACAAAAAGACCTAAAAAGGATGCAGTGTGGGATGGTGGAAGAAGCACTGATTCTGGAGTCAAAGTTGCTGAGTTCAAATCCTTCCTCTGTATAGCAGAGGGAAAATCACAACCTCCCTGGACCTAAATGTCCTTAGTTATCAAATGAGAAGGCAGACAAGATGGCCTCTGAGGTCCCTTCTGGTTCCAGATCTGTAGCCCCTTGTAGCTCTCAATGTTGGAAGGAAGGAAGGAAGGAAGGAAGGAAGGAAGGAAGGGAAGGAAAGAAGAAGAAGAAGAAGAAGAAGAAGAAGAAGAAGAAGAAGAGAGAGAGAGAGAGAGAGAGAGAGAGAGAGAGAGAAGAAATTCATACCCTCAAATTCTGTGTGCTTGCCACAGAACTGCTAGAAAGGGATCCCAATTCCCATAAACTGCAATTGGGGCATCAATCTTATTTATTTATAGAGACCTCAAACTGAGACCTGTAATTTATAGGCAGCTCTTTGGTATTCCATAAGGCAGATCCTCCCATGCATGGCATATTTCCTAGTTGGAACTAGATCACATCAGAAGAGGCAAGAACTTTGTTTAGACTATTTAACTATTTGATAGGGCATAGTTTCACAGTACTTAGAGACTTCCAAAGGATATAAAATGATTTATGAGGTTCTAAAAGAATTCTAATTTGTATTTTATAAGTGTCATCTGCCCTTGTTGTATCTGACTCCACCTTTGTCCTGTATTATACAGTAAAGTTTCAAACCATAATGTCAGTGAGCATATTCTCAAACTTCATTTTACTATGTCATAATCTTGCCAAAATTATTAAGGGAAACTATCTCTGAAAAAATTGTTAATGTAAACTTTTCTGTTCAACTCAAGAAAAGTCATGGAGTATATTAAAAAGAGCTTCTATTTTCTTTTCCTTCTTCTTCCTTCTTTGCTTTTAAAGGCTCAAGCTGGAAACAATACCCACTCCTCCTTCAAGGCTCTCAGCGCTGCTATCAACCAACCTTCAGATGATTATCTTCTTGAAAATGCCAATAAGCTCTTTGGAGAGAAATCCTCAAGATTCAAGGAAGTAAGTGAAGTCTATACAACAGATTTCTAGTCCCCTGGAAATAGGAAAGGGAAGGGAAAAAAATGAAGCTATATAGATGTGTTTTAGGGGAAATGAATAATTGTGGCCTTCAAAAATTTTGTTCTAGTCGTGAATTTGCCTGAGAAACTTTCAACTTATTTGACTCAGTATTTTCTATGTTATTT
Source organism: Pseudocheirus occidentalis (assembly GCA_028646575.1). Lineage (NCBI taxonomy): Eukaryota > Metazoa > Chordata > Mammalia > Diprotodontia > Pseudocheiridae > Pseudocheirus > Pseudocheirus occidentalis. Next base: position 230,398,375 of record CM053594.1, on the reverse strand, counting down.
CATCCAACTGTAGGGTTAGACTAATGCAAATATATCAGATAATTTTTCAACTTTTTATACTTGAGTATTTCCAGATTATCCTATACAGTATAATATAAGGGGTAAAGAACTAGTCTTGGAGCCCAGCAGACCAGGGTTATATTTCTGCTTCTGGTACATAGGGGCTGTGGATTCTTGGATAAATCACTTAACTTTAAAATATTACTTTCTAAGTCTATGACTTGCAGGGAAGGTGCTAACCTGCTTTGTAGAGGGTATTTCCTTACCCAGGAATTTCCTAGAAGAATAAAATCACAGGTTCAGTCCCCATCCTTTGCATATAAGAATGGGTAGAGTCAATGGAGTTTCCTTTTATATTTAACTCTTAATGATATTTTCATCAATTCTATATTTTGGTATGGAAAATATCAAAATCATTAAATTATGAAAAAATTTAGATTAATAAATTCATTATGTACAAATAACAGTTTTTGTAACCATGTTATCTAGTGACTAATGTCCTGACAGAAATACTTAAGTATAATTTATTTGGAATGACTTTCTTTTGCCTTTGTTTTTATAAGCTAGGTAGAGCCTTTTACTGATATCACAGTTCTAGAAAATAAACTTGGACATCTTCATGTTTTTAATTGTAATAAATATGAGTGAAGAAAGCATAGCTTTCTCAGCCTTTGTAGTAGATGACTAGAGTTTCCCAAGGTTCTCTAAGGATGTCTTCTCCCCGTATTCCATGTTCCCTTTGGCAATGGCAGCTGGTAATTGGATACCTGTACCCAAATTGCTTTTTCTTTTGATTGTAGCCATTACACATGACAAATAGTAAGGGATGCAAGAGAAGGGCATTGTTCTCACTTAGCTCTAGCTATCCTCTCTTCCCCATACACACAGTCTCCCTTCTCTTTGATAATTTTGAGTGTCCAAGGCCGTCAATTGAGAGAAGCAGCTAGTGAAGTAGAGAGAGCACTGTGCCTGGAATCAGAAAGAACTGAGTTCAAATCCTGTTTTGGATATGTACTAGCAGTGTGACCTTATGCAAGTCACTTATCCCTTCTTTGTCTCAGTGTCCTCAATTGTAAAATGGACACAATAATACCAAGTATCTTCTAAGTTTGTTATAACATCAAATTAAATAATATATGTAAAAGTGATTAGCACAGTGCCTGAACCATATGAATATTGTTCTTGTGTTGTTGATGTTAGAGCCAAAAATAGTGGATGAGGAGGCAGCAAGAGGAAGGGGATATTTAGATTTCTAAGGGAAAAATCTCAGGAGCCAGCTTCCCAGCACACTACCTGGTTTAACTTGGTCTTTGCCATCCTCATCCCCAAACAACCTTAGTAGACATTTGTGATAGAATTCTCATAGCTCTTAACGTTGAAGACAGGTCCACAGTTTGCAATTATAATCTCTGGCCTGACCAGGTAAAAATTGTGTGAACTTTAAGATGTTCTTGCTTTTAAGGAATACCTGAGGCTTTGCAAGGAATATTACTCAGCAGAACCAGAAGCTGTAAACTTTAGAGAAGATGCAAATGAAGCTAGAAAGGAGATTAATTCCTGGGTTGAAACTCAGACAAAAGGTAAGAAAATTCTCAGAGCGATGTCTTTCCAGTTAAAAAGCTATGACTTGCTGACATTTTTATACACCGTTGAAGTTGGCCTTTACCCCTTTGACATTTAATTTAGTTCAATAGATTTCCCCCAGTAAAATGTAATTTCTTCAGAGAAAAGGGAGTTTGGTGTTTGCATTTACTCAAGCCTGGTGCCCTCCTCTTAACAGGGGCTTAATAGAAAGCAAGGAAGGAAATAAGCATTTATTAAGCACCTACTGCTATGTCAGGCACTATTCTAAGTGCTAATGTATCACTTTTATAATTGAAAAAAACTGTGTTTATAATTTAGATGTTGAATTTAGAATGTAAACTTCTTGCAAGCAAGGACTGTTTTGTTCTTTGTAGTTATTTTCCTGGCGCCTCACATAGTATCTGGCATACCGTAGGAGTTCAATGAATGCTCAGTTGATTGGTTGAATTGAAAAACAAAGACCAACCCCTATTTATGTCTTTTGGTGAATATCACAGTATAATTTTGTATTCAAAGTAGTAGTCCTCAAACATCTTCAGCTCAGGATCCCTTTGCACATTTAAGTATTAAGGACTCCAAAGAGCTTTTGATTATGTGAATTATATTTTCTCAATATTTACTGCATTAGAAATGAAAATGGATACATTTAAGGTATTCATTTATTAGTTCATTTAAAATAATAATAAACCTATTGAATGTTAACATAAACAACATGGTTATTTTTAAAGTCTATTTTCCAAAACAAAAAATAATTAGTAGGAGTTTTGCATATTTTTGAAAATCTCTTTAATGTTTGGCTTCAAAAGAAACACTTATTGTTGTTCAGTAATATCAAAGGTACTAGAGTGGTTTGTCACATCCTTCTCTAGCTCATTTGATAGATGAGGAAACTGAGGCAAACAGGGTTAAGTGATTTCCCCAGGGTCACACAGCTAGTGTCTGCAATCGCATTTGAACTCAAGTCTATCCTGACTCCAGGCCCAGTACTCTGTCCATTGTGCCACCTAGTTGCTCAGAAAGAAATACAGTTGTATTCCAAAATTTACTCCTGCATTTAAACTGTTATAATATGTTGCTTTTGATTGAAGTATAAGAAGAAAATGTGGCCCACACAGATATGTAGACAGAAAAAGGAGGAGTATTTTAATATAAAAACAACATCTCAGTATTATTATAATATGAAAATAATTTTGACCCTTTGGAACAAATTTTGCAATGAATACTTGTGTGCTTTTGGAATTTGTAAAGGACTGGGATTATTTAGCTTGGCAAAGGGAGTGTTAAAAGGTGATTTAAAAGTTTTCAAATATGGCATGATAATGATGATGATCATGATTTTCCATTTCCACTGAGGTTAGGACAAGGGAAAAAAGGTTTAAACCACACCTTGAGTGATTTAGGTGAAATATGAGGAAGGTTAATTACAAAAATAAGCTTAGAGACATTGTTTTTGAAAATTTTCTCACATAGTAAATATTTAACTCCCTGATTAGGTGATTGCTCATTAGTCATCTAAATATTTATGTTGGTGAGTTATATCTTATTTATTCCATTATAATCCCACTTCCACTGCCCTAATCCAAGTCTTTATCAGTTTGTGGCTAATAGTCTGTCTCTGACTTCGGTGACAAGAGATGAATTTTAGGAGCTAAAGACTATGCTCTTACTCCCTCCTTTGCAACCACAAAAATCTGGGGACACAACCTTCATTGTAGTTAAAGTTGTCTTTCTAAATTGGATGAAAAAATATAGCCTTAATTTTTTTTCTCATTTTATCTGGAATTTAACAAACTAAAAAACAAAACAAAACCTAGAGAACGTCTTTGGTTACACAGGTTGGGAGAAGGGTAATGTCAAAAGCTTTGCAAAATTTAAAAGTCTCTTTTGAGTTTGATTTGAATACTCAAGAGAACACAGCTAATTTATCCTCCGTTTTTAGGTTGCAAAAATTTAGCATCTACAAATTACCCAGAAAGACAAGGTTAGGTGGCTAGAATTATACACCAGAAGCTTACTATCCTTTACAAACTAACAGACAATAAATCCCTTCACTATGAAGGCAAGCCCTTAGATTCCTTTGATAATTTACCAAATAAACTATACTTGAACTAGGGCATCACTACACACAAAACTGTTGCCCGTAATTGCCCAGGTATAACACTGATCCACAAAATTCTAAGAACAATTTGTCATCCTTAATACTCAGAATTTCCAAACTATATGGAGTAAAATTCTTTCAAACCATAAAGACCCAGCAAAAGAAAACAAAACTAGGATAAAGAAAGAGGATAGTGCACGTGTCACCCTCCTAATCCTGCCATCAGATTGTCCTTTGTTTTTAGTGAGCCTAAATGAGATGAGTGTGGAAGCCAATACTCTTACTTTATTACAAAAGACAGTCATTTTAGTAACTTTCATGATAGTCCCTAAAACATTAAATACAAAATAATAGTGGCAAAAGGATGTCTTGTCCTGGAAGAATCGAGGTTTTGGGGTGGTGGGACCCCAAAACAGCAACACACAGGTCCTGCCTCAGATGAATTCGATCCAAGCCTTCTTTCAGCCAAAGATAAGGCTTATGAAAAGACCTATAGAGGATGATAGTGATTCAAAAATTGCCATATTGGCCAGACTCTTGAGGAATCTGAGGATCTGTGATGCTTGTACTGACAAGCACTTTAATGGAGGCAAGATGGATCTTATATACAGAAAACTGTGGGAACAGAGAAAGGGTCTAGATGGAATTAAAGGAGTGGTAGTCTAGGGAGTGGCAGGGTGCAGACAATGAAAGGGCAGTTAATTAACTGGGAAGGACTGATTGCCCCAGGCAAATGCCAGGGACCTGGGTCACATGGGGAGGTTCAGGGGCTTTTCCTTTTTGGGGTTCAGATCCCAGGGATGTGGTATTTTCCTTTTGGGAGTTCAGATCCCATCCTCATCAGAACCATTTCTATCTTAACTCTAGAAAAACAGATGAGAATGAGATGATAATTATGATAATTCATTAAATGTATATCCTTCTCTACAGGCAAAATTCCAGATCTGTTACCTGAGGGCTCTGTGAATGGTGATACCAGGTTGGTCCTTGTAAATGCTGTTTACTTCAAAGGAAAATGGAAAACTCCATTCCAGAGTAAAGCAAATAGACCACAGCCTTTCCGAGTGACTTTGGTATGAGAAAATATGATAAAATTTCATATCACATTATTATAACCTACTATTTGGAAATGGACCAAGGCAAATAGAGAACAACCTAGTTATTCCCTGGTTGTATCATCTTGGCTTTTCTGTTGATTCTCCTTTACTTTACTCACGTCTCCCCACACCCCATCCCTGAATTAGGTCCCCTCTCCCCACGTCTGACTGCTGAAATCCCCCAATCCCTTTCCTTCAAGGACCAGTTAGATGCCATATCCTCCTTGAAGCTAGTTGTGATCCTTCCAACGTGAAGCACTGTCTCCTTGGAGATGTAGCTTGATCTCTCTTTTGCACTTTTCTTTTTTCTTTTTGGGGGACAATTGGGGTTAAGTGACTTGTCCAAGGTCACATGGCTAGTTTTTGTGTTAAGTGTCTGAGACCAGATTTGAACTCAGGTCCTCCTGACTCCAGGGCTGGTGTTCTATTCACTGTGCTACCTAGCTGCCCCTGTCTTTTGCACTTTTCACAGGACTTGGAGATAGAAGTGGCTTTTGATAGCATTTAGTTCATTCTACAAATGTGACACTTTCTGATGTGTTGTAGCTATTTATATAAATGACTCACTGCTCCTATATAAAGACTATAACTGCCTTGAAGACAGGGTGGTATCCATTGAAAACAAAAGAAAATAAATAAAATGTACTTCTAGTACTTGTTATTTGGGCAATTAATTAAGAATATTGAACTGATTGTAATTTCAATCTTCTAAGTGGTATGCAGTAAGGGTTTACCATCAAACTAAGTAATGATAATAAATAAGATATTTTGTTTGTTCTGTGGATGTAGAAATTTGTCCCTTCTTGAACCTGGGAGTCTTGGTACAATTTCCCCATTTACCAGCTCTAATTGACTACCTCTAGTTAGACCATAGTTCTCTCGACATCTGTAATAGAATACTTCATTTACATGTCAGTCCAATTTTAGATTCTTTTTTATCAGTTTTTAAAAATGGGCACATTTTGTTTTGACACAACAAATACTGCTCAACAACACCCAGACAAATTCTCCCACAAAGAACTCACTTCATCATTACGACTAACAGCACATGTCACTTTTCATTTTTCTAGCTTTCGTTTAACACAAAGGCAAGATGTGCCTCTTGACCTCAGTCATTTGTTATCCACATAGTCATTTGTGTTTGACTGGAGTTTTCTTGTATCAATATACTGTCTTCATTTACATAGTTGTAGCCTTTGTTCATCTGGTCTTTTGACTCTGTTGTCTTCACATTTTACAATTCTTCCCAACTTCCTCAAAACTTCTAGTAAAATAGTATTCATAATAGTTACATGTTAAAATGTGTTTGCTCACTCCACAGTTTTTTTCTCAGCATTTTGTCACTACAAATAACGCTGCTGTGAATATTTCAATATTCCCATGGATCTTTTCTTACTGCCAGTAGCCTTCCTCAAGATAGAAATCCAATTTTGAAATTGTTAGGTCAAATTATATGAACAATTAAATAGCTATTGTTGCAAAATTCAATTTTTTCCCAAACTAGTTAGATTATTAATTCATAGTTTCACCAGCAATGAATTAGCATAAGTATCTTCTCACAGCCTCTCCCTCACTGAATTTTTCTATTTTTTGCCAACTTAATGGATACAAAGTGATACCTCAAAGTTGCATTAATCTGAATTCTTCATGTGACCATTGATAATTAGCAAATTTTCTTTCAAAACCTATTCAATAGCTGGTATTTATATAGCACTTCAAGATTTATAGAGAATTTTACAAATGTTTTATCTTATTTTACCTTCACAGTAACCTGGAGAGATGGAGGTTCTTATTACATTTGATGGCAGGCATTTCTAGGGAGAGGGAGGGAGAGAAGGAGAAAATGACATGATAACTTTATTAGATATTTAAAAGAAATAGCAGGTTGTATATAGTATATTGGCAGTTTCATGCACAATCATCTTTTTAATGGAAATGCTTGTTTTATTCCATAAATTTAAAATAATATAAATATCTTTTTAAAGAGAAGAGATACTGAGGTAAACAGAAGTCCAGCAGTCTGTCCACTCTAGTACCTGACCACTTGTCTATGGAAGAACATCTCTTAACTCTATAAGTTTTTATCAGGTCCCTACAGATTCTAACATCAGTCAGACTATCAGCAGAGATGTATGATGAAAAGATGTTTAATGTTACCAAGTGTTTCATTTATATGCCAGTTCTCAAAATGCTATTTCTCTTTGCTATACATTAGACTGAGCGCAAACCTGTACAGATGATGCACCTACAAGCTAAATTGCATGTTGGCTATATAAAGGAGCTGAAGTCTCAGATCCTGGAACTTCCATATGCTGGTGATGTGAGCATGTACATCCTGCTTCCTGATGAAATTGCTGACTCTTCCACTGGCTTAGAATTGGTGAGGAAATTAAGACTTTAATCATTAGTGGCTGATGTTAAAAGTACTTTTCATTCACAGAGATGTGTTAACTGTGCTACATGAAAAATATTTTATTTGAAACTCCTATCTAAAACATTAAATGAAATGCCTTGAAAAATGCTGCAAATTCCATTTTCCTGCAAAGATTACACAAGGCTATTAAATCTCATTTTCATTCCCATGATGACTAGGCTAAAATCATTTCAGGTAGAAGAAAAACATTAAAAAAAATACTAGAACTAAATGACTTTAAAAAAATGATATGCCTTGTGTTTATTTTTATTTTTGCAGCTAGAAAAAGAAATAACCTATGAAAAACTTAATGAATGGATCAAGAAAGCCACAATGGAGAGTAATGATATTCATGTTTTCTTGCCCAAGTTCAAGTTGGAAAAGAATTATGAACTCAAGTCCACCCTGCAGAACATGGGAATGAAAGATGCCTTTAACATAAGTGAAGCCAATTTTTCAGGAATGTCAGAGAGAAATGATCTCTTTCTGTCCCAAGTGTTCCACCAAGCTGTGGTGGATGTCAATGAAGAGGGGACAGAGGCAGCTGCTGGCATGGGGGGTGTCATGACAGGACGAACTGGCCATATGGGACTGCAGTTTGTGGCAGATCATCCTTTCCTTTTCTTTATCAGGCATAACAAAACCAATACTATCCTTTTCTTTGGCAGATTCTGCTCCCCTTAAAATGGAAACATTCTGTCTTTGCACAGGATCTTGTACCATGAGCAGCAAACCTCAAAACTGTTATCTAGTAATGCAAAAGCCCAGAGGTTTTTCGTCATGTTCCTGTTTCTCTGGACAAGTTTTGTAGATTAGAAATGATAAACTGCTCTAGTTGCTTTAATAGAAATGGAAAGAATGATTTGCACACTTGAACTGGATGAGCACTGGCTTGACTGTTCATTGTTAGTTTATTGTAGAATGTAGTTTTTATAGGGTTATTTATTATTTTATAATATGTTATTTTATAAATATTAATTGTCATTTATCTGAGTATAAAACTAATGAAGCCACAGTCTGATAAAAGGAAAACTGGTTTGCTAATAAATGCATTCAGTCATTATTTTCTGCAATTAATGGTTGGAAAATATCCTCCTTCATCAATTCAATTAGTGTAACTAAAATGTACAAAGAAAAAACTTTTGAAGGAAAATTAAACTATATGTTAATATGTGTGTCATATAGATTTCTAGTATCAATACAGAAATGTAACTGAAATGGCAAAGCAAATATAAATAAACAATGTCAATAAAGCTATTGTTTGTTATATTTTCATTAGACCCATGGACATTAAGAGTGTAACTTTTTATTTTCAAGTAGGCAGGCAACAAGCATTTATTAAATCCTTACTATATACCAGGCATAGGCAGCTGATGGCTCAGTGGGTAGAACACTGGTTGATAGAAGACCCAAGTTCAAATCCAACCTCAGACACAACTTCAGATTGACTGGCAAAATGAATTCAGTGACTCCACTGGAGAAGGAAATGACAAACAATTCCAGTGTCTTTGCCAAGAAAACCCCAAATGGGGTCACAAAGGGTCACACATGATTAAAAGACTGAATGATAACAAAACATGCTGACCACTGTGCTAAGTAGTGAGTTTATATAAACAAGCAAAAAAAAAAAAAAAAAGAGGGGCAGCTAGGTGGCGCAGTGAATAGAGCACTGGCCCTGGAGTCAGGAGGACCTGAGTTCAAATCCGGCCTCAGACACTTAACACAAAAGCTAGCCATGTGACCTTGGGCAAGTCACTTAACCCCAACTGCCCTCCAAAAAAAGGCAAAAAAAAGAAAAAAAAGAAAAAGAAAAAGAAAGGCAATCCTGCCTTTAGGGAGCAAACATTCTAATAAAGGGAAGAAGTATGTCTATTAGCACTGACTATGTGCTGGGCACTCTGCTAAGTGTTCTTACAAATATTGTCATATTTGATTCTTACAATGACCTTTTAAGAAAGGTGATGTTTTTATCTCCCCTTTAAAGTTCAGGAAACTGAGGCAAACTGATTAAGTGACTTGCCCAGGGTCATATAGCTAAGTGTCTCAGTCCACATTTGAACTCAGGTCTTCCTGATTTCTGCCCCAGTGTCCTATCTGTTGCACCACCACTTGCCTAAGGGAGACAACACACAAAAAACTATGTATATATAAGGCATATATATCATAAATAACAGGTGATCTCAGAGGTAAGGCATGATAATTTTGGAAAAACTAAGGAAGGACTTAGGGAAGGTGGGGATTTAATCTGTCTTGAAGACAACCAAAAAAGCTAGAAAACTAAGGTGAGGAGGGAGATCGTTAAGACATAGAGTGTGTCATGTGTGAGTGATAGCACTAGGTGGCAGTGCCCTTGATGAGGATAGGGAAGATGGGAAGAGAACAGGGCTTGGGAAGAAAGATAGTCCCTTCTTCGGACAGGCTGAGTTTGGGATACCTAGTTGCAGATATCCTATAGATTGCTGATAATAGCATAAGAGGTTGGAGAATCATCTGAGTAGTGATAATTCAATTTATGTGAGTTCATGAGATCACCAAATAATATAGTATAGAAGGAGAAGAGAAGGGGTCTCAGCACAAAGCCTTGGTGTGCGTGTGTGTGTGTGTGTGTGTGTGTGTGTGTGTGTGTGATAGTTAGCAGGCATGCCTGTGAGAAAAGTCAAGCAAAGGAGACTAAAAAGGAGCAGTCAGCCAGGCTGGAAGAGAACTAGTAGAAAAGCAGCATCACAAAAACCTCTTGAAGAGAAAGTATTCAGGAGAAGAGGGTGATTCACATTGTCACAGGTTTCCAGGTCCAGGCAAAGTACTAGGAGGAATCTGAAAAGAAAAAAGACACATTCACCTGAGGGGAGGCATGGAGGTCAGAAAAGGCTACCATATTTTCCCCCTTTAATTGTCCCATGGCTATGAGATCTGGAACTGGACAGTCTCTATGAACTGAGAATTAGTATCACAAAAAAAATATTACTATTGTGACCTAACTACAATCAATCAATCAACACTTATTAAGTACCTACTAGCACAGGCACTGTGCTAAGTCCTAGGGATACAGAATGAGACAAAAGGCACACTACAATGTAAGGGGATAACTAACTGCATAATGGTAGGGGGACATCCTCAGATATAGCTTAATAGAAGAAATGGCATATGTGAAGGGGAAAGGAGGAGAGATGAAAGAATGAGATACAATCCTGGCTCCTTCTCTCCTAGTATGTGGGTTATTTGTCTGATCTCCAATATCTGGTGGGAAGAAGAGAGGCACTTTTCACTTATGATTAATAAACTCCCACCTAATCATGCTCTCCTCATATCAGTGATTCTGAACCCCTTTAGGTAATCATATAAACCCCATTCCCCATCCCATACTACTCAATTTCTCACTCCCATCCCTCTCAACCTACCCACTCCAAAGTCCCAAACAAATGCAACCGACCCTTTCCACTGTGCCCTCTGGAATCCTTGCTCCATAGGCAATTAACCTGCATTTGTCTTAATCTTTTCCTTTAACACTCCTTTCATCTTCTATCACAAAGATCAGCCTCCCTCCTGATGGTACACTTCCCTGGTCACCCTTTCCACACTGTTTGCACTTCAATTCATTATCCTTGATGCACTGGTCAAGATGGGAGAGTAGGAATACTCCTTGCTTCCCATGGTCACTTCCAGGCCTCCTTCCCCCATGTGACTGTCAGTCATCCTTTGAGGTTCATACAAGCCATGTCTACTCCCCCAATCAAAATCTTAGTAGTCAATGTCTATAGACAATAGGATACTTTCCTTCTTTCCTTAAAGAATTCAATACCTGGCTTAAATTTCTCTCTCCTCCCAAAACTCTTGCCTTCATACTAGGGAACTTCAACATACAGGCTGGTATTCCCTTCAGCATCATAAACTCTCAGTTTCTCAACCCACTCATTTCCCATGACCTATTCCTCCACCCCACCTCAGCCACACACAAAGATGGTCATACCCTTGATATTGCCATCTCTCACAGATGCACCTTTTCCATATTCATAAACTCTGAAATTTCCTTATTTGATCACATTTTTTCAGCTTTTTTGTCTCTCCTTCTGCTTTCCCATATCATACCTTGCTATTTGTTGCCACTATGATCTCCAGTCTCTCAGCCCTTCAGTTCTCTCCCAGGGCATCATTTCTGTACTAGCTACACTCTCCTAGTTTAATTATACGCTGTCTTCTTCTTGAGTTCCTTGCACCCTTATCATTTTACCAGTTGTGCCTTGCCAGACCTCAGCCTTGGATCCCTCCCATCATCCATTGCCTTTGCTGTTCTATGTGCACTGCTGAACAAAATAGAGAAAATCATGTAACCATTACACCTGGGTCCACTCAACTGGGTCTTCAGTACTGCTAGGCAATTTATACCTTCCTAATCAACTTACTATCCCCTTCTCTACAGCAACTCTTCCAAATTTATTCATCCCACCTCAAACCTCCTGTGCTCCCTTCTCTTCATCCCCTCAGTTTAGAAACATGTCTCATATTTTACTGCAAATAATTGAGGCCATTTACTGAGAGACTCCCTCTTTTTCCCTCCTTTTCATGTCACTTCAGTCATATGCCTTGTGTCATAATTCCTTCCTTCATACCTATCCCACATAAAGAAGTGACTTATCTTTGACAAGGCCAAACCCTCCACATGCACAAAAGTGATTTCATTCCATCCAATCTTCTCCAGAAAAGTATCCCTTTGATTATCACCATTGTCTTACTTATCTTCAATCTCTCCCTGTCTGCCAGCTGTTTCTTTGCTACCTACAAACATGACCGTGTTTACCCTAACTAGAAAAAGTCCGACTTGATCCATCCTAATGAATATTGGTGCAAAAATTTTAAATTAAATACTAGCAAGGAGATTGTAGTCATGACCTGGTTAGATTTATAACCAGAATGAAAAGCTGATTCAATGGTAGGAAAACAATAAGTATAATTTGACCATGACGATTATAAATACAAAAAAAAATCATATGACTATGTCAATGGATGCAGAAAAAAGTTTTTAACAAAATACAATAACCATTTCCATTAAAATCCTAGAAAATATAGGAATAAATGGAGTTTTTCTTAAAATGATAAGTAGTATTTATCTAAAAACAATAGCAAGCATCATCTGTGATTGGAATAAACTAGAAGCCTTTTTGATAAGACCAAGGATGAAGTAAAGCTATCCATTATCAACATTATTATTCATTATTATGCCAAAAGGCTACTTACAGCAATAAGACAAGAAAAAGCAACTAAAAGAATAAGTTTACTCAATGAGGAAATAAAATCATCACTTTTTATAGATAATATGATGGCATACTTAGAAACCCTAGAGAGTAAACAATGAATAATTTAGCAAATTTACAGGACATAAAATAAGCCCACGCAAATCATCAGAATTTTTGTTTATTATCAACAAAACCCAGCAGGAAGAGATAGAAAGAAATTTCACTTAAAATTGCTACAAACAGTACAAAATGCTTGAAAGCCTACTTGCTACCCCCCCCCAGGAACTATATGAATGTAACTATAAAAACATTTCACACAAATAAAGATTGATCTAAACTACTAGAAAAATATTCATAGCTTATGGGGAGGCTGAACCAACACAATAAAAATGACAAAACTATCTAAATTAATTTACTAATTCGATACCATAGCAATATCAAGCTACCAAAATGTTACTTGGTAGATCTAACACAACAATTTCATACAAAGAAATATAAGGTCAAAACTATCAAGGGAACAATGGGGGAAAAAAGCAAAGTGAGGTGGCCTACTAGTGCCTGATCTCAAACTATATAACAAAGTAGCAATCAGGATAGTTGGATACTAGATAAGAAATAAAGTGGTTGATCAGTGAAATAAATTAGGTTCACAATTCGTTGTTGTTCAGTAGTATCTGACTCTTCATGACCCTTTTTTAGCTTTTCTTGGCAAAGATACTGGAGTAACTTGCCATGTTGTAAAGCTACATATGAGCAACTTTCCAGAGGGCTGTTGCTGTGAGCAGCTAGAGCAAAACATTGACAGAAAATCAAGGCTTGGCATTCACAATGTTACAACTTATCACAGAAAAACAAAATACAGCATTTGCCATGTCACAACTAACAACTTATCACTAAAATTGCCATATAGTTTTCACCAAAGTGGTCATACAGTTTTCAACAAGGTACAACCATTTAGTAATGTAATCATCTAGTAACTCATTCAATCATCTTTAATTCAATCAGTTTTAAGGAGTAGAGCCTCCTTAATCCTTGGCTCCCTTATTTAGGGGACACAAAGTACAATAGTTAAAATTCTCCACCCATGGGGTGCAATTAGGTTACAATATCAGTCACTACTCAGTACTCACTTAAGGCGTGGTGGAAAATACACAGGCCATTCACCCCTAGGTCACAAGTAAGTTACAATTTTATCAGTCACTACTCAGTATCCATTGAGAGGTTTTTCATCTTGACTTAAGGCAGATAGCTCCTGCCTGAATCTACCAAACTGTCTCCTAGGTTTAAAGGCAGATAGCTCCTAGCTCCTCATCCAGCTCTCCATGCAGTTCCCACTCCACATTGAAGCTCACAGTGTCCAGTTCATCTCAAATCCTTCACAGTCTCTGTTCCTGAGAAGAGAAAACTTAACAAAGCTACAAAGTACCAACACCATAGTCATGCTTCCTCTAGTAGCTCCAGCTGGTCCTCAGAAGTCCTCAGCAACTCCAGCTGGCCCTCAGAAGTCTCCAATAGCTTCATTCTCAAAATCAAAATCACTTTCTCCGTGGAAGTTCCAGTCCGGCGACAGCAGCCCAGCCTTCAGATGCTTGCTGAGAGAAATCCTCTCTCTCTCCAGCAGCAGCTGCTCTGCCTCCAGATGCTAGTCCCAAGAAGTTCTGACTGTCCAGCTTGTGTTCTTCCTCATATATGGTATTAGCTTCTCCATGTTCAGCCCCTTCCTGTTACATCAGCAACAGGGGTTCATATCTTCTGTTTCTTTAACTGAGGCTTAATTTGAAACTAGGCGCTAGTACCTCTCAGCTTAGCAATACAAAGGGATCTTCAAATTTCATTGCTCTTACACATGTCTTTCTCCTACTCATTTTATAGACGAGGAAATGAGGCAAACAGGGTTAAGTGACTTGCCCAGGGTCACACAGCTAGTAAATGTCTGAGACCAACTTTGAACTCAGAAAGATAAGTCTTCCTGACTTCAGGCCTGGCACTGTATCCATTGCTCCACCTAGCTCCTCATCTCATAGCATAAACCATAAAATATTATGAAAATTGTTTTGGCCTCCGAATATACCATCATGTCATCTACAAAGAGTGATAGTTTTGTTTCCTCATTGCCTATTCTAATCCCTTCAACTTCTTTTTTCTTCTCTTACTGCTATAGTTAGTATTTCTAGTATATTATTGAATAATATAACATTCCTCATCCTTGTTTCACCTGTGATCTCATTGGGAAGATCTTAGCTTATCCTCATTACTGGTCATCTATGAGCTTTAAAGTGAAATGGGTTTAAGGTTTGGTGAAAAAAAGAAAGAAAGAAAGAAAGAAAGAAAGAAAGAAAGAAAGAAAGAAAGAAAGAAAGAAAGAAAGAAAGAAAGAAAGAAAGAAAGAAAGAAAGAAAGAAAGGAAGGAAGGAAGGAAGAAAGAAAGAAAGGAAGAAAGGAAGAAAGAAAGAAAGAAAGAGGAAGAAAAAAAGAAAGAGGGAAGGAGGGAGGGAAAGAAAGAAGGAAGGAGGGAGGGAAAGAAAGAAGGAAAGAAAGGAAGGAAAGAAAGGAAGCAAGGAAGCAAGGAAAGAAAGGAAGCAAGGAAGGAGGGAAGGAAGGAATCTAGTCAGCAAATACCAAGTTAATTGGGAAGCTTCTGGCCACCAAAATTTACCTTCCTTTGGAGAGGAGAAGGAGAGAGAGAAGGCAAGCTGAGTTGCCCAGCTGGCTGGGTCTCCATTCAGGTAGCTTGAACTACTTACAACCACGACATCAGGGAAATGACTTGGAGTTGACTTAGATCTGAGTGAGGGAGGACTGTGCAAGATCACCAGCCTCACTTTCTCCTCCAGAGCCAGGGTCTAGTTGCCAGATACTCATCCTGATGACTAGAGATGCCCCAGGATGCAATGGGAGACCCTAAGGCTTTTTCAGGTTCTTTGAGTGAGGTTATCCCTATTCGGTGAATAGGCATCTTTAAGAAGTAAGCCAAGAGATGGCCCCTTTAATTTACAAAAAAAAAAAAAATCAAACTGGGAGAGGTCCCTGCCCAAACATCACTTAATGGCTATATTTTGGGCCTTCCTGGCTCAGAGAGAATGTCAAGTTGCTCTTTTGACAAACAGCCTTGAAGATCTTCCCCTCCCAGTATGACTTGTAATTTTTTAATTAAAGGGGCCATCCCTTGACTCACTTTTTTTTTGAGGGGGGAAGGCAAGGCAATTGGGATTACGTGACTTGCCCAAGATCACAGAGCTAGTAAATGTATCAAGTTTCTGAGGCCAAATTTGAATTCAGGTCCTCCTGACTCCAGGGCTGGTACTCTCTATTCACTGTGCCACCTAGCTGCCCCTGACTCACTTCTTTTGAAGAACTAGTGAATGTAATTTAAAAAAGATTGTTGACCTCTTAAATAGCTATCTTTCCTAGTAAAGCAGATCTAAGAACCTGTCCTAGCAGTCATCCTGGTACACCAGTGTGGTTGCTACTGCACATGGTCCTCTTAGAAAATGAAGGACAAACACAACAACAATTACAGATAATGCTTGTTGATGATTTAAAATAGATACTACTTATCATTTTAAGGAAAACTCCATTTATTCTTATCCCCTCCAGTAGTTTTAAAAGGAATGGGTGTTGTATTTTGTCAGAAGCTTTTTCTGCATCTATTGAAATAATCATGTAATTTCTGTTTGTTTTGTTATTGATAATTTTCTCAATATTGAACCAGTCCTGCATTCCTGGTGACAGCGAATTATCTTGGTGATAAAGTGCTATAATCTCCTTGCTAATATTTTATTTTAAATTTTTGCAGTAATGTTCATTAGGGATATTGGTCTATAATTTTCTTTCTCTGTTTTGGCTCTTTCTGATTTAGGTATCAGCACCCTGTTTGCAACATAAAGGGAATTTGGAAGACTTCCTCCACCTATTTTCCCAAATAGTCTAGGATGAAGAGAGGGCTATGGGCTGGAGCAGCAAGGGAATGAGACTGAATGGATTGCCTTTCCTCTCTGCTGTCTCTGTTCCCCATCAACTCTGTGGAGGTCAGAGTTAAGACCAAGTCCCTGTGGGCAGCTTGAGGGACCAGGGGAAGGGATCAGAGACCTCCCTCTGGCTGGCTAGGCATGGGGATAGAGGCCCCAATAGCCACAGTCTGAGTTAGCAAACTGTAGCAGAACAGAGGAGAAGGGGAGGCAGGGCCACGGAGAGCATCATTCGCTGTGGGTCGAGGGGTGTGGGAAGCACCCTACAGGACAAGAAGCTAGGAATGCTGGAGTAAGAGCCTTCCCTGGAACCACCACTGTCTCCGCCTGAGAGCTAGGGCCTCAAAACAGCCCATGTTTGGAGAAAAGGAGCAGGGTGCAGCAAGAGAGACCTGAGGCAGGTGTAACTCCTGGGCAACCAGACTGGTGGGCTCACAGGGGCCTGAGGAGTGAGCTGCTCCTAGGAGAGGAGGAAGCTTGAGTTTTCTCCAAGCCCCTGGAGAGAGCAGTCCTGGCTCAAGGGGAAAGGGAGAAGAGTTAAGGGAACCACAGCCTTCTCTGGGGCCAGCTCCAGTTCCCTGCTCCCTTCCTGGGAGGGCAAGGGTTTGGGAACCCTTAGTGCAAATCCATGAGGGCCACTCAGGCCACTCAGTTACGGAGGGAGGCGGCGACTGAGGGGGCCTCACGGGAGACTCCTCCACCCCCTTCTCGGCCACCACCGCTGTCCTCAGTACAGCTGCTTCTCGTAAGAATGGAGGCCATGGACGCCGCCTTCTATCTGAGCTGACGTTGTCGGCTTCTCAATCTTGAGCTCTCCAGAATACATCATGGATCACAGGACAGAGAGACTCCGGGCACCGATACCCTGGCAGTCATGCTGGATGCCAGCGATGAGGTAGGGCACAAACTTGAATGGAGCCCGCGACAACCTACGCAACCTTCTCCTTGTCCTCCTCACTGAAGTATCTCTGCTGGCTGCTACTGCTCTTTTCCATAGCATCCAGAGAACCCATGCCCCTGTATTTCTTGAGCCGCACCTCATCAGAAAAGAAGTACTCACCAGGGGCTTCCGTCGTAGCTGCCAGCAGGGAGCCCATCATCACTGTGTAGGCTCCAAGGGCCAGAGCCTTGACCACATGCCCCACCATCTGAATCCCACCATTGGCAATGACCGGGACTCCAAAGCGACAGGCTTATTCCGCCACCTGGTATGCAGCAGTGCCCTGAGGCCGGCCACATGCCATCACTTCCTCGGTGATGCAGCTGGAGCCACACCCCATGCCCACTCGAAGCCCATCCACACTCTCATCGATCAGGTTCTTGGCCTGTGCTGCCGTTCCCACATTCCCACCAATCACCTGCGGTTGGGGGTACTTCTGCTTGATGCAGTGCACCACAGGGATCTGATACACCGAATTACCTTGAGATGAGTCCAGTGCAATGACAGCGGCACCCGCCTGCGTAAGCAAGTCCAGGCAGTATTTGTCTCCCGGGTGCCCACAGCGGCTCCACAGAGCAACTGCTTGTGGGCATCTTTGGAGGCCAGAGGATAATCCCAGTTCCTCTTCAGGTCAGTCCGAGCAATGATGGCTACCATCACTGTCATTAACAATGGGCAGCTTTCCTTTCTTGCTGCGCTGCAGGATCTCATTGGCTTCTCTCAATGTCACACCTGCCGGAGCCACTACCAAATCGTTCTGACTTGTCATTACCTCACCTCGCATAATCCTTCTCCGCAAGGAAGTCTATATCACGGGAAGTCGTGATGCCCACTAGCTTGCTGTCCATGGTGCCTGTCTCGGTTATGGGGATGCCTGAGAAACCATGCCGCATCTTGACCCCACTGTGTGTGAGGGACTCAACACCAATGGATCTGTGATAAAGACCTTTTCAAATTTCTTGACCTTGCACACTTCATTGGCCTGGAACTCAGGAGTACAACTATGGCAGATGAAACCAATGTCACCCATTAGAGTCATTGCAGTGGCCACATCAGTTTCAGTTACAGTACCCATAGGGGATGAGATCAATGGTATCTTCAGAGTGATTTTCAGAGTTAGAGAGGAAGTAAAATTCCACCTCATCAGCCGTGCAGTCTATGAATCCTGGCAGGATCAGGAAATCATTGTAGGTGAGGCCGTCGTCAATGGTGAAGAGTTGTTGAGCCGTGAGCCGGTCCTCGGTCACGTAGCCGGTGCCGCCGCTCCTCAGGTAGTAGGCTACGCTCTCAGGTTAGTAGCCGGCCTGCAGCAGTGGTCTCATGTCCTGGGTGCTGCCCACTGCTCAACTTCTTTTTCTAAAATATAATTTTTAAAGCATTTTATTTTCTCTTTTGTTAATCTGGTCAGTTTATATTTTTGTAAATATTCATCCATTTCAATTAGATTGTCAGATTTATTGACATACAATTGGGCAAAATAGCTGCTAATTATTGCTTTAATTTCCTCTTCACTGGTTGTGAAGATACTCTTTTTTTTTTAATACCAGTAATTTGACTTTCTTCTTTTTTTATGTGAAATTAATCAAAGGTTTTATCTACCTTATTTTTTTTTCATAAAACCAACTCTCATCCTTATTTATTCAATAGTTTTCTTACTTTCATTTTATTAATCTCCCCTTTGATTTTCAGGATCTCCAATGTGGTGTTCAACTGGGGATTCTAGGTGCATGCCCAATTCATTGATCTGCTCTTTCTTTATTTTACTGATGTAAACATTTAGAGATATAAATTTCCTCCTAAGTATTGCTTTGGCTGCATACCATAAATTTTGCTATATTGTCTCATTATTGTCATTCTCTTTGATGAAATTATTTATTGTTTCTATGACTTGTTCTTTGACCCACTTTATCTAATTTTATCTATTAATTAAATTAATTAACTACTCTATTAATCTATTTAATCTAATCTTTAAGATTAGATTATTTAGTTTCCAAACAACTTTTAATATATGTTTCCATGGCTATTTTTGGGACATAATTTTTACTGTATTATTGTTTGAAAAGGATGCATTTAATATTCTGCTCCTCTGCATTTGATTGAGTTTTTTATGCCCTTATATGTAGTCAGTTTTTGTGTAGGTGTGATGTTCATTCCTTTCTATCCCCATTTTCTCCATACATCTACCATATCTAACATTACTAAAATTCTATTCATGGAGGCACACATGCCTCCTGGCTTTGACGGCCACAAATCTCAGCTGCTCCTGCGGCGACGAGAAAGCAGCCAACATGGCGGGCAGAGTGGGCCGGTTCCTGAAGGAGGCCTGGGCCAAGGAGCCAGTGCTGACCTCATCCTTTGCCATCAGCACCCTGGTGTTGTTTGTACCCCAACTGAGCCCTTACATCAAGTACGCTGGCATGATCAACCTCGTGACCCTCTACAACTACCTTCTTCCCCTCCGAGATGATGGCAACATGCCCGACGTGCCCAGCCACCCCCAGGATTCCCAGGGGCCATCCCTCCAGTGGCTGAAGAGCCTGCGAACCCTCCACTTGCTCCCACCCCCCAATAAACACTGCCTTCTCCTGGAAAAAATTCTATTCATCTTCTTAACTTCTTTCTTGTTTATCTTCTTTTGAGAGGAGAGAGTTGAATTCCTCCACTATTCCAGCTTTACTATTTCCTTCTATTAACTCATTTAACTTCTCCTTTAGAAATTTGGATACTATACCAATTGGTGCATATATGTTCAGTATTGATGTTGTTTATATGCTTATACACCATACTACATGTTTACATACTATACTACATGCTTGTATATTAAACATATATGTTTAATGTTGATATTACTTCATTGTCTTTTAGCAAGATGTAGTTTCCTTCCCTGTTGCTTTTGATTAGATCCATTTTTGCTTTTGCTTTGTCTGAGATCACAATTGCTATTCCAGCTTTTTTACTTCAGCTGAAGCATAATATATTCTGCTCCAGTCTTTTACCTTTGTTCTTTGTGTCTCTGTTTCAAATGTGTTTCTTGTAAACAACTTATTGTAGAATTCTATTTTTAATCCACTCTGCTATATGCTTCTGTTTTATGGGAAAGTTCATGTAATTAACATTCACAGTTATGATTACTAACTGTATTTCCCTCCATCCTATTTTCCCTTGTTTATTCTCTCTCTCTGTCTCTCTCTCTGTCTCTCTCTCTCTCTCTCTCTCTCCCTTTTTTCTTTCTCCCTTTTCCCCTCTCCCTCTTCCGCTCTTTCTCCCTCTTTTTTTTACCCTGTCCCTCCTTACCCCTTCTACTCCTACTTCCCTAACGGATAAGATAGATTTCTATACACAACTGAGTGTGTATGTTATTCTCTCTTTGATCCAAATTCATTCAAATCCAATGAGAATAAGGTTCAAACAATGTTCAACCCTTCCCTTCTTTCCCTCTACTATACTTGGTCTTTTGTACATCTTCATGTGGTACAATTTACCCAATTTTGCCTCCCCCTTCCCTCTCCTAACAGTACAATCCTCTTTTTCAACCCTTAATTTTTAAAAATATCTTTATATTAAAGTCAGTTTATACCCACATCCTATCTATGTATAGTCCTTCTAATTGCCTTAACTGATACAGGTGTTAAGAGTTACAAATATCATCTTCCCACGTAGGGATACAAACAGTTTAACCTTATTGAATTTGTTTTGTTTTGTTTTCTTTCTTGTTAACCTTTTCATTCTTCTCTTTGAGTCTTGAATTTGAAAACCAAATTTTCCATTCTGCTCTGGTCTTTTCATCAGGAAAGTTTGGAAATCTCCTATTTCATTAAATGTCCATTTTTTTTCCTCTAAAAGATTATGCTCAATTTTGCTGGTTAGTTGATTCTTGGTTGTAATTCAAGCTCCTTGACTTTCTATATTATCATATTCCAAGCCCTTCCATCCTTTAATGTAGAAGCTGGTAAATCTTTTGTAATCCTGACTATGGCTCCTTGATATTTGAATTATTTCTTTCTGGATGCTTGCAGTATTTTCTCCCTAACCTGATAACTCCAGAATTTGGGTACAAGATATTCCTTGCAATTTTCATTTCAAAATATCTTTAAGGAGATTCTTTCATCTTGGATATCATCTAGGATATCAAGGTAGTTTTCCTTGGCAATGTCTTGAAAGATATTGTCAAGCCCTTTTGTTTTATCATGACTTTTAGATAGTCCAATACTTCTTAAATAATCTCTCCTTGATCTATTTTCCAGGTCAGTTGTTTTTCCAATGAGTATTCTACATTTTCTTCTATTTTTTAATTCTTTTGATTTTGTTTGATTGATTCTTGATGTCTCATAGAGTCATTAGCTTCCACATGCCCAATTCTAATTTTTAAGGAAATATTTTCTTCAGTTAACTTTTGTACCTCCTTTTCCATTTGTCTGATTCTACTTTTAAAGTTGTTTTCTTCAGTGGATTTTTGTATCTCCTTTTCCATTTGATCATTTCTACTTTTTAAGGAGTTGTTTTCATTTTTCAAGCTGTTAATTCTTCTTTCATGATTCCCTTGCATCACTTTAATTTCTTTTCCCAAGTTTTCTTATATCTCTCTTATTTGATTTTTAAAAGCCTTTTTGATTTTCCAAGAGGACCTTTGAGCTTGAGACCAATTCATATTCCTCTTTGAAACTTTGCATATACATATTTTGATGTTGATGTCCTCTTTTGAATTTGTATTTTGATCTTCCCTGTTACCATGGTAGTTTCTATTGGGAGGGTTTTTGTTATTGTTGTTCGCTCATTTTCCAATTTATTTCATGATGCTTTAAAGTCTCTGCTCCTGGGCACAGTGGGCACTGTCCCAAGTTTCTTGGGCAGGGAGCCAGAGGCCTGGCTTTCTATGCCAGGGCTTCTGGGGCTGGAGGCTTATGCACTGTGCTAGGATGGCACAGTGTTAGAGGTTGTGTTAGAGGTTCTGGGGCTGTCAGTTTGTCTGACGTGCTGGGACTGGAGGTCTCACAGATGACCTGCTGTGCCAATGGTCTGCTGAGCCAGGACTGCAGTTGCTGATGCATACTGTGGCTTATAGTCTCCTAATGGCTTGCCCAGACACTGCCTGCACTGTATTGTATTTCCCTTTTACCAAAGTGAGAAAAACCTTTCCTATAGTCCTCCTAAGTTATCTTGGGCTAGAAAATTGTTTAACCCAATCTTTTTGTGGGTTCTGTTGCTCCAGGATTCATTTAAAGGCTTGATTCAAAGGGAACTGTTTAAAGTTGTTTTGAGGGGTAGATCAGGCAACTTCTTGGCTTTTCTCTGCCATCTTGGCAGTCCTTCACTTTCATTATTTTTCTTGTTTTTTTCTCAAACATAGCTAATGTGAAAATATGTTTTGTAGGTTTCATATGTATATAGATATCATATTTCCTATCTTATAAATGGATGGGGAAGGGGCTGGAAGGATAGAGGGAGTTTGGAATTGAAAATAAAAATAAAATTAAAAATCCAAATCATACAATATAGAGAGAATAGAGTAAAAATGAATTTCAGATGGATTAATTATTATTATTTTGAAAACTATATAAATGCTAGCTGCAATTGTTGTCATCATCATTATTGTTAGGGACTCAGTGCAGATCATTTAACATTTAATGCCCCAGGCACCTGACTAAAACTTAAAGTTGCAGATAAATTGCTGTTCTATTCAAGTTAGAGTTTACATAAGCAGAATATCTCTGCATTGATAAAATCACAAACTTAAAAAAAATTATACATTTTCCCACTTCTTCGAGGAGTCATTGAAAATATTTGAAACTGGGGCGGAGTCAAGATGGCAGTGTAGAAGCAGCAAAGCACCACAGCTCCCACACAAACATGCTAAAAACTCATAAAATGGGACTCTAAACAGATTTTCAAGCTCCAAAACTCTCCAAAAGACAGAAAGCACATCTGTTGCTACAGGAAGCTCAGTAGGTGGGGCTCTTCGCTGCGAAACCCCGGCTGGGTCAGGCCCTGGGGCAGTTGGGCGGAGCTGAGTTTATAGGAGAGCAGATCAGCTGCACTGGAGGCACAGTTACCACATTTATCAGGCCAGAAGAAAAAAAGGCTAAGAGAAAGGTCAGTGGATTTTGCTAAATCAGGAGGAGAAGAGCGGGTCCAGCAAAACTGTTTCCAGGGCAAGGAAGCAGTGGGAGGTGGCTGTAGCAGCAGGAATGGCTGACAGCAGCAGCGGCCTCCACTGGGCTGCTTCAGAGCCCTCAGCCCTGCAGATAGCAGGGGGGCTGAGGCGACTGATCAGGGATAAGAGCTCTTGCGTTGAGCGTCCTGGATCTAGATCATGATCTTGAGTGGTGGTCCTGGGGTGCGCTTTCAGTGAGCCAAAGCTGAGGAGGGGGCTGCAGCATCCCACTAATAGCTCTGGCAGCTGTGAAGACCCCAGTGATTTGGGACAAAGCTTTTCCCCTCCAGGAAGCAGAGTTCCACAGAGCTAAAAAACCAAGCAATTAATAGACTGGCCAACATGAGGAAAAGGAGGCAAAGTAAGAACACCAATAAAACTTTAGAATCCTTTTTTGTGGACAAAAAAGACCAAAGCATGGAGCGGGAGGAAGACAACTCAGTCAGAACTCCATCACCAAATGCTTCCAAGACACTGGAAGAATGCCTACTAGCTATGGATCGACTTAGACAGGATTTTGAAAACCAACTAAGAGAAGTGGAGGAAAAATTGGAAAGAGAAATGAGAATAATGCGAGAAAGCCATGAAAAGAGAGTCAA
>CM053594.1:230325331-230373794 GCA_028646575.1 Pseudocheirus occidentalis | reverse complement strand
TCTGGTTTTGGGACTCAGTGTTACGGTTTCTGAATAAAGACCTTGGTTCTGCCTTCCATGTGGAGAGTTTGCTACATTTTGTGATCCAAAACTATACCAGCATATTCATAACCATCATGGGTGTTGTGAATATCTCATTACTGATACGGGGGGGTGGGTTAGGAAGGAGGGATATATAATCAGCCTCTCACAATATGCCCACTGTGGAGATGTTCTGTGTAATTGCATATGTACAGCCTATATTGAATTGTTTGTCCTTCCAATGGGGTGGGTAACAAGGGAGGAACTGAGGGAATCTAGAATTTAAGGCTCTACAATAAAATGTTAAGGAAAAAATGTGTATATATGTATATGTGTATATATATGCATATATATATATATAAAAATTATTATCATTAATTACATGCAACTGGGAATTAAGATATACAGGTACTCGGGTAAGGAGACCCTCCCTGCCCTATCAGAAAGTAAGAAGAGCATTGGGGGAGGAGATAGAAGAGAGCAGATTGGGGGAGGGGCTTTACAGTGGGATCGCTGTTTTGGGGATGGGGTGGGGGAAAGATGAGGAGAAAATTCTATAACTCAGAATATGGTGGAAATGAACGGTGTAAACAAGAAAATAAATAAAATAATTAATTTTTAAAAGTAAGCTACACCTACATTGAGGGACTATTTGCGGAGGTTATTGTAAGGGAATAAATAGGTTTTCACAAGTATTATTTCACAACAGACCATATTTTGACCATCACGCAAAGGACTGAAAGACAGAGAATACACAATTCCATTGAGAAAAGTATTTGTTGACTGTAAAAATGTACTTGGTTCAATATAGCAAGATAGCATCTTAAAGACTTCCAACCAATAACGTGTCTCCCAAAAACTTATTAGAATCACACAACATTCCTTGAAAGACAGAGCAACAGAGATAACCTTGTTGGACAACTTCCAACTACTAAAATCAAGTGATGTATATATAAAATAAGGATTTGTATGCTCACCAAATATATTCATCGCTATCATGGAGGATGTCCTGCCCCAAGTCCAGGTCCATATAAATGATGTAAAGATTCTCGGTTGTGAATAACATTGTACTGAATTCCTTATGCTGTCATGCTTTTGTTGTTGCCATTTTTCAGTTGAGGTTTTTTTTTTGGTAGAAATACTGGCGTGACTTGCCCATGGTCACACATCTAGTCAGTGTCTGAGGCCAGATTTGAACCGTGGAAGATAAATGTTACCGACTCCAAGCTCAGCACTCTATCTACTTTAACACCTAGATGCCTCTCTGGAATGCTTTAGAACTTTCCAAATCAGAGTAATAATTGTTCAAAAGAGTATGACTTAACTTTCCAAATAAGTAAAACCAAGTGGATGAAGAATTCTTATTGTTCAAATGATGATATGCATTTGGATCAATAAGCAATATGCCTCTCAGTACAAAATTCTTAGTCAGACATTAAAAATGTGTAATGAATTGTCCTGGGAATTGAACAAGAGAGTGGTAAGGCTGTATTACCTTTGGAAATATTTCCAATTCTTTTAATGAGTTCATTTTTCAGTGATATTTTGTAGATAGGAATCATAAAATATAATCTCCCAAAGAATGAACTTGAGGATCATCCAAAAGGGTGAAATAGGAGTGAAAGGTCAGCCTGAGTAAAGTGCAGCACACTCTGAAGTAAGGATTATTCAGAAGTAGTGTAAAAGATGTAATTTGTAAAAAAAAAATAGTCTTGGCACATGGCAAGAGTAAATGAAAATAAGCAAGCCTACCACATGCCAAGGAGATCAGGATGCTAAAGAATGACCGTTTGTCATATAGAAACCTCCCTGCCTCCTACTTACTTCTTTGACTCCTAGGAAGTTTTGTCCTGCCTTTCAGGCAGGTAGAGAGGTCTGGCATGACTTATCAGCGATACCCTCCCATGCTAAGGGAATATGCTTAGGAAGAGAACTTGCTGTGCATCCTGGAGAGATGAAACCATGAGAGGGACAGGAGCATAAAGAATGTGAATGTCAGAAGCAGTGGCAAGTGGCAGCAAACATGAAGGTTAAGTGTACCACGATCCTGGAGGCTGAAGCAGTATGATCAAGTCATAGAGGAGACATGGGGCGCACAATTCTGGTGCTGGAATCTGGTAGAACCTGACATCAGAGTTAATGATTCTTTATTTTTTAGAGGCCTTACTTTCTAGGTCAACCTTTGTTATCTACCTTTCATCATTTACATTTTTGCTTTGATTCCACAGCCCGAAATTATGATCAAAGGTGCTAGCCATCCACAATGCTAATCTGTGTGTTACTGTTGAAATGGATCTGAGATGTAACCACTGAGAAGCCTCTCAAAAAGAGAAACATTTTACAAAAAAAACATTCAAAATTGTAGTATTGTGCCAGAGAAGGTCATCTGGTTGTGAGCTCAGAGTTACAGAATTGTTACTTTTCTGTCTTTCTGTCTCTCTGTCTCTCTGTCTCTCTCTGTCTCTCTGTCTCTCTCGTCCTTACTTTCCAACTTCCCAGGTCAAAGAGATTTCTTATAACAGAGTTCCCCTAGGTCAAGGATTCCTCATGGTATACTTGTTAATATGTGCACACATATAATTTATATACACATTTATATGTGTATACATAAATACATATATGTATATAACTGTTTCAATATCATTGATTTTCTTTTTAATTTTATGTATTTTATTTTATGAGTTTAAAAATATTATTCTGAGCAGTCAATAAAGCTCTCCAGATTACCAAAGGAGATCCTGAACAACAACAAAGAGAATCCCTCATCTAGGCAATGAATCAGTGATGGCAAGCATAATGAAGGGGACTGGCAGTCACTGTTCTAGCCTCTGACATTTCCACCCCATATTCAAAATCCTCATTTGAGAGGAAAGTCTCCCTCCTGAGAGAGAAGAACATAAGGGATGGCTGGAGAGAAAGACATCCTCAAGCAGCCAAATCAATCCATTAAATATGTTGGAGATGAATGAGATTGACTGACATGCCTGCTAACTTTGTAGTATCAGATAACTACTGATAAGTAATATTCAGCAATTATGTAGAACTTCATGATTTACAAAACTCTACTTAAAAATTATGCCATTGGACTATGATCAGTATTTGACTGTACCTTGTAGATCTGTTTGAAAGGGACAACCAATCTCTCTAACCCATTTTACTGAAATATTACTGAAACAGCCAACATTTTATAAATAAAGGGAATTCGTGACCTTCAGTCTTCTTTTCTATCCAGGCATTTATATGTTTTCTGGACCCCTCTGGGGTCTTAACAAAGGAAAGTTCTCCAAGCTCCACGCTACAGAAGTTTTGGCAAGCTTCTTTAAATGTCTATGAAGAGAGAAATATAAAACAACATCCTTACAAACCTGTCACACAGATTAAGACTTTGAAAATGATTGTATACTTTTGAGGAAACAAATTAGTTCAGGTTCTAGGCCCTCATTGGAAACACTACACATATATTCCTCTTCCTTTAAAATAACAATGCACAGAGATGGATATGCCATACATAGTCAAGAAAAGATAAAATGTACCATGGAAATGATTTTTTAATTCAGTTTTTAAATTATCACATATTCAATTTGAGTAAAATTTTACCAGGATGCTCATGTTATTGAGGGCCTTTAACCCTTCCTCCTCACAACCTAATTTCATTTCCTGTTTTTTTTATTACTTAGTCAATTCAGTTTACTGAGAGAAAATCATAAGTCTTTTTTCCAAGAGCTTTATTCGAAGTTCTCAGTGAGTACTAGGTACTGGAATCATTCACTTCAGTGAAAAGTGCCTGAAGAAGTGGGATGTCCCCACTTCTGTTTAAAGAAAATACCTATTAAAAAAAGGGAAGCAAATGAAAATCCTTTTTCGTCCACTTCTCTTATATGTTTTTCAAAGTCCCTTTTCAGTTGATCTATAGCTTTTAGGAATTCTTCGAGTGTCTTGGAAGCATTTGGTATGGGAGTTCTGACTGTGTTGTCTCCCTCCCGCTCCATGCTTTGATCCTTTTTGTCTGCAAAAAAGGATTCTAGAGTTTTATTGCTGTTTTTACTTTGCTTCCTTTTCCTCATGTTGGCCAGTCAATTAATTGCTTGAATTTTTTAGCTCTGTGGAACTCCTCTTCCAGGGGGGAAAGCTCAGTCTCAAATCACTGGGGATTTCACAGCTGCCAGAGCTATTAGGGGGTGCTGCAGCCCCCCCCCAAGCTTTGGCTCACTGAAAGGGAACCCCAGGACCACCACTCAAGACCACAGTCCAGATCCAGGCCACTCAACGCAAGAGCCCTTGGCCCTGAACAATCGCCTCAGCCCCCCTGCTATCTGCAGGCCGGGCACTCTGAAGCAGCCCAGTGGAGGCAGTTGCTGCTTTCAGTCATTCCTGCTGCCATAGCTGCCTCCTGCTGCTTCCTTGCCCTGGGAGCAGTTTGGCCAGACTGCTTTTCTCCCCCAAATTTAGCAAACTCCACTGACCTTTCTCTTAGCCTTTTTTCTTTTGGCCTGATAAATGTGGAAACTGTGCCTCCAGTGCTGCGGATCTGCTCTCCTGTACACTTGAGCTGCAGCTCCACCTGACCACCGTGGGGCCTAGCCGAGGTTTTGGGCTGGGCTGGCCGCAGCTCCCAGCCTGCTGAGATGAGCCCCACCTGCCAAGCTGCCTTCAGCGAGAGATGTGTTTTCTGTATTTGTGAGACTTTTGGAGCCCTAAAATTTGTTTAGAGTCGTATTTTATGCATATTTAGGGTGGCTGTGTGGTAGCTGCGAAACTTTGCTGTTTCTACGTGGCCATCTTGGCTCCGCCTCCTCAGCAAATGAAAATCCTTGTCAGCATTTATCTTCTGCCTCCAAAGAACCACCTGCCAACAGCAAACCTTGTGAATAAACCAGAGCATCTTCCCTCAAATGAAAAGGGATGGGTTGGTTTATTTTATAAATGAGAGGACTTAATTCATGCCAGGAGAGGGCCTCTACTTAACAAGGCCTTTATTCCAAAAAAAACCCCCAAAAAACCCAAAACAGAGTAAGAAACAATAGGAGCTAAGACACAAAAATTCTGGAGCAAATGATAGCAGAATTTGAAAGAAATAGTTTTCCTTTGTAAAACTGCTCAAATTCATGTTACTTCTGTCAAAGTCATTGTATCAGAATTCTGTGAGGTGGTGGCAGTGGTGATGGTTTCAATTCCCATTACAGAACAACCTGTGGATCCTACTTAACACTTACTAGTTGTGTGACCTTGGGCAAGTCACTTAACCCCAATTGCCCTGCCTTCTCCTCCCCCTCCAAAAAACAAAAAAAAACACCTGTGGATCCATTAAAAGAGATTTTTGATTCCTTCAGAGTTCTTCCTTCATTCCAGCCTTACTACTCAGATGGTAGCTAGTGAAATAACTGCATTGTGCTTTGTGAGGTGACTAATATGTATATTATAGGTTATTTGGGCTATATTACAGTATAACATAAAGTAAAATTATCTTGATTATTTTTCCTAATTAGAATGAAAATTAGGATTCTAAATGGAATTGTTCTCATTTGAAGAATTCCATACCCTGCCAGGTGATACTCTCCACATAATTTTAGAAGTATTTTCTCTGTGTAGCCAGTCTTTCACCAATGCCTGGTTGTGTTTTGTGTGTGACTTCATATGTGGAAGGAGATGAAATTTCAGATTAGTGGAGAGAATATGGAGCACAACATTATGTTTTGTGCTTATGCTTTGTATCAGGGATGGAGTTGGTACCAGAGATTCTTGAGGGAAAGACACAGAGAAAGAAGGCATGTATGAGAAACTGGTTCCCCAAGAGGTCCCTGATTTATAAGCTAGCCTGACTAGAGACTTCTAGAAGGGATGTCCTTGATGAGATGAGACCCTCATTCATGCTTGTATATTTTCTTGTATAGTCTAATTTGTAGAATTCATACAATTTCTGCTTGCTTGAATAAATGGAGTTTTACTCTTCGTGATAGTCTCTTGTATAACCAACATTTGGTGGGGAGGAGCTAAGCTGGTGAGTGTAAACTAAGCACTTCCTATCATCCCCTTCAAGAGCAACCAGGGAAGGAGCTTCCCTTCAGAATGAAGATTTGTACTCTTAGACTAGATTAAAATAGATATTGGAGGGGGCAGAGAGATAGAGTTGTAGATGATACAACTGCCACCCTGGGCATAGCCGGCCTCACCCTGCTGGTCAGTCTCCTGGCCTTCGCAATGTACCACCTCTAGTGCCTGCCCGAGCTCAGAGCCAAAGCCACCCTGGATCCCACTTTCTGCGGCACAATGGGAGCTGCCACCTCTCCTAGCCTGCAGGTCGGCCATGCCTCTTCTTCCCCGCCCTCCCCAGCCCGACTTTGCACCTAGAGCTTCAGGGGCCTGCAGAGCCCTCCACATGTGACCAGCACTGCTCCTGGCTGGCTCCTGGGACCACAGGCACCCACTCTCCACTGAGAGCAGTGACCTCTTAACAGAGCCGCTGCTGCCCCTGTCTGGTGGTGCAGGGCATGCCCAAGCCTTTGGGCTCCCTGAAACGCCCATCCTGCCCACACTCTGTGACAGTTGCCAGTGACCCCAGAGCCGGCTGGGGCTTGCTGAACAGGACTGTGCCACTGCTCTGGCTCTTTACATAGATTTCTATTAAACAAAAATGTGAATTCCCCTAAACCCCCCACAAAAAAAAAAGGCACTGCTAGGCCTCCTTCCTAGACATGTTTTTCATCATTTCCTTGATATTCTTGACCTTTTATTCTTACAGATGAATTTTATTATACTTTTTCTATTATTCTATAAAATAGAATTCCATTCTTTGAGTAGAATTCTATAAATAGAATTATCCTATAAAATAGAAAATTCTATAAAATAATTCTTTGGTAATTTGTTGCACTGGATAAGTAAATTAACTTAGAATTGTCATTTTTATTATATTGACTCAGTCTACCCCTGAGTAAATAATATTTTACCAATTATTAAGAACTGACTTTATTTGTGTAAAAAGTGTTTTGTAATTGTGTTCTTACAGTCCCTGGGTTTGTTCTGGCAGCCAAACTACCAAATATTCTTATATTAGAAATTCTATATTATGTACAGTTCTTTAAACTTGAATTTCTCTTTCTATCTCTTCTTGCTGGGTTTTATTAGTAATATGGAAAATAATGTTGAAGGTACATGTGTGTCCAGGCCTGCTGAGACTAAGGGATTCCCAAATCACCTACTTTATGTGCGCACTCAACCTCAGCTGCCTCTACAACTCTTCGGGAACTCCCAGATTGGACAGACTAGTCAGACACCTCCTGGTGAAGCAGCAAAGATCTCTTTATTACGTCCCAATGTGTGCCATTGTGTGCCCCCCTTCCCTCAGCCCTCTTTGCCTTTTATTGACCATTCGTCTGCCTCCTGTCCCATGCCTTAGTAACAGGGACTTGATTGGTGGGGAGAGCTCCTCTGTTGGTGGTGCATGCTCAATGCCTACGTACGCTTTGTCCCCCAAAGCACTCGTTTCCCATGAGAAACAGCCTTGGTAAGCAGGGCATATTCCCAGATGCCTCTAGGACCCATGCCAGGTTTCACCTGTGGCCGGACCAAGGTCAGACATCTGGTCAGGCAAGGCTTGAAGGCTTAAACTGAAGGCTTAAAGGGCCCGTACAACTTAAAGTGAAGGCTTGAAGGGCCCATACACATGTGGGTTCATTTTATATTTCTCCAATTTCTTTTTATTGTTTTATTACTATAACTAGCAATTCTGGTATGATTTTGAATAATAGTGGTCATAACGGACATCATTATTCATTCCTGATCTTATTGGGAAGGCTTCAGATTTATTCTCAGTTCAAATAATGATTGTTCTTGGTTTTTAGATAGATATTACTTTTTATTTTAAAGAAGATTCCATTTATTCCTAAACTTTCTAGGGTGTTTTTAAAAAATAGGTGGGGTGTTGTATTTGATCAAAAACCTTTCCCACATATATTGAGATATTAATATGACTTTTGTTGTTTTTGTTATTTATGTATTGTATTTTTGTGGGTACCAATTTTCATATAGATACTAATACTATATTTTTGTAGATATCCATTTCAATTAAGATTATCAGTTTAACTGGCATATAATTGGACAAAATAATTTTATCTTCATTGGTTGTGCACTCATCTTTTTCATTTTCAATATTGGTAAACTGTTTTTTAAATGAAATTTACCAATGATTTCTCTTTTTTATTATTTTTTCATAAAACTGGATCCGAGTTTTACTTATTAGTTCAATAGCTATTTTACTTTCAATTTTATTATCTCTCCTTTGACTTTCATGATTTCTATTTTGGTATTTAATTGGGGATTTTTTTTATTTGTTCTTTTGCCAGTTTAAAAAAATTGCATTCTCAATTCACTGATCTACGCTTTCTTTTTTTTTGTTGATGTACACATTTAGTGACATACATTTCCCCCTATGTACTGCTCTGTCTGTATTCCACAAATTCTATTGTCTCACTGTTGCCATTTCATTTAATGAAATGATTGATCACTTCTATAACTTTTTTACCCACTCATTCTTTAGATTAGATTATTTAGTTTTCAACTAATTTCTAATTTATACTTCCACAATCCTTTGTTGGATGTAATTTTAAATTGTATCATGGTCCCAAAAGGGTGAACTTACTATTTTTCCTTTCTGCATTTCATTGTGAGGTTTTTATGCCCTAATACATGGTCAGTTTTTTGTAGAAGGGCCATGTACAGCTGAGAAAAAGCATATTTCTTTCTATTCTCACTCAATTTTCTCCAGTGGTCTATCATATCTAACTTTTCTAAAATTCTGTTAATCTCCTTAACTTCTTTTTTTATTTATTTTATGGTTAGATTGATCTACCTCTGGGAGAGAAATGTTGGATTTCCTCATTAGTGTAGTTTACTATTTCCTCCTGTAATTCATTAAACTTTTCCTTTAACACTCTGGAGCCTTTTCCGTTTGGTACATATATTTTTATTACTTCATTGTCTATGATGCCTTTTAGAAAGATGAAGTTTCCCTGCTTATATCTTTTAATCAGGTCTATTTTTGTTTTTGCTTTGTCTGAGATAATGATTGCCACCTCTATCTTTTTTTGCTTTAGCTGAGGAATAATGGATTTTGTTCAAGCCCTTCATTTTTAGTTCGTGTGTGTCTCTCTGTTTCAAGCATGTTTCTTGTGAACAATTTATTCTTGGATTCTGGTTTCTAATTCATTCTGCTATCTGCTTCCATTTTCTGGGTGAATTCATTCCATTTACATTCATAATCATGATCATTAACTGTGTGGTTCCCTCTACCTTAATTTATTTTGTCTCTCTCTTTTTCATCTTGTCTCTTCTCTAAAGTCTGTTTTGCTTCTGATCACTTCCTTCCTTTATCTCCCTTCCCTTTTTTTATACCCCCTCTTTTTTATCACTTTCCCCTCCAAATTCCTTGTTGGGTAAGATATTTCAATACCCAATTGAGTGTGTATGTGTGTGTGTGTATTTAGGGTTTCTCTCTCTCTCTCTCTGAATCAATTTAGAAGAGAATGACGTCTGAGTATTGCCCATCTCCTCTTCTAACCATTTCTTCTCCACTGTAAAAGCTCTTCCTTGTATGTCTCTTTTGTGTGAGATAAATTTTCCCATTCTTTCTCTCCTTTTCTCCTTCTCCCAGTGCATCCCTCTTTCTTGGCCATCCATTTTTTTTTTTACATCATCCCAACATAGTCAGCTCCCTCATATGATCTCTTTGTAGAATCCTTTTAAGTGCCCTAATAATAAAGTTCTTAGAAGTTATATGCATCATCTTCCCATAGAGAAATGTAAACGTTTGTACTGAGTCTCTCATGATTTCTCTTTAATACTTTTCTTTTTATGCTTCTCTTAAGTCTCATATTTAAAAGTAAATTTTTATATTCAGCTCTTATTTTTTCATCAGGAATGCTTGAAAGCCCTCTATTTTGTTAAATATCTCTTTTCCCTCTTGAGGAGGTTTGTTGGGAAGGTCCTATTCTTTTTTCTAAAGTGTTAGCAATTTCATTTTGACGAATACATTTTGTGATGCTTTATAAAAACATTTTCAACATTCACAAATTTAAAGTTCAAAAAGACCTTAGAGATAATCTAATTTAACCTTTTGCTGATGATGGAGCAGTAACTGGTCAGTAAGGAGAAGTGATTTCCAAAAAATCTGCACCCAGGTCATCTGCCTCCAACTTCAACACTCTTTCCAGAATACAACAGTGGCTCAATATTTAAGAGGCGGTGGGCGATAATGGGTGAAATATTAATATAAATAACTAGGATTTCTTTAGCACTTAGAGTTTTGTAAAGTTCTTTATATGTGTTATCTCATCTGATCCTCACAACAAACCTGTGAATTAGATGCTATTATTACTACCATCTTACAGATGAGGAAACTGAGACTGAGAGAAGTTAAGTAACTTGTCTAGTGTCACGCAGTTAAATAAATATCCAGGATGGGACTTTAACTCCGAGCTCCAAGTTCATCACTAGCTTTGGGCTTGAAGTTAAAGAGAATTAGGTTCAAATTTCTGCTCTGTTGATTTCTAGTTGTATAATCCTTGACAAGTCACTTGACATTTCTCAACCTGTTTCCTCAATTGAAAAATGGGGACGATAAATCTTCTGCACTCCCTCCCTCAAAAGATTGGCATGAAAAAGTGCTTTGTGAACCTTCGAGCTAAAATGAGTCATGTCCCAAGATAAGATGTAATTTCTAGGCAACAATTTCATTTATGATAAGATACAATTTCATTTCTTTTCCTCTTTTGAAATAGACTTGGTCTTTTTAAAATTGAGTCCACTTAAAGAACTTTTCCCTAGGTGTTCTCTTTACTCTTGCCTGGTTGTTGTTTCTTTCAGTCTATGCATTACCTGTCTTTACTCCCACACCAAAATAATATAAAATCCCTAAATGACTAAATTGATCAAAATACCACCATAAAACATAGAATCATTATCCATCTTATTTGACTGCCATTAATATAAGACACTGAGTATACAAATAAAATATGTTTAAAAGTTGATAAAATTGTAGCTGTGATACTCTCACAATAAAATGTAATTTTAAAATACAGCACCATCTCTTCTCCAGGAGTCATTTTTCCTGTTACAGCTGCCCACATATTTAAATGGAAGAGTAGACATTTGACTAATAGTTACATTTTACAAACAAGATAGATTCGATCATTTTGATGCTTCTAAAATTAATAGAAAAAAACCCAACTTAGCAGACCCTAGTAGGTCTCCAGAAATAGAATATTACCTGCTAAAACCACTAATAAAAAATTTGTGAATTAGGGTTTGTCTGGTTTTTTTCCACAAAACCAGTTAACAGCCAAAAATTTGAATAACATTACTCAAGAACATGAATAATAATACTCATACAGCAATATTTCAAACGGTAAGTGATTTTGTCTGTCTTGCTAATGGCAACAATTATAGAGCTCACCCCAGATCTATGCTTTGGGTGTTATACTTAAGGAAGTTCTCTGGCCAAAAGATTCATTATCTGGGGTTAGTGCTTGGCACATAATAGACTTTCTACAAATGTTTCCTTAATTAGTTGCTGTTAATCTCATATCAGAACATATATTTTGTTCACCAAACTTTCTTAAAAAGCTTACATGTCAAAAAAAGGAAGGGATTTGTCCATAGTATAGAATGAAAAGTCAGCTGACATTCTGGAATGTCTTGCTTTATCAGGGAGCATCAGCTCTGGAGAATTACTGAATCAATTGATATCCCTGAGCCCATGTCACAAGACAAAGACTTCGGGCATTCTGTTTCTTAATTCTTTGTCCAAATGATGTATGAATAATTTTTAAACAGGAAAAGATAAATGATCCAGCAAATAGTGGCCACAATGTCAGGTAGACAGATCAAGAATGAGTCTCCCAAATGGCATAATACAAAATGCTAAAAGAAGATAATGGCAGACAACGCAATTTACTATAATAATACAGCAAGAAATACCAGAATTTTAAAAATAGAAATTATAGTTCTAGGTATTAACTGGGCTCAAAGGTAGCATCTTTTATAACAAGCCACATTTCAAAATTATTTATATTATAACTTTCTTATTAACTAGGATGAATAAAGGAGAGTCAAGTGGTCAAGGAGTTTTTCAGGTTGAATGAATATTCCCATCTTTTGGTGCATTTTTAGAACTGGAACTTGATTTTGCTACATGAATGAGAGGTAACATCTAGGGGGAGTAGACTCTTCCATAGAAGAGAATACTGTTACTTTTATTGTGCTTAATGAAAAATAGGAATGGGTGATCCACATTGAATGTTATGGAAGGGAGTTTCATGCGAAATGAAAACTCTTCTGCAGTACTTGCTGCTGCCTCAGTACCCTCCTCATTGACTTCTATAAAAGATTTATGGAAAATTTCTGACAAGAATAGGTTTTTTCTCTCAGTCATGCCTGAAAAGTCAGCATGGCTTGTGCTGAAAGCATCGCTCATCCCCATGTTGATCAAGGTTGATTTGAGGTTATAGCTCTCCTCCAGCTGGAACCTGGGGAGGTACAGCTGCACGTCATACATCTCCATCATATCTTCATGAGTCCAGTCACTCAACTTCCCATAAGTGATTGTCTTTTCCAGCTAGAGTTAGGGAACAAAAAATAGAGGGTCATTAAAAGTACCTAAAAGGAAAAGAGAAAACATTTGTTCCGTGACATTAAAAAGAGAAATGACTAAGAGGACACTTTCAGAGACACCTGGGGAAACTTGTATGTACTGATGCAAAGAGAAAGGAGCAGAACCAGGAAGACAATTTATACTTTAACAATAATACTGTAAAATTTAACACCTTGGAAAGACTTAGAACTTTGATAGACACATTGATTTACTATGATTCCAGAGGACTAATGATAAAGGATGTTATCCACCTCTTGAAAGAGAAGTTATGGACTTAATATGTAATATGAGATATACTTTTAGATATGACCAATATAAAATTGTATTTTTTCATGATTATGCATATTTGTTACATATTTATTTTTCTTTTGGGGGGAAGTATTAGGAGTAGAAGAAGGAGGGAGAGAATATTAAATATTTGTCAACTTAAAAAAAGAAATGAACATATTCAGTTTGTGAACTATCATAATTATAGCAGCACAGAGCTAGCAGTATATTATTATTTAGAAATTCCAAAACTGCTGAAGACAGAATAATTAGGGAATTTAAGTGAGAAAATATTTGCATAAATAACAGATAAAAGTGTGCTATTCAAGATACTATAAGAATTGACATGAATATGTAATAGCACCATTTCCCTAAGAGATAACTGAGTATAAACAGTTTCCAATTGAAAATAGAGAGTGAGGGCCAGCTAGGTGGTGCAGTGAATAGAGCACAGGCCCTGGAGTCAGGAGGACCTGAGTTCAAATTTGACCTGAGACATTTAGCACTTAACACTACAAGTGACCTTGGGCAAGTCACTTAACCCCAATTGCCCTGCCTTCCCCCCTCCAAAAAGACCAACGAAATAAAGATGCCCCCCCCGAAAAAGAAAATAGAGAGGGATTATCTGAGAACAATCACTGATAAAGAATTCAGATTACAACTCTGAGGTTTCACCTCACACTATGTAAATTGACAAAGATAACCAAAGATGAGAACAGCTAATAATATAATAATATGGAAATTAACATATCCTGATTCTCTCTTGATAGAACTCGTTTGGAATTGGGCAAGAAAGTGACTATATTGTCCTTACTTTTTCATCCTGTGATTCTTCTACTGTGCATATACCTCCGCAAAGTAAAAAAAAAAACAGAAACAAAGGCCCCATATGGACCAAAATATCCATAGTAGCAGTCTTTGTGGTAGCAAAGGGGAAACAGAATGGGTTTGCATCAAGCAGGGAATGTCTGCAAAACTCTGGCATGTGAACATAATGCAACATTTTTGTGAAGTAAATGAAGAATGCAGAGACACATGGAGAAATGAATCAAACTGAAGCAGAATGAAATAAGCAGAATCAAAAGAACATAGAATATCTATTGTAGTCCCTGGAAGGGCTGCTTTAGCTTACCTATCTATATATCTTTGCTACAAAGGACAGTTCGACTTGGGTTCAATTCTTTTCCCCAGAAATCACTATGATATAAAAAATGAAAGGCATGAAGAGAACATAGCTTTATTTGTTTATGTTCAATTTTCTTTTTGAATTCCAAGATGATTGTTTTCATTCCTTGTTTGGTCATGCAATTGACACCAATATGGTAATACTGGGTCATAAAATCAAGTCTAAAATACTTTCAGATCCTCTGACTCCATTTGCCTTTGGAATTAGTCTTCTATTATTGATGACATTGAATATTCAGCCTCAGAATTTGCCTGATGGGGAATTGTGAAAAAGAGGTGTGCAAAGTGCCTCTGTGACTCTTAAGCATCTGCAGTGGTGTTTAGACCTAACTTACATACGTATACACACCACTCTGCTGCATGAACTTGGCAATCTCATTTGACCTTTCTTCCTTTATAGAAGGAGTGCACTAGGCTACACTGGGTGATCTGAAGTCCCTTCCAACATTAGCATTCTATGAGTTTATGTAAATGTATGTTTAGGCAATGTCTATACCGTAATAGTAGCTAGTGCTATTCAAGACATTATAAGAATTGACATGCATATGTAATATTTGGCACCATTTCCCCAATAAATAAGTGGGTGGCAGATGTGAACAATTTCAAAAGCTGGAAATGATGAGTGACTATTTGAAAACAATCACAGATGGAAAATTCATATTAAAACAAGGAGACAAGCAATGAATGAATGCATAAGGAATGGCTATAAGTTCCTTTTTCTGAAAATCAGATCCACCCTGTGGATAGAATTTTGTTCTTAGGATTCATTTTAAAATTGATAGTGCTCAGGACTAAGATCTGCCCTAGTCAGATCACATGTAGCAGATGGCACTGAATTCGGGTTGTCTCCATCAGATAAGATGGAGAGTACCTAAGAAGGGTGAGCAGTTACAGAATATCTCTATAGAAGGCTATCTATGGTATAGTGAAAGGTCTCAAAATGATAGTGTATGAGAATCTATTGAGGGAAATGGGAATTCTAGACTAAAGAAGAGAAAACTTTAAAAGGACAGGATATCTGAATGGTTGTTATATTAACTAGGACTATAGGACAGATGTTGCAGAGACTGGTATAGAATTGATACAAAGAAAAATCACTTAATAATTACAACTACTTCAAAGAGGAATGAGTTGCCCTATGAGGTAATGGTTTCTCTGTCATGAGAAGTCTTCATGGAGTACATGTGGAGAGTAGATACAGTAGAGGGCCTTCTTTATCAGGTATGTGTCAACTTCTGAGGTCCTGTCTAGCTCTGATATTCGAGGATTAGCTTCTGCCATGTAAGGGGAAGTTTCCAGAAGAATGAAAATTGTGATCAGAGAAAAACTAAAGTTCAGAATCTGCCGCCTGCATCTCTAGGAATACTCCTCGGCAAAGATAATGAAGATATAGCTTTTAACACAGGGCAGGAGCTCCCATTCCTCTGTAGTTAGATGAGTTTCCATTGAGTCTAAACATCAGTGTTTGCTTCCTATAGACACAATCCTTTTTCAGCCTCACAATAGAAGTTTTAAAACCTTTAATATCTCTGTTATATACAAACAGGATCTACTAACATACACACATAATACACACACATCTATCTATCTATCTATCTGTCTGTCTGTCTGTCTGCCTGCCTGCCTGTCTGTCTACCTATCTATCTATCTATCTATCTATCTATCTATCTATCTATCTGTCTGTCTGTCTGTCTGTCTGTCTGTCTGTCTGTCTGTCTGTCTGTCTGTCTGTCTGCCTGTCTGCCTGCCTGTCTGTCTGTCTGTCTATCTATCTATCTATCTATCTATCTATCTATCTATCTATCTATCTATCTGTCTGTCTATCTATCATATGTGTCTGCTAACCTGGGTGGAAAATGAGCAGAAATAAGCATTATTCCCACTTCTTGACAAATTCATACATTATCCTAGTGTGAAAATGTATTTCTCATTCAGTATATGCTTTTCTCTATTTTATGTACCTTTCAAAAGACAGAGTTTTTAATTTAGAAGGGGAAGGTAGAGAAGTGAAGCCAAGATGACAGAGTAAAGGCTTGAGCTCACTTGAGCTCCCCCAAATTCCTCTCTAAACAACATTAAAATAACATCTCAAACTGAATTCCAGAGCAGCAGAAGTAACAAAAGGTCAAGGTGAAACAATTTTCTGGCCCAAGATAACTCAGGAGGTGAGCAGAAAAGGTCAGTCTCAGTGGGATGGTGGTTAGAGCCCAGTACATACCCACAGTACAACAGAGCCAGGGTGCCAGCAGCAGGACTTGGAGGCAGTTCATTAGTAGCAGCAGCAAGAGCTCTCAACCCACAGATGGTAAGAGGATTGGACAAGTGGATAGAAGGCGATCAAAGGAGACCTTGTTCTGACAGTGGGTACAGGACTCTGCCACATTGCCCATACACAGTTCTGAATCATGGTCCCAGAGCTAAGAGGAGCACTAATTCACTAGTGGACATAGCTGCAGGGGTTCAGAGACCCTATTCCCTGTCCCAAGGTTGAGAAGAGTGCTTTTAGTCACTCATAGACCACAGCATAGGCCAGATGATCACTGATTTCACCTCTCCTTAAAACATATCACCTTGGAAGAACTGAATACCTACAGACCCCTGGAGTTAGCTCTGAAAACAAGCAAGAAAGTTCTGAAGTTTGGGATAGTGCTTCCTCCACCATGAGAATAGAACTCAATTTTACTATAGATCGAGAAACAGGCTGGAAAAGTGAACAAACAGCAAAAGAAGAACCTGACCATAGAAAGTTACTATGGTAAATTGGGGAAGATTAAGACACAAACTCAGAAGACAACAATGTCAAAAAAAAAGGTACATGGAAAGTATCAAAGAAAAAATGTGAATTGTTCACAGGCCTAAAAAGAATTCTTGGAAGAATTCAAAAATCAAAAAAGAGAAGTAGAAGAAAAATTGGGAACAGAAATGAGAATGATGTAAGAAAACCATGAAAAGAGAGTCAACAGCTTGGCAAAAGAGGCACAGAAAATACAGAAGAAAATAACACCTTAAAAACAGTAGTAGCCATGGTAAATGGTAAGTGGTAAAAGAGACACCAAAATGCACTGAAGAGAAGAATTTCTTAAAAAGAAGAATTGGCAAAGTGGAAAAAGAGGAACAAAAATTCATTGAAGACTCCTTAAAAAGTAGAATTGGCCAAATGGAAAAGGAGGTACTCACTGAAGATAGTAATTCCTTAAAAATTAGAATTGGGTAAGTGGAAGCTAATGACATCAAGAAACAATAAAAACAAAGTCAAAAGAATGAAAAAATAGAAGATGTTAATGATCTTATTGGAAAAGCAACTAACCTGGGAAATAGATCAAGGAGATATCATTTAAGAATTATTGAAGTAAATGAAAGCAATGATTCATAAAAGAGCCTAAGCATCATATTTCAAGAAATTATAAAAGAAAACTGCCCTAATATCCTAGAACCGGAGAGTAAAATTAAAATTAAAATAATCTACTAATTTCCTCCTAAGAGAGATTCCAAAATGAAAATTCTCGGGAACATTATAACCAAATTCTAACACTCTCAGGCTAAGGTGAAAATATCGCAAGCAGTCAGAAAAAAAAAAACAATTCAAATATGATGGAGTCACATACAGGATAATACAAGATTTAGAAGCTTCTACATTAAAGAGTTGAGAAATTGGGAAGTGATATGATTGTTTTAGAGGGAATAGGATTTAGGATCATAACCAAGAATAAGCTAACCAGCAAAACTGAGCATAATTCTTTAGAAGAAAAAAATGGGTATTCAGTGAAATAGAAGATTTTTAAGCATTCCTGATGAAAAGCCTAGAGCTGAATAGAAAATTTAACTTTCAAATTCAAGACTCAAGAGAAGCGTAAAAATGACCATGTGGGATTGATTTATACCAGGAATGTGAGGCTAGTTCAATATTAGGAAAAATATCAGCATAATTGACCATATCAATAATAATAATAACAAGAACAATATAAATATGTCAATAGATACAGAAGCTTTTGACAAAATATAATACTCATTCCTATTTAAAAAAACATTGGAAATCATAGTAATAAATGGAGTTTTCCTTAAAATGACAAATAGTATCTATCTAAATTTATCAGCAAGCATTATCTGTATTGGAGATGAGCTAGTTTTCTCAATAAGATCAGAGGTGAAGCAAGGATGCCCATTTTCAACACTATTTTTCAGTGTTGTACTAGAAATATTAGCTGTAGTAATGAGACAAGAAAAAAATAAATTGGAAGAAGAAAAGTAGACAATGGGGAAACAAAACTATCACTTTGAAGATAATATGATGGTATACTTGAAGAAGAGTAAGAATCAATTAAAAAACTAGTTGAAATAACAACTTCAGCAGATTTATAGAGTATAAAATAAACC
This sequence comes from Pseudocheirus occidentalis, assembly GCA_028646575.1. Lineage (NCBI taxonomy): Eukaryota > Metazoa > Chordata > Mammalia > Diprotodontia > Pseudocheiridae > Pseudocheirus > Pseudocheirus occidentalis. The sequence goes on along the minus strand of CM053594.1, from coordinate 230,355,304 downwards.
TACATAAATCTCAGCATTTCTATATATTAACAACAAAATCCAGCAGGAATAGATAAAAAGAGAAATTCCATTTAAAATAACTAGACAATATAAAGTACTTAGGATTCTATCTACCAAGACAAAACCAAGAATTATACGAACACAGTTACAAAACATTTTTCATGTGGAAATAAATTCAAATCTAAATAATTGGGAAAATAGTAATTGCCTATGGTAGGCCAAGCAGATTAGCTGAAAACACACACACACACACACACACACACACACACAAACTCACACGCTCATATGCAAGCACACACATACACAATGACAGTTCTATCCAATTTTTTTTTTTTTGCCTTTTTTGGAGGTGGGAGGGCAGGGCAATTGGGATTAAGTGACTTGCCCAAGGTCACATGGCTAGTAAGTGTTAAATATCTGAGGTCAAATTTGAACTCAGGTCCTTCTGACTTCAGGGGTAGTGCTCTATTCTCTGTGCCTCCTACCCACCCCCAAATTCTTTTTTTTCCTACCCAAATTCTGAAGGATTTAGGATGAAAAATGCTATCCACTCCTAGAGAAAGAGATGATAAAATCTGAATGCGCATCAAAGCATACTTTAATTTTTTTCCTTATTTTTTGGGTTTTTGTCTTTGTTTTCTTTCACAACATGGCTAATATAGAAATATGTTTTGTACGACTGTACATGTATAACATATCAAATTGCTTGCCTTCTCTAGGAGGGGAAAATGGAGGAAGGGAAAGGATTTGGAACACAAAACTTCAAAAACAAATGTTAAAAATAGTCTTTACATGTAATTGGAAAACATTATATAATATAAATATAAAAATATAATATAAATTTTTAAAAGATTGGGTAGATGATGATAGTAATGAAAAGAAAATGTGTTGATGAAATATTTAAAATATAGAGCAAAAAGTTCAGAAAAAAAGTAGACAAAGATGTACAGTTTGGGCTATATTGACTTAACTATAATATATAACTTAAAAAGTAAATACATAATTTTAGTTCACAGTTCACTTAAGAAAGAAATTAGAGAGCAACTCAAAATAATAGTGATCATTTTGGAAGCCTATTTGATGCCTCAGGTTTCTCATTTATAAAGTGGAGATAATAATAATACCTACTTCAGAAAACTGTCATGGGAATTGAATGAAAAAATAGTGTAAAGTACTCTATAAACCAAAATGTTTACAACTTTAGGGCAGTTTAAAATTATTAGGACTTACTGTATTAAGCTCTAATAGCTTAAAATTATACTAAGATTTTGGAGACTTCCTATATGAATGCTAGCTATTAAAATTTTGTTTGGTATTTTGGATATTTAATTAGACCACATCAGAGCTTGCCCAACTTGTGAACTTCTTTGGGTGCAGATAGGTTAGACTAGAGACAGATTGACAGTGACTGGTTGCCATAGGTCACATGACAAACAGGAGCATGAGCAGTGGCAACCCTATAGTTTAAACATGGAACCCCAAATCCTTTGACTGGTCATATGTTGTGCAGGCCTGATGTAATTGATCATGAGCCTATTTTCCAGGGTATGAAACAAATTAGGTCTTAGATAACATCAAGTGATAGAGATGGCTGGGAGCTAAGACATTATTTTGTATGTTTTTCATTTTTAGGATAACACTGAAGATTGTACTAATTGCATTCTTTAAGATTCATAAAAAGTTTGTGGGGAAACTATTAAAGGTTTTCATGATCAGCTGGAGTTTTTAAAAAATTGATTTCTGAGGCTAATTTAATGCTTACATATATATATAGACATAGAAATGGACAGATGGATAGATGGATGAATAGATGGATAGACATAGATATGAATTGTTCATCTCTTGCTTATTTTGAATCTACATGAGACACTGAAAAATTGGACTTTGAACTGACAAAGTTCCATGGGGTCTCTATAGTCCTGTGAATGGCATTAAGGACCAAATCCCTACTCCTTATGCTAATTCCTTCCTGAGTCACAATGCAGCTTGGAGAATGTTGTGATTGTGTGCATGGATCCAGCTTCAATGTTTCTCATATCATTCTAGAGATGCTACTCAGCCCTTAAGGTGGGATCCATGACTAGTTGAATTAATGACCAGTGATGTCATAGCCCTTTTATTATTTCTGTTAAGATGAAATATTGAATTCTGCTTTATTGTGTCATTGTGAATAATACATGACTTTACCTCTTTCAGGCCATGGACGTCATCTGGTAGAACTATAAACATGCTTGCATCACCATTGCCATAATAAAGCTGAATGCCTTTGGCTCCTGGTTTTTCTATGTGAAATATTTGAAGGTTGCATTTCATTGACATCATTTTCACTGTTTTCGTTGTTGTCTATTAAAAAGACACACACAAAAATTTTACTTCTATTGAAAAGAGATGCTAAGATCATCAAAATGATTTTTCCCAAATTCTTTAGTCCTTTATCACTCTTGTTTCACAAATGCATGGCAAGCACATGGCACCATGTCACCTGCTGCACAGAAAGGAACTAGATATAAATTTTTCTTGGAGCTGATGGTCTAAAAGAGAAAAAGCATAGAAAAGAAATGTGGAAATGTCAGTCTCTGTGTGGCAGCCTCAACAAGGTACTGTGATCTGAAAATTTTTACAACATAAAGAGCACTTAGTCCTGAACACAAACTATAAATTTCTATTGTTCAATCATTTCAGTCATGTCTGACTCTTCATGGTCCCTTTCAGAGTTTTCTTGGTAAAGATACTAGAATGGGTTGTCATTTTCTTCTTCAACTCATTTTACAGATGAGGAAACTGAGGCAAATAGGGTTAAGTGATTTGCCCAGGGCCATACAGCCAGTAAGTGTCTGAGGCTGGATTTGAACTCAGGAAAATGAGAATTTCTGACTCCGAGCCCAGGGCTCTATCTACTGTGCCACCTAGTTGTCCCTACAATGAACAAAATGAAGTAATTTCTATTTTACAGAAGCAAGACAGTATAGTGAAGCAACAGCTGTCCTTGAGCCATGAAAATCTACATCTAAGTTCTACCTGTCATCAATACTGGCTTATAAACCTGAGTAAGTCAGTGTTCTGGGACCTCTCAATAGGGCACATTCTAAGTGGCAGAGAAGGCTCCCGCCTGCATAATTTGAGGGAACTTCCTTATCCTCTGTATCTGTGAAATTATTGGTTCATTCATTTTCCCTGTTAGTGTGAACAGCTTTAATATTTATGAATATTCCAAGTCAAAATAAGTGGGAGGCAGCTACTTATTTGTAATTAACTAGGAAAAGCTTCACAAAGATGGGGGGATTTCCATAATCCTTTGTGTGATGGAAAAATAAGAACCCCAAAGCTTCAGGAAAAGGGAGTGTTGTAGACAGCCGTGGCCTGTGGAGAGAAGGCACAAGACTGTGACTTGGATAGATTTAGAAAGATCTGAGTTCAAATCTCTCCTCAGAAGCCTATGATCTAGTCATTTAACCTCACTGCCTTAGTTTCCTCTTCTGTAAAATGAAGATAATAACAGCACCCAGCTCACAAAATTATTGTCAGCCTCAAATGCAATAACAGGTGTAAAGCCTTTCGCAAACAAAGCAGTGTATAAATTCCAGCTATTATTACGGGACTTGGCATAAACTGAGAAAAGAATAAAAGGTGTTTTTAATATTTTAAAATTTCAAACAAATTTTGAATAATTTTTAAATGTTCATTTCATGCTCATGGTATTAATTCCAAAGTCAAAATTCTTTTATTAATCAAATCAAGTGAGGTCTCCATTTCAGCAAGAGTGTTTGGCACTTCACACTTAGAACTGCTTATTTGTATCATAAATGCTTTTGAAGGAAATTACAGATTTTGGTGAAATTTCATATGACAAACATAATACGTAAGTAAATTGAAATAGTATGGTAAAATATAGTACATTTTCTTCTTTCTACAAATTCTATATATTTCTCCAATTTTTGTCTTTTTGAACTAAGCAAAACAAATTTGACCTGACCTGAATATAACTCTCTGAATATTGGAAGACAGTTCCAGGGTAAATATCCCCAGTTCCTTTATCCAATCCTTATATGGCATAATCTTGAAACCCTTTACTTTTCTATATAATCCCCAATTTAACAACGACCCTCTTAAAAAGTATTACCATGAACAAGACATAATTCTATAGATGTGGTCTGACCACAGTGTGTGGTAGGGTCCTGCCTTCTTTGTCCTGGATACTATTTCTCTCAATGCAACCTAAGACTATTAGATTTTTTTCACTGTGCTACCACATTATTAACTTACAGTAACCCTGAAGTCTACCAAAATCTTTTTCAGATAAATTGTTCTCCAGTCATGTTCAGAGTTGGATCTATGTGACCTTGGGAAGGTCACACAGCTGACTGGGCATTAGATAAGTCACCCCACCTCACTGGCAGTGACTTCTATAGAATGAGGAAGTTGGACTAGACGATCCATCAAGATTCAGCCCCATTTGATTTTAAGCTCATTGAGGGCTCTTTTGCCTCTTTTTGTAGCCCCAGCATAGAGCACTATACCTGGCACAGAGGAGGAGGTGCGACTGATTGATTGGTTGATAGGTAGGTGTCTCAGTGTGGACCTGGGGTCAGTAAGACCTGAGTTCAAATATCCAGCCTCAGACACATATAAGCTAGACGAGCCTGGCAAGTCATTTAACCATTGTCTGCCTCAATTTCCTCAACTTTATAAAGGTCATAATAATAGGACCTAACTCCCTGGAATCTCCTGAGGCTCAAATGAGAGTCAAGTATTTAGCCCCATTCCTGGCACATGATAGATAATGAACAAATGCTTGCTTCCTATCTTCTTTCTCCCTCCTTCCCTTCTTTCTTCCTTCCTGCCTGCTCTAAATACCATGAAACCGCACTATTCACACCCCTGAGCCTACTTCTTCATCTACAAAATGAAGGGATTAGAATAGATATAGCTCTAGGAATTCCCTGATTCCTTGATTCTAAAGGAAGTGAGGAAATATACATTTATTTAGGTAAAGATTTTACTTAAAATATATTATATATTTATTATATAACATGGAATTTATATATTTACAGAAATATATTTCTCATTTCTTTTATAAGATATGTATAATATATACACATGTGTTTATATGTTGTCTATGTGTGTGTGTTTCTATATGTGTATACATAGAGGCATATACATATATACATACTCTCACTGAGTGCCTCTCCCCACCGTGAGCTCCATACCAGGCTAGCTCTTGTCTTCCCTCAGAGGGATCTGTGATCTCACTCATTTGGGAATTTTATTATCAGTCTCCTATTCCTAGATACCTTGCTTGGATGGACCAGGTGTTCCCAGGGTACTTGATGGGGACACAGTTCTGAAGATCAGTCTGCCTTTGTCCTTGGACTGCCAAGGCTAGTATTGGTCTGGGGGAGGGTGTGCTCAGGGTTGTGGCATAAGGAAGTTCTGTGGTTCACAGGATCATGGGATGCTGTTGTGAAAAATGTCTAATCCCATGGCTCTTCTAAGTGAGGAACAATGGTAGGAAGTACAGAAAGGGTTTCAATAGAGAATCACATTCACCATGTCCTATAAGAATTGCTATTGATCATTAATATCCAAACTGAGGAACCTACCTGGTTTACTCTGAAAGGTTTTTCTGTTGTATCTTCAGGCTTGAATTGTTCTTTCCATTTCCCTTTAAAATACATGGCATTCACTAGAACCAATCTGGTCATGGAATCTATAGAATCATCCGGTAGAAGCTTCATAATTTTGCCTGAAAGAGCAAAAAAAGTTGATTTTTGACTGCAGTACTTGCATGGGTCTATCTGCATTTAAAGTTATCAAGGCTTTTTTTTTTACTAGGATTATCCTGATTTTTTTTTTCTTTTCAGTCTTTAAGAAATTTCAGAGAAAAGAAATTCTTGGAAAAAGGCATAGACTTAGATCTTGACTGTCACTGTAAACAGTAAAATGTTTTTGTTTTCTGTTAAGTACAAAGTAAACAGACTGGTGAAAAACTTCAAGGTGACTTTGATTAGTTTTGTGAGGTTTTTTTATGTGTAGTTTCTTGTCTTCATTTTTGGTGTTTTGTTTTTGTTCTCCTTTTAAAAAATGCTACACTAGTTTTACACTTAAGCAGACTGTCTAATGTAAAGGAGTAAGAAGAAGATAGAAGGGGAAGGAGGGAGGGGAATGGGCTCTGAGTAATTAGGGAGCAGCTGGGAGGGCACCAATGCTATACAGAAGGCCCAGGGCTGATTTTACTGAGGTTATGGGCCCCCTGAGCTAGATATCAGGTATATTCATGCCATGAGCAACCTGGAAAGTTTCCATGTGTTCTGGGGATTAAAATAAACTCTAATGAATGGGTGACTTGAAGAAGAAAGAAGAAAATTTCCCGAAGAAGAAAATTTCCAAACAATAACCTCCCATCTCCCAGAAGCTCTTGTCAGGCTTCCATGGATGACCTTGACTTGGGTGATGTTAGGCCACAGAGACTAAATGCACATGAAATCATAGGAGGATTCTCCAAGTGTAGGGCCAATGCAATATTCACAGTGCCCACAATCACTATAAATATGCCTGCATGATGCTCAATCACAAAATATAACAGACTCTCCACAGAGAAGACAGAAGCAAAACACTTATTCAGACACCAGAAAACTGAATCCCCAAACCAGTAAGTCAATTCCATCATAGTAGCAAAGACGTTAACAAGAGTCATATCATCCTTTAGCCTTCCCACAAACCAATATTTACTCACAACTGTCTGTTTGTCTGCTGTCCTAACTGCTAGCTTCCTGTGGGCTCTGCTTCACCCTTCAGCAAACTCCTCCTACCACAGGTTTCATGTGATTACATTCAGCCTGTTAGGGGCAGAGTTTATTTTCAAAGCAGGGAAGATCTTCAAATTCCTTTAGACTTTATTAAAGGGCAAAGAAGATCTTCAAATTTCTATTACCATTACAATTAGGCCCCAAGATCTTTCATGACCCTTACATAGCAAAAATGCGTTAACAATATATTACGTTACATAGATTAATGAGAGTTTAGAGATAAGTGGTGGGGTAACTGGTATCAACAGAACTTTGCAACAACATAACAGGGATAAAAGGAAATAAGCACATAAAATAATATCTTAGGATGGGGGCTTAGACATAAGCACCACATCCTTCCTCCCTCAAATGAATGGGCTCCAAATCTTGGGGTAAGGTGTGATGGTCTTTTCTCCATAGATGGTTTCTACTTCCAGCTGAAATTAGATATAAAGCTGTTTCTGCCCCCAAGAGGTCCCATTCAAAATGTCAGTTCTTAAGCTGGCATCCAGAGCTTGGTCAACACCAGGTCCAGGAAGTCCCATTCAAAAGGTCATTTCTTTAGTTGGCATCTGGAGCTTGGTTGATGCCAGGTCAAGGAGTGATACATCATAGTCATGGACAAGTGGTGGCATCTGGCTTAAGTGATCAGGTATCTGCAGGTGGAGGGTACTAAGCTTGCAGGAAATAAATGTAGCAAACAAGTTTAACAGACAAAAAGTCAAAAAGAAACAAATATAGAGCCAGCTGTGCTTCTGGAGTCCATGAATCCACTATCGTAGCCTCATTCATGGTAGCATATATGAGTTAAGGACACAACTTGGTAATAATCTTCTGCTGAAGAAGCAACAGCCATCTTATTGTCTTTCCCATGTGCAATAATCTCCGCAGCCTTTGGAACATTATCTGGCTTCTGCTTTACCTATACTTTAGCTCTAAATTTTATTCTATTAGGAGAACCAAACCCTTCAGTTCCTCTGATAGTTATTTCAGGAGGAGGATCAGTTTTCACAAGGGGTATTGTCTCACAAGGAAGAATAATCACTTGAACCATTATATCATTTTTACAAAACTGTACAAGTTCTTCACCCAAATTTTGCAATGTCACAATAATTTCTCCTTGATAATTAGAATCTGTTGCTCCAGCTCATACAGTTATTCCTCAAGCTGATAAATCTGATTTAGGTAATATCTGTCCAAAATCATTTTTAGGGATTTTCATACACATTCTAGTAGAGATGTTTCTTTTTTTCTAGCCAAAGTCTTCTGAACAATGTAAATCATATCCTGCCAAACCAAGTGTTTCTGGATACACTACTGGAACATCTTGCCTCACAGTCCAATGTGCAATATTTTGGATCTTACATGTCTGGTGTTTTCTAATTTGCAGATTTAGGGTCATCATTCTGGCCATAGGTATACTTTCTCCCAATGGCCTATTATTTAAATTACATAAAGCAGTAAACAAATTATTGTTCCAATGTTGATATAAATGATTAGAATTTAGCTTCCTTAACTGTTCTTTCAATAATCCATTCGTTTTTTTCAATTAACTCAAATGCTTGTGATAATATAGAGTATGATATATCCATTCTATATTAATATACAATATCTCTTCATTTCATTACCTTTGAAATGTGACTCATTGTCACTTTGATTCTGCATTGGGGTTCCATAATACAGACTTATGAGATCTAGAGTTTTACAGGTGTTTTTCTGAGTCATATTCTTATAAGGACAAGCCACAAGTAGACCTGAATAAGTATCAACACAAGTACATATAAATTTGCATCCTTGATCTTGTGGTAGAGGACCAATATAATCTATTCACCAAATCTGGGCTGGAACTTTTCCCTTTGCTGTCTCTCCAGTTACTACTTGAGGAACAGTTTATTCCTTTTCCAATGGACATATATGACATTCCTTTGCTATATATTTTAGCAATGAATGAGAGATACTAATACCTTGATCTTGTGCCCACAACTGTGTGTCCTGGACCTCTAAATGGCCAGTCATTTGGTGGACCCATTTTGCTAGTAACAGATCATCAGTTGTTCTCAGAGTAACAGATCATCAATTGTTCTCAGAGTAGGGATAATATGTTCAGTAGCAATATTTGCTAGTTGATCAGCATGTTCTCTGTATTCATGTTCTGGCCTAGTGAGCATCTCTGTGAAAAACTGACAAAGTAGTAACCAAAGACATGTCCCATATATCTTCCCATAATTCTTTACCCCAAACTTGTTTACTATGAATTTCCCAATTTTGACTTTTCCACACGGGCATCCATGTAGCTAACCCATTAGCTACCACCCATGAATCAGTAAATATATGACTCTGTCCTCCTTGTTCTGTTTTGATGGCTTGATATACTGCCATAAGTTCAGCATATTGACTACTTCCACCTATCCCAGTACTTTCCAAAGTCCACCTAGTACATGGATTATAGGTTACTTCTTTCCAGTGTCTTTTATGGCCCAAATACTTTGCTGTCCCATGAGTAAACCATGTGTGTTTCTTCTCTTCTTCAGTTAATCCATTCAAAGACTGCTCCACCTGTTGCTTTGGTTTGGGGAATATATCATTTCCTTCAGTATAGATTTTTTTTATAGATTCATGTAGAGTAGAAACTATTTTTGCCTGTTTTAGCTCTATTTTGAATATACCATTTCCATTTAATTATGCTGGACTCTTGGGCATGTCCAATTCTATGAATAGCTGGGGTACTCATTAACCAAGTCATAATCGAGGTTCCAGGTCCTAATATCACTTCATGGCTCAGAGCCAGTCGTTCAGTCTCTACCAAAGCCCAATATGCAGTTAAAAGCTGCTTTTCAAAAGGTGTATATTGAACTCCAGATGAAGGAAGTTTCCTGGACCAAAATCCTAAAGGTGCATTTCAATTTTGCTGTTTTGCCATAAACTCCAGTTTGCATAATCATTCTGTAGAGTCACTTGTAACTCCACAGGATCATTTTGCATGTGCCATAAATCTGGGGCCAATTGTACTGCAGCCTTGGCTTATTCAAAAGCTTTACTATGCTCAAGTTCCCAATCAAATTCATATTTCTTCCAAGTAACTTTATATAAGGGTTTCAAAATCTGTTCCAGACGTGTAATGTGATGTCACCAATATCCAAACAATAAACTTTTGGGCATCTTATTGGTAGGGATAGGAAAATCCTGAATCATTTGTTAGCTTGCAGAAGAATCTCTCACAGTCCCTTATTCCATTGTAGCCCCAAAATTTTACATTTTGAGCTGGTGCCTGAATTTTTTTAGGGTTAATTTCTCATCCTTTGCTTTTCATATGCTCAATTAAAAGTGTCAAACTCTTCTCCACTTCTTTTACATTTTTTCCCTGTAACATAATATCATCAATATAATAGGTAAGCTATACACCAGATAGCTTTAATTCATCCAAATGCTCAGTCTTAATCCTATGACAAACAGTGGGGCTATGAAGATGTCCTTGTGGAAAACAGGTTAAAGTATATTGCCTGCCCTGCCAAGTGAAAGCTAACTTGTCCCATTGTTTAGAGTCTATTGGGATGGTAAAGAAAGCATTGGCTAAATCAGTAACTGTATATCAAGTTCCATTATATTTTTGGAGCTTTTCTATTAAGGTGATGGTATCTGGAATAGCAGCTTAAAAGGAAGGAATCACCTTATTCAGTTGTCTATAATACACTGTCATTCTCCACATCCCATCTGATTTTCGTACTAGCCAGACAAGATTACTCCGTCATGTGGTTATAAGGACTAACATTCCCATGTTCCTTTATAGTACTGGTAATTTCATCTTGCCCACCTGGCACACGATACTGCTTTAAAGTAATTACTTCAGAAGGTTCAGGTAAAGCGACTGGGTCCATTTTTATTCTTCCCACTAAAACTGTATTAATTCCTATCTTCCTTATTGCAAATGGGTATCTTCCTTCAGGTAAATGCAGGGTCATGCCTCTCAATATATCTATTCCAATGATGTATTCAGGAATGGGTACAATAACCACAGTATATTCTTTATTTGGTTACTGTCCAATTTTCATTGTTGTTAGTTGGACTTGTCGGGCTGATATTTCAGCCCCTCCCAGTCCTGTGATGGTAACAGGTGGGTCCATGCTTGAATTTGTCAGGATTCTCATAAATAAGGGAGGCCTTATAAGTATTGATCAATGCCCTGGTTATGGTATTTGATCCATTTTTTCCAATATATAGTCAGATTGATACAGAGTCTGTAATCTCATCTGCATATTTCTTTAATCTGAGCTGGGCCTTGGCCAATTTCCTATTCTCCCTGAAGGTGTGACAAACTTGGGTACAATGTTTCAGAGACATCTGTAGGGGCAGCCCGTACTTCTCTATTTTGTCTAATATTAAGTCCCTTGTCTCGGAACATTTTATATGGCTCATTAGTTGGAATACTATCAATTTTTCCAAAATCTGCCTGTGCTCTCAATAGAGCAGTAAACAGCTCTTTTCTTGTCAGTCTATTCTGACTTTGAATCCACTGGCCATTTACTTTTCTTCCTCAAGGAGATTTATCTTTTTCCCATTCCCCCAAGCCACTTATCTGTGAAATCTTATCTGGCACTCCAAAAGAAAGTGCCCTGTTTCACCAATTAGTAGAGTCGAAAGAGTGTTCATAAGCAGGAGGAGCAGTCTTCACCATGCTATTTCTATGAGGAACTGCTAAAGGGGTATCTGCATCTCCAATCATAATAGCAGTTTTCATTACTTCTTCTTTCAACTTTCTCATGCAGTCTCTAAGCAAATCCCATTGTCTCTTATCACTAGATGACATAGAATCAGTGGGATACAGTTTATTGCATCCATTGGCAGCTAGAACTAACAGATTGGTTGTATTGTTACCTCCTGCCATATGAAAATCTCTAAAAACTTGCTGGAAAAAAGGATTCTGACACATACTTATAAATTTCAAGCAGGCCATGTTATCTACCAATACTCCTCCAGTTACTTCGTCACTGATTCTCACCATCCAAGACACTAAAGATTCTTCCATCCTTTGGGGGAATCTGCTTAATATATCAGTAACCTCTTGTTGAGTGAAATTCTGAATTATCTCCCTGAATTGTGTTTGGCCTCCCTCATTCTCCTGCTTTCTTCTCAGTATGGGGCAAGCTCCTGCCCTCCTAAAAGCTTGGTCATGAAACATTGTATCATTGCTTTGTACATATACACTCTCCTGGGAGTTGTTGTCATAGCAACTAGGCTCTGTCCCTACCAAGACTGTATAAACTTTCCTCCTGTTACTTTTTCTGCTTCTTTTTCTGAGCCAAATTCACAACAGCCCTCTCTTCTACCACCTGAGATCCTACAGCTTGCTCTTCTAAAGGAAAGCTCTAATTCTGGAAATTCTCTCCCCATTTGAGTTTTCTCTTGTAACAAATACCATAATCTGTTAGTAAAATCCAGCCCCTCCTACACACTGCCTTTGGCTATCTCCTAGGTTTTATTGGTACTCTGTGGAAACATGTCTCTAAATCTCCAGGTTTTCCCTGCTGTAACCTCAGTTCCCAGTTTTCACAGAGCCCTGCACTTTTAGATCACTCTCTTGCTAGGGAGGCATAAGGTAAATCCCATCCTGGGATAGCCATTTGTTCTTCTAAACTCCTTCTGCTGCCAAATAGAGTTCTGATACCTTGTGATCCCATCCTCTCCTCCAAATATAATGCCAATGCAATATTCACAGCACACATGATCACTATACATATACCTATACAGTGATAAATTGCAAAATATAACAGGATCTCTGTACAGAAGACAGAAGCAAAACATTTATTCAGACACCAGGAAGCTGAATCCCCAAACCAGTAAGTCAATTTCATCATAGTTGCAAAGAAGTTAATAAACCACAACAGCATAGAGAGCCCTAGCACCCTTTAGCCTTCCCACAAACCAATATTAGCTCACAAGCCTAACTGTCTGCTTGCCTTTCCTCCTCTCTCCTCCCACAGTCTAGGTGTTCTGACTCCTTGCTTTCTGTGGGTGCTACTCCACCCTTCAGCAAATTCCTTCCACCACAGGCTCCATGTGGTTACATTCAGCCTATTAGTGGGTAAAGTTCATTTTCAAAGCAGGGAAGGTCTTCAAATTCCCTTAGGCTTATTAAAGGGAAGATATTCAACTTCCCATTGCTGTTACACCAAGGCAGCAGAAAATGACAGAATTCTTTGTGTTTTGAAACAGTACAGTATGGAGACAGATGTTCACACATCTCTTGTCCCTGCATCTCATCCTTTACTGAGCTATCAGAGTGAACTTCCTTAAGCATATCTTTCACTATTTCACTGTTCAACTCAATAAATTCTGGTGGTTCCCTCTCATCTGCAGGATCCAATATAAAATCCTATTTTTGTGATTCAAAGCTCTTACTAACCTAGTCCTCTCCCAATATTTCTAGCCTTCTTCTACCTGACATGCCTTTCTTCTACTGCCTTATTCCCTTTTATCCAGTGACACTTGTCTCCTTGTTATTCCTGGAACAAGATGCTCCATCTCCCCCTCCTCATCTCAGCCTTCTGGGTATTGCTGGACTCTTTCAAGTCCTGAATGAAACCCCACCTTTTATAGGAAGCCTCTCCCACTCCCTCTTAATCCTAGTTCCTTCCTTCTTTCAATATTTCCTATTTATTTTGTCTACATGTTTGTGCACTGTTGTTTAAATACTGTCTTGATTATGGGACTCAGAGCTCCTCAAAGCTGAGGAGTATCTTTTACCTTTCTTTGTAGCCTTTGCACTTAATGCAATGTCTGGGATGTTGTTGTTCAGTCATGTTCAACTCTACATGACCCTGTAGAGTATGAGATTTTCCTGGCAAAAATACTGGAGTGGCATTTCCTTCTCCAGTGTGTCCCCATTTTAAAGACGAGGAACTGAGATGATAGGGGTTAAGTGACTTGCCCAGCATCACACAGCTAGTAAGCATCTGAGGCCAGATTAGAACAGAGGTCTTCCTGACTCCAGACCTGATGCTCTATCCACTATTCTACCCAGTTGCCCCACCTGGAATGCAGTAGGTGCTTAATAAATATTATCAATTAAATTTATTAATATTAATTATATTATAAATAGTACTATAATATTTGTGAATGTGCCACCTGTCTTCTGCTAGATTGTAAAGGAATGATGTGGGGTTTATTTATCTCTATAGTGCCTAGGGGATACACAGTGGATAGAGCACTTGCCCTGGCGTCAGTAATATCTGAGTTCAAATCTGGCCTCAGATACTTACTAGTTGGACAAGTCACTTAACTCCTGTTGCCTCAGTTCCTTGTGCTTAAAATTGGAACACATTGAAGATGGAAATAGCAAACCATTCCAGTATCTTTGTTCCAGTCTGGACTCACACACTTACTACCTGTGTGACCCCAGGCAAGCTGGCACTCTGTTTACCTCAGTTTTCTCCTGACTCAGCTGGAGAAGGGAAAGGTAAACCATTCCAGTATCTTTGCCAAGAAACCCGCAAATGGGATCCCAAAGAGTCAGACATGACCAAAATGAAACAACCAAATATACCTACCAACATGCACATAGTTGGCAATTAAGAAGTGTATGTGTTTGCAGGTAAATTAAAATTGAGTAAGTGTAATGGAATGGAATATGACAATCTTCCTGGTCCATTAATAGGCCCATGTGACCACACGTGCCTCCTTTTCCCCCGGAACAGGAGTCATGTTCAAGGGGTCTAAAGGTACACAGGTATTTCAATCACAGCTGTGATACATCCTGAGTCACATAGAGCCCACTAGGGGAGAAACTTGTCTTAGGGGGAGGTTTGCTTGTAGGAAGGCTTTCACACCTTTTGGTACCAATCTATAGAATTAGGCACTGAGTCAGGAGGATTGTGATGCCTTCTGGCTCGGAGCCTATTAGTTGAAAACTATATATACTGGGAGGCTGGTATTTTACTTTGGGGGTTCACTCATGAGAAGGACTTTTTGACTCCCCCAACCCCGCCAACTGCTCAGAGGTTTGTGCTATCCCAGTCCATAGGTCTATACAGGTGGTTGTATTACTTTGTTCAGACAGTAGGAGCCCTGTCTGTTGAATGGAATTAAAGTAAGATTATTGACCCCTTTAAAAGTTGTTTTTCCTTTAGCAAAGTAGGTCAAAGAACCTGTGCTAGCAGGCCATCCTGAGTGTGCTAGGGTGCTTGCTATTACAGTAAGGCATGTGTACTTGTGCCCTAGGCTTTTGTCATGCTCTATTTTAGAAGCATGGTTAAAAGTTAAAGAGGTATAATCCATGTTCTCCATTAGTCTCAAGAGGTGTTTGGAAAGAAAGGTGAGGAAGACTCCTCACTTGGTTGGTATGGTTTATGATAAACTTGTAGAAAGGAGGTGGGGATGGCTTACTATTGTCTCTGTAGAGAATTTCACCTTCAACTATGGTACCTTGTTATGCTGCCAAATGACCTCTCTTAAAAGATCTAAGAGGTTGCTTAGAATTCACCTTTTCCCCTCACACTAACTTCAACAAGTTGTTCAGCCCACCTAGGGAACATCTTTGACACCGGGTCTCTTTCTGTCACACATTTTAAACAGAGTAGCAGCAGCTGGGGGTAAGCACATTTGAAATAAGTACAGTCCTAATAGTAACATGTGTGACCATTCTCTGGTGAACATTTCTGCCATGAGAATTCTTGGTAAGTTGCACATAAGCACAAAGTAGCTTCTTCTGAGTTCCCAGAGGCTTTTTGCTAACAGAAAAAATCTAGAAAATCCCTAAAGTTTCAAGTAACTCAGATAGATAGTTTTCAAGGGTGACCATTCTCAACCCTTCTCTCAGTAAGTGAGTAGAGTCCAAGTCACCACCAGAGGCTCCCAGATGAAAGCCACATTGTCCTCAGATCTGGTTCTTGTTCCCACTCCACTCTCATAATTCAGCAGATCCATCATTGGTATCATTCTTATTTTAAAGTGAGGCTTCAATTAACTAGCTTAGTAATAATAGATCCCTGCATGCAGCTGGTGAGGGATGTTGGCTCCTTCAAGGAGAAGCATCCTAAAGCCAGCATGGGAACCAGTGAACTTATTAAGATGTGAAACGAAGACCACAACTTGAGGTCATTAACAGTTATACTTGCTATATTTCTTTATGCCCTTAAATGGAAACTTGCAGGTTGAAATACAGATCTAAAAAATCCTTGCCTGCAAATAGGAAATTATTTCTTATGCCCATCCCCAATTTCCTTTTGTCTTTCCTCCTTTCTTAGATATTTCTCTAAAACAAATTGGGTTTGATGTAGCTGCTATGAAAGAAAGACAGTATAGAGAAGTTGCTAGCTAATCTGTTATCAATGGAGCAAGGAATATTGTTCTTTGTTATTCAGTCATTTTCAGTAATGTCTGACTCTTCCTAATCCCATTTAGGGTTTTCTTGGCAAAATTACTGAAGTGGTTTGCCATTTCTTTCTCTAGCTCATTTTACCGATGAGGAAACTGAGGCAAACAGGGTTAAGTTATCTAAGGTCAGATTTGAATTCAGGAAGATAAGTATTTCTGACTCCAAACCCAGCATTCTGTCTACTGTACCACTTAACTACCCTGGAGTAAGGCTTAGTTCAAATACTGTTGCTGGGAGTTGCCACCAGGGGTCACCAGGAGCAAGTCACTTAACTGCTTGGAGCCTCAGACAATGCTTATGACACAAGGTAAATATTTAACCAATGTTTATTCATTTAGAATCTATAGGTGAGTTATATATTTAAGATCTAATTTTAATTTTAAAAACTAGGTCAAATGCTTTTCTGTAGAATGCAAGTTAACTTAAATTATGATTTTTAATGGATTAAAGCTATAAATTAATGAAGACTTCTGATTTTTACAAATTGTATGCAGGCAGAGTGAGAAAGGTATGAACTTCTATCATGTCACCATGGTACTAATTAAGTAAACTACCTTGATACTAATTAAAGAAATACAGGAACCTACAAATGAGATCTATTTCATCTTCAATGAGTTTTGACTTTTTCTGAGTAGGTGTTTCCTATGTATAATATAGCACAGCATCTCTACACCTTAGGAAACTATGTCCCTGCGTTGCCATGGCCCAAATATGTATCACTTGGTGCCCAGTTTTCTGGATGACCCTCTGTGACCTGAGCTACCTTGGGCCTTGGATGAAAGACCAAATAACACAAATATTCAAATTTTCATTTCATTTCAAATTATAGCTAAATGAAAATCCAACTAATAATTGTTCAGTAAAAGGTGGGGGAAATCAAATCTTTCAACTTACCTTCAGTCTCATTTTCAACCCAGGAATTGATTTTTGTCCTGATTTGGTCTGCAGTTTCCAAAAAGTTAACAGATTGTGGCTCTGCATCAAAGTATTTTTTCATGTTTTCCTTGTATTCCTGGAAAATACAGGTGAAGCTAGCTTTCAGCATCTGAAGTTGTCTATTCATTCAACCAACACATTATTAAGAAACTGCTTATGTCAAGCTATATATTACATTCAAGCTATCAAAACTCTGAACATTCTGCCTCTTGACTCCAAGGGCTCTATTCTCCCGTTCTTCAGGTCTAGAAAATCATTTAACCAGCTAAGCACCATCATCAGTGCATAAGGGAGGCAATCTACCCACTTTTTCTTTCCTCTATTCCAGTGCTTCTCAACCTTCCTAATGCCACGACCCTTAATACTCATATGTTGGGCGCATCTGCATGTGGGCGGACCTGCCTGGAGAAAGATAGAGGAGCCACGTCTTGGTTCCTAATATGTGTTTTCCAATGGTCTTATGCCACCCCTATGGCCCCTGTGAAAGGGTTGTTCATGACCCACAGGTTGAGAACCGCTACAAGTCTATTCCATTGTCATTTTCTCTTTTATTTAGGACAATACCTATGTGTAGATTTGAAAGGAGAAACTATAGCACTTTCTTGGGGTGACCCCCATGCAAGAGAAAAAGGAGATTTTACTTGGGTTCCTACAGCTACCACAGAAGCAAGGTGAGATCTATGGCTCTCTGGAATCTCCTTTATAATAATAACGTCAGCAAGCATCCAGGGACTTTTCATGATTAATTAATTAATTTTAATTAATTAATTAATTTGATCTTTATTTCCTGGGGTCTTTTGCTATAGTTTGAAATATGGGGTTCTATCATGTGTTCTCTGCATAGAGACCATGCTTAATCTAGAGTATTACCAGCAGGAAGGGAGCAAACATGCTTTTGTTAAGATCCTACTATCTTCCAGTCACCGTGATAAGCTATTTACAAATATGATCTCATTTGACCCTCAAGAGGACCCTGGCATGGGGGTACTATTATTATTCCTACTTTAGAGTGGAAGAAATTGGGGCAGATGGAGGCTAAGTGACTCATCCAGTGTCACACAGCTAGCTTATGTCTTAGGTCAAATTTGAACTCAGATCTTCATGACTCCAGGCCAAACACTTTATTCTTTGCCCATCCTAGCTACCATTGGGTGTTGTCACTATACAGAATCTCTTAGCAATACGACATAGTAGAAGAAGGGGAGGAGAAATTCACTGAAAACAAAACACTGGGCCTCACTTAGTGACCACACCTCCATCTGGAATTGATCTCAGACACAGTCATCACTGGGAGACCGACCTTAAAGTCAATGCTTGTTGCTGATTCCTTTTATTGATAGGTTTCACTTCAATTCAGTAAGAACATTGTATTTAGTACATGGGTGACATATAGGACACTGGATTTGAAGTCAAGAAGACCTGGGTTGTCTCTGACATTTACTAGCTATGAGATCAGGACACAACCTCTGTCATCTGATTCTCAGGTGAATCTCTATGACTATGGGTTTTGAGTCTCCATGGAACTAAAATCACAGGCCCAATACACTGATAGACTTACACAATGAAAGGGATAGGTTTTTTCCCCATATAACCTGTTGGCGGTCTTCAGCAAGTAGGAATCACTGGGTTTGTTGATTTCTGAGATGAGTGCCTGGAAGTCAGAAAGTATGTCTTCTGCCTTGTTGGGGCTAAGTTCCTTCAAAAGACAAGGAATGTGTTAAAACTCTTAAATGAAAACAATTTATAACATTGAATTTTTATATACATCTGCAAGGCTTAAGATAGCTTTGCTAAATGGTGTTTTCTGGTGTGCTGTTCACAGAGTAGATAGCGTTAATCAGAAAAGAAGATGAGGAAAATATTTCAACTGGAAGAACAAGAATTTCCTTCTGACCTCCAGCTGACTTGGGGCAGAATTTTAGAAGTCATTGCTGGTTATTTACAAATGTCATTAAGCATAGACTCCCAAAGGCAAGGTGACAATGAGTTTAAGGGCAGAAGAAGTAGATGGAGAGGAGGGGAAAGAAAAAAGGCAAAGAAACAAAACTGAGAAAACCGACTTGAATTCTCTGAAACAGATACTTGGGCAAATTTTTAATTTTTGGGAAGTCCATTTTGCATGCATGCTTAGGAAAACTACTAAAATCGATGTAATAACAGTGACTATTCTAGTAAGGAGAACAGGAAATACCGTCTTCCTTTTCTTCTCAAAGTGAGAACTGGTTGTTTCAGCTCCTGTGACTTTCTCAAGTTGAAGCACCTGTAATTATAGTTGCAGAAATAAAATGAGTGGAAGTTAAAAAAAATTATTCTCTTTAAAAATCTATTAAAAGAATTATATAAATAATCTAATCAATGCAGTCTGATCTAATTAATATAATCTGATATTCTATAGTCATTTCTATAATAACCTGTCACCAATTAACTAAAATGATTGATATATTATCCAGATGGTTCATTGGGTAAATATTATGAACTTTCAGTCTAGAATTATTTATGATAGTTGTAAAATTATGAAAGTTATATTTAGTTATATCAAATCAGCGTTTAATTGGATGTATTGTCTTCCTGATTCTGATCGTTTCTAGTGCTTCATTTCAGGCAGGAGATGATGACTGCATTTTCAGTTACCTTTTCGGTCAGCTACCTTGTTTATTGATTGATAGAGCTAAGTAGCCTTATAGATGAAGTTATTTTCTTCTTCATCATTAATTTTCATTTATGGCTATTTTAAAAGTGAACCTAAGCCTATGTATACAAAGCAAATGCCTCTGTCTTGTGTACTTTTTTACAATAAAGCACTATTTTTTTCTTCTTCGTTCTCATGATTGTCTTAGTTCGGCGTCTCTGTGTGGCTTTAGCTGATATTGCCTTGCTGTCTTCTGTCCCTATCTTGGCGTTTCCTTTGCAAGTCAGCAGGAAGGATGTGGATGAGATGAGGGTCCCCAGACCTCATGCAAGTGAGCTAAAAGGAAATGATATAAAAGGAACCAATGTCCATTCTGAGACCAACGTTAATTTAATCCCCCCATCCCTGGGCCAAGGCCAATATAAAGAAGATACCTTGATGTGCATTCCTGAAACATAACGGCCAAGAAGATGGAGAGGAGGTTTACATCAGATGTCATGTTCTCAGTGAGAAACTACAATTTGCAAGCTGAGCCTTTTAGGGTGCACAACTAAAACTTTTAATAGAACATCAGTGCAACCTTCTGCTGTTTCCTTACGTCAAGCAGGCCAGGCTCACAATCCCGGCTAAACCTCTATCTATTACACAGGTTGTTATTCTGCTGACTTCATTAAATGGTGGTTCATCGTCTTTCCTTAGTGTTCTCACTTATTGATCATGAGTTAGTGACTGTCAAATTCAGTATGTAGATAAAGTTTAAATGTCATATAAGATAAACTTGAGTGATATCCCTATGAGTAAGTTACCAGAATGCAAATGCTAATGTAGTAAGAATGGTCTAGATTTCCAGGAGGGCCGTCCACTTTCCTGGCCACAGGTACTACTCTCCCAAGTCCTACTAAAGCTCTTCTCACATCCACTACTGTGATATAGGAGTAACTAAAGAAGTTTTGGGGTTTTTTTTTTTACAAATCCACCTTTTGTTGTGTATGTGTGGAAGGACTTTGGGTAAATCGCTTACCCCCTAAACTTAGTAATTAATTAATTAATTAGCAATAGTCTAGCTTTTTTTTATGGGATGTTATTGAATTTTTTGTTAATTGTTTCTTCTAGAAATCAGTGTTATATATATCCCTGTGCATGGCAATAGGGATATGAAGACAAAAGCAAAACAGTTCCTGTCCTCAAAAAGCTTATATTTTATGAAAAGTTAATTGCATATCCATAGCAAATTACTTCTTTGATTTATTTTTAAACCCATTAGTGAATGTTGTAACTTACTTGTTCTATTTGGGTTGCAGTGTTACCTCTGGCACCCAAAAGGAGCATCAGCAAAGCAGTAGTAATACTCCAGGGGGCATAGATGATGTTTTTATCTCCAGTTGACTCAGCTAGCATCTTGCTAAACTCAAGAGCAAACTGATTGTTTGATGTTGTTAGAGAAGCCATTGGGAAAACCTAAGAAAAATAACACACAAAGGAAATAGTCTATAAATATTCCTTTCCATATATTTAGCCAATTTTCCTTTTGTAAAAAGACTTCTCATTCATTCCATGTCAGAACCAAAACCCTCATTCCTGGGGCAAAGACATAGCTGCTCCAGGAGAGGGGATGATTTGTTGGCTGGAAAATCTGGCCCCAGTCCCTGTAATGTGCCAATCATCATATCTCTGAACCCTTAGGAGAAGGAAAAATTAGGGGAAGAGGCAGGTGGGGGACATGGAATTGGAGGAAGGCATGTCCCAAGAAAGGGGCAAGAAGACCCTTGGAGGTGTCAGTGTGCAAGTCAGTGAAGAACCACAAGGTGTGAAAATGGCAGACTAGAGGATCACTGTTAGAGAATCTACATCTCTAGGATGTTGATGCCTGGGACAAATTTCCAGCTACACTACTGAGTTAAAGACTATTTTTAAAAATCTTAAAACTGCTAGATATACTTTAAAAAGGCAAACTTCATCCTACATACAAAGATTAAAATATTTGCTAGTAAATTTGAGTAAAACTCAAAAATATGTACACTAATGGAATTAAAGTGGCCTATATAGAAACCATCCAGGCCAATGGAATCATTTGGAGATCAAAAATCCATAGCTCAGACATATTAAGTCACATGACTAGCTAAGAACCAAGATCTCAACTTTCAGTCCTTTCCTATTCCAACAATTTTTCATTAACCTGATGCCATACACAAAAAATAGATGATATGATCTTTGAACCTGAAGTCTTTCCTTTGTTACGAGCCACCAGTATCCAGAATTCTGATCTGTGCATGTTCTTTCCCCACCCTGGGCCTTTATGAGAAGTTAATGTGCTTAAGATGGCCTCTCCTTCTTTACATGTGCATACTGTACTTCCTTTCAGGCCCGACTCAAATCCCGTCCCTTTTTTGATTCTTTCTGTGTCTAATCTAATTGAATGTGGTCTTCCCACTTTCGAGTTCTTATAGCCCTCTAATATGTCAGTGTTGTTAGTTTAACACATTATAGATCGTTTTTCTGTGAATGTGTCTTATCTCTCTAATTAACCTGAAAGATCCCAGAGGATGGAAACCATTTTTTGCCTCTGCATCTAGGATATCTCCTCACAGGAACAAAGCACTCGATAAATTTGTGTTAACAACTTGGAGATTTAGCTGTTGCCTCTTTCTTGATTTCCATTTGAATTATAGCACATATAAATATAAAAGTATCAACGAACATTTATTAAGCACCTACTGTATGACGGGTACTGGGCTAAGCTCTAAGGACATAGAGCACAGATAATTTCTGCCCTCAAGGAGTTTACAGTCTTGATATTGTACTCACTAAGGTTCAGGGGAAATATAGCTCATATTTACACAACACTTTGTTGTTGTTCTTCCCTTATACTGACCTCTTTGTGACCCCATTTGCGGTTCTCATGGCAAAGATACTGGAGGGGTTTGTCAATTCCTTATCCAGCTCATTTTACAGAAGAGGAAACTGAGGCAAAGAAGGTTAAGTGACTTACCGAGGGTCACACAGCTAGTAAGTGTCTGAGACCAGATTTGAATTCAGGAAGATGAGTCTTAATGACTCCAGGCCCAGCACCACAGTTTATAAACACTGTGAAGAAGATAGAACAAGTATTTATATGTGCAAAGTAAGGACTGGAGAGGATAATGGACTGTTCTAAGGTCCCAGAGCTGGGGCTCATTCCTGTTCCAGGGTTCTTGCTACTCTTCATTTTCTCTCTTTAGAAAGTGGGGTTCAAGGGGAGGAGAGGTTTATCTCTTTTTCCACTCTGCTGTTCTCACTCTTTAGAAAGAAAAAAAAGTTTTCTCTTTAAATGGCTAGATTTTAGATTTTCATTTTTTCTTTCTTATACTTTGTTCACCATATTGAACTTCTATTGAAAATCAGATATCCAATAAATCAATTAGTAAATGTATGTCTTGTAAAAGACTAGCTGCTTTTTATACAGAGAAACTTAGCTTGTATCCACATGAGGCTAAAATAGTTGGTTAAACTGATTAATTCAGTAGAAAAAAGAAAATTCATAGACATGATAACTATAAAAACATCAGTGGTGTCAGACTCAAATAGAAACAGGCACATTGACTCTGAAGACCACAAATTTAATACTACCTATTTTTGATTTTGTTTTTATTTGTTCTGTTATACGGTTCCCAATAACATTTTATCTGGTTTTGGCCTTGAAGTCTTACCGGAATATGTAGCCTGCAGGGTCATGAATTTGACACCTCTACCCTACAGTACTTGAGGCCAATTAAATGAGCGACTTGATGCCAGCCTCCTCCTGTTCCTGGTCTCCCACCTCCTCCCACCCCCAGGGTACCTAGTGAGGGTGTCTCTGGATGATGAACTGGAAGGAGGCTTTTATGTGAACTTTATGTTAGGACTCACAGTATACATTCCTGTTACCAATCATGCGACTGAATTTGAGTCCTTTGTAAGCAAATGTTTAAACCCCTAGCCCTTTGCTGACATAATCTTATTTGCATAATTAAATTTCTTTCAGAAATTAATAAGTGCAACATGGCCAAACTCCTCTTGCTGCAAAATTTAGAATTAGCAACACACATACCCCACCCCCACCCTCGCCTCAGTGGGCAAATTACATCCTGATTGTGGTTTTCTCCTATTAAAGAAATTTATGAATTTCCTGGCTAATTTTTCTTTTATAAAACCTAATCAACTTCACCCTCTTGACACAATTGCCAAGCAGCCTTTGGAAAAGATTTCAGTCTCTATGTGGGGTTGGCTGCTTTATTATCACAAAAGTAACATACTCTTCTCTGCCTTGCTTGGAGATCGAATCCAATCAGCTTGTATGGTTTTTACTACCAGCATTCATGGTTTATTTTTTAATTATTTGTTTATATTTAGCACCATTGTTATTAATTTATATTTATTATTATTTATACTTTTATGGTTTTTAATACCAGCTTTAATGATTTATTTGTTTAATTTAATTAATATTTATTGTAATTTATTTAGATTTATTATCATTTTTACCTTTACGGTTTTTACTGTCAGCTTTTACGGTTTATTTATCAAATCAACTTGTCTATAAATAGGCATAAATTCTAGTCTCTTGCATTAAATCCTAAGTTCTTCTGAAATCAGTGCAATTTTGTGGCCAGGTCACCCACATAGGACAAGGAAGTAGCCTTGGCTGTATCTCAGTATCTGGATCCTCTGGAATTCTACCTACTTGGTTGTTGTAGAGTTTTAGATTTGTTCTTAAATTATTCAAAGAAAGGATTCTGTGCAGTACAATAGTTGACTTTTTAATGAAAAATCAGTATGAGCTTATCTTCATCTTTGTTATTATAATACAGTCCTAATTGCTAATATTGGCAATGTGCAGGCAGATTGGGTTTCACACTTGGATAGTAGCTGTCATTTGCAATTCATGTTCTCTCCGTGTCCCAAGCAACTCTTTAACGCTATAAATTAAGTGATTTGCCTATATGAATCAGTGAAGGGGGACTCCTAGGGAGGTTGGGGGTGGAGGAGGGAAGGGCATAAGTATTTACTTAGCACCTTCTATGTACCAGGCACCGTGGTGCTCAGTGTTTTACAATATTAGCTCATTCGATCTTCACAACAGCCCAAGACCCTAAGGGGAAGGAGGTAAATGCTATTATTGTCCCCATTTTTTTTACTTTTGAGTAAACTGAGGCAGACAGCAGTTAAGTGATTGTCCTGAGGACACACAATTTGTGTCTGAATTGGAACTCATGTCTTCCTGACTTGAGGCTCAGTGTTTTATCTACTGGGCCACCAATGGTCTAATTGCCACTAGATTTCAACACCCACTTGATTTTTTACAAGTCATTTGTTTATTTAGTATCTGTTACTACACAAAATAGACGGTAAAAGACACAATTTCTGATTTCTAGGAGCTTGCTTTCCCAGTTTGTAAATTCACAGGGTTAATAGTCTAATGTAAATAAACTATTTGAGTAAAAGGTCTCTCCAGAGGAAAGGGAACTATAACGTGCAAAAGTTCTTCAGGAAAGTGTTCTCTACCTTTTCTCGACCTGGACTTCAGACCCGGATCGTTTTTTTCCCCAGGCACATCGTAATGCCCATATGTGATAAAATACAAAGACAACTTATGGGAGCTGCTGGCTGGCTGAACATAGAAGCTGATAAATGGGTCCAAGTCAGAGCAGGAAGTTATACCTAAGAAGCAACTGCCCACGATATACCGGTCAGTGCAGAAGAAATAAAAGGGGGAGGGGGAAAGGAGGGATAAGCATCCTCTTTTGATTCTAGGACAAATGATACAAAAGAGTATTCTTCAGCTCCTTTTTCCTTCGTACCTATTACAAAAGTGCACTAGAAGAGAAATCATGATTTTAATGTCAAATCTCTCATTTAAACGTCATAGAGGAATGTTGAAAATCAGTTGGTTGAGTGATGTTATTGTAGGCTCATTTATTCAGTACATTTATTCAATGTAGGCTCATTTATTCAATTTATTCAAGAATGGAGAAAAGGGAGAATGCCTTCTTAGAATTTGTCATTGCATAGAATAATTCCACAGAAGTTCTTGCTGTGCACTAAGTCTCAATCAAAAGTAAGATTTTTTCTTAATGGAATAAAATATTATTTAGCTCTGGGACTAAATTAGGTCTTTGGAGAAAAGGAATATATGTTAGATATGGTGGTGGAAACCATCATAGGACACCTAAGGTTCAGTCTATAAATGGAAACCAGTTCTTTACTAACACAACCCTAGATGCTTAATTAAATGAGTAATTGTTTGATTAAACTGGTATCAGTTAAATTAAAACAGTTCAAGTGGTTTCCTTTTGCAGATAGAGGCTGAAAGAACAAATTCAAAAAGTGGACCTACTCTTTGATTCTCAATTGATTCATGGACATGATTTGGAATTCATATTCCTGGAGTCCCATTAAAGCTCCTGGGATTACTGGGAAGGAAGGTGCTAAAGTCAATAGCTATATCCCTGGGGTAGCAGAAAAAATTATAATGGATTAGGATTAATATTCCCAAACTCTCCTGCCTGCTCTGTGATTCATAACATAAGACTTCAAATTGAATGACTGGGGTTAACAGAATAAAGCCAAAGACCCTAACTGGAGATTGCCCATGACTTATTAAGTCCACATTCTTATCAATTAACTTAAGAATTCAAATTGCACATATAACGTTTACTTCACTAACAATTTTAGAGAGATTTTCTTTTTATATAAATTAGTATCTTGGAATGGTAGATAGAAGACTGGCTTTAAGACAGAAAGAGCTGAGTTGACTGACCCCAAAGAGTCACTATGCAACACTGGACAGGTCAGGACCATAAGTTACCAGCAAGGTACTGGTGGTATACACTGGTAGAAGAAAGCCTGTGTTTTAAACCAGCCTCAGATACTAACTAAAGGTGAGACCCTCAACAAATCACTTAACTTCTACATGCCTTAATTTCCTCATAAGTAAGATGGGGATAGTAACAGCACCTATTTCCTAGGGATGTTGTGAGGATGACATGAGATTATATATTTAAAGCACTTTGCAAAGCTGAAAGTGCAGCAAAAATACTGTGATTATTTTTTTTCTTTCATTATCAATAGCTCACTCTTCCAATATAATCACGATCCTGAGCCACTCCATTTCAGTCAAAACCAAACAGTAATAATTCTGCTAATTGTCCCGGCTCCCTCTGTTACCCTACTTGTGCTGACTGAACCAGGGGAAGCAAGCACAGAAGCAGACCAAGGCCCATGCCCCAGGAGGGCTTTCCTCCTGTCCCTTCAGCAAGTCATTAAACCATCGGAAAAGCAAAACTCCCCCTCTTAGCCCTCCCCAAAGAAGCCACTCTTCCTTTTTTTCTCTTCTAATCCTTTTCACTTAAGGAGAATTGAAAAAAGTTACATTGACTAAGGTAGTTATTTCTATAATGTTTAAAGATCCTGCCTGCAAAGAAACCATATCCAGCAAGAAGTCTTTGTGCTGATAATTTGCTAGAATTGGATGGTCTAATAAAAAAAACATTTTAAACTTAAAAATATTTAGGAAATAGTAACATTACCTTATTTTTCTTTGAAGAAGCAGAACTGGCAGTTTTGTGCTTTAGTAAGAGCCTGTGGCTGCAGTATTAGGTAACCTGCAACTGCCCCAAAGCACCAGCTCCACCCTCCTCTTCCTCCTTGGCTACGCCCACTGCACGCTCCCAATCCTCTTTTCAGACTCATCCTGGTGAGAAGGGGAGATAAAAAGACACACTGAGGTTGAGATCTGAGGCTTTGTTTGACTTGGGGGTGATCAAGATTTTCCATTTCATGGTGCTTGTGCAGACCTGAGCTCTGGCTGATTGTAGTCCCTGGTTTTCTGGCCTAATAGGGTTCCTCATTTGCCAAGGGAGGGTATTTGTCATCCTTTATTTCTGAACAGACTTGTAAAAGTGCTATTATGGAAGGTCTTCAAGTTGTTGCTCGATTTAGGCATCTCTGATTGCGACACACAGGAGTGGCAGTGGAAACTGATCCCTGTAAGCCAAAACTGCATAGCAATGTCCTCTTCCCCGCCCCCCCTCATGCTTTCAGGGATGCAAAAATAAAATTGGTCAAGTCTGCTTCAAATTGCAGATCCAGACCTATGTTTTCACTCCCCTCAAACCTGGATGGCTGCTCTAGGATTCAAAGAACTGATACTTAGATGTTCTTAGAGGAACTTAATGTTCTCAAGTGTACATAAATGTTATCTCATTTCTATTTCACACAGACAGATGCTGTGAATGAAACACATTCTGACAAAAGAAGCCCAGACTGCAGGGAGAGGAGAGCCAATTCTTCTCCATGCCCTCATTCATAAACTGGACTAGGGGATTTACACAGCAGAGTTAATAGGCACAGCCATTGCTGAATGCAGCCTTCCCAGTCCATTCCATCCAAGAGGAGACATCTTCAACTTTTTGTTCTATATAAAAAGATACAGAAGAAAATGAAAAGAAAATAGGAGTACAGAGAAGAAGCAACCTTCTCAGGTAGAAAAATCTATAGATTCCCCCCCAATTCTAGAATATGAGTTTCTTGAAAGTAGGGACTGTCAAAATAAAATGAAAGTAGGGACTGTCTTCCTTTTCAGTATAGTGTTTTGCACACAGTAAAAACTTAATGAATGCTTCATT
This sequence comes from Pseudocheirus occidentalis, assembly GCA_028646575.1. Classification (NCBI taxonomy): domain Eukaryota; kingdom Metazoa; phylum Chordata; class Mammalia; order Diprotodontia; family Pseudocheiridae; genus Pseudocheirus; species Pseudocheirus occidentalis. The sequence continues at coordinate 230,326,945 of CM053594.1, read as the reverse complement.
CATTTGTTCATTCACTCATTCATTGCCTCTGATTTTCCTCTTGACAGATATCTGTCATTCCTTCTGGGAAACAACTGCAGAAGATGGTTTCTGATTTCTCTTAGCAAATATTTGTAACTCATAGTTTCTCCTGAATCTATTATCAGTCATAGGAATTAAATAGAGGCAGTAGAGAGAAGGGTAATTCATTCCCAAGAGTAGTATTTAAGAAAGTAACTCGCTTGGCCTGTTGTTTCTAAACTCAGAAAGTGTAGTAGATAGTAGAGGCAGTTACCGAATAAAAATGGGTTAGTTTTCATTACTAGGCTTTGGCTTGGGGGTGGGTTGGGGCAGGGCTGAATTATACAAGTAATTGCCTAAGCTTGCACAGTTTCTGTTTTGTCTCATCTTTATTTTCGTGTATTCTTTGCTGTCTTCTCCTTCATTTTGTAAAGTCCTGCCCTTTTCTGTCCCTGGAACCTTTTTGGTAGAATCCTGGTAGAATTCATGGGTCAAAACTTTAACTAGATTTTTTGCTCCTAAAGCAAATACCATAAACTATTTCTAGGATGTGTTGGTGGAAAATGAGGGGAAAGCCGGCCCTGGGACATCAGTTCAAGGTTGCTACTCACCCAGGGATAGTAGGAGAGGGGAAGGGAGGAATAGTTCACAGAAAGCCATGGTGCGGTGACTTTCTATTTTAACAAATCAACTGTCTTAACAAGATGATAAGTTATATTTCTACACTACTGAAGGATTGTAAGTGCTTTTGGTCAGCACCTTCTAAAATTGATGGCCAGCTAAAATTAGCAACCTTTAGCAAAGTCCCTGTAACTATGCCCTAGTCACAGCTCTGTCTTAGACAAAAATAACTTCTACTTTTTACAGGTTGTAAATTATTGGCCTGACTATTAATAAAAATTCATGCCAGCACAATGATGTTTATAGATACTTCTTTCTATGATATAGATAGATAGGTATCTATGTAGATAAATAATTATCTATCTATATTTTTAAATTTTCAGTTCCAAATATTTTCTTTTTTTAATTTTAATTTATTTTCTTGGTTACATCATTCATTTCCACAAGGTTTTGAGTTACAAATTTTCTCGCCTTCTTTCCCCTACCCTCCAGCCCAAAACATTGATCCCACTGTAAAGCCCCTCCCACAATCTGTTCCCTTTTACGTCCTCCTCCAACACGCCTCTAGTTTTCTAGTAGGGCAGGGAGGGTCTCCCTGCCCCTGTCCTTGTATGTCTTATTTCCCAGTTGCATTTGATTGTATAGCTTTAAATTCTAGATTCTTGCAATTCCTCCCCTGTCACCCACTCCCACTGGAGGGGGCAGTAATTCAATACAGGCTGTACATGTGTAATTATGCAGGACATCTCCATGGTGGGCAAATTGTGAGAGGCTGACTGTATGTCCCTCCTTCTTATCCTGCACCCCACCCTTGTTTTGTTCTCTACCCTGTTCCTGTCCCTTTACTGAGGTGTGTGCTTCCCACAACCCTCCCTCCCACCCCGCCCTTCCCTCCATCACCCCCCCTCCCATTCCCATTCCCCCTCATCTCCATCCCCCCTATTCTCCTGTGTGGCAAGATACTCAGTTTAGAGTTTATGTCATTCCTTCCCT
>CM053594.1:230306490-230324831 GCA_028646575.1 Pseudocheirus occidentalis | reverse complement strand
ACCCCCCAAGACAAGTCTTAAGGCCAAATAACTCTTTGGTCAACAATAGGTCCCAGGCTAAGCCTTGGCTATTATTTGGGCCCTGATTGACTCAGAATAAATGTAAATAGTAACAGTTACTGTTTTGACCAGAAAGCCTGAGGGTCTTCCCCTCCAATATATTTTTTAATATTTTTTTATTTTAAATTATTGACTAGGTAAAGAGGCCATTCTCTGCCTCAATTCTTACTCAACCGATCCAAATCCTAAGCATCTTTCAAAACCAAACACAATCTCTTCCATAATGACTTACTTGGATTTTCTCAGGTGAAAACTGGTGTTAATTATTATCAATTACAGAAATTTATCCATATATTCCTTGTGCTGTATACACATATACATTATATATAATCTGGTGGGGTTATATATTTAATAAATGAATGTGTACATATACATACATATATACACCCTCTCTATGTACACACACACAAATCCCAATATAACAGGGTGTAGTGGTAAACACCTGTAGTCCCTGATACAAGGAGAGGCTGAGGCTGGTGGATCCCTTAGATTTGGGAGACCTAAATTGATTCTGTGTCCGCACTAAGTCTACTGCAAATAGGGTAAAACCTTAAAAACGAAAGGTCAAGAGGTTCCCTAAGGGGGGGCAAAGAAATAACCGTTTTAAAAAATGGAGTAATTCAAAACACTGTCTCTTTCTTTTTCTCTCTTTCTCTGTACCTCTTTCCCTTCCCTTTCTCCCTCCCTTCCTTTCATTCCGTGCCATTCTCTCTCCATTCTCAATCAGCCAGATTTAGAATTCAGAGGTGACTATATCATCTTTGAAAGCTTTAAGGGCTCACTCTTTCCCCTTTTTTTCTCTGGGCGGATTGATCAGATTGGGAGTGGAATGGGAAGGGGGGGGGAAGGATGTTTTGTCAGCCGAATAGGGCATAGAAATACAAACAAACGACTGGAAGCCTAATGTTGTATAACAGTTTGAGCTTCCCTGAAGAGTGAAGGAGACAAATGTGTGTTTTAGATGTTTAGGCAAACCGCTGAAGATGGTTTTCAGTCCCTTTCCCCCTCCCTCCCTCCATTTCTCCTCTTCTTCCTACCTTCCTATCCTGGACAATGATTCTTACCAAATCACTTGTTACCAGGATCAGGTTTAGAAGTGGATGGGTTAACTAGAGAGAGGGACTGGGACCAAACCTGTTATTTCATCGCTGTAGAAAATTTCCAATGAGAAGGTTGGCGCCTTCTCCGAAACTTACAGTCTGAGACAGTTGCCAAAGACACGTGAGACGCTATGTGACTTTCCTAGGGTCACAGACAATACGTGTCATAGGAAGAACTTGGACCCAGGTCTTCAGAGATAAGGCCGTAGCGCTGCTAAGAACTCTGATTTCTCTAGAATTTCTCTTGGCCCCGGGTTTCCAGTTTGCCCCGAGTAGGAAAATAGTTTGAGGAGTAGGAGGGAGTAGCTTCTCTCTGACTCCTCCCACGGCCCAATCACAGCTGTTCCTGGACCTCGCGGGTGGTTCGAGTCTAGAGATTTAAACAAGATCCACCCAGGGCTTAACAGCACTACTTCTCCCCAAGGTTGCAAACCGAGGTGTAGAAGGCAGCAGCAACTGCTAGCAGCCCTTACCGCCGCCACTACTGCAAGTACAGGTAGGCGAAGGCAGGCTGGGCTTCTCTGTGACCTACTGGGTGCCTTTCTCCCATGGCAGAGCACTGCGAGGGCCCGGGTGTCAGGGCAGGATTCCTCGGCTTTGCCAAGGCTGGAGATGGAGAAAGGGAGAAGCAGTCTTTGCTCAGGCGTGCACACCTTCACACTTGGCACTGAGGTCGGGGTCGCCCAGCTCAGGATATGTGGAGCCAAGCGCCCTGTGGCTTTAATCAAGGCGCCCGTGTCTGCATTTTGAAAGGAGGGGAGGAAACTCGTGGATCAGGGGAAACCCGGGTCGCAAGAGCAGAGGCAATAGTGCTCCTTCTCCTGAGCGCGAGAGGTAGCCTGTAACTTGTGACTGCAATGGCTTAGTGACCCGAGCCTGGCATGGAAACCTGGCAGGGCGAGTGCTTCCTTAGGTTGCCCTACTTTAGGAAATAAGGATAGTACTTTTCTCCATTTCCCACCTTCCCCCAGCACTCTGGGGCACATCTGGGCAGGCAAATATGCAGCTTGTGAATTATGCTTCGGGCAGTTGGGGAGCGGTCCCCCAATGGCACTAGATTCTCCCTGAACCTAGGGCTTCATTGAGCTCTCGGGATCTAATGGTCTGACCTACACGGTTCTCGAAAGCGCGAAAAAGGAGCAGCGGTATCCTGCAATCCTGCTTCTTTCTCATTGTCGGTTCCTGGGGGAGGAAGAGAAAGGTGACTTCAGAAGGACGACGTGGGGGCAGAACTGAGTCACTCCCAGCTACTGGGTTCCAGGTGATACTTGCACTAGAAATAGGATATTTACCTGTTTGGAGAGAGCAGGTAGACGGGTGGTAGGCTCCATAACTCTTCTGCTTCATGGTATTTCTGCATTGGGGGAGAAGAGCAGGTTTCATTTTGGGGGATTTTCAAATAGTTTTCAAGTTTTAAGTTACCAACAGATGGTTTCGAGATGAAGAGCCCAAAGAGGCTAAGTAGTCTTGTTCAGGTTACACAACCAGTTAGTGGCAGAGTCTGGACTGGAATACAGCTTTTGGCCAGCCTGGACCCGCATCCCAAACAAGGGTTCAAGCTATGAGTAGAAGCCATAAGGCCTGGAAGTGAATTGGGGTGCGGGATGAGCAGGAGGGAAAGAAAAAAGAAACTGAAGGCTTTGTGGTTTTAGTGCTCAGGCTAGGCTTCTGGGAAGAAATGATGAAATATACGCCCCTCCTTTCATTGGAAAGGCGAGATCCCTTTTGTGTGAAAAGGGGAAAGATGAGTCTGTTGAGTTTGCTTAACTGGTTGCTGTTGTTATAAGGGAGGGGCTTACTGGATAGGGAAAAAGTAAAGGGATACATTTGGGAAAGAGTGTGATGCAAAAACAAAAAGTGTTGAAACTTTTAAAAGGAAAACTAATTCTAGATAGACAGGATATAATCATCCTGCATCCTTCAGTGGCAAGGTTGAGGACCTTTTAATGTTGGTTAGGGAGCAGAGTCATGGGCCAACCCTAAGTCTATTTGGTACCTGGGATTTGACAGGGCAATACCATCCAGATGTAACCAGGCAACAGTAGCCAGGGTTTGTTTCAAAACTATTTTGAAGTTCCTGGAGTTAAAAATTTGAGATCCGCGAAAAAATCCTCTACATTTTAAAATCTGTGAAAAGCAATGTGATTTTGTTAAAAACCACTTCAGGAAAAAAATCGCACAAATCTAGTTTCTTCAAGACTTAGAGGCATAAAGGATTTCGGGATCTATCATTGCCATCATTACATTTGTTTTGTTAGAATGTGGTGGGTGCTTCAGACTTAGGTTTCATTGCAAAAATTCATTTTTGTGAACCTTCAAGGGCAAGGACAGGAGGGGGTGGCATTTGAATACTCAAGAAATTGGCATAAATGTTTTACTACATTTTATTACTCAGTCTAGTAATGAATCCTACTGTTGTGTGTGAACCCTGGCTTATATTGTCTACAGTTATTTTATGGATTTTCTCTTTCTGCCTCTTCTTGCTGAGCTTTGTTGGTAATATATAGAAATATTGACTAATTGTGGGGTTTTATTTTATATCCTGCAGCTTTGCTGAAGTTGTTAATTATTTCAGGTAGTTTTTTTAATTGATTCTCTAAACATACCATCATATTATCTGCAAATTGATAGTTTTGTTTCCTCCTTGCCTTCTCTAATTCTTTCAATTTCTTTTTCTTCTCTTATTGCTATAGCTAACATTTCAGTAATGAACATCCTTGTTTCACAATCCCCCCACCCCCCAATCTTACTGGGAAGACTTCTAGCTTAGATGATACTTGTTGATGGTTTTAGATAGACACTGCTTATCATTTTAAGGAAAGTTCCATTTATTCCTATGATCTCTAATAGGAATGGGTGCTGCATTTTGTCAAAAGTTTTTATACTTCAATGTAAATAATCATATGATTTCTGTTGCTTTTGTTTTTAATGTGGTCAATTATACTGATAGTTTTCCTAATATTTAACCAGCCCTTCATTCCTGATATAAATCCCACATGGTCACATATAATCCTCATGATAAATTGCTGTAATCTTTTTGCTAACATTTTACTTAAAATTTTTGCATCAATGGCCATTAAGGAAATTGATCTATAATTTTCATTCTTTGTTTTGGCTCTTCCTGGTTTAGTTATCATCACCATAGTTGTGACATAAAAGGAATTTGGTAGAACTCCTTATTCACCTCTTTTTCCAAATAGTTTATGTAGTATTGGAATTAATTGTTCTTTAAATGTCTGGTAGAATTCACTTTTGAATCTATGTGACTCTGAAGACTTTTTTTTAGGGAATTCATTGATGGTTTGTTCAATTACTTTTTCAAAAATGGGGTTATTTAAATATTGTATTTCATCTTCTTTTAAACTGGGTAATTTATATTTTTGTAAATATTCATTCATTTCACTTAGATTGTCAGATTTATTGGCATACATTTGGGCAAAATAGCTCCTATTATTGCTTTAATTTCTTTTTTATTGGTGGTGAATTCACTCTTTTCTTTTTTATACTTGTAGTTTTTTAAAAACTAAATTAAGCAAAGATTTGTCTGTTTCTTTTGTTTTTCATAAAACCAACATGTACTTATTATTTACATAGTTTTCTTACTTTCAATTTTATTAATCTCTCCTTTGGTTTTTAAATTTTCTAATTTGGTATTTAATTAAGGACTTTTAATTTGTTCTTTCCCTAGCTTTTTAAATTGCATGCCAAATTCATTGATCTTCTCTTACTCTGTTTCATTCATATAAGCATTTAGAGTTATAAAGTTTTCCATTATGTACCTCTATGGCTCCATTCCATAAACTTAGGTATGTTGTAACTCCATCTTTTTGTGAATTCTATTGCTCTAGAATTCTTTTAGAGGTTGGATTGAATGTCATTTCCAAGGAAAATTGGGGGGAGCTCATGCAACTTTCTGGCTTCTCTCCATCATCTTGGCTCATTCATTTTTATTTCAGAGCAAACTTTGACTAATTTTACAAACTTTATCATTACTGTAAACTGAGGCAAATGCCATCTCGAGGGAGTAATTCCCCCCCAAAGCAGAAGTCACCCAGAAAAGACAAAGGCGATTTCCCAAAATTTAAATTCTCCCTTTCCCTAAATGGAAGAATACCAGAGGAAGATGGTACCTGTGAGATTAAAGAAAGGTTTTTATTAAGCACGGAAGTAAAACATGCTCAAGGGGACTGACAGCGTGTACTGACAGTAATGAATTACCAAGTAATGAATGGGGAGAGTTTATATATCTTTTTTTTGACTGGGGAAGGCAAGGCAATTGCGGTTAAATGACTTGACACAGGTAACAAGGGTGTCAAGTATCTGAGGCCGGATTTGAACTCAAATCCTCCTGAATCCAGGGCTGGTACTCTTTTCACTGTGCTACCTGGCTGCCCCTGAGTTTATATGTCTTGAAGAAACAAAAGTAAGGAATTTGAGGGGAAAGGTAGGCTTAGAAAGGAATGAATCAGTGATGGACATCCACAAGGAGAGGGGAAATGAGGAATTCCAGGTGTAAAGCTATGGCCCTTTGATATTACAAATCAGATGAACAGTTCAAGTTCAACCCTTGATAAGGAGATATCTCCCCAAACAGGATAATTTAGAGAGCCCTATAACAAAAGTTAATGGAATCTCTGGAGATAAGGGTGTGTCCTGTAGGTCTACAAACCACCAGCTGGCCCAAAGTCTCTGCTTCATAGCTGGGATGTGCTTTATTGGCTTTAGATTTGTTGACTTTCTGCAGATCTGGCTAGATTTGCTCTCAGTCACCACAAAGGATTGTTGCCATGTCAAGGTAAGACAACCAGTTTTCATACAGTTCTTTTGATTAACTGGATAATTGGTGGACAGTGGTGTCAAGCAAATCAAGTTGTCCATTTTCATATTAATTTCAGTCCCATCCTTACCATAAGAGTATAGTCATAGTAAAAATGAATTAAAGAAACATTCTTTTACTATTTGCCTTGTATAGCCTATACTTTGTTCCTTAAATACCAAGGTATAGGACTGTTTCCTATTTCCTAAAGATGTCATAACTGGAGTTAGGTTTGGAATCAAAGAAAAGTTCATTACTATGAAAACATGTGAGGTGAAGTCACTTTTAATCTTCCTAGGACCAAACACTCTTTCAAAGTGTTATTGACATTATATTATTACAAATAACTTAATTCACTGAGTAAAACTGTGCCAAACACTTGGGCTAATTAAGAATCCTGAAAGACTTTTTTTGTGTTCATGTCCACATAGAAGTGCATCTCATGTTTCTTTCAAATAGCTTTCTGTCAAGCTACTTCAATTCTGCTTTGCTCATAGAGCACTGGACCATTTCTGATGAGGGCAAGCAAAGCTAGGTGGTCCTGTGCCAATATCTCTCATGTCACACAGTCAACTCTAAAATTCTTAAGAGAGATCTTGAGAGGGCCTTTTATTGGCTTCTTTTGACCCCCATGTGAGTGCTTGCCCTGGGTGAGTTCTCTTTCATTTTGGCAAACATATGCTTGGTACTCAAACAATGTGGCCAACCCATCTTAGTTGCCCCCTCTGTAATAAAGTCTGAATGCTTGGCAGTTTAGTTCAAGAAAGGACCTCATGGTCTGGTACCTTATCCTACCAGGTGATCTTCATAATTCTCCTAAGACAATTCAAATGGAAGTGATTCAGTTTCCTGGCATGGCACTGATAGACTGTCCAGGTTTCACAGGCACTCAACAATGAGGTCAACACTACTACTCTAGACTTTTAGTGTGGTGGTCAGTCTAATACCTCTTCTTTCATACACTTTCCTTTAGAGTCTCCCAAAGATTGGGCCACCTTTAGCAATACATTCATCAGCCTCATTATCAATATGTACATACCTACAAAATATGCTGCCAAACTAAGTGGACTTATCCACAGATTTCAAAATTTCTCCATTTGCTGTAATTAAAGGTTCCACATATGGGTGATGTGGTACTGGTTGATAGAGTACCTGTAATTTCTTGGGGTTAATTGTTAGGCCAAAATTAGTACAAGCAGCAGTGAAATGATCCATACTTTGCTACATCTCAGCTTCAAAAACTTTATTGAATGCATAATTCTCTGTGGAAAAAAAAATTATGCACCAACACTCTTTACACTTTGGTTTTGGCTTATAGCCTCTTCAAGTAAGAGAATTTAACATTAGTGAGGTAGCTGATTTTGATGCCATGCTGGACCTTATCAAAGGTATTTGACATCATGGATGAAAGCATTATCTTAAAAAGCATGGGAGTAAGCACATAATTGTGTTTCACTCTTTTAGTGACAGGGAAAGTGTCACTATTCAAAACCCATGCAAACCCTTCATGAAATTGATGCATAATATTGATGAACTTCTCTGGGCTGCCAAATTTGACATAATTTTCCATGAGCCCTCATAACTGACTGTATCCAGTTAGATCTACAAATGCTGTGTACAGACATCTATTCTGCTTTTGGCATTTCTCCTGCAGTTGGGCAGGAAATATCATATTTACTGTTCCTTTGCCCTGTCTGAAGCCACACTGGTTCTCAGGTAAATGGTCATCTTCCAAGTGAAGGATCAATCTATTAAGGAGGACTCAGGTAAGAATCTTACCAGCAATGACTAAAAGAGCATCCCCCTGCCCCACAAGATTGTCACAAGGACAATCTATTTCCTTTACCTTTATAGAGATGGACAATGGAGGAATCCTTTAACTCCTGGGGGATAACCTCCTCTTGCCATATAAATCAGAAAATTTCAGTCAGCTTTTGTATGAGCAATGTACCCCCCACATTGTAAATCTCAATTGGAATAGAATCAGCACCAAGTGCTTTGCCACAAGAAAGGATCATACATAATGTCATTCAAAAACTCTTCTTCATTTGGAACTTCAGCTCGGGAGTGATTGACTTCAACCTGAGGTAAATGGACTTCATAAATGTTTATTGACTGACCAAAAGACTTAACCTGTATGTGGCTCAGGCATCGCCAAAGAATTTATAAACTAGGAGGAAGGAGTTCACCTTCCTGAGGAAATCAGACATCCTTCTTTATGCAGGATGAAATTTGTAAAATTGTGACTTTATATAGCATTTTCTCAGCAACTGGGTAGTTACAGTTACCTAAGGACTAAGGATTAAGGTCCCATATGTGGAACCTTTAATTACAGCAAATAGAGAAATTTTGAAATCTGTGGATAAGTCCACTTAGTTTGGCAGCATATTTTCTAGGTATGTACATATTGATAATGAGGCTGATGCATGCATTGCTAAAGCTGGCCCAATCTTTGGGAGACTCTAAAGGAAAGTGTATGAAAGAAGAGGTATTAGACTGGTAATGAAAAATATTCAAGGTTAATTTAATTCCTTATGGAATCATTTCCATAGTTAGAGTAGGCAATTATATAGAGAGGCATGTGAAATAAGGGTGAAGGAGATAGACTGGGACAACCAGGAAAGGTTGTCTGGCCCGATAAGAAACAGCCCTTGCCTTAATCTTAGATCAGCCATACATACACATGTAATGTCTAGGGAAAAGATTCTGAAATAAGTACTAGATTACCGAGCTAGGCAATTGTTGTAGGGAGAAGTCCAGGTAATTGTTGGAGATCAGGTAGAGAATACTATTGACCAAGGTGACTGGGGAAGCTCCATGGTGAAGATGACATTTGAAATGAGGTTTGACAGAAAGGTAAGAATTATGTAGGTCACATGAAAGGCATTCTAGGCAGCAGGTCCAAATATCAGGAGCACATGTACAGAAAGTGTGAGGCAGATCATTTATTTAAGATACCAGAAAGAAATATTATTAATTATTCATATTTCCATTTGGGGAGCAAAGAATTCATAGGTATGTCTGTTGTAAACATCAGCACACTTTGTAGATATAAGTTATAATGATAATAATAATCAGCAGAGCTGAATTTATCTGTTTTTCTCCAGTGATATTGTTTATTATTTTGTTCATCTACAGAGACTGCTAGGTGGTGCAGTGGATAGAGTTCTAGATTTGGAGTCAAGAAGACCCGAGTTCAAATCCAGCCTTAGAATCTGACTAGCTCTGTGATCTTGGGAAAGTCATTTCATGTTACCTCTTTCGCCTCAGTTTCCTCATCTGTAAAATGAATATAATGATAGCACTTACCTTGTAGACTTGAAAGCACTATCTAAATGAATTCTCTTATGGTTACTGAAGAGGTACCATTGGAGATGATCTAGAGTTAAAATGGAGCAGATGAATGCACACAGAAGTGTCTCATATTCGTGTAGTATATTTCTTTGTCTTCTTATCCTAGGTGTGCCATGATGACTGCTCTCTCTGTAGCAACCAACACCTTTACCTTCAATGTTTTTAAAAAAATTAGTGAAGAAGATTCCTCCCAGAATGTGTTTTATTCTCCCCTGAGCCTCTACTGTGCCCTGGCTATGGTCTTAGAAGGGGCCAAAGGAAATACTGCTGCCCAGATACAACAGGTATGTGGGACTGAGAGAAACCAAACAAACAAAACAAAATGCAAACAAAGAGTATGTAAGTTTCTATACTTTCTCAAAGCTGCACCTCAGAAAATCTGACAGGAAAATAGAGCTTTGTCAAAAGTGCAGCATTAGAGAGGGTAAAGCCAAGCATGAGGAGCTTTCCAGAGGACTACTGCTATGAAGAGCTTTCAAGGTTCTAATTACATGGTATAGTGGACACTTTATTCAATAACAAATTAGAGCAAAACATTTCACAGAAAATCAAGGTACAGCATTCACAACATTACAGCTTATCACAGAAATGCAATATGCAGCATTCACAACAACTTATCACTAAGATGGCCCCATAGTTTTCACCACAGTGGTCACACAGTTTTGAACAAAGTACAATCATTTAGTCAATCAATCACTTAGTAACTCAATCATTCAATCATCCTTAAGGAGGTTTGCCTCCTTAAGGGACACAAAATACAAAAGTCAAAGTACTTGATCACTGGGTACTACATTCATTTAGTCAATCACAGAGTCCTTAATTCAATCACAAAGTACAATCACAAATAAATTACAATTCTTTCAGTCACTACTCAACAGAAAATAACACAATTCAGCAGATAGGGCTTCCAGCTGTTTGACCATTACCTCCATACCTAGTTAGTCACCAGAGAGGGAAGCACCAACATCTGGGTTTCCAAAAATGGGGGTGGGGGGCTTAACAGTTATCTGGCCAAGTCACACAACTCTTCCAAAAGTGAGTCCCAAAGCAAAACTTCACATCAGGGTCAGTCACTACTCAGTATTCATGGAAAGGTTTTTTTCATCTTGACCTGAAGTAGGCTCTCAGATTCTCTGGATCCCCTTCCATAGTCCTAGATCCTACCTGGATTTACCAAATTGTCACCTGGGTTCAATGGCAGACAGCTCCCAGTTCCTTGTCCAGCTCTTCATGCAGTTCCTGTAACATGCTGAAGCTCACAGTGTCCAGTTCAACTTAAATCCTTCACAGTCTCTGTTCCTGGGAAGTCAAGGCTTAAAAAAAGCCACGAACAGGTTCATGTAAAGTACCAGCATCACAATCATGCTTCCTCAGTCTTCAGCAGTTCCAGCTGGACCTTTGAAGTCTTTGGCAGCTCCAAGGAGAAGCTGGTAGCTCCCCAGCAGAAGCTCCAGCTGGTTCCCAGAATCAAAATGACTTCACCTACCTTCCCAAAATCGAAATTGTTCTTTCCAGCCTGAGTATTTCCTCTTCAGTCTCCCTGCTTCTGCCTCTACTGACTTATCCCAAGGACTTCGGACTGTCCCTTTCTGGGGCTTTTCCTTAGATACAGTATTTTTCCTCCCTGTTTGTCCCCTTCCTGTTACATCAGCAACAGGAGTTCATACCTTCTGTTTCTTTAACAGACCTTAATTTGAAACTAGGTGCTAAGTACTTCTCAGCTTAGCAATACAAAAGGAACTTCAAATTTCATTACTATTACAGAAAATAAAAGAAAATGGAATAGAATGTGTTGGGGTTCTAACCACCCTGTGCTATGTACAGTGGGCATTCTGGGTAAAAATGTCACTGAGATTGCAAATGCAGAATAATTTTATCTTCTTACCTTGCTATGAGGAATTACAAGACCACCAGTTTAGGTGGCAGGGAAGGATGGGGAGTTGAGAAATGCAATAATGTGTACGTCTGGAAAGGTATGTTGAAAACAGGTGGCAAAGGGCTTTAAATGCTGAACAGAGAAGAGTTGCATTTGTTACTCAAGGCAATAGGGGGCTATTGGAGCTTATAGAATAGGTGAGTGACATCCTTAAACCTTATTTTTAAATGCCCTCAGTGTCTGTAGAGGTTTCAGATGATTTTTCTATGAGGATTTTGTTGTTTTTTTTTAAAGAAGGGAAGACAGTACTGAAGCTATACTTTTTTTTTCCTAAACAGGTTCTTTCTTTAAACGAAGGTACAGAAGTCCACCAAAGTTCCCAGTCTTTTCTTGCAGGAATTAAGAAAACTGGTAGTCAATGCCTGCTAAAAATTGCTAACCGTCTCTTTGGAGAAAAGACTTATGATTTTATCCCAGTAAGTCTTATCTATTATTTTTCCCTTTATTGAATTAAGAAAATTAATGAAAATTTCAGGTTAAAGAGAAATGAAGGCCTCGTGTGGGAGGAGAATCTCTTCTGTTGCCATGTTAATGAAAATTCAGTTTGAAATATTTGAAAAGGTTGTTTGTCCCCTGAACATAATGTTATTTTCCATAATTTTGAAGGATTAATGGCATGATTCAATGGGTGAAGCACTACAAGAGTTGAAATCTCACCTCTGCTATTGCTATCTGGACAAGTCATCTCCCTGGATCTTAATGTTCTTCTCCATAAATTGGAAGGGTTACACCAGGTGCCTACTAAAGTCTTCTAGTTCAAAAATCTATGATCCTGTGATCCTATAGAAAATGAGTGTCTGGATTAATCATCTCATACTGAATGTTGACTTTCAAGTAACAATTTATTGATTTATTAAAGGAAGTTGACACATTAGTTTTCCTTTGGGTTTCCTGGCCATAATCATTTCTTTTTAAGTGATCTTTTTGTGCTAATAAAACTTAAATGGATCTAACAAGCCCTGATGCCTAATTTTTAAATGAATAACTTCGGTTAGGTTAAAGACTTAAGTTCATCCAAGTCAAACACAAAGATTTGGGGGCAGTATATGGTGATCTGTTAGGAAGAAGGGGTCCAAAATTTTCTGGCTGTGCATTAGTGACATCTAGTCTTGGACTTGTGACACTTGCTTGTATTGTTTGTCCTCTTGTTTAGTCTTTTAAGGAATCCTGTCAGAAATTCTACCATTCAAATGTGGAAGAACTTGACTTTGCAAATGCTCCTGAGGAATCAAGAAAGCATATAAATAAATGGGTGGAAGAAAAGACAGAAGGTAGGAAATCATGGAATTTCTTGTTAGCTATTTGAAAGATAGCGTCTAATGATTTTGATAACAATTGCAAAGTATAAAAAGAACTGATTTTCTAAGCAGTAAAAGGGGATACAAAAATCTGTCCATAAAATTATCTTTGTTTTTCACTTGATTTTCAGTGTCCACAGTATCAATAATGCTTCTGACAATGTAATCAGTGTGTAGAATGAATCATTTCCAACCACAATCTATTCCTCCTTTGGTTGAATGGCTCAAATAAACATTCCCATCCTAGGAGTCTGAGGCTTCTTATTTTTTGATCCACCCCAACAATGGTACCATATCCTCATTCAAACCCACATAGAACTCTCCTCTCCTCTCCTGTGCCTATTAAATATATGTATTTACATGCATTTATTATTCATTCTGGATGTATTTTGTTTTGTTAACTATATTTAAATTGATTTATTTTCACTTCATCTAAATTACAAGTAAAATGTTCTGTAAATAGGATACTATTTCAGGACTGTGTACTTTGTGGAAACTGAGAGAATTTTTTTTTGTGATGATAAAATTATTTCTCTCAACATACAGCATAGTAGAAAAAAGACTTGAGAACTTCTCAGGGTAGAGCCAAGATAGCAGAGTAGAGAAATCTCTCAGCTTGGCGCTCCCATCCTTTCCCTATAACAATTTAAAAATACTTCTTCAAATTGAACTCCGGAGTAGAAGAGCCTACAGAAGTTAAGAGTGAGACATTCTACTAGCCCAGGATAACTTAAGAGGGTGGAAAGATTGTGACATGGGGATGGAGGTTGACTCAGAGTCCACAACATAGTGATGGAATAGGTGGTGATGACAGAAGCTTCAGGAGCTCTCAAGTCAGAGATAGTAACGGGACCTGGCAACTGATCAGAAAGATATTACAGTGGACTCCTGTGATAGCAGTAGATGCAGGGCCAGTTGTTTTTCAAAGAACTGCATTACCTGTACCACATTCTGGGTCATAACTCAAGGGTAATGGGGGGCACTTTCAGTCAAGAGGGAGCAGGAGCCCTCAAGAGCAGTATCACTTCCAGTTCAAAGACACCAGGGACCCTGAAGAACAATATTGTTCCTGGTCTCTAGAGAGCAGGAATCCTGAAGAACAGTATTGTTTGCAGTACCAAAGAATCAGGAAACCTTGCCAAATGTGGACTAATGGAGTAATAGCCCCATCTCTCTCCAGATCATACCACCTTGGAAGCAATGAAAACTTCCAGAACTCAAAAGCCTGTTCTGAAAACAACAGTATAAAAAAGCCTGAAATGTGAAACAGCACCCCTTCCCATCACTCTGGCAACAGAGCTGAGCTTTAACATAAAATTTAAAATCAATAAATAAGGTGGAAAAAAGCAAAAAACAACAACAACAAAAAGTACCTGGGCATAAAATGCTCCTATGGTGACAAGGAAAATCAAAACACAAATTCAGAAGACAAGAAAGTCAAAACAGCTCTGATAAAAGTGCAAAAAAATGAAAAAAGGAATTGCATAAAATCCCAATTAAATGCCAGGGAGAACTAAAGAATTGTTTTTGAAAATCAAATAAGAGTGACAGAGGAAAAATAAGGTAAAGATAGTAAAGCAAAGGGGAAAAAAATCCATGAAAAGACAACAGGTTTATAAATGAGGTACCAAGAAATACTGACCAATTTCCCTTGTGGATATTGATGTAAAAATTTTAAATAAAATGCTAGCAAGGAGATTATCACAATATATCTCAGAGTGTACATAGGTACACACCAGATGAGACTGATACCAGTAATGCAAGGCTTGTTTGATAAGTAGGAAAGCTATTTAATTGTCCATTGCAATAACAAAACCAACCAAAATCATATGATATGTCAATTGGAGCAGAAAAAACTTTTGATAAAACACAACACCTAATCCTCTTAAAAATGCTAGAAAGCATGGGAATCAATGGAACCTTTCTTTAAATGATAAATAATATCTGTCTAAAACCAAACGCAAGTATCGTAAAGGGGAAAAACTTGAAGCCTTCCCCATATGATCAGAGGTGAAGCAAGGGCATCCATTATCACCACTATTATTCCATTTTGTTTTAGAAATGTTAATAGCAATGAAAAAAGAAAAAAGAAATGGAAGAAATAAAAATAGGCAATGAGGAAACAAAACCATTGCTCTTTGCTGATGCTAGAATGGTACCCTTATAGAAGCCTAGAGAATCAGCCAAAAAACTAATTGTAATAATGAGCATCTTTAACAAAGTTCCAGGATAAAAAAAAAACCTAAATAACCCACCAGTATTTCTCTATTCTCCCAACAAAATCTAGGCAAAGGAAATAGAAAGAAAATTCTATTTAAAATAACTATAGACAATTTAAAATACTTAGGAGTTTTATGTGCCAGCATAAACTCAGAGACTATAATGAACACAGTTACAAAACACTCCACTCAGAGACAATTCTAAATAACTGGAGAAATACAACTTGCTCATGGTAGGCTCAGTCAATACAATAAAAACTTCAGTTCTACCTGAGTTGATTTACTTATTCATTATTATCCCAAATGAAATACCAAAGAATTATTTTATAAAACTTGAAAAAACAATAACAAAATTCAGGTGGATGAACAAAGGTCAAGAATCTTAAGGGAATCAGTTTTAAAAATGTGAAGGAAGGAGGCCCAGCAATACCTGATTTTCAAACTACGTTATAAAGCAGTGATCATGAGAACAGTCTGATACTAGATCAGAACTAGACTGATGGATCAGTGGGATAGATTAGATGCATAATATACAATAGTGAATGACCATAGTAATCTTGTTTGATAAACTCAAAGATATAAGCTTTTGGGTAAGAACTCACCATTTGACAGAAATTGTTGGGAACACTGTTTGTAAGAAATGTAGTTGTAGACCAATGTCTCACAGTGTTTATCAAGATAAGGTCAGAATGGATGTATGACTTAAGACTTCAAGGTAGATATCGTAAACAAATTACAAGAATATTGGGAAAATATCACATCTATGCAAAAGGGAAAAGTGTATGACAGAATAAGAGATGAAAATGATTATGCTCACTAAAATGGAGGATTTTGATTCCATGAAATTACAAAATGTTTTTTATACATGTGTGCGCGTGTGCACACACATACACACATGCACACACACACACACACACACACACACACCAAAAACGAAATAAAACAAAAAACTAATGTAGCTAAAACTAGAAGGAAATCAGAAACGTGGGGGAAATGTTTTGTTTTTGTTTGTGTGTTACAGTAAGTTTCTCTAAGAAAGGTCTATTTCTCAAATGTATAGAGGACAGAGCCACATTTATAAAAATTAGGGTCAGATGATAAATGTTCAAAGGCTATGAACAGACAGTTTTCAAAAGAAGAAATTAAAGCTGACATTAATTGTATGAAAAAATGCTCTAAATCACTACTGATGAGAGCAGTGGTTCTCAACTTTCCTAAAGCCACGACCCTTTAATATTCGTATGTGGGTGTATCTGCATGTGGGCGGAGAAGGATAGAGGAGCAGTGGCTGGGTTCCTAAGACCATCAGAAATACGTGTTTTCCAATAGTTTTAGGCTACCCCTGTGAAAGGGTTGTTTGATCCCCAAAGGGGTCATGACCCCCAGGTTGAGAACCACTGGATTAGAGAAATGCAAATCAAAACAGCTATGAGATTCCACCTTACATACATAATATTGGTTAACATGATAGAAAAGGAAAATCAAAAATCCTAGAGGAAATGTGGAAAAATACAGACACTAGTGCACTGTTCATAGAGTTGTGAACTGATCCAACCATTGTGGAGAACATTTTGGAACAACACCCAAAGGACTAAAAAATTGTGGATACTCTTGAACCCAGCAATACCACTACTCGGCCTAGATCCCAAAGAGATCAAAGAAAAGGAAAAGTATTTGTATGTACAAAAATATTGATAGCAGCTCTATTTGTGGTAGTAAAAAAAAATAATGGAAATTGAGAAATTGCCATTAAATTGGGGAATGACTGAACGAGTTGTGGTATATGATTGTGATAGAATACTCTTGTGCTATAATTAATGATTAGTAGGGTGGCTTCAAAAAAACCTGGAAATCTTATATGAACTCTTGCAAAGCAAAGTGACCAGAATCAGGAGAACCCTGTACACAGTAACTGAAATATTGTATAACAATGATGACTTTAGGTACTCTGATCAAAACAATGATCCAAAAAAATTCCAAAACACCCATGATGAAAATGCTATCCATTTTCAAACGGAGAACTTGTGAACTTTGAATTTAGATTGGAGCATAGTTTTAAAAAATTGATTTCTTTTTCCTTTTTTTTTGCTCTGTGTTTTCTTTTGTAACACGACTAATATGGAAATATTTTTTTCATAATTTCAGTTGTATATCAACATCAAATGCCTTATCTTTTCAAGGAGAGTGCAAATGGAAAAGGAGGAAGGGGGAGAATTTAACATGAACTTTTAGAAAATGAATATAGAATTGTATTTGCAAGTATTCGTGAAGTACTTAGTGAAATAACTAAAAATATAAAAGGATAACAGCTGCAACAATAAAAAATGAAAAGTCGAAGTCAGAAAAATCAAATCTAAGATCTGCCACTTATTAACTGTGACTTTGAACAAGCTTCATCACTTTTCTAAGCCTCCCTTTCTCTATTTATTCATGGGGCATTATCATAACATATCTTCATAGGGTTTTTGTTAGTATACATGAGATCCTAGATGTTAACACATTTTGCAATTGTAAAGATAATTTTTCTTTAAAATCCTATGTGAAAGGAGGGAAATTATGTAGTGGAAATGGTTCTTTTTAAAAATATGATAATGGTATTCAGAGTCATATTTGTTACTACACCAAAACACAGGAAAAAAACCCTCTAGTGTGTATGTGTTTATGTGTGTATACATATATACACATACATGTACATGTGTGTATATATGTTTTTCTTTGTAACATTGAATTGATTATGTCATTGGTAGACAATGCTACATAAAGATGAGTGATTATATTTGACTAATTTGAAGAGACTGAAACCCTGCATTTCCTGAGAGATTTTATAATCACTGTTTTATTAATGATGATGAGGAGGAGAAAGTTAACTAGGATGATTTAGAGTTTGTAAAATGCTTTGTAGATATTATTCTATTTGCTTTAGATGTGATTAGGTCTACCTCTATGCTAGATTTAATCTCTAATATTCTTTTACAGGTAAGATTGCAGAACTATTAGATGGTGATTTCATTAGTCCACAGACCTCTCTGGTGCTTGTGAATGCCATCTATTTCAAAGGAAAATGGGAAAAACCATTTGATGAATTCATGACAACAGAAAGGATGTTCAAAATCACCAAAGTAAGTAGCAATTTTGTAATTTCCTAGAACCTTATGGGCAACTAGGACAATAGGGAAAAAAGGCAACATATTCCCTTTGTTTCTTAAGATGTAGATGAAGGGCTAACAACACACAACTCAACCTCTCTCCCTCCTTGTCCTTCTCCACCTGAGGGCTCTCCCTCAATCTTTTCTCTCTCTATTGTGGTATAATAAAGAATTCAATCCTCACCTTGAGACCTTCGAAACCCTCTTATTACAACAGTCTCTGGAAATTGGCTTCCTCACCTTTTCTGTATGTTTGTTTTCTTGTAAACTTTCTGAGGGAATGCTACTGTGAAGAGCTTTTAAGATTCAGATTACATAGTATTAGTGAACACTCTGTTTATTCCATTACAAATCTTTATTCAGTACAATGTTCACAGTTTCAACAGTTCACAATATTATATACAATCTTCAG
>CM053594.1:230277375-230305990 GCA_028646575.1 Pseudocheirus occidentalis | reverse complement strand
GAGAGAGAGAGAGAGAGAGAGAGAGAGAGAGAGAGAGAGAGAGAGAAACCCAAGGGATAGAGGTATTACTCTGTAAACACTTGATTTATACCCTCAGAGAACTTACAGTTTAAAGATCTGAAGTACAGGCATACAAATACACTTCTTTCTTAGTAAGTTGTGTTGACTTTATTTGCCTCCTTTGTTTCCCCTTGATTCATTTTCATGTTCATCCCTTTTAGGAGAAGCAGAAACCAGTACAGATGATGTTTCAGAAATCTACATTTAGCATGACCTACATAGGAGAAGTATTTACCAAGATCCTAATTCTGCCTTATTTTGGAAGACAAATGGACATGGTCATTTTGCTTCCGGATGAGAACACAGATCTAAAAATGGTGAGAGAAGTATTGTTGTCAATATCTACTTCCAGAAAATTTTGAAAAAAATTGATACAGAGCTGTAGGCACTGCATCTGAATGTTGGCTCTCCAGTTGTCCTGATCCCTTTTTGGCCACTGCACCCAGAGGGCACCAGAGGAGAAAGTGATGATGCTAACATTGCACAGCCCTCCCTCATTAAAATCCAGTTCACTTGCATGTCATGGCACCACTTCATTGATGTCATACTACTCTTTGAAAACAAAGGATAAATAGCAGCAGTAGTGTGATAACCAAGTCCTTTAAAATGAATCATGATCAATGTCTAGATCAATGACTGGAGGTTACACTGACATTTTTGTATGTGAGATGTCACAAAGCAGTAGTGTATGGTAGCATCAGTGGGATAGAAGAGGAATCCTTGGTATCCAAGGGTTCATTTCACTAGAAATGGAGACTGATGGTGGAAGTTTAGAGGTAGCCAGAGCTCATCTATTAACATTTCTGGGTCTTGATTTACTAGAGGGGAAGGAGAGTTGTTTTTTGGATACTGTTGATGTGGTCAGACAGATAAGAATAGGAACGAGATTAACAAAGCTGGAGATTTGATTGGAAATCACTATGGCCTAGAAGCATGTTTGAAGAAGGAATCCTGGGTAAATAAATAGATGAGCAGCAAGCATAGAACAAGTTGCCTTTGATTGCTTCATTGGAAGAAAACTCCCATGTTAGAATCCCAGAGAGTCAAATGACTGATTGTCAGTCTGATCAAGTTGAGCTCCTGTCATGCCTATGCGCCACCACAGTTTTGTAAATACATAGTACAACGTAAAGTCATTTTGAGTGGAGACTTGCCAATTTAAAAGTTAGTATTTTGCCTACCAGGAAATCATGGAACTTCTTTGAACCAATTTCCCCATCTGTAAAATGAGGATAAATTTTACCTGAAAGAATTCAAAGAGCTGTTGTAAGGAATAAATATTAAATGAAATAATTTGTGAAAGTGCTTTGAAGGCTACAAAGTGCTGGAGAAGTTTAAGAAGATAAGGTAGTAAGGAAGGGGGCAGTAAGATAATGAAAGTTGTTTTCTGATCTAAACTAAGATACTGTGGATTCTTTTAAGTAAGAATGTTGTGGGATAGGAAAGGAAGGCTGTATCTAAGACAGCTGGAATTCTAGCTCAACCTCTTACCACCAGTTGGACCTGAAACAACCCCAGGTTCTTTTTCTGTAAAATGGAGGGTTATGCTGAATGGTCTCTAAGATCCCTTTCAGCTCTGACTCTAAGGTCCTATGAAAGAAAGTAGGGAAAAGAGTATTGGGCTCTAGGAGTGTGTGTATGTGTGTGTGTGTGTGTGTGTGTGTGTGTGTGTGTGTGAGACAGAGAGAGAAAAAGAGACAGAGAGAGAGACAGAGAAAGAGACAGACAGAAACAGAGAGGGAGAGAATATGAATGCATGTGATTGGCTTGGTTGTGTATTTATCACTTTTCAAGTAGAATAAAAGCCATTTGGGGTCATAAACATTTTTTCCCCTCCTTTGGATCCTCCACACCTAGCAGAGTGACTTTGCATATAGTAGGTAGGGAAGAAATTTTAATGTAATTAAATCAAATCCTTTGGGACTTATTTTATGTAATTCTTTTTATTTCTAGTTGGAAAAAGGACTTACTTCTGAGAAATTAGCCGATTGGTTAAATCCACAGATGATGGATGAAACTGAGGTGGAAGTTTTCCTTCCCAGATTTAAATTGGAGGAGAATTTAGACATGGAACTCATGCTTCAAAAATTAGGGATGTCAGATGCCTTTGACAGATCTATGGCTGACTTTTCTGGGATGTCAGCCAGGAAGGGCCTGTGTCTGTCCAAGTTTATACACAAAGCTTATGTGGAAGTTAATGAAGAAGGCACAGAAGCAGCTGCTGCCTCTGCAGCTAGCATGGTGCTGCGATGTGCAACTCCACAATTCATGGTTGACCATCCTTTCCTTTTTCTTATCCGAGATAACAGCTCAAAAACCATTTTGTTTTTGGGCAAAGTGATCTCTCCATAATGAGATCATTTACTCTTGATGGAGTCTTTACCCTCATGCTATTACATCTGTTTCACCCAGACACTCATGTACTCATATCCTAAAGGGTCTTCATCAACATGGTGATAATAATCCAAAAATAAAACTCTTGATTGAGAAATTCTCTACCTGAAATTGCCTGTGTATGTTTTTGTGCACCTTGGTTATTTGAAAACGGTCATTTTCAAAGTGTGTGCCTGGCACCCTCATATGAGGGCATGAAGATCAAAGGCAGGGCTAGAAGCCAATGTTCCCCAGTGCATTTCATGATCAGTTTTTGTCAATGAAAGCTTTGGCTACTAATAGAGCACCCTGCCCATCCCCATAATTATGCCTCCTTGCTCTGCCTACACCCCCACTCCAAAAGTCATTATATATCAATTCATTTGTTGCCAAGCTCAGTGCTTAGCTCCTAACCCTAGTGTTCCCCCTCATCTTCCCTGTGACACCAGGTCTTCAGCCTCTCTTTTTTTCAATAGGGTAGACATCAGGTCCCATTTTTTTCTTTTAGATGAAAAGGTGGAAATTAAAATGGAATGGTAGGTGTCTGGGGAACAAGAAGTTTCATGAATTCATGAGGGAGGTCTCTGGGAACAAAACTTTTTGAAACTTCTCAAAAAAAGTCCAAATGCTGAAAGTTCCAGTTCAGTTTAAGCTCCTGTAGTAACTCATGTGAACAGAGAAATGAATCTTCTGTCCTATGGATCAGTCTCTAGTTGTTTTTATGGCCCATTTAGTATTCCGGTCATGACATATAACATAATAGCTCCTAGTTGGCATTTCTCTAGAGATTTTCAGTTTGTGAAGTTCTTTACAGATGCCTCATTTTATCCTCACAATCCTGAGAGGCATTTGATACTATTAACCTCTACTTTACATATAAGGAAATGGAAGCAGAATAGGGATGAGTGACTTACCTAAGATCACACAGAGCTAGTCAGTGTCTAAGGCTGAATTTGAACTCAGTTCTTCCTGACATTGGATCTAGCTTTTAATCCACTGTCTTACCTGTCTGCAAAATATAAGCAACTCCAAATAACCTTTGGAGTTATAAAAACCAATAAATAATAAAGCAGATCAACCCAAATACTTTACATTCTAGGATGCAATTCTAGACAAGGTTTTAGTGTCTTCTAAGGGCAGGGGGAAATAAGTTTTGTGTGGAACGCTTCTCCCCTGATACCTCTCACTGTGCTTATTATTTCCTGGTCCATCGTCATTGCCTCCTCCATAGGTCACATAGTTCTTTGCCTTCCTCTTTCATTGTGGTCCTCTGGAAAGTACCTATATTACCCAGCTGTGTTGTTAATGAGCTCTTCTTCAAACGGAACCTCTTTATTTGTCACTCTCTCTTCTGATACTTGTAGAAACATTTTAGTGAATCATGGGCATAGTAGTACATAATGTACATTTAGTACATTAGTACTAATGTCTTTAGTACATAATTGTCTTCTCATGACATGGAGCAATACACTGGACCAAGAGAAAAACTCACTTCCTGCCACTTCCAGAGGTTCTCACTTTTGCTATAATTTGCAAATTCTTCCCATTTTCTGTGAAGCCTCCTCTGAGGTTCATACTATACATCTACATTCCTTCACCCCCACTAATCAAAGAACTTATTTTCTGTTATATGCCAGCCTCTGTGTCATAGATTCTTCTATCTCAGGGACTCACAATGGACAGAAGAAATTTCCTCCCCATCCCTGTCTCTGGACTGAGAGTTGGAAAGTTAAACAACCATGTTGATGTTCCTTTGTACTGAGTTCCCTGTCATCTCAGTTCATTGACTTTCTCATCTCCCATGACCAGCATCAGAACTTCACTTCAGCTGCCCTCAGGGATGACTACATTGGAGATTTCGCCATCACTCAAAAATGCTCCTCCAATGACATTGAACTCTAAATTTGTTTCCTTTCCATCTCTAACTCTGTCTCAGTCCTCCTAAATCAATCCTTTGTGTTCGTTACAAATTCTCTCACCCACTTCTCAGCCTCTCTATTTCTGTCAAAGGCACCACTACCCTTCCAGTCCCATCGGTCCATGAACTTGGCATTATCTTCATGCTCCCTCACCCCACATGTCCAAACAGTTGCAACATCTTTCTTTTTCTACCGCAGCAATAGATCATGTTTGTCCCCTTTCTCTATTCTCACAATTACCACCTTAGTCTATGGCCTAAGATTATCGTGCAAGATTATCGCAACAGTCTCTTTTCTGGATCAGATCTCTCCCCACTCCAGTCCATTCTATATACTGTTGCCAAAATTATATTTTAAATGGAAATCTCACTAACTGACTCTCCTATTTGTCATAAATAAAAAATCTTCAGGAGACAAGAGTTTCTGGGTATATTATAAGCAATTTAATCAACCACTGCTAGCAGGTAGGTTAACAAAAAGGGCTCATTTGTCCTCTCAATGGCCTAAGGTTGCTTGTGAAACTTAATACTTATAAAACCTTTGGAAAAGGGGGTGTAACTGAGGGAGAAAAATCAACTGATTAACAAGTAATGAGAAGAATGAATATTACAATGAAAAGTGCCTTTGGCTTACTATCTCTACCTCCTTCTGAGAGAATCAGTTCTTCACTGGCCATGGAATATGTATCCCACACCCACTAACACAAGTTTCACTGCTCTTTTCCTGTGTCTGCTCTCTGTATCAATTCTAAGGTTGAGATAAAGGTTGGTAAAGCTTCAGGGGCATTGCGCACAGTTGGTCCCTTGCCACCCCCATGTGTCAACCTTCCTGATCCCCTACTGTGATGATAACATCCTTCCTTCTAGGACCTGTCATTCTTTCTTCCTCCCTTTACTTTATGGATGGACATTATGGTCCTATCTCTACATACAGAGAGTCAGAACTGGTTCACCCCGTAAGATTGTTTACATCTCTGTCCTTCGGAGTTATTCCTTGAACATTTTCCTGCAAACAAATCTATCTCTGTATGGTAAGCTAGGCTAGGGATAGTCTCCTCACTTCCTTCATAGTGGTCATTTATCGGAATAAGGGAGTGCAGAAGTTCTCATCTTATTGCTTTCTTTTCTGTTTCTATTCCTTTTTTTTCTTGTACATTTTGCTTCCCACATTTCTTCTGAAGACATGCATTCCTCTAGCAGTCACCATCATAGTTTTCTATACATCTTTGGATCTTCAGATTCTATGTAACTGGTTCCTGTACCACCAGAACTCTGTATTTAATGATTTTGTAGACTGGGAGTGTCTCCTCATTTATTATGGCTTTTTGTATTGAATGTCTTATCAAAGGGAAGGCAAAGAAAATTAGGCCCTACCTTACTTCCTGACATAATTTTGCAGTAGGAGGGATTTGGTGTGTGGTGTGTGTTGTACCCTCATTCCTCTGTTCCTGCACTGTGAGAGGCCACTTTGCTGATCTCAAATTGAAATATACATTATGTGGTCTGTCCCACTGGACCTAGGGACCAATAATGGTCCTGGCAGGTTAAATATGACCATACCCTGAGAGTCTGAGGTCTCCACATACCCAGATTTGTCTAGTCCCATTGCTCTCCTGCCTTCTCCAGAGCATAGCAATTACCACTGCCTGACCACTGAAGCAGAAGTACCATGGAAGAAAAAAAATGAGTCAGATAGTGCCAACCCAGAGAAGCCTGCTGAGCCCCACTTGTATAGGCTCAGAAGTCTCTCACCTCTTTGGTGGGTCTGTTGTCCTCTTCATCCAGAACCTGAGCCCTCTACCTGTACATTTAATTATAATCTTGCATAAGTGGTCATATTGGAAATAAGAATGGGTTAGCTGTTAAGTGCTTTACACAGTGGCACCCTGCAGCAAGTGTAGCTTTATTGTGCGACAAGGAAAATGGAAATTCAATGCTATGGTTTCTTTTTAAGTGTTTCATATTTACTCAAATAGATATTATGGCAAATGGAGGATAATATTGTTCCTCTTTTATTTGTCAAAGGGGAAAAACTTTCACTTCCTGTTATGGAAAGCAAAGAGGGTTCCATGGAATTCTGCTGAATAAAGAGATCCCTACCATGTGACAATAGCCTAGTTTTCTGGAAATTCAGGTTGTGGTTGTCAATTTTTTTTTCTGTTTTCTTACCTGAAGACTTTTTAAAGCAGGTATTAATTGATTATATTTTTGCACTCACTGACAAAGCCACAGAAATGGTGATTCCTATGCATGCATCATAAGAAAGTTCTTTAAGTCAAGTGCATCTTTTCAGTAAGTTTCATTAGCACCTTGAATAATCTGCTATTAATCTCATGTTCACCTTTTCCCCACTAGAATGAGGAAAAAAATAACAATGCATATGATGTCTAAGGAAGCAACATTTAGAATGACCTACATAAAGGAACTGTCCAAATCCTGGAGCCTCCCTATGTGGGTGAGAAGCTGAGCATGGTCATCATGCTTCCTGATGAAAACATTGATCTGAAAAAGGTAAGTCAATGATCCCCAGATCAAATGACATGACCCTTCATATTGTCATGTTACATTGCTCCTTGAGGGTCATCTGGTCCATTTAACAGTTTACTACAGAGATATAGTCTCATGTAGTAGATGGAGTATGATCTGACTATCAATTAGAAATCAGGGATTCTAGTTGTGGCACTATTTCTTTTCTTTATGAAGACATTTAATGTCTTTAAATTCTCACCTGGATTCACAGGATATCCGTTTAAATTCTGGCTTTGCCATTTACTAGTGTGACCTTATTCAAAGGACTTCTCTAGGCTTCCATTTGCCCTCTTGTGAAATGAATGGGGTTGGTTAGGTAATATATAAATCCTTTCCTAGTTCTAAATCCATAATTCTATGACTGTCTGAATCAACCAGGTCAACAAAGCAGGCCAGCAAAGAAGAGCATTGCCACTGGAAGAGTGAATACATAATACTGCTGGCCTATTTGGGGGCTAAGAGCTTAGGTTTTCTAAAAGTCAGATTTGAAAGCCAACAGAGAATGTACTGGACTGTTTGGGAATTCTTTGAAAGAATAATCAAAATGCTAATATCAGACTCAATCACTCTTTGTCTTGCTTCTCACAGAAACATTCACCTATGATTTTTTCTCTCTACAATAAGGAAATTCAATAAAAGGAAAATACTGAGAGCCTACTTCATGCCAGGTGCTATGACTGACACAAGATAGAAAGAAAAATGCTCCTAGCCAACTTTTCTACAGTAATTTCAGATTTGTAAAGTACTTTCCCTGTATGATCTCATTTGGTCCTCAAAACAACCCTGTGAGGTAAGTGCTGATATTATTCCCGTTTTGTGGATGAGAAAATTTAGGCTGAAAAAAGTTCAATGATTTCTCCAGGATCACACAGTGAGTAAGTCTGAGGAGCAATTTAGACTTAGGTCTCGAGGACCAGCTTTCTATCCACTGTGCCACCTAACTGCTAAATAGCAAGCCAAATACAACAGGTTTCTTTACCTGAAAACTCTTTGCCATGAATTTTTTTCTAGATAGATAGATAAATAATAAATATGCATTCATTAAGTGCCTAGAATTGTCTTAGGAATATTCTGAAGATCACATGGCAGGATAAGATACCAGACACTGAAGTATTTTCTAGATCTAAAATGCCAACCATTCAAATTCTAGTCTAGAGAATGCAACTGTTATGGGCTGACCATGTTGTTGTAGCAGCAAGCACCCTAGCATACCCAGGGTGGCTGCTAGCACAGGTTCTTAGACCTGCTTTTCTAAAGGAAAGCAACTCAAAATGGGTCAACTATCTTACTTTAATCAATCAAACATATATCATTTACCTAGTTCAGGGGGAAAAAGTCGGCACCCTGAACTTCAGAGAGTATAAACAGAAGTTACAACAACAACCAAATAAAACCCACCACAATTCAGAAGACAGGGCTTCCAGCTGTCTAACCATTACATCCATACCTAGTTAGTTACCAGAAAGGGAAGCATCAACATCTGGTTTTTCAAAGCTTTCGGGCTCAATGGCTGCCCAGAGTCTTATCTGGCCAAATCATACAGCTCTTCCCAAAGTGATCCCCCAACCAAAACCTCACATGAGGGTATATATAGTCTTCTCCTGGGTCAGAGAATGTCACAACCCTCTTGACCTACTGCCCAATCACAAAGTAACAAGGTGTGGACATTCCTGAAAAACAAATCTCCTTCCACAGTCTCCATGTGACCCCATTCAGCTCATTATGGGGCAAAGTATATTTTCAAATCACAGAAGGTTCTCAGATACACTTAAGCCTATCAAGAGACCAATGGGCAGGGAAGATCTTCAGATTCCCATTCCCATAACCACTAGAGTGCACAACCTGCGTTTTCGAAAAAAGATTATTTTATGGAAAACTCACACAGGGCAAGTGTTCATATGGTGCTCAGATGAAGTGATACAAGGATAGTCTCAAAGCCTCTTTTTAAGAACAATGGAATTTATTTTGTGACATGGGAGACACTGACATAAGACCACTCAGCATGGCATGGCCTCATCAAAGAAAATTCTGTGGTCTTTGAGTAAAGCAGAATTTAAGCAGCTCAAAAGAAACATATTCACATAGACTATTTATGTCCAGTCTCTGGTAGAGCATTCTAAGCTTGTATTGGTCTGATAGTCTCACTTAGATACACTGTAACTTGACTCTAACACAGTGATGTCATTTTCATCCTCTTACTCAGGGTCACACAGGTAGTATGTGTCTGAAAGCAGATTTGAACCCAGTAAGATGAATCTTCTTGACTGCATGTCCACTGTTCTATCCACTGCATCACATACCTGCTCCCATTTTACAATCAAAGAAAGTGAGGCAAAAAGCAGTAAAGTGGTTTAACTGTGATTGCCTCCCCCCAAAATATTCCTTTTAAGTAGTGCTAGAGAAAAGGTACAGAAAAATTACATGAGAAGATAGAGCAGGGATGGATTATTTTGGAATAGAGTAAATACTGAGTTCATCATGGAGGCAATATACATGGGCTTTAAAGGATGAAAATATTTTTGAAGGCAAAGATTAAGGTGGTCAGGGGCATGGGACACTTTCAAAGGAAAGAGAATGACAAAATGGATATCACAAAGTTGAGGGGTAACTGGATGGTATGTTTTGAGGAACATTGAATAGTCCAGTTTGACGAGCTCAGGAAGTAACTAGTGGTCAATAATGAGAGATTAAGTTCAATGATGATGATAATAATGATGATGATGAAGAAGAACAAGAAGAACCACAATGAGGGAGAAGGAAGAGAAGGGGAGGAAGGGAAAAAGGAAGAGGAGCAGGAGGAGGAAAAGGGGAAGGAGAAAGAAAGAGGAAAAGAAGGAGAAGAGGAGGGAGAAAAGGAGCAGAAGAAGAGGGAGAAGAAGGAAAAAGAGGAGCAGGAGCAGGAGCAGGAGGAGAAGAAGAAGAAGAAGAAGAAGAAGAAGAAGAAGAAGAAGAAGAAGAAGAAGAAGAAGAAGAAGAAGAAGAAGAAGAAGAAGAGGCATTACTTCAAGCAATGCATAGAGTATTCATTTAAGGTTGCCCATCCTTTATGACTCTTGCCCATGTCCTCTGATATATTTACCCTACTGTATCTACCCAGTGTCCTAAGATTTCTTCCCTAGTTCTCTTGACATCAGTGTAGCACATGTTATGGTTACTTCTTTTCATTCACTCTTGCCACATGACAAGTCTATCTTTTTTTTCAAATTACATCCTTTACACTACTTCTCCTGAATAATCATTAGTTTGGAATGTGCTGCACTTTACTCAGGCTGTCCTTTTATTCCTATTTTACCCTTTTGGGTCATCCTCAAGTTCAGTGTTTTTTTTTTAGATTATATTGTTTCATAAATTGCATCTACAAAATATCACTGAAAAATGAGCTCATTAAAAGCATTGAAAATATTTCCAAAGATAACATAGTCTTACCACTCCATTGTACAATTCCCAGGCCAACTCATTGTGCATTTTCAATATCTCACTAAGAATTTTGTACTGAGAGGAATATTCTTTGACTTATTGATCCAATTGCACATCATCATCTGAACAATAAGAATTCTTCATCCACTTGGTTTTACTTATTTGGAAAGTTAAGTCAGACTCTTTGGAGCAATAATTGCTCTGATTTGTGAAACTCTAAAATATTCCAGAGAGGCATCTAGGTGTCATAATAGAGTACCAAGCCTGGAGTCAGAAACATTCATCTTCCAGAGTTCAAATCTGGCCTCAGACATTGACTAGCTGTGTGATCATGGGTTAAGTCACTCCAGTATTTGTACCAAGAAAATATCAAATGAAGTCACAATACCAGACACAACTGGAAAATGACAACAACAAAAACATAACAGCTTAAAGAACTCAGTACAATGTTATTCACAACCAAGAATCTTTACACCATTTATATGGACCTGGACTTGGGGCAGCAAATCCTCCATGATAGTGATTAATATAATTGGTGAGCATACAAGTCCTTTGTCCAACAAGGTTTTCTGTCTTGCTCTATCTTTCAAGGAATATTGTTTGATTCTGAGAAGTCTTTGAGAGACAGGTTATTGGTGGGAAGTCTTTAAGATAGTATCTTGTTATATTGAATCAAACATTTATAGTCAATAAGTAATTTTTTCAGTGGGATTGTGTGCTCTCTGTCCTTTAGTCATTTACACGGTGATTAAGATTTGGTCTATTCTGGAATAATACTTGTGAAAAGCTATTCATTCCCTTATAATAGCCTCAGCAAACAATCCCTCAATGTATGTGTAGCTTTGTTTTACAAAACTTCATATAAATGGTACATTTAGGTAGGTATTGAGGATCTCTCCCTTGTCTTTTAGTTTATTATTATGAGTTATAATGATAATGATGATAGTAAAGCCCAATATTTACTCTAAACCTTTGATAACTTCCCATTCTTTAGAAAACTTGACCATTTATCTTCTAAGCCTTTCAAAATTTGGTGGGCTTCACCTTGGACCTTCTTTGTTTATGTATCATCTTATCCAGATTTTTGTTTTTCTGATTTCTTTTTTTTCAGTGGAATTTCTACTTCCTTAGTAAATAAATGAAAGAATGCATACATGAATGAATGAATAAGTAGTGATATTAATTTTATTAGCCACAGGTATATGTCATTGGATTTGTTGAAGGAAAACAAAATTATTGACCTTTACCTCTGGATGGAGCCCATGGATAGGCTGAGATTGGTGAGACAATGAGAAGTTTGGTACCTCCCTGAATTGAAAAAGAATAGATCCTTACACCAGAAATCCAGACCAGTAGAATTTAACTAATGTACTATGTTGTAATTGGACCATTATCCAGGCTAAATTGTTGCCCACAGTCATCTAGACATAATATTGATCTACAAAAACTTAAGAATATTTTCATAGATATTACTATACTAAATATTCATAACCTCCATACCAGTGTAAAGCCAAGCATGATCAGCTTTCCAGAGGACTGCTGCTGTGGATAGCTCTAAGGTTTTTATCACATTGTGCACAGAACTCTCTCTCTTTATTCAGGCCTAAATTAGAGCAAAACATTCACAGAAACCTAAGTACAGCATTCACAGTGTCATAGCTTAAGAATTGATCACGAAAGTGGCCACATAGTTTTCACCAAAGTGGCCACATAATTTCAAGCAAAACATAGCATTCAGTACTTGGTTAACTCAATCATCCTTAGGGAGCAAGCCTCCTTAGGGGACACAAAGTATAATCGTTCATCGAGTCTTTAACTCAGTCATCCTTAAGGAACAAGCCTCCTTTAGAGACATAAAATACAAAGGTCAAAGTTTTCCACCCCTAGGTCATGTCTTAATCTCTCAGTCAAAAAGTTTTCTTTCTTCTTGATTGGAGATTAGTTTACAGAAATCTGGAACTCAATCATCCTTAACACCTACAAGATATAGACTTGTTCTCCCACTCCTAAGCCACAGTAAATCATGATCTTCTCATTCATCATTAAGGACCCGAGGAGACCTCTTTTCCTTTTGACTTGAGGTTGGCTCTTAAATGCCATGGTTCCTCTTACATGGGGCTAGCTCCTGCCTAAATCTACCCAACTGTTACCTGGATTCAAAGGTAGGCAGCTCTCAGATTTTTATCCAGTTCCTTCTCCAGCTCCTCATTCAGTCCCATGTTGAAGCTCACAGTGTCCAGTCTACCTCAAGTCCTTTTCAGTTTCTGTTTCTGAGAAGACAAAATTTAACAGAGCTAAAACAACATTCATGCACATTGCCAGCACCATCATCAGTTCACTATTTGCCTATGAAATCAACGTAGATCTACATACACCGTCTGAGGACTCATCACAAACTCACAGACAAGGTCTGAGAACTCAACACAAATCATCAGTATAGTCCCAGGACCTCAGAAACCCCCCTCCAGGACTTCTCTAAACAGACAAGAAAATCCTCTTTCAGGGCTTCCAGCAAGGTCCCAGGGCTTCTGTACAAAGTATCACAAGCAAAAATCAACACAAATAGAAGAGACAAATAAGAGTTCCTGGCCACTGAGTTCTACTTCTCAGTTCTGCCACCACGTGTGTTCTCTTCTCAATCATGCTTTTTGCTAGCTTGGGTTTCTCTTTATATTTGGCCATTAGCTCCTCCCTGTTACATCAGCAAGTTCCTCCCACTGTGGGGTTCACAAGTTCTATTTCTTAACAAAGACTTGATCTAATCAGGGCAAGCCTCAAAGACACTTGAACTCAAGCAAGGTGATAAAAACTTAAGTAGCTGTAACAAAGTGCTAAGTACTTCTTTGATTGCCATTACAACTAGATAAAACAAAAACCTTTCATAATAGCAAAGGAGAATAAAATCACATGGGAATAAGACAAGTTACATGTCATCCTGTCATCTATTGGAGTAGTGTTAATGATTTGAGGGAGTTTACAAAGAATGAGCTGACATTCTAAATATAGTTATGAAAAACAAAAAAAAAAATACAAAAAGCAACTAAAACCCAATCAACCACCACCTATTTAATAATCAACTGAATATAAAAGGATAATAGCAAGATAGTGACTTTTCTTCCTACTGTTCTATCTGGGTCTCATAAAATTGAGGAAGTTCCTTGTTCTGCTTTGTATATGAGAATGCCTTTTTGTTGTGTGTTTTTTGAGTTCAGAATAAAAATAAATAAATAAAAATCAAGCAGCCATCAAACACCAACCAGTGCTAGGCCCTGGGTCACCCTTAGGAAGATCTCCTTTATATCACCCTTACTTCTCTTTTCTGAATCAGCTATTTCATACTACACCTTATGACCAAGAAAAAGAAGTCTAATTCTTTTTTCATGTAGGTTATCAATTCAGACATTGAAAATAATTTTCTTATCTGCCTAAATCTTCTCTTCTGCAGGCCAACATTCACCTAATGTGTTTTCTTTAACAAATCCTTCTTTGGAATACCCTTTAGTCCCCTCATGATCTTGGTTTCTTTAATCAGGGATGGCTCTGGAGGAGAAAGTGAGATTGGTGCTTTTGCAGAGCCCTCCCTCACTTAAATCCAATTAACATCCATATCATGATATCACCTACCTGAGGTTATGGTCCCCTTTGGGAAAGAAGGGCAAACAACAAGCTCTGTGAGTAGAAAAGATGTTGCCCACTGGGAACCAAACTAGAACTGGCCAGTTGGGCAACATGGTTTGTCTTCCTTCCTTCCTTCCTTCCTTCCTTCCTTCCTTCCTTCCTTCCTTCCTTCCTTCCTTCCTTCCTTCCTTCCTTCCTTCCTTCTTTCCTTCCCTTCCTCCCACCCTCCTCTCTTTCTCTCTCTCTCTCCCTCTCTCTCTTTGTTTCTCTGTTTCTCTGTCTCTTTGTCTCTGTCTGTCTGTCCCTGTCTATCTCTGTCTCTGTCTCTGTCTCTCTCTCTCTGTCTCTCTGTCTCTGTCTCTGTCTCTCCCTGTCTCTCTGTCTCTGTGTCTGTCTCTCTCTTTCTCTCCCTTCCCTCTCTTTACATAGGGTATCATGCCCTAACCCACAGAGGTTTTGCACAAAAGGAATGTAATTTTTAATCTCAAACTTTTTTTCTCCCCTTAAAGACCAGCCTTAACCCCAAATTACTCTGGTTTTCACTGATTGGTTAACAATAGGTCCCAGGCCAAGCCTTACTTGGTCATTGTTTGAACCCTGATTGGCCCAGAATAACTGTGAATACTAGTTATTACTGTTTTGAACAGAAATGCTGAGGGTCTTCCCCTCCAAGGCCAATTTTTAAAAAATATTTATTTATTTATTTTAAATTATTAACTAGGCAAAGAGGCTATTCTCTGCCTCAATTCTTACTTAGCCTATACAAATTCTAAATATCTATCAAAGCCAAATATCATCTCTTCCATATTTCCTACTTGAATTTTCTCAGGTGAAAATTGGCTCTCATCATTATCAGTTATAGCAATTCATCCATTATCTTCCTTTTGCTCTCACCATATTCTTTCTATTACAGTAAAAAAAAAATACATGCGCATAGCATATAATCTGGCGGCGTTCTATATTTAGTATATAGATATGTATTTATGCATACATATGCACACCCCCTATATGTATGCACACACACACACACACACACACACACACAAATCCTATTGTAACAGGTTGTAGTGGTAAACAGGTATAATCCTTGATACTAAGAGAGGCTGAGCCTTATGGATCCCTTAGGTCTGGGAGCCCTAATGGATTCGGTGTCTACAGTAAGTCCAGTGCAAACATGGTAAAACCTTAGAAATGAGAGGTAGAGAGGTTCCCTAAGGAGGGACAAAGCAATAAAGGTTTTTTTAAAAAATGGAGGTAATTAAG
The DNA here is from genome assembly GCA_028646575.1 of Pseudocheirus occidentalis. Taxonomy (NCBI): domain Eukaryota; kingdom Metazoa; phylum Chordata; class Mammalia; order Diprotodontia; family Pseudocheiridae; genus Pseudocheirus; species Pseudocheirus occidentalis. The sequence continues at coordinate 230,290,812 of CM053594.1, read as the reverse complement.
GCTTCTAACCATTGTGCTTCCTGCCTGAGCAAGATCAAGAGAAATCTCAATCTCTGTTTCTGTCTCAGTCTGTCTCCCTACCTCTCCCTCTTCCTCTCTCTCTTCCTTTTCTCCCTCCCTGCGTCTTTCACTCCATCCCTGTCTCTTCATTCTCAATTAACCACAATCAGAATTCCAAGATGATTAGGCTCACTTTCAGTTCCTGCCCCAGGAACCCGGCAACACCGTCTGGGGCGCGCAGGCTGCGCCACCCGATGCCGCTGTCACTATAGCCCATTACAAAGCCGAGGACTCGAAGCGTGAGCAGTTCCGGAGGAACCTAAAGAATTCCGGAGTACTGGACACGGTCACCAAAGTATTGGTTGCCTTGTATGAAGAACCAGAAAAAAACCAATAGCGCACTGGATTTTCTAAAGCATCACTTAGGAGCTGCGACTCCAGAAAACCCAGAAATAGAGTTGCTTCGCCTAGAATTGGCAGAGGTGAAAGAGAAATATGAAGCTGAAGTAGAAGAAAGCAAAAAAGTGAAAACAAAGCTTGCTCAGTATGAACCACTTCAGGAGGAGAAGCGTGCTGAATAGGAGTCTTCTCAGCTGAACAGGCACTGAAAACGGGCTTTGTACGATTTGCAAGCGTTTGTGTGGTATATAATCAGTCTATTGTGGACAGATACTATAGAACTCTTCTAATATGTTAAATTCACTTATCACATTTAATTACTATAAAGACACTTAGAATCATTAATAAATAAACTTAATATAATTTTCTTTGGCTCATAAAGCAGGAAAATAAAAAGTAAATCCTGAGGAATTCTAAACATACATACATACATACACACACACACAAGAAGTCCAAGATGATTATTTCACCTTTGAAAGCTTTAAGCATTCACTCTTTTTCCCTTTTTTTCTGTGGGCTTACCAGAGAACAAAAGGGTATTCTGTCATCCAAACAGGCCACAGAAATACAAAGAACTGGAAGCATGATGCTGCTGTATAACAGTTTGAGTTTCCCTGAAGGGCGAAGGAGTTAAATGTGTGTTTTAGAGGTTTAGGCAAATCCTTGAAGATGGATTTCAGTCCCTTTCCCCTCCCTCCCTCCACTTCTCTTCTTCCTGTCTTCCTATCCTGACGACTTATTCTTACCAAATCACTTGTTATCAGAATAAGTTTTAGAAGTGCAATGGGTTGACTAGGGAGAGGAACTGGGACCGAACCTGTTATTTCGTCGCTGTAGAAAATTTCTAACGAGAACATTTTCATTCCAATGAAGGGTGGTGCCTTCTCTGAAATTAAGGTCTGAAACAGTTGCCCAAGACACGTGAGACGCTATGTGACTTCCCTACGGTTACAGGCAATATGTGTCATAGGCAGAACTTGGATCCAGGTCTTCAGAGATGAGGCGGGAGCACTACTAAGAAGTTTGATCCCTCTAGAATTTCTGTTGATCCCCAATTTCCAGTTTGCCCCAAGTCAGAAAGCCTTTTGAGGAGTAGGAGGAAGTAGCTTCTCTGACTCATCCAACAGTCCAATCACAGCTATTGCCTGGCCCTGGGGGTGGCTCTGGCTTCTTGCAATCTCTAGAGATTTAAGCAGGACCCACCCAGGTCTTAACAGCACTACTTCTTCCCAAGGTTGCAAGCCCGGGTGTAGAAGGCAGCAGCAACTGCTAGCAGCGTTTACCGCCGCCACTACTGCAAGTACAGGTAGGCGAGGGCAGACTGGGCTTCTCTGGGACCTGCTCTGTGCATTTCTTCAATGGTAGAGAGCTAGGAAGCCCCGGGTGTCAGGTTAGGATTCCTCCGGTTTGCCGAAGCTGGAGACTGTAAAAGAGAGGAGTCTTTGCTCAGGCGTGCACACTTTCCCACTTGGCACGGAGGCGGGGGTCACCCAGTTTAGGATTGGTGGAAATAAGTGCCCTGTGTCTTTGATCATCGCTCCTGTCTTTGCGTTTTGTAACTAGAGTAGAAGCTCGTGGGCCAGAGGACTCCCGGGTTCCCAGAGCAGCAGCAGCAGCAGCAGCAACAGCTTTAAATACAACCGCTCTTGGCCTTCCCAGGAGTGGGAGAGGCAACTTGTACCTTCTGATTTCGAGGGCTTAGTGGCCCGAACCTAGCATGGAAACCTGGTAGAGCGAGGGGGTTCGGAGTGCTTCCTTAGGCTCCCCTACCTTAGGAAATGGGCAAAGTACTTTTCTCCGCTTCCCACGTTCCCCCAGCACACTGGGGCATGTCTGGGCAAACAGATATACTACTTGTGAACTATGCATAGGGCAATTGGGGAGCGGTCTGATAATGGCATTTGATGCTCCCTGAACCTGAGGTTCCATTGAGCTCTCGGGATCGAATGGTCTGACCTACAAGTTCCTGAAACTGCGAAAAAAAGAGCGGAGATATCTTGCAACCCTGCTTCCTTCTTATTGTCAGTTCTTGGGGGAGAAAAAGGAAAGTGACTTCACAAGGACGACATAGGGGCAGAACTGAGTCACTCCCAGCTACTGGGTTCTAGTTGATACTTGTCCTAGAAATAGGGTATTTACCTGTGCACAGAGGAGGTAGATGGGGGAGCGACTCCATAAATCTTCTGCCTCATAGCATTTCTACACTGGGGGAGAAGATTAGGTTTCCTTTGGAGATTTTCAAACAGTTTTAAAGTTGTAAGTAACCGCAGCAGGCTTCGAGATGAGGAGCCCAAAGAGGCTAAGTAGTCTGGATGAGGTTACACCGCTAGTTAGTGGCAGAGTCTGGACTGGACTGTGTTTGACCAGCCTGGACCCAGGGCTTTTTATGATATCGCCTATATGGATTCCAACACGTGCTCATGCCATAAATAGAAGATATAAGTCCTGGGAATGAATTGGGGTGGGCCGGGGGAACAGGGAGAAAAGAAAAAAGGAACTGAAGGTTTGTAATTATGGTGATCAGGCTTGGCTTCTGGGAAGAAAAGATGAAATGCACTTTCCTCCTTTCATTGGAAAGGTGAGACCCCATTGGGGACACAGATGTGTCTGTTGGGTTTGCTTAAATGGTTGTTATTGTTAAAAGGGAAGAGCTTACTGTATAGGGGAGAGGGAAAGTGGTATATTTGGGAAAGACAGTGATAAAAAAGAAAAAAGGGTCAAACTTTTTTAAAAAGCAAAGCTAATTCTAAATAGATGGGATATTATCATCATGCATCCTTCAGCTGCATAGACTCAGGCCCTTCTAATGTTTGTTAGGGAGCAGAGTCATTAGACAACCTTAAGCCTATTTGGTAGGTAGGGTTTGTCAGGGCAATACCGTACCAGACAACAGTAGCCAGGCTCTGTTTCAAAACTAGCTTGAAGTTCCTGGAGTTTAAAATCTGAGATCTGTGAAAAATCCCTCTACATTTTAAAATCTGTGAAAAGCAGTGTGATTTTATTAAAACCACTTCAGAAAAAAATGGCACAAATCCAGTTTCTTCAAGACTAAGAAGCATTATGGACTTTGTGTCTATCATCACCATTGTTACATTTGTTTTGTTAGAATGTGGTGGATGCTTCAGACTTAGATTCCTTTGTGGAAATTCATTTTTGTGAAGTTTGTTAGTTCCAGGGCAAGGACAGGAGGTGGTGAAATGTCATTGCTGAAATCAAGACATGGCATTACATAAACTGGCATAAATGTTTTATTACATTTTATTGCCCAGTCTAGTTAATGAACCCTATTGTGGTGTATGAGCCCTGGTATGACCAAAGGATATTCCAGCAAGGTTTTGGTTGGTATCAAGTTGTGGAAACAGATTAGATACACTATCATAAACTAATCTTTGTATTAGGTTCTTGTTTTTTACCTGTCTTTGGGATAAAACAGTAGTGTCCTGTCATATATATGAATCATCACCAACTAATTTATATTGAATATGACTAATCACTAGTTATTAATTCTTGAAAATAGACAAATTTACTTCATATGGATTAATGTTTCACTACCAGATAAATAGTAGTGTTTTCTTAAGATATAGTCATATTGTAAAATAACTTTAAGTAGCAGTTTGGTGACCTTCTATCTAGTTGATTGTTCTTTTTTTTTCTTTCTTTGGTAAATGTATTTTATTTTTTCCAATTACATGTAAAGATAGTTTCCACATTCTTTTTAAATAAGATTTTGAGTTTGAAATTTTTTCTTCTTCCCATATGCCCTCTCCAAGATGGTTAGCAATCTGATATAGATTACAAATATGCAGTCATGTAAACATAGGAACATATTAGTCATGTTGTGAAAGAAGAAACAGAACAAAATGGAAAAAGTGAAAATAATATGCTATGATCTGCATTCAGACTTTATAGTTCTTTCTCTGGATGTGGATACCATTTTCCATCATGAGTTCCTTGGAATCATCTTAGATCATTATATTGCTAAGAAATGCTAAGTCAGTCATAGTTGGTCATCATATAATGTTGCTTTTACTTTGTATAATGTTCTTCTGGTTCTACTCACTTCACTCACCATTATTGGTTCATGTAAGTCTTTTCAAGTTTTTCTGAAATCTGCCTGCTCATCATTTCTTATAGCACAAAAGTATTCCATCACATCCATATACCATATCATTCCCCAGTTGATAGGCATTCCCTCAATTTCCAATTCTTTACCACCAAAAAAAGAGCTGCTATAAATATTTCTGTACATGTTGATCTTTTCCCCTTTTTATGGTCTGTTTGGGATACAGAGGTAGTAGTGGTATTGGTGGATAAAGGGTATGCACAGTTTTATAGCCCTTTGGATACAGTTCCCAATTGCTTTCCAGAATGGTTGGATCAGTTCACAACTCCACCAACAATGCATTAGTGTCCATTTGTTCCACATCTTCTCCAAAATTCATCACTTTACTTTTCTTTCATATTAGCCAATCTGATAAGTGTAAGGTGGTACCTCAGAGTTGTTTTAATTTACATTTCTCTAATCAATAGTGATTGAGCATTTTTTTCATATGACTGTAGATTGGACTTCATCTGAAAACTTCTGCTTATAGCCTTTGATCTTTTCTCAGTTAAGGAATGACTTGTATTCTTATACACTTAACTCAATTCTCTATATATTTGAGAAATGAGACCTTTGTAAAAAAAAATACTGGCTGTAAAAATTGTTTTACATCTTTCTGCTTTGCTTCTATTCTTGGTTGCATTAGTTTTGTCTGTGCAAACATTTTTGATGTAATGTAACCAAAACTCTCCATCTAGTAAATTAATTTGGGTATAATTGTTATTTTTTTAATATTAGCTTGGCCTATCCATGAGAAATTGAAATTTTTCCAATTCATTACATTTGAATTTTTTATGTGAAAAATATTTTGTGATTATATTCATGTATTTCCTGGGTTTGTCTTAGCAAGTAGATTCCCAAATATTTTATATTGTCTACAGTTATTTTATGGAAATTCTCTTTCTACCTCTTCTTGCTGAGATTTGTTGGTAATATATAGAAAAACTGATGATTTATGTGATTTTATTTTATATCCTGCAGCTTTGCTGAATTTGTTAATTATTTCAAGTAGGTTTTTAGTTGATTCTCTAAACATACCATGATATTATCTGCAAACTGACAGTTTTCTTTCCTCTTTGCCATAATGTTCTCTATCTCTTTTTTTGATCATAAATTCTGCTCTCTTCCATAGATCTGACAGGTAAACTATTCCTTGCTCCCCTAATTTACTTATGATATCACCCTTTATGTTTAAATTATGTACTCATTTTGACCATATCTTGGTATACTGTGTGAGATGTTTTTGTCTATGCCTAGTTTCTGCCATATTATTTTCCAGTTTTCCCAGTAGTTTTTGTCAAATAGTGACTTCTTATCCCAGAAGTTGAAATCTTTGGGTTTATCAGACAATAGATTGCTATAATCATTGACTACTGTGTCTTGTGTACCTAGTCTATTTCACTGATCTACAACTCTGTTTATTAGCAAGTACCAAATATTTTGCTGACTGTTGTTTTATAATATAGTCTTATATCTGGTGCAGGTAGGCAACCTTCCTTGCTTTTTTAAAATTAATTCCCTTGATATTCTTGACTTTTTTTCTTCAAATTGAATTGTATTATATTTTTCTAGCTCAATATGATTTTTTTTGTAGTTTGAATGTTATGACACTGAATAAGTAAATTAATTTGGGTATAATTGTTATTTTTTTAATATTAGCTTGGCCTATCCATGAGAAATTGAAATTTTTCCAATTCATTACATTTGAATTTTTTATGTGAAAAATATTTTGTAATTATATTCATGTATTTCCTGGGTTTGTCTTAGCAAGTAGATTCCCAAATATTTTATATTGTCTACAGTTATTTTATGGAAATTCTCTTTCTACCTCTTCTTGCTGAGATTTGTTGGTAATATATAGAAAAACTGATGATTTATGTGATTTTATTTTATATCCTGCAACTTTGCTGAAGTTGTTAATTATTTCAAGTAGGTTTTTAGTTGATTCTCTAAACATACCATGATATTATCTGCAAACTGACAGTTTTCTTTCCTCTTTGCCTTCTCTAATTTCTTCCATTTCTTTTTCTTCTCTTATTGCTATTGCTAACATTTCAATAATGAACATCTTGTTTCACCCCTGATGTTATTGGGAAACTTCTATCTTATTCCCATTACAGATAATGCTTGTCAACAGTTTTAGAGAGATACTACTTACATTTTAAGGAAAGCTCCATTTATTCCTATGATCTCTAGTGGGGTTTTTTTTTTATAGGAATGGGTACTGCATTTTGTCAAAAGTTTTTTTGCATCTATTTAAATGATAATGATTTCTGTTGGTTTTGTTATTAATGTGGTCAATTATGCTAATAGTTTTCCTAATATTGAATGAGTCCTTCATTCCTGATGTAAATCCCACATGGTCATAGTATATTATTTTCATGATAAATTGCTGTAAGCTTTTTGCTAATATTTTACTTAAGGTTTTTGCATCAATAGCCATTAGAGAAATTGATCTGTAATTTTCTTTCCCTGTTTTGGCTCTTCCTGGCTTAGTTATCATCACCATATTTGTGTCATACAAGGTATTTGGTAGAAGTCCAGATTCACCTCTTTTTCCAAATAATGTATATAGTATTGGAGTTAATTGTTCTTTAAACATCTGGTAGAATTCATTTTCAAATCTATCTAACCCTGGAGATTTTTTTTAGAGAATTTGTTGATGGCTTGTTCCATTTCTTTTTCAAATATAGGGTTATTAAATTATTTTATTTCCTCTTCTTTTAAACTAGATAATTTATATTTTTGTAAATATTTATCCATTTCACTTAGATTGTCAGATTTATTGGCATACAGTTGGGCAAAATAGCTCCTCATTATTGCTTTAATTTCTTCTTCACTGGTGGTGAATTCACTCTTTTCTTTTTTGATACTTAAACCAAATTAACCAAAGACTTTTTTGCATGTTGTTTTTCATAAAAGCAGCCTGTAGTTTTATTTATTATTCCAAAATTTTCTCACTTTCAGGTTTTTTTAATCTCTCCAGGTTTTAGAATTTAAATTTGGTATTTTATTGAGGATTTTAAATTGTTCTTTCCTTAGCTTTTTAAATTGTATGCCAGATTCATTGATCTGCCCTTTCTCTCTTTTATTCACATAAGCATTTAGAGATATAAAATTTCCCATAAGTATTGCTTTGGCTTCGTTCCATAAATTTAGGTATGTTGTAACTCTATGTTTTTGTGGGTTTTGTTGCTCCAGAATTCTTTTAGAGATTTGATTTAATGTTGTTTCTAAGGAAAACTGGGGACAGCTCATGCAAATTTCTGGTTTCTCTCCACTATCTTGGCTCATTCATTTTTATTTCAAAGCAAACTTTAGCTGGTTTTACAAACTTTATGATTAATATAAACCGATGCAACTGCTATTTTGAGGGAATTATTTCCACCAAAGCAGAAGTCTTACAGAAAAGTCAAAGGTCATTTCTCAAAATTTAAATTCTCCTTTCCCTAAATGGAAGAAAACCAGAGGAAGATGGTACCTGTGAAATTAAAGAAAGGTTCTTATTAAGCAGGGAAGTAAAACATGCTCAAGAGGACTGACAGCCTATACTGAAAGCACACCAAGTAATGGATGGGGAGAGCTTATATGTTTTTTTTTAGGGGGGAAGGCAAGGTACTTGGGGTTAAGTGACTTGACCAAGGTCACATGGGTAGTAAGTATGTAAAGTGTCTGAAGTCAGATTTGAATGCAGGTCCTCCAGACTACAGGGCAAGTGCTCTATTCATTGTGGTACCTTACTGTCCCGGAGTTTACATGTCTTTTGAACAAACAAAGGTAAGGAATTTGAGGGGAAAGGTGGGCTTAAAAAGGAATGAATCAGTGATGGCCATCCCCAAGGGCAGGGGAAGTGAAGAATTTCAGTTGTAATGTTATGACCCTTTGATACACAAATCAGATGAACACTTTAAGTTCAACCCTGATAAGGAGATATCTCCCCAAACAGGATGATTTGGAGAGCCCCATAACCTAAGTTAGTGGAGTCTCTGGAGATAAGGGTGTCTCCTGCAGGTCTATAAACCACCAAATGGCCAGAGTCTCTGCTTCATAGCTGGTATATGCTTTATTGCCTTTAGAATTGCTAATTTTCTCCAGGTCCTACTGGATTTCCTCTCAGTCACCACAAAGGATTGTTGGTATGTCAAGGCAAGACAACCAGTCCTCATACAGTTTTTCTGATTAACTGGATAATTGGGGAAGGGGGATATCAAGCAAATCAAGGTGTCCATTTTCACATTAATTTCTGTCCCATTCTGACTGTACACAAGAGTACAGTCAAAGTAAAACTAAATGAAAGAAACTTCCTTTTATTGTTTACTTGGTATAGCCTTTACTCTGCTCCTTAGATAACAACTTATAACCCTGTTTCATGTTGCCTAAGGTTGTCATAACTGGAGTCAAGTCTGGAATCAAAGAAAAGGAGATAATTACTATGAAAACTTGTGAGGTGAACTCACTTTTATCCTCCTAAGACCAAACAGTCCTTCAAAGTGTAATTTACATTATATTATTACCAATAACTTAATTCACTTGGTAAAACTGTACCAATCACAGGCTAATTAAGAATCCTGAAATACTTTTTTGTGTTCATGACTACATAGGAGTGCATCTCATGTTTCTTCCAAGGTACTTTCTTTTGAGCTACTTCAATTCTGCTTTGCTCATAGAGGATTTCACCTTTTCTGATGAAGGCATGCCACACTTGGCAGTCCCTGTACCAGAGAGTGTCCCATGTCACACAGTCAATTCCAAAGTCCTTAAGAGAGATCATGAGAGGGTCTTGAATTGCTTCTTTTGACCACCATGTGAGTGCTTGCCCTGGGTGAGTTCTCCATCTTTTTGGCAAGCATACACTTGGCACTCAAACAAAGTGGCTAATTCATCTTAGTTGCACTCTCTATAGTAAAGTCTGAATGCTTGGCAGTTTAGTTCAAGAAAGGACCTCAGGGTCTGGTACCTCATCCTACCAGGTGATCTTTATAATCTTCCTCAGACAGTTCAAGTGGAAATGATTCAGTTTTCTGTCATGGCACTGATAGACTGTCCAGGTTTCACAGGCATTCAGCAATCAGGTCAATACTACCACTCTTTAGACTTTTAGTTTGGTGATTAGTCCAATACCTCTTCTTTCACACACTTTACTTCAGAGTATCCCAAATACTGAACTATCTATCACAATGTGTATGTCAACCTCATTATCAAGATGTACATTCCTAGAAAGTACACTACCAAGATAAGTGGACTTATCCACAGCATTCAAAATTTCTCCACATGTGGGTACTCTTGTGCTGGCTGTTATGATACCTGTGTTTTCTTGGTGTTACTTGTTAGGCCAAAATTAGCACAAGCAGCAGAGAAAGGATCCATACTTTGTTACATCTCAACTTCAGAGGCTTTATTCAGCGCATAATAACCTGTGAACAAAAAATTATGCACCAACAGTCTCTCCACTTTACTTTTGGCTAGTAGCCTCTTCAAGTTGGAGAATTTACCATCAGTGAGGTAGCTGACTTTGATGCCATCTTGATCCTCATCAAAGGGATTTGACAACATGCATGAAAACATTATCTTAAAAAGCATGGGAACAAGCACACAGTCTCATTTCACTCTATTAGTGACTAGGAAAGCATGAGAGCATTGTCAATGATCTCAAACCCATGCCAGTAGGCCATCATGAAATTAGCATACAATACTGATAAACTTCTTGGGGCTACCAAATTTTGACATAATAATCCAGAAGCCTTCATAACTTCCTGTATCTAGTTAGATGTATAAATGTTGTGTACAGACCTCTGTTCTGCTCTTGGCATTTCTTCTGCAATTATTAGACAAGATACACCATATTGACTACTCTTCTACCCTTTCTGAAGACATAGTGGCTCTCAGGTAGATGGCCATCTTCCAGGTGAAGGATCTACCTATTAAGAAGGACTGTAGCAAGAATCTTTGTAGCAATGACTAAGAGAGACCTTCCGTGAGACTGTTACAAGGACAATCTATTTCCTTTACCTTTATAGGATGAACAATGGAGGAATCCTTGAACTCCTGGGGGATAACCTCCTCTTTCCATATAAACAAGAAAATTTCAGTCAGCTTTTGTATGAGCAATGGAGCTCCCTACCCCCACCTTGTAAATCTCAATTGGAATAGAATCAGCACCAAGTGCTTTGCCACATGAAAGGAGCATAATGGCATCCAAAACCTCTTCTTCACTTGGAACTTCCTCTAGGGAGGGATTGACTTTAGTCTGAGGTAAATGGACTTCATAAATGTTCATTGACTGACCAAATGACTTAACTTGTATGTGGCTCAAGCATCACCAATAACCTACATTATATAATTGTGTTTTAATGTTTACAAAATGGAGAAGGACAAGTGCCCCATTTCCTCAGTTTAAATAAGTTATTTTGCTAATTGCCCACTCTGTTTTCTATCATGAACTCATCATTTTGGCCCTTTGTTCTTCAGAGGGAATCTCTAGTCCCTGCCAACTTCTCAAGTGTGGTGCAAGCAAGGTGCTTGTACTACTCTTTCTGAAACATGACCTTTTTGTAACTGTTGGCCAAATGCCAAATAAAATCCGTCAGAGGTTGTCATGTCGCAATTTAAAAACCATGTTGTCATTGGGAAGATTTCTCACATGGATAGGCAATTTCCTGAGTGACAGAGAGAAAAAGAAGGAGAGACTCTGAAAAAATTAATAAAGGATTTTGGGGAATGCATACCCTATGGAGTAAGGAAGAGGATGGAGAAGGAACAGAAAAGCAGCAGATGTCATGAAATTCAAGCAAAGAGAGAGTCAAGAAGATGGGATTAGTTAAGTATCACACTGCAAGGAGGCCAAGGAGGATGGAAGATGAGAATTGGGAAGCAGTTTCAGGAGACTAGAGACTAGAGAGGAGATCTAGTTCAACTGGTAAACAGTTGAGAAGTGAGGTGGTGATGAGAAAGTAGTGATATTTAGTATGAAGTCTTTTTCAAGAAGTTCAACATTGAAAGAGAAGGCAGAGATGACACTACTTTGAGAGGACGAAGACTGAAGAAAAATGTCTGGAAAGTTTTTCCTTGTGTTTCATATTGGGGAGAACCAATTCAGGCTGTATTAGCAGCTAGAAAGAAAGGATTCAGGGGAAAAACAAATATTGAGAATGCATGCAAGACAGGGAATGATTGACAGAGCAAAGCCTTAAAGGAGGCAGAAGAGGATGGACTAAAGCATAGTTGGAAAGATTATCCTCAGCAAGTAGAGGCATTTCTGTCTGTCCCCAATGCTTGGAATGTTCTCCCACCTCAACCTCATCTGTTGACTTCCTTGACACCCTTTAAGTCCTAAATAAAAGCCCACATTCTACAGGAAGTCTTTCTCAACCTCTCCTAATTCTAGTGCATTCAGTCCCTTGTGAGATTCCATCAAGAATACTGGGTTCAGGGGACAGAGCCAAGATGGCGGTGTAGAAGCAGCAAGGTCCCACAGCTCCCACACCACCACCCTAAACACCCATAAAATATGAGCCCAGACAAAGTCTATGACTCTCAGACTCACAAAAATACAGAAAACACATCTCTTGCTGAAGGCAGCTCGGCAACAGGGGCTCATCTGGGAAGGAGCTGAGCTGAGCTGAGCCCAGCCGTGCTGCAGCCAGTCCGCAGAAGAGAAGATCTACAGCCTCCAGCACCTCCACATCTACCAAGGTGTGAGTAACGGGGACTGGAGAGGGACTGGAGAGGGGCAGCTCGGTGGGAGGGGCTCCTCCAGCAGGCTGGCAGGCCGGGAGGGGAGAGCAGCCTGGCCCAAAACCACAGCCACGGCCAGGCCCCAGAGCGGCCAGGAGGAGCCAAAAAGAAGCCCAAGCCACAGCTTGAGTCTATTTCAAAGAAGATCTATTGCACCTGAAAGAATCTTCACATCCACCAAACCAGGATTAGATGGTCAGTGGAAGTGAAAGTGAAACTTTAAAGCTTAATTTGGGGGAGGAAAGCAGTTCAGCCACTCTGTCCCCAGGGCAAGGAACCAGTGGGGGAGGGGAACTGCTGGAACAGGCTGCGGCCCTCACTGGGCTGCTTCAGAGCCCCTGGCCGGAAGACTCCGCAGAGGGGCTGAATCAATTGATCAGGGCCAAGTGCTCTTGCATTGAGTGGCCTGGATCCAGATCGTGGTCTTGGGTGGTGGACCTGGGGGGGCACTTTCAGCAAGCCAAAGCTGGGGGGGACTGCAACACCTCCCTAATAGCTCCGGCAGCTGGGAAAACCCCAGCAATTTGGAACAGAGCTTTCCCCCCTGGAAGCAGAGTTTCACAGAGCTAAAAAAAAAAACCCAACCAATTAAGTGACTGGACAACATGAGAAAAAGAAGCAAAATAAGAACAGCAATAAAACTCTAGAATCCTTTTTTGTGGATAAAAAGGATCAAAGCATGGAACAGGAGGAAGACAACCCAATCAGAACTCCCACCCCAAATGATTCCAAGACACTTCAATAATGCCTAGAAGCTATACATAAACTGAAAAAGCACTTTGAAAACTAAATAAGAGAAGTGGAGGAAAAAATTGGGAAGAGAAATGAGAATGATGCGAGAAAATCATTAAAAGAGAGTCAACAACCTGACTGAAGAAAACAACACTTTAAAGAATAGATTAACTCAAATGGCAAAAGAGGCCCAGAAAGCCAATGAGGAGAAGAATGCCTTAAAAAGTCGAATTTCCCAGATGGAAAAAGAATATCAAAAGTATTCTGAAGAGAATAATTCCTTCAGAATTAGAGTGGAGCAAATAGAAGTTAATGACTTTATGAGAAACAAAGATACTATTAAACAGTTAAAAAGAAATGAAAAAGTAGAAAGCAGTATGAAATATCTCCTTGAAAAAAACCACTGACAAGGAAAATAGATCCAGGAGAGACGATTTGAAAATTATTGGTCTACCTGAAACCCATGACCA
>CM053594.1:230258691-230276875 GCA_028646575.1 Pseudocheirus occidentalis | reverse complement strand
TATATAATCACACATCCACAGCCTGTATTGAATTGTTTGTCCTTCCAGTGGGGGTGGGTGACAAGGGAGGAATCTTAAGAATCTAGAATTTAAAGCTCTGCAATACCTTTAACTAGGAATTAAGATATACAGGGGCTGGGATAGGGAGACCCTCCCTGCCCTACCAGAAATTAAGAGAGCAGAACAGGGGAGGGGCCTTACAGTGGGATTGCTGTTTTAAGGTTGGGGCAGGGGAAAGACAGGGAGAAAATTTGTAATTCAAAAATGTCATGAAAACGATTGATGTAAACCAGAAAACAAATTTTAAAAATTAAAAAAAAAAAAAAGAATACTGGGTTCAGTTCTGGGCATCATGACCCAAAAAGAACTTTGCTAGCTGGAGAGTATCCCAAGAATATTCTTCTGTTTCTTTGTTTATTATTTTATTATTGCCTTCCCTCCCTGATTGACTTCCTGTTTATCCTGTGTACAGTTTTATCTCCCCTGTTGAATTGTTTGTTCCTTGAGGTCGGGGATTATCTTTTGACTCTTTTTGTATCCCTAGCACTTACTAAACACCCTGCCTTATTGTATGCACTTCATAAACGTTTACTGACTGACCAAAGGACTTAACCTCTATGTGGCTCAGGCATCACCGTAGAACTTATCAACTAAGAGGAAGGAGTTCACCTTCCTGAGGAAATCAGAGATCCTTCTTTTTGCAGGATGAAATTAGCAATATTTTGTGACTTGATCTAGCAGTTTTCTCAGCAATTGGGAAGAAGAAATTCAGTAACTGAGTGGTTAGTTACTTAAGATTAAGGATGGAGAAACTGGTAATGAACAATATTCAAGGGTAATTTAATTCCTTAGGGAATCACTGCCACAGTTAGAGTAGGTCATTATATAGAGAGGCATGTGGAATTAGGGTAAAGGAGATAGACTGGAATAACCAGGAAGAGTTATATGACCAGATAAGAAACAGCCTTTGCCTTTCAAGTAGAGATCTTAGATAAGTCATACATACACAAGTCATGACTAGGGAAAAGATTGTGAAATAAGTACTAGATTACTGAGTCAGGCAATTGTCATAGGGAGTAGTCCGGGTAATTGTTGTTGGAGCTCAGATAGAAAATACTATTGACCAAGGTGATTGGGGAAGCTTCCTGGTGAAAATAACATTTGAAATGAGCTTTGACTGAAAGGTAGGATTTATGTAGGTCATATGAAAGGCATCCTAGGTAGCAGGTCCAAACATCAGGAACACATGCACAGAAAAAGGGTAGCAGATCATTTATTTAAAAGACCAGGAAGAACTATAATTAATTATCCATATTTGCATTGGGGAAGCAAAGAATTTATAAGAATGTCTGTTGTAAACTTTAATGCACTTTGTAGACATGAGTTATAATGATAATAATAATCAGCAGAGCTGAAATTATCTGTTTTTCTCTAGTGACGTTGTTTATTATTTTGTTCATCTACAGAGTCTGCTAAGTAGTGCAATGGATAGAGTGCTGGACTTGGAGTCAGGAAGACTTGAGTTCAAATCCAGCCTTAGAACCTGACTAGCTTTGTGATCCTGGGAAAGTCATTTCATTTTACCTCTTTTGCCTCAGTTTTCTCATCTGTAAAATGAAGGAAAATAGCACTTGCCCTGCAGACATGAAAGCACTATCTAAATGCATTCTCTGATGGTTACAGAAGAGGTACCATTTGAGATGATCCAGGTTCAAAATGGAGCAGATGAATGCGCACAGAAGTGCCTTGTATTCATGTAGCATACTTCTTTCTCTTTATTCTAGGTGTGCCGTGATGGCTGCTCTCTCTGAAGCATCCAACACCTTTACCTTGAACGTTTTAAAAAAAATTAGTGAAGAAGATTCCTCCCAGAATGTGTTTTATTCTCCCCTGAGCATCTACTGTGCCCTGGCTATGGTCTTAGAAGGGGCCAAAGGAAATACTGCTGCACAGATACAACAGGTATGTGGGACTGAGAGAAAACAAAGAAAACAAAATGCAAACAAACAGTATGAAACTTTCTATACCTCCCCAAAGCTGCCCTTCAGAAGACCTGACCAGAAAACAAAGGTTTTGTCAAAAGTGCAGCATTAGAGAGTGAGAGGAAATGGAATAGAATGTGTTGGGGTTCTAATTACTGTGTGCTATGTACGGTGGGCATTCTGGGTAGAAATGTCACTGAGATTACAAATGCAGAATAATCTTCCCTTTTTACCGTGCTATGAGTTATTACAAGACCACTGGTTTATGTGGCAGGGGAGCAGAGGGAGTTGAGAAATGTCATAATGTATAGTACATCTGGAAATGTACATTGGAATCAAGTTGTAAAGGGCTTTAAATCGTGAACAAAGAAGACTTGTATTTGATCCTGAAGACAATAGGGGGCTGTTGGAGCTTATAGAATGTGAGTGACATCTTCAAATCTTATTTTTAAATGGCCTCAGTCTCTGTAGAACTTTCAGTTGATTTTCCTTTGAGGATTTTGTTTCTCTTTTGAAAGAAAGGAAGACAGTACATAAGCCATACTTTTTTTTCAACAGGTTCTTTCTTTAAACAAAGGTACAGATGTCCAGCAAAGTTTCCAGTCTTTTCTTGGAGGAACTAAGAAACCTGGTAGTCAAAGCCTGCTAAGAATTGCTAACCGTCTCTTTGGTGAAAAGACTTATGATTTTATCCAAGTAAGTCTTATCTATTATTTCTCCCTGTATTAAGTTAAGAAAATCAATGACAATTTCATGTTAGAGATGAATGCATCGTATTGACAGGAGAATCTCTTCTGTTGCCATGTTAATTAAAATTCAGTTTGATCTGGTTGAAAAAAGTTTTTCATCCCCAGAACATCACATTATTTTCCATGATTTTTAAGGAATAATGGCATGATTCAATGGGCACAACACTACAAGAGTTGAAATCTCAACTCTGCTATTGGTATCTGGACAAGTCATCTCACTGGATCTGAGTTTTCTTCTCCATATAATTGAAAGCGTTAGACCAGGTGCCTACTAAAGTCTTCTAGTTCTCAATCTATAACCCTGTGATCCTCTAGAAAAGAAGTGCCTGGATTAATTATCTCGTTCTGAATGTTGACTTTGAAATAACACTTTATTGATTTATTAGGAAGTTGCCACATTAGTTTACTTTTGGGTTTCCTGATCATAGCCATTGCTTTTTAAGTGACATTTTTGTGCTAATTAAACTGAAAGGGATCTAGCCAGCTCTGATGTCTAGTTTTTAAGTCAATAGATTCAGTTAGGTTAAAGACTTAAGTTCAACCAAGTCAAACACAAATATTATGGGGCAATATATATTGATCTGTGCCATGTTTATGACCATTAAGAAGAAAAGTTCAAAATTTCCTGGCTGTGCATTGGTGATATTTAGTCTTGGACTTGTGATACTTGCTTACATTGTTTATCTTATTGTTTAGTCTTTTAAGGAATCCTGTCAGAGATTCTACCAGTCAGATATGGAAGAACTTGACTTTGCAAATGCTCCTGGGGAAGCAAGAAAGCATATAAATAAGTGGGTGGAAGAAAAGACAGAAGGTAGGAAATCATGGAATTTCTTGTTAGCTATTTGAAAGATAGTGGCTAATGATTTTGGTAACTCTGATGCAAAGTATGAAAAAAGGTCTGAGTTTCTAAAGAGTAAAAGAGGATACAGAAATTTGTCTATTAAATGATATAAAATTTTCTTTGTTTTTCACTTGATTTTCAGTGTCCACCATATCAATAATGCTTCAGACTGCAATAATCAGTGTGTACAATGAATCATTTCCAACCACAATCCATTCCTTCTTTGGTTGAATGGCTCAAATAAACATTCCCATCCTAGGAGTCTGAGGCTTCTTATTTTTTGATGCTGCCTACAGTTTCCCATCTACCCCAACAATGGTACCATAGCCTCATTCAAACCCACATAGAACTAATTCTCCTCTCTTGTGCCTTTTTAATATCTGTATTTACATGTAATTATTATTCATGCTTGACATATTTTATTCTGTTGACTATATTTTAATTGATTTATTTTCCCTTCATTTAAATTATAAGTAAAATGTTCTGTAAATAGGATACTCTTTTAGGACTGTGTACTTTGTGGAAACAGAATTTTTTTGTGATGATAAAGTATTTCTTTCAACGTACACTATAGCAGAAATAAGAAAGAGAACTTCTCAGGGTGGAGCCAAGATGGCAGAGTAGATAAATCTCTCAGCTTGCCCCTCCCAACATTTCACTGTAACAACTTTAAAATAATGCCTTAAATCAAACTTTGGAGTAGAAGAGCCTACAGAAATTAAGGGTGACACATTCTTCTAGTCCAGGATAACTTAAGAGAGTGGAAAGAGAGATTGCAACATGGAGATGGAGGCTGACTCAGAAACCACAACATAGTGGTGGACTATGTGGTGGTGACAGAAGCATCACCAGCTTCAGGAGCTCTCGAGCCAGAGATGGTAAGGGGGACCTGGCCACTGATCAGAAACAGATTACAGTGGACCCCTGTGATAGGAGTAGATGCAGGGCCAATTGCTATTTGAATAACTGTGTTACTTCTGCCCAGTTCTGAATTATAACTCAAGGGTGACAGGTAGCACTTTCAGTCAAGAGGGAGCAGGAACCCTAAGGATCAGTATCACTTCCAGTTCTAAGGTATCAGTGACCCTTAGGAAAAATATCGTTTTTGGTTTCAAGAGAACAGGAGAGCAGAAGAACAGTATTGATTGTAGTGCCTAGCAATCAGGAACCCTTGCTGAATTCAGACCAGGGAAGAAGAAGCCACATCTCTCTCCAGATCATACCACCTTGTAAGCAATGAAAACTTCCCAAACTCAAGAACTTGCTCTTAAAACAGCAGTACAAAAAAGTTTGAGATTTGAAAGAGTGCCCCTTTCCATCATGCTGGCAACAGAGCTGAGCTTTAACATGAAATTTAAAAATAAAAAAATAAGGTAAAATATAAGCAAAAAACAAAAAAAGTACCTGGTCATGAAAGGCTACTATGTTGACATGGAAAATCAAAACATAAATTCAGAAGACAATGAAGCAAAAACAGCTGCCATAAAAGTGTAAACAAAAACTGAAAAAACAAGGAAATGGATACAATCCCAACAAGATTCTTTAAAGAGCTGAAGAATGATTATCAAGATCAAATAAGAGTGATAGAGGAAAAACTTAGGTGAAGATATTAAAGCAAAGGGGGGAAAACCATGAAAAGACAACAGGTTGATAAATGAAGTACTAAGAAATACAATTTCCCCAATGGATATTGATGCAAAAATCTTAAATAAAAATGCTAGCAAGGAAATTATCACAATATATCTCAAAGTTTACATAGTATAACCAAATAAGACTTATACCAGTAATGCAAGGCTTGCTCAATAAGTAGCAAAGTTATATATTTGTCCACATCAATAACAAAAACCAACTAAAATCATAAGATATGTCTATAGGTACAGAAAAGACATTTAATAAAATGCAACACCCATTCCTATTAAATACACTAGAAAGCATGAGAATCGATGGAGCCTTTCCTTAAATGATAAATAATATTTGTCTAAAACCTAGCGCAAGCATTGTTAACAGGGAAAAACTTGAAGCTTTCCCCATATGATCAGAAGTGAAGCAAGGGCAACCATAATCACCACTATTATTCCATGTTGTATTAGAAATGCTAATAGCAAGAAGAAAAAAGAAATAGAAGGAATAAAACCAAGCAACAAGGAAACAAAATTATTCCTCTTTGCTGATGACAGAATGGTATACTTAGAGAACCCTAGAGAATCAGCCAAAACACTAATTGTAATAATGAGCATCTTTAGCAGAGTTGTAGGATAAAAAATAAACCCATGTAACTCAGCAGCATTTCTCTATTCTCCCAACAAAATCCAGCTGAAAGAGATAGAAAGAGAAATTCCATTTAAAATAACTACAGACTGTATAAAATACTTGAGAGTTTTATCTGCCACTAGAAACCCAGAGACTATATTATAAAACACTGTACTGTAATGGCAAGCAAAGAAGTAGTTAACACCTTGTTTCAACTATTCAATTACTTAGCACCTTATCAAGTGTTTCGTTAAGAAACAGAATTTGTGAATGACTATTGCCAATAAAACAGGAAGGGACAGAACACGGAGGAACTTAATGACCATATATAAGGAGAAGCCCAGGCTGGGAGAGAGCAGAACTGGGAGGAAGCATGGCTGTGGTGCCAGTACTATGTCTGTCTGTTTTCATATTGCTTTGTCAGATTCATATGTTGATAGAGGACATTGCTGTTGTTACAGAAGCCCTGGGACTTACTGCGAGTTCAGAAGCTCTGAAAGATTTTCCTGTTGTCTGTTTAGGACTATACTGATGCTCTGTGTTGATTTCTCAGACCTTGTTTATGGATCTATGTTGTTTTCACAAGCAGAAAGTGAATTGATGATGGTGCCAACAATGTGCACGAATGTTATTCTGGCTTTGTTGAGCTTTGTCTTCCCAGGAACAGAAACTGTGAAGAACTTGAGGTGGACTGGACATTGTGAGCTTCAATATAAAAGAGGAACTTGACAAGAAACAGGATGAGGACTTGGGAGCTTCCTGCCTTAGAACCTAGGTGACAGTTGGGTGGATTCAGGTAGGACCTGGACCCATGGAAGAGGAACCATGGAATCTGAGAGCCAGCCTCAAGTCAAGATGAAAAGACTTCTCTCTGGGTATTTAATGCCAGTTGAGAAGATCATGATTACTGTGGCCTAGGGGTGGGAGGACTTTGTACTCTATATCCTGTACCTCTTCAGGATGTTTGAATTAAGGATGATTGGAAACTAATTTCCAATTAAGAAGAAAGAAGACTTTTTGACTGAGAGATTAAGACAGTGTGACCTAGGTGTGGAGAACTTGACCTTTGTATTTTGGTTCTGCTAAGGAGGTTTGCTCCCTAAGGATGATTGAGTTAAGGACTTACTGAATGATATCTTTTGCTTGAAACTTTGTGGCCACTGTGGTGAAAATTATGTGGCCACTTTAGTGATAAGTTGTTATGTCAGAACATTGTGAATGTTGTACTTTGGTTTCTGTCAATGTTTTGGCTTAGTTTATTACTGAATAAATAGAGATTTCACTATACTATGTAATCAGAACCTTGAAGCTGTTCACAGCAGCAGTCCTCTGGAAAGGTGCTTATGCTTGGTTTCATATACACTCAAAGGCAATTCTAAATAATTTAAGAAATACATGGGTAGGCTCAGGCAATATAATAAAAATGGCAGTTCTATCTGAGTTGATTTACTTATTCATATCATCCCAAATGAACTACCAAAGAATTATTTTATATAGCTAGAAAAAAACAATAACAAAATTCATGTGGATGAACAAAAGGTCAAGAATGTTAATAATCAATTTTAAAAATGCAAAGGAAGGAAGCCTAACTGTGTCTGATTTAAAACTATATTATTAAACAGGAACCATGAAACAGACTGGTACTGAATAAGAACTAGAGTGATGGACCAGTGGAATAGATGAGATTCACAACAGATAATAGTAAATAACCGTTGCAATCTTGTTTGATAACACAAAGATCCAAGCTTTTAGGGTAAGAACTCACTATTTGACAGAAATTTGTGAGAATACTGGAAATCAGTTTGCAAGAAACTTAGGTATTTATCAAGATAAGGTCAAAATGGATGAGTACATATCATAAGCAAATTACAAGAATATGGGAAAATGTCAGATCTATGCAAAAGATAAAGGTTTATGACAAAATAAGAGATAAAAATCATTATGGGGGCAGAGTCAAGATGGCAGCATTGAAGCAGGACAACTCCATGAGCTCCCACCATAACCACCTCAAATACGTATAAAATATAACTCTAAACAAACTTTAGAGCTGTAGAACCCACAAAATGACAGAGAAACAAAGCTCCCATGAAGGCAGCCTGACAGATGGAGAGGAAGGGTTCATTGCAGCACACTGGGAGCCAAGACAAGCAACTCATGAAACCTTGGCTTTAGCTACAGGTCAGCCAGAATAAGCTATAGCTGGAGCATTCAGGAGAGTGGATCACTGTCAGCTGTGGCAGTTTCCAGAATTATCAACCCATAAGAGCCAAGGACCAAGTGAAAGGTCAGGGGAACTTGGCTAAATTTAGGGGAAAGGAGCAGATCTGGCTGTCTGCCCCCAGAGCAAGAAGCAGTGGAAGCACTGGCCCTGCAGCCACCTCCATGAGGCTGCTTCAGAGCTCCCAGCCTGCAGATTGCAGGGGGGGGGGCAAGCAACCATTTACAGGCTAAGTGCTCTTGCATTAACTTGCCTGTATTGGGATTGTGGTCTTGGAGGGTAGTCCTGAGGTGCATGACCAGTGAGCCAAAGCTGGGGAGGGCTGTAGAGATGGCAGCCTCCTAATAGCTCTGGCAGCAACAAAAACCCCAGCAATTTGGGAAAAAGCTTTCCCCTCTGAAAGCAGAGTTCTACAGAGCCCAAAAGTCAAGTAATTGACTGGCAACATGAGGAGGCAAAGGAAGCAAAGCAAGCTCAGCAATCCAACTTTAGATTCCTTTTTTGGGGACAAAAAGGATCAAAGCATGGAACAGGAGGAAGACAACACAGCCAGAACTCCTACACCAAAAGCTTCCAAGAAAAAAATAGATTGGTTACAAGCCATAGAGCAGCTTAAGAAGGATTTTGAAAACCAAATAAGAAGTAGAGGGAAAACTGGGGAGATAAATGAGAATGAGGCAAGAAAATCATGAAAAAAGAGTCAACAACCTAACTGAAAAAAATAACACCTTAAAGAACAGATTAACTCAAATGGCAAAAGAGACCCAAAAAGCCAATGAGGAGAAGAATGCCTCAAAAAGCTGAATTTGCCAGATGGAAAAAGAATCTCAAAAGCTTCCTGAAGAGAATAATTTCTTCAGAATTAGAGTGGAGCAAATGGAAGCAAATGACTTTATGAGAAATCAAGAAACTATTAAACAGATCCAAACAAATTAAAAAACAGAAGTTAATGTGAAATATCTCCTTGAAAAAAACCACTGCCCTGGAAAACAGATCCAGGAGAGACAATTTAAAAATTATTGGACTACCTGAAAGCTATGATCAAAAAAAGAATCTAGAAATCATCCTTCAAGAAATTCTCAAGGAAAATCGTCCTGATGTTTTAGAACCACAGGGCAAAATAGAACTTGAAGGAATTCACTGATCACTTCTTGTAAAAGATCCCAAAAAGAAAATTCCTAGGAATGTTATAGCCAGGTTCTGGAGTCCCCAGATCAAGGAGAGAATATTACAAGCTGACAAGAAGAAAAAAATGTGTATACTGTGGGAGCACAATCAGGATAACACAGGATCTAGCAGCTTCTACATTAAGGGACTGAAGGGCCTGGAACATGATATTCCAGAGATCAAAGGAGCTTGGATTAAAACCAAGAATTACCTACCCAGGAAATCTGAGTATAATGTATCAAGACAAAATAAGGTAATTCAATGAGGTGGAGGACTTTCAGGCATTCTTGCTGAAAAAACCAGAACTGAACAGAAAATTTGATATTCAAATACAAGAAGCAAGAGAAGGTAAACATGGAAAAGAAATCGTTCAGAACTTTTCAAAGTTAAACTATTTACATACCAACATGGAAAAATGATCATTGTAACTTATGAAACTTTTTTCAGTATGAGGATACATGGAGGGCAAATAATTGTATATATATGTATACATACACATATGTCTATATAGGAGGGTATATATGCACATAAATACATATGTCAGTGTGTGTATATGTGTACAAAGAGAGAGGGCACAGGATCAATTGAAAGGGAAGGGATATTTTAAAAAGTGAAATTCTGAGGTGGGAAGAGGATTAGAAGGAGAGGGGACAGGGAGAGACAGAATGGGATAATCATCTCCTATAGATGACGCAAGGGATAACTGTTACAATGGAGGGGAAGAACAGGAAGGGAAAAGGGAATAGATTACCCTTACTCTCATTGAATTTGGCTTAGGGAAGGAATGACATACACTCTCAACTGGGTAGCTTACCCTACAGGAGAGTAGAGGGAAGGGAATGAGAGGAGGGATGATGGAGGGAAGGGCAGGTTGGGGGGAGGGTTGTTAGAAGCACACACTTCTGTAAAGGGACGGGGACAAAGGAGAGAGTAGAAGAAGTAGGGGGTGGGATAGGAAGGAGGGAAATATAGTCAGTCTTTCCCAATATGTCCATCATGGAGATGATCTATGTAACTACACATGCATGGCCTGTATTGAATTGCTTGTCTTTCCAATGGAGGTGGGTGACAAGAGAGGAAGGTAAAGAATCTAGAATTTAAAGATCTAAAATCAAATGGTAAATATACACACACATATATGTGTATATATATATATGTATGTGTGTATGTATTTTACATATATATATAATGACAATTATTATTATTTATATGCAACTGGAAAATAAGATATACATACAGGCACTGGGGTAGGGAGATCCATTTTTCCCTACCAGAAAGTAAGTGAGGTGATGGGGGAGGATATAGGAGAGAGCAGATTGGGGGAGGCGGTATACAGTGGGATAACTGTTTTGGGGTGGTGGGTAAGGGGAAGACAGGGAGAAAATTTGTAACTCAAAATCTCGAGGAAATGAATGGTGTAAAGTAAAAATAAACAAAAGTTAATTTGAAAAAAGAGAAAATGATTATGCTCACTAAAATGGAGGATTTTGATTCAATGAAATAAAAAAAAATTGTACCTGCACACACACACACACATGCAAGCATGTATGCACACCCCAAACCAAACCAAACCAAACAAAACCTTAACCAGGAAAACTAATGTAGCTAAAACTAGAAGGAAAACAGAAGCTGAGTGTGGTCGTGTTGATGTTTTTGGTTCTTGGAGCTTTTTTGCACTAAGTTTCTCTAATAAAGATCTCATTTCTCAAATGTATAGGGGAGAGAGCCAAATTTATAAAAATTAGAATCAGTCAATAATGGTCAAAGGATATGAACAGGCAGTTTTCAGAAGAAGAAATCAAAGCTGTCAAACGTCATATAAAAATGCTCTAAATCACTACTGATTAGAGAACTGCAAATCAAAACAACTCTGAGATTCTACCTTAGATGTGTAATATTGCCTAATGTGGAGGAAATGTGGAAAAATAGGGACTCTGGTGCACTGCTGGTAGAGTTATGAAATGATCCAACCATTTAGAGAACATTTTGGAATTTGCCCAAAAGTCTATAAAATTGTGCATCCCCTTGGACCCAGCGATACCACTGCTAGGTCTATATCCGAAAGAGATCAAAGAAAGGGGAAAAGTACTTTATGTACAAAAATATTTTTAGTAGCTCTATTTGTAATAGCAAAAAAAAAAGGAAATTGAGGGATTGCCCCTGAATTGGGTAATGACTGAATAAGTTGTGATATATGATTATGATGGAAAACTCTTGTGGTGTAATTAATCATTAGTAGGGTGACTTCGAAAAATCCTGGAAAACTTATATGAACTCTTACAAAGCAAAGTGACCAGCATCAGAAGAATGTTGTACATAGTAACAGAAATATTATAATAATGATTATTTTATGTACTCTGATCAAAACAAAGATCCAAAACAATTCCAAAACACCCCTGATGAAAATGCTATCCACCTTCAGAGGGAGAACTTGGGAACTTTGAATTTAGATTTGAGCATCATTTTAAAAATCCGATTTCTTTTTCCTTTTTTTTTTGCTCTGTGTTTTCTTTTGTAACATGACTAATATGGAGATATGTTTTGCAGTACTTCAGATGAATGATCAACATCGAATTTGCTTATCATTTCAAGGATAAATGGAAGAGGAGGAAGGGATAGAATTTGGAATTCAAACATTTTAAAAATGAATATAAAATTGTATTTGCATGTAATTGTGAAGTACTTTCTGAAATAAATAAAAATATTTAAAGGATAAAAGGTACAACAATAAAAAATGAAAAGTCTTGGAGTCAGAAAAGCCAAATCTAAGATCTGTAACTTACTAGCTCTGTGATCTTGAGCAAGCCTTCTCAGTTTATTAAGTTCTCTCTGTTTTTAAGTTTTTTTCTCTCTTTCTTTTTATCTTCTCTCTCTTTATTATTAAGTTTCTCTATTTATTCATGGGGGATTATCACAACATATCAAAAATCTCATAGGGTTTTTGTGAGTCTACATGAGACCCTAGATGTTAACCCATTTTGGACTTGTAAAGAGAATTGTTCTTTAAGATACTAAGTGAAAGGAAGAATACTGTACAGGTGGAAATTGTTCTTTCTTACAAGCTGATCGTGATATTCAGAGGCATATTTGCCACTATAACAAAACACAGAAAAAACTTTAGTGTGTGTTTGTGGTGTGTGTGTGTATATATGTGTGTATGTATATGTACATATATAATATATGTGTATTTTTTTCTTTACAACATTGAATGGACAGATTACATGATTGGTAGACAGTGGTATGTGAAGGTGAGTGATTATATTTGACTAATTTGAAGAGATTGAAACCCTGCCTAGTGCATTTCCTGATAGATTTCATAATCACTGTTTTGTTAATGAGGAGGAGGAGGAGAAGGCTAACTAGAACTATTTAGGGTTTGTAAAATGCTTTATCGATGTTATCCCATTTGTTTTAGATGTGATTAGGTCTACCTCCATGCTAGATTTAATCTCTAATGTTCTTTTACAGGTAAGATTGCAGAGCTCCTAGCTAATGATTCCATTAATTCACTGACTGCTCTGGTCCTTGTGAATGCCATCTATTTCAAAGGAAAATGGGAAAAACCATTTAATGAACACATGACAAGAGAAAGGATGTTCAAAATCAGCAAAGTAAGTGGCAATTTTGCAATGTCCTGGGACCTCATGGACAACTGAGACAATATCTATATCTATATCATTCTTAAGATATAGATAAAGGGCTAACAACATACAACTAAATTCTCTCTTTAATTAATTATTTTTCCTCTTTCCCTCCTTATCCTTCTCCACCTGAAGGCTCTTTCAATCTTTTCTCTCTATATTATGATAGAATAAAGAATTCTATCCTACAGTTCAGTGTTCTTTCATTTCACCAGTCAGTTTCCTCACTTCAAGACCTTAGAAACTCTCTTATTACAATAGACTCTGGAAGACAGCTTCCTCACCTTTTCTGTGTTTGTTTTCTTGTAAGTTTTGCCATGATAAATCATGGAGGAAGAGAGCATGCTGTCAGTCTTTTGTTTTTCAGTTTGGAATTAACTTTTGCCCTGGGCGCTTAGGACATAAGTGGCAAACGTAAGAGAAGCATAAAAACCCTTCTTTTCCTCAGTTAGGATATCTGTCTCATCTCCCATTATCCAGGTTATTCCTCCTTCAGGAGCCTTTTGCTAGCTTCCTTAAAAAAGACATGTACCCTTTCAATCTTTTGGTCTAAGCTTAGCATAATGCTATGCAATCGGTAAGTCTGCTTTCTTTTCTATCAGACTCTGAACTTCACTCTTCCTTTTCTTTGTTTTACTGTTCTTCTCTCCATTCTCTTTACCCCTTACTAGGGCTTTCCCTCAGTCTTTTCTATATATGTTTTGATATAATGAAGAATTTACAACATTCAGCCCTGGAACTAGAAAGGTATTTAACCTCATGTTGCAGGGAATAAACAACATTCTATGAACAAAAACATATTTTCTATCAATGTACTCTTATGTCAAAAACTTCATTGTTAATGATGAAAAGTTATATAGGACTTGGTGAGTTTTAGGACAACAGTTGAAGATGAGATATGATACAGAATATCATTAAACAGTAATTAGAAATGTGAAAGTGCCACTGAGAATATTATATCTGAGTTACCTTACCAGGCAGGTGGATTAGACACAGTTTTATTTGCACCAGACAGACATAGTAATTTTGGGGGCACCTGTATCAATAGAACCTATATCAAATTCCTTAGAGAGAAGGGAGGGAAAGAAGAGAGAGAGAAGATCTGGAACTAAAATTTTTATTTAAAAAATTTTTTTTTAATTGTCTTTACATGTAATTGGGAAAAAATTATTTAAAAGGAAAAAATATATTCTATAATCCAAAAAAAACCCCTACCTACTAATTGGAATAATGTAAAAAGTTCCAGTAAATATACAGTATTCATTTGAGGGTTTGGGGACAGAGAAATGTAAGGATTTCTCTCTACTTCCCCTAATACTTATCTATTCAAAAGATGTGCTGGTAGGTAGGTAAGGTAGGTTTTGTGCACTGGAATTGTGTATTTTGAACAGGATAAAAGGTTCTGAGGGGGGTAGTGAAATTATTGCTCACAAGGCTTTGTGACACATGAAATTCCTTTAACTGGGGGTAAAGTTTTTCATTATATTGTCAGATAAGATTTAAACTGTTAATACAGTTTGAGTGAAACTTATTCACACTGAAGGTTGATGGAATATTTGGTTGTAGAATTAACTTAATTTTGAGCCTTTCTTGTTCTTATAGGAAGAAAGGGATGAAGAAAACAGGAGAGCACTAAGTGCCTTAGTTAAGAGAAGTCCCAAAGAAAGAAAAAGGAAACTGAGAGAATTTTGAAAATACAGCTCTTGTATTAGAGATATTTTTTTCATATATGCTAGCCAATGGTAGCTTTATTTTACATAAAGGTATAAAAGGTATATTTTTTCTGCATATATAAATGTAGCACCTTTCCTACTGAAGAAACAAGCCCCAGGGGTTAGGATATTCCTCTATAAAAACTTGATTTATACTCTCAGAGGACTTACAGTTTAAAGATCTGAAGTGCAGGCATACAAATACACTTCTTTTTTTAGTAAGTTGTGTTGACTTTATTTGCCTCCTTTGTTTCCGCTTGATTCAGTTTCATGTTCATTTATCCCCTTTTAGGAGAAGCAGAAACCAGTACAGATGATGTTTCAGGAATCTACATTTAGTATGACCTACATAGAAGAAGTATTTACCAAGATCCTAGTTCTGCCTTATGCTGGAGGACAAATGGACATGGTCATTCTGCTTCCAGATGAGAACACAGATCTAAAAACGGTGAGAAAAGTATTATTGATGATACCTACTTCCAAAAAAATTTTTTAAATTTGATTCAGAGCTGCAGGCACTGCATCTGAATGTTGGCTATCATATCATTACATCCTGGGTCATCTCCAGATATTCTGATCCATATCTGGCCACTATACCCAGATGGCTCCTGAGGAGAAAGCCTCTTACCACCTGTGGCACCTTTCAGCTCTGAATCTAAGGTCCCCTGAAGGAAAATACATAAACTAGAGGTATCAGTCTCTAATTGAATATTGTGTGTGTGTGTGTGTGTGTGTGTGTGTGTGAGAGAGAGAGAGAGAGAGAGAGACAGAGACAGAGAGACAGAGACAGAGAGAGATAAATAGAGACAGAGACAGACAGATACACAGAGAGAGAATATGAATGCCTGTGATTAATTTTGTTTATTTATCGCTTTTCCTAACTTTTCAAGCAGAAGAGAAGCTCCTTGGGAACATAAACCTCTTTTTCCCTCTCCTTTGGATCCTTCACACCTAACGCAGTAATCTTGCATATAATAGGTAGGGAAGGAATATTTATCTAATTAAATCCTTTGGGACTTACATTATACAACTCTTTTTATTTTTAGTTGGAAAAAGGACTTACTTCTAAGAAATTAGCAGATTGGTTAAATCCAGAGATCATGAATAAAACTGAGGTGGAAGTTTTCCTCCCCAGATTTAAATTGGAGGAGAATTTAGATGTGGAACACATTCTTCAAAACTTGGGGATGTCAGATGCCTTTGACGTATCCATGGCTGATTTTTCTGGGATGTCAGCCAGGAAGAACCTGTGTCTCTCCAAGGTTGTACACAAGGCTTTTGTGGAAGTTAATGAAGAAGGGACTGAAGCAGCTGCTGCCACTGGAGCTGTCATGATTCTATGTTGTGCAAAAATGACTCCACAATTCATCGCTGACCATCCTTTCCTTTTTTTTATCCGAGATAACAGCTCAAAAAACATTTTGTTTTTGGGCAAAGTGGTCTCTCCATAAAAATGAAGACTCTGTTTATGGAGTCTTTACCCTCATGCTATTTACATCTGTTTTACCCAGATACTCACGTACCCATAATCCAAATGGTCTTCATCTATGTGGTGATAATAATCCAAAAATAAAATTCTTGATTGAGAAATTCTCTACCTGGGATTGCCAGTATATGCTTTTGTGCACCTTGGTCATTTGAAAGTTGTATTTTTGAAGTGTGTGCCTGGCACCCTCATATGAGGGCATGAAGATCAAAGGCAGGATTAAAGCCAATGTTTCCTAGTGCATTTCGTGGTCAGTTTTTGTTAATGAAAGCACTTACTACTAATGGAGCACCCCCTGCCTCAGTCCTCTGCCCAAACCCCCACTCCAAAAAGGTATTATCTATCAGTTCATTTGTTGCCAAGCTTAGTGATTCACTTCTGACACCAATATCCCCCCTTGTCTTCCCTGTGACACCAGCTCCTCAGCCTGTCTTCTTCGGGGTACACAAGGAAAACTAGATACCACTATGGCCTGCATTTGCAGCACCAACTGAAACATGAGAGTATGAACATCGAGTCCGTAGCCAGGTGGAGACTGCATACATATGTTTATAGCATGTCAAGCAAATCCCAACTAAGCATTTGAGGGTTAGGGTTTATATACTCTAGCTAAAGCATTTACATCATGCTTTCTCATGGGAAACTTCAAGTAGTTTGCAAAATGAGGCACCTAACTTGCAACTTTGCCAGAGGCTACTCCCTTGGGATGCTTCCCTGCTTTCTTATCTCTTGGGTCACTACTTTATCTTTGTACCTCAAGCAGGTTTCAGGGACAGCCAAAATATCCATGCCTCCCTTACAAGGGGGATGAGTAATTTGCTGTGGGATATGGGAGGAGGGGGAGAGGAGGAGTGGTAGAGAGTCAACCTAGGACTGTGAACCCAGTCTGGATTTACACCCATAGGATGCAGATCCCTCAGAACCCTCAACAGCACCCCCCTACATATTACTATTTGCTATTCCTTTGTCAATATGGCAGACACCAGGTCCCAATTTTTTTTCTTTTAGAGGAAGAGATGGAAATTAAAATAGAATAGTAGGAGTCTGGGGAACAGGTTTCCTGAATTTGTGAGGGAGGTCTCTGGGAACAAAACTTTTTGGAGCTTCAGAAAAAAACAACAACAAATGCTGAAAGTTCCCCTTGAGTTTAAGCTCATGTAGTAACGCATGTGAAATGAAAAATGAATCTTCTGGGGTGGAGCCAAGATGGCGGCATAGAAGCAGCAAGGTCCTGCAGCTCCCACACCGCCACCCTAAACACCCATAAAATATGAGCCCAGACAAAGTCTAGGAAAGTCCAGGACTCTCAGACGCACAAAAATACAGAGAACACCTCTCGCTGAAGGCAGTTCGGCAGCAGGGGCTCAGCACAGCCACCTGGGAGTGAAGGCCAGAACAGCCTGAAGCCGACACTGAGGCCAGCCTGCAGAGATTCTACAGCCTCCAGCACCTCCACTTCAGCCAAGGCCTGAGGAACGGGATGGGAGAGGGGCAACTTGCACCAGAGCAGAGACCTCCAAGCCCAAAACCACAGCTGGGGCCAGGCAAAGCCCCAGGGCAGCCAGCAGGAGTGAGCCTCCCAAGCCAGCTTGAGTCTACTTCAAAGAAAATCTAAAGCACCTGCCTTAGGGGAGCTTCAAATCCAGACAGTGAGTGAAAGTGAAACTTTGAAAATTAATTTGGGGGTGGTAAAGCAGTTCGGCCAATCAGCCAACGGGGCAATGAAGCAGTGAGGGAAGGGAACTGCTGAAACTGGTGGTGGACCCCACCAGGCTGCTTCAGAGCCCCTGGCCTGAGGACTCTGCAGGGGGGCTGAATTGATTGATCAGAGCCAAGTGTTCTTGCGTTGAGCGGCCTAGATCCAGATCGTGGTCTTGGGTGGTGGTCCTGGGGTGCGCTTTCAGCAAGCCAAAGCTGGGGGGACTTGCAACACCCCCTAATAGCTCTGGCAGTTGGGAAAACCCCAGCGATTTGGAACAGAGCTTCCCTCCTTGGAAGCAGAGT
Source organism: Pseudocheirus occidentalis (assembly GCA_028646575.1). NCBI lineage: Eukaryota > Metazoa > Chordata > Mammalia > Diprotodontia > Pseudocheiridae > Pseudocheirus > Pseudocheirus occidentalis. The sequence continues at coordinate 230,258,822 of CM053594.1, read as the reverse complement.
TTCACAGAGCTAAAAAAAAAAAACAACCAATTAATTGACTGGCAAACATGAGGAAAAGGAAACAAAATAAAAACAATAAAACTCTAGAATCCTTTTTTGTGGACAAAAAGGGTCAAAGCATGGAACGGGAG
>CM053594.1:230242152-230258191 GCA_028646575.1 Pseudocheirus occidentalis | reverse complement strand
CTGTCACAATATGTCCACTATGACGATGTCCTGTATAATCACACATCCACAGCCTGTATGGAATTGAGTGTCCTTCAAGTTGAGGTGGGTAACAATGGAGGAATCGAAAGAATCTAGAATTTAAAGTTCTGCAAGACCTGCAACTAGGAATTAAGATATATAGGGGCTGGGATAAGGAGACCCTCCCTGCCCTACCACAAAGTAAGAGAGCAGAGCAAGGGAGGGGCTTTACAGTGGGATTGCTGCTTTAGGGTTGGGGCAGGGGCAAGACAGTGAGAAAATTTGTATTTCAAAAATGTAATGAAAATGAATAATGTAAACAAGAAAACAAATTAAAAAATAAATAAAAAACAATTTTAAAAAATGAAACTTCTGTCCTATGGATCAGTCTCTAGTTGTTTTTATGGCCCATGTAGTAATCTGGTCACGACATATAATATATAATAGCTGCTAGTTGGCATTTCTCTAGAGCTTTTCAGTTTGCAAAGTTCTTTACAGACACCTCATTTTATCCTCACTATCCTGAGAGGCATTTGCTGTTATCAACCTTTACTTTACAGATAAGGAAATGGAAGCAGAATGGGGATGAGTGACTTACCCAAGATCACACAGAGCTAGTCAGTGTCTAAAGTTGGATTTAAACTTAGTTCTTCCTGATACCAGGTCTAGCTTTTTATCTACTGTCTCACCTGTCTGCAAAACATAGGAAACTCCAAATAACCTGCAGATCAACCCAAATGCATAAACATCCTACATTCTAGGAAACAATTCTAGACAAAGTTTTAGTGTCTTCTAAGGGCAGCGGGAAATAAGTTTTGTGTGGAACACTTCTCCCCTGATTCCTCTCACTGTACTCTTATTTTCAGGTCCATCATCTTTGCCTCTTTCATAGGTCACATAGTTCTCTGCCTTCCTCTTTCATTGTAATCCTCTGGCAAGTATCCATACTCCCCAGCTGTGTTGTTAATGAGCTCTTCTTCAAACGGAACCTCTTTAATTGTCACTCTTCTGATCCTTGTGGAAACTTTTTAGTGTATCACGGGGAGTTATCTTAATTATATAATGGTCTCCTCATGGTATGGAGCAATACACTGGACCAAGAGAAATCCTCTCACTTCCTGCCACTTCCAGAGGTTCTTGCTTTTGCTATAATTTGCAAACTCTTCTCATTTTCTGTGAAGCCTCCTCTGAGGTTGACACTATGCATCTACATTCCTTCCCCTCCACCAATCAAAGTCCTTATTTTCTGTTATATACCAGCCTCTGTGTCATGGATCCTTCTATCTCAGGAACTCCCAGTGCCTAGAAGAAACTTCCTCCCCATCCCTGTCTCTGGACTGAGAGTTGGAAAGTTAAACAACCATGTTGATGTTCCTTTGTACTGAGTTCCCTGTCATCTCAGTTCATTGACTTTCTCATCTCCCATGACCAGCATCAGAACTTCACTTCAGCTGCCCTCAGGGATGACTAAATCTCCATTGGAGATTTCACCATCACTCAAAGATGTTCCTCCTATGACATTGAACTCTAAAAAATGTTTCCTTTCCATCTCTAACTCTGCCTAAGTCTTCCAAAATCGGTCCTTTGTGTTCATTGTAAATTCTCTCTCCTACTTCTCAGCCCTTCTATTTCTCTCAAAGGCACCACTACCCTTCCAGTCCAATAGGTCCATAAACTTGGCATTATCTTCACACTCACCCCACATGTACAAACAGTTGCAAAATCTTGCTTTTTCTACCTCAACAATAGATCATGTTTGTCCCCTTTCTCTATTCTTACAATTACCACCTTAGTCAATGCCCTCATCACCTCTTGCCAAGATTATTGTAACAGTCTCTTTTCTGGATCAAATCTCTCCCCACTCCAGTCCATTCTATATACTGTTACCGAAATTATTTTCTTTAAATGGAAATCTGACTAACTGATTCTCCTATTTGTCATAAGTAAAAATTTTCAAGAGACAAGAGTTTCTGGGTATATTATAAGCAATTTAATCAACCACTGCTAGCAAGTAGATGAACAAAAAGAGATCATTTGTCCTCTCAATGGCCAAAGGTTGCTTGTGAAACTTAATACTTATAAAACCTTTGGAAAAGGGGGTGTAACAGAGGGAGAAAATCAGCTGATTAACAAGTAATGAGAAGAATGAATATTATAATGAGAGGTGCCTATGGCTTACTATCTCCTCTGAGAGAATCAGTTCTTCACTGACCATGGAATATGTAGCCCACATCCACTAGCTCAGTAGTTTTACTTCTCCTTTCCTATCTCTGCTCTCTGTATCAATTCTGAGGTTGGGATAAAGGTTGGTAAAGCTTCAGAGGTATTTATTGCCCACGGTTGGTCCCTTGCCATCCCCATGTTCTTCTTTCACGTAGGTCATCAATTCAGAAACTGAAGTGAGTTGTCTTATCCACCTAAATGTTCTCTTCTGTAGGCCAACATTTAGCTAATTTAGTTCCTTCAACAAATCCTTCTTTGGAATACCCTCATGATCTTGGTTACTTTAATCATGGATGACTCAGGAGGAGAAAGTGAGGCTGGTGCTTTTACACAGCCCTTCTTCACTTAAATCTAATTCACATCCATATCATAGCATCACCACCCTGAGGTTATGGTCCTCTGGGGAACAAGGGCAAACAACAACCTCTGTGAGTAGAAAGGACACTGCCCACTTGGGACCAAACTAGAACTGGCCAGTTGAGCAACACAGTTTGTCTTCCTTCCTTCTTTCCTTCCTTCCTTCCTTCCTTCCTTCCTTCCTTCCTTCCTTCCTTCCTTCCCTCCTTCTTGCCTTCCTTCCTTCTCTCCCTCCTTCCTTCCTTCTCTCCCTACTTTTTTCCTTTCCTTCCTCCCTCCCTCCCCCCTCTCTCTTTCTTTCCCTTCCCTCTCTCCACATAGGGCATCACACCCTAACCCACAGGGGTTTTGCACAAAATGAGTGTAATTTTAAATCTCAAATTTTTTTCTCCCCTTAAAGACCAGCCTTAACCAAATCACTCTGGCTCTCACTGATTGGCTAACAATAGGTCCCAGGCCAAGCTTGGTCATTGCTTGAATCCTGATTGGCCCAGAATAACTATAAATAGTAATCATTACTGTTTTGACCAGAAATCCTGAGTGTCTTCCCCTCCAAGATCAATTTTTTTAAAAATATTTATTTATTTATTTATTTTAAATTATTCACTAGGTAGAAAGGTCATTCTCTGCCTCAATTCTTACTCGGCCTATCCAAATTTGAAATATCTTTCAGTGCCAAATACCATCTCTTCCAAAATATCTTACTTGAATTTTCTCAGGTGAACATTAGCTCTCATGGTTATCAATTATAGCAATTTATCCATGTATTCCTTATGCTTCTGCCATATTCTTTGTATTACATTTTTAAAAAATACATACATACACACATATAATCTGGTGGGGTTATATATTTATTATATGGATATGTATGCATACATATACACGCACAGACATATACACACATAAAATCCTATTATAACAGAGTCTAGTGGTAAACTCGCATTTCCTTGATACGAAGAGAGGCTGAGGCTGGTGAATCCCTCAGGTTTGGAAGTCAAACATGGATTCTATGTCTACGCTAAGTCCAGTGCAAACATGGTAAAACCTTAAAAATGAAAGGTCAAGAGGTTCCCTAAGGAGGGGCAAAGCAATAAAGGTAAAAAAAAAAATGGATTTGATTAAAGCTTCCATGCCCATGAGAATTAGAACTGGACCCCTGAACAATCATTGTGCTTCCTGCCTGAACAAGATATAGAGATGTCTCAATCTCTTTGCCTCTCTGTGTCTCTTTCTCCCTCTCCCTCTCTCCCTTCCTTTTCTCCCTCCCTTCCAGAATTAGAATTCAAAGATAACTATATCATCTTTGAAAGATTTAAGCACTCACTCTTTTCCCTTTTTTCTGTGGGTAAACCAGATTATAGGGGTGGAACGGGGAGGGGGGGGGCGGGAAGAGCGTCCTGTTATCCACACAGGTCATAGAAATACAAACAAACGACTGGAAGCCTAATGTTGCTCTCTAACAGTTTGAGTTTCCCTGAAGAGCGGAATCAATTGTGTTTTAGATGTTTAGGCAAAACGTTGAAGATGGTTTTCAGTCCCTTTCCCCTCCCTCCCTTCATTTCTCCTCTTCTTCCTGCCTTCCTATCCTGAAGAATGATTCTTACCAAATCCCTTGTTACCAGGATAAGGTTTAGAAGAGGATGGGTGAATTAGGGAGAGGGACTGCGACCGAACCTGTTATTTCATCTGTGTAGAAAATTTCCAATGAGAACATTTACATTCCAATGAAAGTTGACGCCTTCTCTGAAATCTACAGTCTGAGACAGTAGCCAAAGACATGTGAGACGCTATGTGACTTTCCTAGGGTCACAGACAATATGTGTCATAGGCAGAACTTGGACCCAGGTCTTCAGAGATTAGGCAGGAGCGCTGCTAAGAACTCTAATGGAACTAGAATTTCTCTCGGCCCAGGGTTTTCAGTTTGCCCCAAGTCAGGAAATAGTTTGAGGAGTAGGAGGGAGTAGCTTCTCTCTGACTCCTCCCACAGTCCAATCACAGCTATTCCCAGGCCCTGAGGGTGGCTCTGACTTCTCTGACGCAACCTCTAGAACTTTAAACAGGATCCACCCTGGGTTTAACGCCACCGCCTCTCACCAAAGTTGCAAGCCCAGGTGTAGAAGGCAGCAGCAACTACTGGCAGCCCTTACCGCCGCCACTACTGCAAATACAGGTAGGGGAAGGCAGACTGGGTTTCTCTGTGACCTGCTCTGTGCCTTTCTCCAATGACAGAGCACTGGGAGGGCCCGGGTGTCAGGGTAGGATTCCTCCTCTTTGCCGAGGCTGGAGATGGAGAAAGGGAGAAGTAGTCTTTGCTCAAGTGTACACACCTTCCCACTTGGCACTGAGGTCGGGGCCGCCCAGCTCGGGATTTGTGGAGCCAAGCGCCCAAAGCAAGTGGCTTTGATCATGGCGCCTGTCTGCATTTCGAAACTAGAAAAGAAGCCAGTGGGCCTGAGTTCTCTCGCATCCCGAGAACAGCAGCAGCTGCAGCTTTAAATACTACCGCTCTTGCGACTTCTGAGCGTGAGAGGCAGCTTGTAGCTTGTGATTGAGAGGGCTTAGTGACCCGAGCCTGGCATGGAAACCTGGCAGGGCGAGGGGGTTCAGAGTGCTTCCTTAGTCTGCCCTATGTTAGAAAATGAGGATAGTACTTTTCTCCACTTCCCACCTTCCCCCAGCACTCTGAGGCACGTCTGGGCAGGCAAATATGCTGCTTATGAATTATGCATAGGGCAGTTCGGGAGCGGTCGAACAATGGCATTTGATACTCCCTGAAACTGGGGCTCAATTGAGTTCTCCGGTTCTAATGGCCTGACCTACTAGGTTCCAGAAACTGAGAAAAAGGAGCAGAGGTATCCTGTAACCCTGCTTCCTTCTCATTGTCAGTTCCTGGGGGAGGAAGAGGAAGACGACTTCAGAAGGACGACATGGGGGCAGAAATGAGTCATTCCCAGCTATCGGGTTCCAGGTGATACTTACCCTAGAAGTAGGATATTTACCTGTGGGCAAAGAGGAGGCAGATGGGGGGGGGGGGAGAAGGGTAGATCTCAGAACTCTTCTGCCTCATAGCATTTCTGCATTGGAGGAGATGCGCAGGCTTCGTCTGGGGGGTTTTCAAAGTTTTAAAATTCTAAGGAACCACAAATGGTTTCGAGAAGAAGAGCCAAAAGAGGCTAAGTAGTCTGGATAAGGTTATACAGCTAGTTAGTGGCAGAGTCTGGACTGGACTACAGCTTTTAGCCAGCCTGGAGCCAGGGCTTTTTATATCAATTATATGTGGATCGCAAACATGTGTTCAAGCCCTAAATAGAAGTTGTAAATCCTGGAAGTGAATTGAGGGGAGAAAGGGAAAAGAAAAAAGAAACAGAAGGCTTTGTGATTGTGGTGATCAGGCTTGGCTTCTGGGAAGAAAAGATGAAATGCACTTCCCTCCTTTAGTTGGAAAGGTGAGACCCCCATTGGTGTGAAATGTTGTAGGACACAGATGTGTCTGTTGGGTTTGCTTGACTGGTTGTTGTTATACGGGAGGGGCTCACTGGATAGAGGGAGGCAAAGGGGTACATTTGGGAGAGAGTGTGATGCAAAAACAAAAAACATGAAAACTTTTAAAAGCAAACCAAATTCTACGTAGGATATTATCGTTGTGCATCCTTCAACCGCCTAGGTTGAGGCCCTTCTAATGTTGGTTAGGGAGCAGAGTCATGGGCCAACCCTAAGGATATTTGGCACCGGGGGTTTGACAGGGCAATACCATCCGGACATAACCAGGCAACAGGACCCAGGCTTTGTTTCAAAACTGATTTAAAGTTCCTGGAGTTAAAAATTTGAGATATGTGAAAAATCCCATTTTTAAATCTGTGAAAAGCAATGTGGTATTATTAAAATCACTTCAGAAAAAAAATGGCACAAATTTAGTTTCTTGAAGACTTAGAGGCATTATGGACTTTGTGTCTATCATCACCATTATTACATTCATTTTGTTAGAATATGGTGGATGCTTCAGACTTAGATTTCATTGCCGAAATTCATTTTTGTTAAGCTTGTTGCTTCAAGGGCAAGGACAGGAAGTGTGAAAATAGAATGCTCAAATCAAGACATGGAGTTACATAAAGAAACTGACATAAATGTTTTATTACATTTTATTGCTCAGTCTAGTTAATGAACCCTATTGTTGTGTATGAGCCCTGGCATGACCAAAGGATATTCCAGCAAGGTTTTGTGTGTTATCAAGTTATGTAAATGATTTAGTAAAGCTATCACAAAGTAATGTTTGTATCAGGTTCTTGGATTTTACCTGTTTGGGGGATAAAACAGTAATATTCCTGTCATACATATGAATCATCAACTAATTGATGTTGAATATGCCTAGTCACTAGTTAATAATTCTTGAAAATAGACAAATATACTTCGTATCGACTAATGTTTCACTACCAGATAAATGGTAGTATTTTCTTAACATACAGTAATATTATATAATAACTTGAAATAGCAGATTGGTGATCTCTTATCTAGTTGATTTTTCATTTTTTTTCTTTCTTGGGTAAATTGTAGTTTATTTTTCCAACTATATGTAAAGATAATTTCCACATTCATTTTTATAAGAGTTTGAGTTTCAAATTTTTTCTCCATCCCATATGCCCTCTCCAAGATGGCCAGGAATCTGATATAGATTATAAATATGCAGTCATGTGAATATATTAACCTATTAATCATGTTGTGAAAGAAGAAACAGAACAAAATGAAAAAAGTACAAAAAAGTGATCTGCATTCAGACTTTATAGTTTTTTCTCTGGATGTAGATACTGTTTTCCATCATGAGTCCCTTAGAGTTGTTTTGGATCATTATATTACTGAGAAATGTCAGTCATAGTTGGTCATCATATAATGTTGCTTTTACTTTGTATAATGTTCTGGTTCTGCTCACTTCACTCACCGTTATTGGTTCATGTAAGTCTTTTCAAGTTTTTCTGAAATCTGCCAGCTCATCATTTCTTATAGCACAAGAGTATTCTATCATATGCATATACCACAACATGTTCAGTCATTCCCCAGTTGATGGGCATTCCCTCAATTTCCAATTCTTTGCCACCACAAAAGGAGCTGCTATAAATATTTCTGTACATGTAGGTCTTTTCCCCTTTTTTTAATGATCTGTTTGGGATACAAAGACAGTAGTTGTATTGCTGGATCAAAGGGTATGCACAGTTTTTGGACCCAGTTGCTCCCCAGAATGGTTGGATCAGTTCACAACTCCACCAACAATGCATTAGTGTCCCAATTATTCCACTTCTTCTTCAACATTTATCACTTTACTTTTCTTTCCTATTAGCCGATCTTATAAGTATAAGGTGGTACCTCAGAGTTGTTTTAATTGACATTTCTATAATCAATAGTGATGGAGCATTTTTTCATATGGCTATAGATTGGACTTCATCTGAAAACTGCCTGCTTACATCCTTTGACCTTTTATCAATTAGGGAATGACTTGTATTCTCATACACTTAACTCAATTCTCTATATTCTTGAGAAATGAGACCTTTGTCAAAAATACTGGCTGTAAAAATTGTTTTCCATCGTTCTGTTTTCCTTCTAATCTTGGTTGCATTAGTTTTATTCGTGCAAACATGTTTAATGAAATTGTAATCAAAATTCTCCATCTTACATTTCATAATGTGTTCTATCTCCTTTTTGATCATAAATTCTGCCCTTCTCCATATATCTGATGGGAAAACTATTCCTTACTCTTCTAATTTGCTTATGGTTTCACCCTTTATGTTTAAATTATGTACCCATTCTGACCATATCTTGGTATATGGTATATGGTGTGAGATGTTGGTCTATGCCTAGTTTCTGCCATATTATTTTTCAGTTTTCCAAGTAGTTTTTGTCAAATAGTAACTTCTTATCCCAGAAACTGAAGACTTTGGGTTTATCAGAAAATGAATTGCTATAATCATCTATTACTGTATCTTATGCATCTAATCCATTTTGTTGACTTACAACTCTATTTTTTTTTTTTTGCTTTTTGGAGGGCAGTTGGGGTTAAGTGACTTGCCCAAAGTCACACGGTTAGTTTTTTTTGTGTTTAGTGTCTGAGGCCGGATTTGAACTCAGGTACTCCTGACTCCATGGCCGGTGCGCTATTCACTGCGCCACCCCTACCACTCTATTTCTTAGCCAGTACCAAGTATTTTTGATGATTGCTGCTTTATAATATAGTTTTACATCTGGTACATCTAGGCAACCTTCCTTTGCATATTTTTTAATTAATTCCCTTGATATTATTGACCCTTTTTTCTTCCAAATGAATTTTATTATTTTTTTCTAGCTCTATAAAACATTTTTGGTAATTTGAATGGTATGGCACTGAATAAGTAAATTAATTTGAGTATAATTGTCATTTTTTATTATATTAGCTTGGCCTACCCATGAGAATTGAAATTTTTCCAGTTGTTTACATCTGACTTTAGTTGTGTGAAAAAATATTTTGTAATTGTGTTCATGTATTTCCTGGGTTTGTCTTGGCAAGTAGACTAAAATATTTTATATTGCCTACAGTTATTTTATGTAATTTCTCTTTCCACTTCTTGTGAGCTTTGTTGGTAATATATAAAAATACTGATTATTTATGCAATTTTATTTTATATGTGGCAACTTTACTGAAGTTGTTAATTATTTCAAGTAGTTTTTTTTACTTCATTCTCTAAACATACCATCATATTATCTTCAAACTGATAGTTTTGTTTCTTCATTGCCTTGTCTAATTCCTTCCATTTCTTCTTCCTATTATTGCTAAAGCTAGCATTTCTATAATGGGCATTCTTATTTCATCTCTGATCTTACTGGGAAGGCTTCTAGCTTATCCTCACTACAGGTAATGCTTGTTGATGGTTTTTGATAGATACTGCCTATCATTTTAAGGAAAGCTCCATTTATTCCTATGATTTCTAGTGTTTGTTAATAGACATAGGTGTTGCACTTTGTCAAAAGGTTTTCTGCATCTTTTGAGATAATCATACAATTTCTGTTGGTTTTGTTATTAATGTGGTCAATTGTGCTGGTAGTTTTCCTAATATTGAACCAGTCCTGCGTTCCTGGTATAAATTCCACATGGTCATAGTACATTATCCTCATAATAAATTGCTGTAATCTTTTTGCTAATATTTTACTTAAAATTTTTGCATCCATAGCTATTAGGGAAATTAATCTATAATTTTCTTTCTCTTTTTCGGCTCTTCCTGGTCTAGGTATCATATCATATTTTTGTCATACCAAGAATTTGATAGACCTCCTTATTCAACTCTTTTTACAAAGAGTTTATGTAGTGTTGTAATTAATTGGTCTCAAAGATCTGGTAGAATTCACTTTTAAATCCTTCTGGCCTGGAGATTTTTTCTTAGGGAATTCATTGATGGTTTGTTCAATTTCTTTTACAAAAATGGGGTTATTTGAATATTTTATTTCCTCTTCTTTTAACCTGGGTAATTCACATTTTTGTAAATATTTATCCATTTCACTTAGATTGTCAGATTTATTGGCATACAGTTGGGCAAAATAGCTCATTATAGCTTTAATTTATTTTTCATTTGTGATGAATTCACTCTTTCTTTTTTGATACATGTAATTTTTTAAAAAACCAAATTAACCAAAGTTTTGTCTCTTCCTCCCCCCATAAAACCAACCTGTATTTTTATTTATTATTTCAATAGTTTTCTTACTTTCAATTTTATTCATCTTTCCTTTGGTTTTTAGAATTTCTAATCTGGTATTTAATTGAAGATTTTTAATTTGTTCTTTCCCTAGCTTTTTAAATTGCAAGCCAGATTTTTTTATCTGCACTGTCTCTGTTTTATTCATATAAGCATTTAGAGACAAAATTTCTCCTAAGTACTGCTTTGGCTTCATCCCATAAATTTAGGTATTTTGTAACTCCATCTTTTTGTGGATTCTATTGCTCCAGAATTCTTTTAGAGGCTTAATTTGATGTTGTTTCCAAGGAAAATTGGGAGAATTCATGCAGCTTCCTGACTTCTCTCTACCATCTTGGCTCATTCATTTTTATTTCAAGGCAAACTTTGACTAGTTTTACAAACTTTATGATTACTGTAAACTGAGGCAAATACTATCTTGAGGGAGTAATTTCCACCAAAGCAGAAGTCATCCAGAAAAGTCAAAGGCCATTTCTCAAAATTTAAATTCTCCTTTTCCCTAAATTGAAGAAAACCAGAGGAAGATGATACCTGTGAGATTAAAGAAAGGTTTTTATTAAGCAGGGAAGTAAAACATGCTCAAGGAGACTGACAGCTTATGCTGACAGCCCATGCTGACAGCCCACCAAGTAATGGATGGGGAGAGTTTATCTGTCTTTTTTCTTGAGGGAGAAGGCAAGGCAATTGGAATTAAGTGACTTGGCCAAGTTCACACAGGTAATAAGTGTGTCCAGTATCTAAAGGCAAATTTGAACTCAGGTCCCCTGACTGGAGGACCAGTACTCTCTTTACTGTGCTACCTGGCTGCCCCTAGGTTTATATGTCTTTTTAACAAACAAAGATAAAATATTTGAGGGCAAAGGTGGATTTAGAAAGGAATGAGTCAGTGATGGCCATCCCCAAGGGGAGGGGACATGAGAAATTCCAGGTGTAATGCTGTGGCCCGCTGACACACATATGAGGTGAATAGTCCAAGTTCAGCCTTTGATAAGGAGATGTCTTCCAAGACAGGGCAATTTGGAGAGCCCCATAAGCAAAGTTAGTGGAGTCACTGGAGATAAGGGTGTCTCCTGTATGTCCATAAACCACTAAATATCTCAGAGTCTCTGCTTCATAGCTGATATGTGCTTAATTGGTTTTAGATTTGATGATTTTCTGCAGATCTGGCTAGATTTACTCTTAGTCACCACAAAGGGCTGTTGGCATGTCAAGGCAAGAAAGCCAGTCCTCATACAGTTCTTTTGATTAACTAGATAATTAGGGGAGGGAGATGTCAAGCAAATCTAGGTGTCCATTTTCACATTAATTTCTGCCCCATCCTTACCATAAGAGTATAGTCATAGTAAAAATAAATGAAAGAAACCTCCTTTTACTGTTTTCCTGGTATAACCTATACTCTGTTCCAAATACCAGGACTGTTTCTTATTTTCTAAGGTTGTTATGACTGGAGTTAGGTTTGGAATCAAAGAAAAGAAGGTCATTACTATGAAAATATGTGAGGTGAAGTCACTTTTAATGCTCCTAAGATCAAACAGTCCTTCAAAGTGTTATTTACATTGTATTGTTACCAATAACTTAATTTCTTAGTAAAACTGTACCAATCACTTAAGCTAATTAAGAGTCCTGAAATACTTTTTTATATTCATGACCACATAGGAGTGAATGGTGGTTCTGTTGTTTTATTTTAGGGGCAAAGAGAGAACAGAAAGAGTAAGAATTGATTTAAGTATAATATATTTAAATTCCTACTCAGACTTCTTGATTACTTTATAGTTCTTTATTGTCTTTCGTTCTTGAAGAGGACCAAAACAACAACACTATGTTAGAGTCAAGTTACATTGCTTCCATTGTGACTATGAGACTACTACAAGCTTGGAATGCTCTGCCACAGATTGGGCAAAAATAATCCATGTGAACCTTTAGAGTGAATTCTCTAAATTTGTGCATCTTGTGTTTCTTTCAAGCTATTTCAATTCTGCTTTTCTCATAGAGCATTGCACATTTTCTGGGTGGTCCTGTACCAATGTCTCCTATGTCACGTAATCAATTCCAAAATTCTTAAGAGAGATCTTGGGAGGTCCTTGTATTGCTTCTTTTGACCACCATGTATGAGTTTTTTGTGTTTTTTGCAAGCGTACACTTGGCACTCAAACAATGTGGCCAACTCATCTTAGTTGCACTCTATAATAAAGTCTGAATGCTTGGCAGTTTAGTTCAAGGAAGGACCTCAATGTCTGGGATCTTATGCTGCCAGGTGATCTTCATAATCTTCCTAAGACAATTCAAATGGAAGTGATTCAGTTTCCTGGCATGGCGCTGATAAACAGTCCAGGTTTCACAGGCATTCAGCAATGAGGTCAGCACTATGGCGCTGTAGACTTTTAGTTTGGTAGTCAGTCTAATACCTCTTCTTTCACACACTTTCCTTCAGTCTCCCAAACACTGAGCTAGCTCTAGCAATGCATGCATCAACCTCATTATCATTATGTACATCCCTAGAAAGTATACTGCCAGTCTAAGTGAATTTATCCACAGCATTCAGAACTTCTCCATTTGCTGTAATCAAAGGTTAGACATATGGGTGGTATAGTACCTGTGTTTTCTCTTTAAGTTGGAGAATTTATCATCAGTGAGGTAGCTGACTTTGATGCCTTATACATCCTTGTTGAAGGCATTTGACAACATGGATGTAAACATTATCTTAAAAAACATGGGAGCAAGCACACAGTCTTGTTTCACTCTGTTAGTGACTGGGAAAGCATTGTCCATTATCCCAAACCCATGCAAGCAGGCCATCATGAAATTGATGTATAATTCCGAATTACCAAATTTTGACATAATTTTCCATGAGCCCTCACAACTAACTATATCAAAGGCCTTGGTTAGATAGACAAATGTTGTGTACAGACATCTGTTCTGCTCTTGGCATTTCTCCTGCAGTTGTCCTTTGCTCTTTCTGAAGACACTGGCTCTCAGGTAGATGACTATCTTCCAGGTGAAGGATCAACCTATTAAGAAGGACTCTGGCAAGAATCTTTCCAACAGTCACTAAGAGAGACTCCCCCTTAGATTGTCACAAGGACAATCTACTTCCTTTACCTTTATAGAGATGGACAGTGGAAGCATCTTTAAACTCCTGGGAGATAACCTCCTCTTGCCATATAAGTCAACTTTGGTATGAGCAATGGACATGGACACCTCCCCCGCCCCCCAATGTAAATATCAGTTGGAATAGAATCAATACCAGGTGCTTTGCCACATGAAAGGAGAAAAATGGCATTCAAAACCTCTTCTTCATTTGGAACTTCAGCTCGGAAGGGATTGACTTCAACTGAGGTAAATGATCAGTGGCTTCAGCATTGATTGATGACAGTCTGTTGAGAACACTATGGAAGTGTTCAGCTTGTCTCTCTAGGATCTAATCAATGTGGCTCCACCAGCACTGAGTAGTTGAGATACACCATAGGTCTTTGACCCATAAATAGTTTATATGATTAGTTTATAGTCATCATGACGAAGAGGTTTTAGTTTTAGAGATGCGTTATATATTTTGAGCTCTTTTAATTTTTTTTAGATTGATGTTGTAGCTACATCAAAAAACTGAAGGATGATTTGGTTATTAAAATATATAAATATTATATACTGTTAAGTATAAATACTTAGCAAAATCAATTGAAGAAATATTTGAAATCTTTGGTTGGCTAACATTCAGGCTTTGTAAATGAAGCAATCCAATAGAGCACAAGACCTTAACTGTACATTGAATTCAGAAAAAAAAAAAAGCTCTGAGCATTAGTATTAAAATATCATGGGATTGGTGACCCCACTATCTTTGATTTTGTAATAATTACCTGTTTGAAATGTGGGTTTTTATTTTGTATTGTTCTCCTTAGGTTTAGAAATTCTTTAACTTATACATGACTCATAAGAATGTAAATGTTATTGTTTTGCAACACTGATTAATTACTTCATTATATTATTTTTGCATTAGATGATTTTCTGATTTACATTTCAGGACCAATGAATAGGGTTTTATCAAATAAGGCCCAAATGCTCCAATATCTTCCTCAGTAAGTGACTATTATATAATTAGTTACCAATTGTAGATTACATTGGCTTGGCAATTGATGTTTATTTTGTAATTTTGCCTTGAAGGGCCTTCAGTGATTATTGGCAGCTGAGTTGGGTCTGATTTCACCTTATTTATAGTAGCTTAGAATTGTATCATGCAGGAGCTGAACCATGCATGAGAAATTCATGGTGTTGGCAAATGAACTTGCCAAGGTTACAGAAATCGGGAATTTTTGACAGAAATGGGCTGAGCTGTAGTTCCACATTTTTGGACTTCAGTGTTTTTCCTCCCTTAACTTTACTTTTGAATAACTTTGAAAATCACTAATATATGGTTACAGCTCTAATGCAATGCCATACCCTTAGCAGCCGCTGTGAATATGCATGCATATTTCTAGGGTAGATTTGAAAAATATAATAAACTCTCTTCTTCAAAGGCAAAACCAAAATATTTTTGGAGCATCATTAGGATGCCAAGAGGTAAGATTTAACAAAGTATTCATCACTAATCCAGGGAGCACTGCCATCTTAAGCCTTCTTTCTGTTAGGCTTCCCCACAAACAAATTTCCGTAGGCAAATTCCTCCGTCTGCCCACTCAAGCTGCTTCTCATTCTATGTACCTTGCGCAAGCTCCTCCTCACTGAGCTCCATGTGACTCAGGCTCCTTGTGACTCAGCCTATATCATTAGCTGTGAGCTGAGCCAGAGCTCTAAGTAGGTCACAGAGGCTTATCAATGGACTGGGAAGATCTTATTCTATTTACATTACAGGTTCTGATAGAGTCTCTTTATATGGAGATATTTTTGGCAATTTAGTAACCATCCCCTTTTGTCTAGGGCCTAAGGGGGATTGTCTGCTTTGAAAGCTGCTTTGTACAAATAAGCATGTCAGGATTCTGTGAGTTCTGAGAGGCCAATAGAACAAAGGATGTCTTTACTCAAAATGTTGTCTAGGGTGCCAGCCTGCCTTATCTTCTCTTTTCTGATGTGTAGTTACTTTGTTATCATTACATGATATTGTGTCCTCCCCAGGTGCTATACAGAGTAAACTGCTTGAGGAAATGGATTGCTTATCACTTGATCTTTGTGTTCCTACTGTTTAGCACAGTGCCTGGTAATTAATAAATGGTTGTAAATAGAGAAATAAATTATCCTCTTGAAGAGGTTCGTAACATATGGCAGCTGATGCCATACAACCATTTGAATTCAGGCATCACTCAGAAGCACTAAAGCAGCAAAGAAGATCCTCACGGTTCTTCTTAGCTACTGCTTACCACCATCAGAACCCAACTACTCTGTTTTTCTTTTCTAGGTTCCTTTTTTTTGATCATGACTTTCAGGTAGTCCAATAATTTTTAAATTGTCTCTCCTAGATCTATTTTCTAGGTCAGTTGGTTTTTTTCAATGAGATAGTTCACATTGCCTTCTATTTTTCATTTGTTTGGATCTGTTTAATAGTATCTTGAGTTATCATAAAGTCATTCGCTTTCATTTGCTCCAATCTAATTTTTAAGGAATTATTCTCTTCAGTGAGCTTTTAAAGTTATTTATCCATCTGGCAAATTTGGCTCTTTTTTTAAAATTTATTTTTTATTTGCTTTCTTGTTTACATTATTCATTTTCATTACATTTTTGAATTACAGATTTTCTCCCCGTCTTGTCCCTGCCCCAACCCTAAA
>CM053594.1:230218839-230241652 GCA_028646575.1 Pseudocheirus occidentalis | reverse complement strand
CTCATTTCTCTTCCCAGTTTTTCCTCCACTTCTCTTATTTGGTTTTCAAAGTGCTTTTTCAGTTGATGTATAGCTTCTAGGCATTCTTCAATTTTCTTGGAAGCATTTGGTGTGGGAGTTCTGAGTTCTGGGCTCTCTTCCTCCCGTTCCATGCTTTGTCCCTTTTTGTCCACAAAAAAGGATTCTAGAGTTTTATGGCTGTTTTTATTTTGCTTCCTTTTCCTCATGCTGTCCAATCAATTAATTGGTTGGTTTTTTAGCTCTGTGAAACTTTGCTTCCAAGGGGGAAAGCTCTGTTCGAAATCGCTGGGGTTTTCCCAACTGCCAGAGCTATTAGGGGGTTGTTGCACGTCCCCCCAGCTTTGGCTTGCTGAAAGCGCACTCTAGGACCACCACCCAAGACCACGATCTGCATCCAGGCCGCTCAATGCAAGAGCACTTGGCCCTGATCAATCGATTCAGTCCCCCTGCAGAGTCTGCAGGCCAGGGGCTCTGAAGCAGCCTGGTGGGGGCCGCCAGTGGATCCAGCAGTTCCCTTCCCCCACTGCTTCCTTGCCCCGCGGGCAGATTGGCCGAACAGCTTTACTACCCCCAAATTAATTTTCAAAGCTTCATTTTCACTAACCGTCTCTGACCGAAGCTCCCCTCAGGCAGGTGCTTTAGATTTTCTTTGAAGTAGACTGAAACTTGGCAGGCTCCACTCCTCCTTTGTTCCTCTGCTCCTCATGCCTTGTCTGGCTGTGGCTGCGGTTTTGGGCTGGGCCAGGTCTGTGCTCCGCTGCAATGTGAGCTGCCCCTCTCCCGTCCCGTTCCTCACACCTTGGCAGATGTGGAGGTGCTGGAGGCTGTAGAACCGCTGCAGGCTGGCGTGGGGCTCGGCTCAGCTCAGCCCAGCTCCTTCCCACTGTCCCAGGCTTGGCTGTGGTCTCGGCGTCAGGCTGTTCCAATCTCTGCTTCGGCAGCCGCGCTGAGCCCCTGCTGCCGAGCTGCCTTCAGCAAGAAATGTGTTCTCTGTATTTTTGTGAGTCTGAGAGTTCTAGACTTTCTCTGGGCTCATATTTTATGGGTGTTTAGGGTGGCGGTGTGGGAGCTGCAGGACCTTGCTGCTTCTAGGCTGCCATCTTGGCTCCGCCCCCTCCATTCAAATTTGGCTCTTTAAGGCATTCTTCTCTTCATTGGCTTTTTGGGCCTCTTTTGCAATTTGAGTTAATCTGTTTTTTAAGGTGTTATTTTCTTGAGTCAGGTTGTTGACTCTCTTTTCATGATTTTCTTTCATCATTCTCATTTTTCTTCTCAATTTTTCTTCCACTTCTCTTATTTGGTTTTCAAAATCCTCCTTAAGCTCCTCTATACCTGTAACCAATTCATATTTTTCTTGGAAGCTTTTGGTGCAGTAGTTCTGACTGTGTTGTCTTCCTCCCATTCCATGCTTTGATCCTTTTTGTCCTCAAAAAAGGAATCTAAAGTTGGATTACTGTGCTTGCTTGGCTTCCTTTGCCTGCTCATGTTGAGAGCTTTGTCCCAAATTGCTGGGGTTTTCATAGTTGCTGGAGCTATTAGGAGGCCGCCGTCTTTACAGCCCCCACCAGCTTTGGCTCACTGGTCATGCACCTCAGGACCACCACCCAAGACCAGTATCCTGATCCAGGCAGGTTAAGTCAAGAGCACTTAGCCTCTGAATGGTTGCTTGGCCCCCCTGAAATCTGCAGGCCAGGAGCTCTGAAGCAGCCACATGGAGGTGGCTGCACGGCTGCCACTTCTGGCTCTGGGGGCAGAGGGTTGCACCTGCTCCTCTGTCCCCCCCAAATTCAGCCAAGTTCCACTGACCTTTCACTTTTTCTTTTGCATTTATGGGTTGATAATTCTGGAAACTGCCACAGCTGCTGGTGATCCTCTCTCCAAATGCTTCAGCTGTAGCTGGTCCTGGCTGCTCTGGGGCTAAAACTGTGGGTTCATACCAGGCTGGACTCAACTCCCAGTGTGGTATGATGCATCCTTCCTCTCTGCCTGCCTGGCTGCCTTCAGCAAGAGCTTTGTTCCTCTTTCACTTTGTGGGTTCTGGAGCTCCAAAATTTGTTTAGAGTGATATTTATAAAATATTTGAGGTATTTGAGGTCGTTATGGAGAGAGCTGTGGAATTTTTCTGCTTCTATGCTGCTATCTTGACTCTGCCCCCCCACCTGTTGCCCTCTGTTTATCTTATGATGGTAACACTGTTACGCTGGATTCTTGTGTATACATCTTTGTCCTTTGGAAGTTATTGTTATGGGGGAAGGTGCTACAAAATGTCCTTTTATGTCTCTGCTGTCAGAGATTGAATACTAGGCTCCATGAGGTGGGCTCCTGGTCTGACCCCAATGCCTTACAGGATATTGCTTATTTCAAGGATGCTTATAATGCAATTCATCTTAGGAGGTTTAGGGGTATCTGAGGAAAGGATGTCTAGAGTTGGGGGGATCCCAGGGCCAAAACATTGCTAGACCAACTCAGTAGAGGACAGAAGTCATAATGCACTGTTCATTAACACCTTTTTCATAGCTCTTAGAACTTCAGTGATTTCAGGTGCTGGCCTTTGTCAACCAAAGTAAGGAGTCAAAAAATGACGCTTTTTCTCTAGGCATTTTGTTCCTCTCACTGAGGCTTGAGCTAAATCACCTGTCTTGTCAAGAGAACTGAGCTTTGTGCCAGTTGATTAAAGGGAACCTTGGACAGTCAAGGTGGTGTTCACCAGGGTTGTTTTCCTACATTTTCCAGAATGGGGGAAGTAATTAGCAAGTGCATTTTACGTGAGCTTTTTAAAAATCAAGTGAAACTTCCTAGGTTTATTGATTTTTATTCATTTATTGTTGGTATAAGTGAAAATGACATTCCAGACTAAAGGTTAGCTTGTAACCAGTCAGTAAACACACTTACCCTGAATCTGACCAATCAAACCCTGTCTACATATTTTCTTCATTTCTGTATAATGATAATTGGTATTGATGATGATCCTGAAGTGCCTTCTGAATCATCAGGGAGAAACCAAATCAATTACATCCAAAGATTTTTTTTATTTTTGTTTATAGTGTTCTTTATTTTATTTTGCTTTTTGGAGGACAGTTGTGGTTAAGTGACTTGCCCAAAGTCACACAGCTAGTTAGTGTGTCAAGTGTCTGAGGCTGGATTTGAACCCAGGTCCCCCTGACTCAAGGGCCGGGTGCTCACCTAGCCACCTCTATGATATTCTTTAGAAAATTTCTAATCCATATAGTGATGGGAAGCACCTTGTTTCCAAACCCTTGTGGATTAAAGAAGAGTTTACTGTGTAGGATGTTTTGGTTCTGTTGTGACCTTGGTAAAGGAGATTTACAACTCAGAATTTACTCTGAGTTTTAGCCAATATTTGAGCAGGGACTAGAATTGATAGACAAGAGAAGTTTCATTGAGAACGTGTTTTAACATCTCTGGAATGGCAGGATTGGAGGATTGAAACAATAATCTGCATTATATAAATGTGTTTTAATGTTTACTAAATGGGGAAGGATGAGTGTCCCATTTCCACAGTTTAAACAAGTTATTTTCCTAACTGCCCATTCTTTTTTTCATCGTGAACTCTTTTTTTTTGGCCCTTTGTTCTTCACAGGTAATCTCTGGTCCCTGCCAACTTCTCAAGTGTGGTACTGGCAATGTGCTTGTACTATTTTTTCTGAAGCAATGATCATTTGATAACTCTGCCAAGCGCTTAATAAAATCCTACACTTTGTATCAGAGGTCGTCATATGGCACTTAAAAAACCCTGTTTTCATTGGGAAGCTTTCTCACATGACTAGGCAGTTTCCTGTACCCCCAAATCCTGGGAATCCCACTACATGATGGGACATGTTTATATAACCCAGTGTGTCATTTCCAATACTTCTTGCAAGTACACTGCTCACAGAGCTCAGAGGAGAGTGGGAAAAAAATTATTTACAGATCGAAGGAGACAAACAGAACTCTTATCAGAATTCGTATTTAGGAAGTCAATTCCTGCCAGTGACCAACCCTTCCTGAGAAATTGGTAGTTATTTGGGCTCCACCGTTTTGCACATTGTTGGCCTCTCCTTCTATTATTGCTCCTTTCCGGAATGTCTTCCCGCAGCTCTCCACAACTCCCAGCAGGTGGCATCTGTAATCTATCTTCTGTAGGGCTCCCAGCCTGGAGAGTGCATTGTTAGGAAGAATTAGAGACAAACAAGGATCCTTCTTAGAATATCATTGACATGTGGTCATCCAGCCTCCACTTGGTCAAGGCCCAGAGACCTGGGGTTTCATGAACACTGGCTTGCAGTGCAGCTGTATTTCATGTCGCTCTGCTATTGCAGTGCTGGGTTTAGAGTCTAGGTTCAGTCCTGCTTCAGACACTGTGTCATCCTTAGCAAAGGTGTTTCACTCCCCATGTTTCAGTGTCCTCACCTGTAAAGAGAGGCCAGTAATACTAATAAACATCATTAGTTTGTTGAGAGAATAAATAATATAAAATGATTTGCAAATTAAGAACTAAAAATTAAGAAGGAAGACAAGCAGACAGAAGATGTGCTAGGGATTAGAAAAAGGTAGTGACAGAAGCAGTGGCAACAAAAACAAGTTACAATAGTATATACATAGCACTTTAAGGTTTGCAAAGCGCTTTACAAAAATATCTTCTCCTGCAATCCTCGTAACAACCCTGTGTGGTAACTGCTATAATTATCTCAATTTTACAGATGAAGAAAGTGATGCCAACAGAGGTTAAATGACCTACCCAGGGTCACAAAGTTAGTGTCTGAGGCAGGATTTGAGATCAGCTCCTCCAGATTCCTGGTCCAGTACTCTCTCCACTGTGCTACCTAGTGGCCAATGGAGGGGGCAGGGGCAGGGCTGGGGCAATGCTCTTTAACCAGCCATGGGCATTCTGACAGTGGATTATCAAAGAGCCATCTATCAAGTGAGGACACTCAGACATTCTGGGAAGCTGTGTTCACCATTCATCTCAGTACTGTAGCTCTCCAGGACCTCAGTTGAGTAAGGTGTTGGCCCTTTAAAAGGAATGTGATAGCACCCTGACCTTCATTCTGACTAGTCTGAAGGTAGCTGAGGCATGTAGTTCCAGTGCAATATTTATTGCACTGACCATGACTATAAATATTCCCATATAGTTCTCTATCACAAAATATAACAGATTCTCCATATGAAGGACAGAACCAAAACATTCATTTAAATACCAGAAAACCAAATCTCAACACCAGGAAACTGAATCCATCAATGCACCATAAAAGTTAATGCACCACAGTATAGCAGAGAGCCATGCCATCCTTTGGTCTTCCCACAAACTAATATAAGATCAGTAGTTACTCACTAACCTGACTAACTCCTTACCTGAGTGTCCTCTCTACCACTGTCTCTCTAGCTCTGACACCTAGTTTCCTGCAGCTCTGCTCTACCTTTCAGCAACTTCCTCCCACCACAGGCTTCATGTGATTACATTCAGCCTTTTAGGGGGCAGAGTTTACTTTCAAGGCAAGGAAGGTCTTCAAATTCCCCCTACACTTATTAAGGGCTGGGAAGGATCTTCAAATTCCCATTCCGATTACATACGGCCCCAAGATCTTTCATGTTCCTTACATAGCAAAACTACCTTGTAACAATATATTTCATTACATAGATTAATGAGAGTTTAGGGATAACTGTTGGGGTAACTGGTGTCAGTAGAACTTTGCAACAATACACCAGCCATAATAGAAAACCTTTGCAACAACAATATAACAGGACTAATAGAAAATAAGCATATAAAGCAGTAGCTTTGATATGTATGACATTCTTCTGTTGTCTGTTTTAACAGTGAATGAGAGATACTAATACCTCAATCTTCTGCCTACTAGTGTCTGGCCTGGACCCCTAAATGGCCGGCCATTTGGTGAACCCATATTCCTAATACTGGATCATTAATTGCTGTCAAAGTGGGACAATATGTTCAGTAGCAGTCTTTGCTAGTTGATCAGCATGTACATCATATTCACATTCTGGAGTGGTGAGGGCCACATGAGCATCTACATGGAAAACTGAGAAATCAGTAACCAAAGACATGTCCCATATATCTTCCCATAATTCCTTGCCTGAGACTTGTTTACCATGAATGTCCCAATTTTGATTTTTCCACATGGACATCCATGTAGCTAACCCTCTAGGTACTGCCCATGAATGAGTGAATATATGACACTGTCCTCGTTCTGTTTTGATGGCTTGATGTACTGCCATAAGCTCAGCATATTGACTACTTCCACCTATCCCAGTACTTTCCAAAGTCTGCCTAGTACATGGGTTATAGGCTACTGCTTTCCAAGGTCTTTTATGACCCAGATGTTTTGCTGTCCCATCAGTGAACCATGCATGTTTCTTCTATTCTTCAGTTAGTCCATCATACCTGTCAGTCCATTTTACCAAGGACTGTACCAACTGTTGCTTTGGTTCAGGGGTTGTATCATTTCACTCAGTATTGATGTTTGCTATAGATCTATTTAGAGCAGAAACTCCACTTTTGCCAGTTTTAGCTGTATTTTGGATATACTATTTCTATTTAATTATGCTGGCCTCTTGTTCATGTCCAATTCTGTGAGAAGCTGGGGTACTTATAACCCAGATCATAATCAGAATTCCAGGCCTTGGTATCACTTCATGGCCCAAAGTCAGTTGTACAGTCTCTACCAAAGCCCAATGTGCAGCTAGCAACTGCTTTTCTAAAGGTGTATATTGTACTACAGATGAAGGAAGTTTCCTAGATCAAAATCCTAAAGATACATTTCAGTTTTGTTGTTTTTCAGGTAAACTCCAGTATGCATAATCATCCTGTACAGTCACTTGTAATTCCACAAGTCCATTTTGCATGGGCCATAAATCTAGAGTCAGTTGTATACCAGCTTTGGCTTCTTCAAAAGCTTAACTCTGCTCAAGTCTCCAATCAAATTCATTTTTCTTCTGAGTAATTTTATATGTGTTTCAGAATCTGTCCCAGATGCAGAATGTGATGTTGCCAATATCCAAATATTTCTATAAACTTTTGGGCCTCTTTCTTTCTTTCTTTCTTTCTTTCTTTCTTTCTTTCTTTCTTTCTTTCTTTCTTTCTTTCTTTCTTTCTTTTTCTTTCTTTCTTCCTTCCTTCCTTCCTTTCTTTCTTTCTTTCTTTTGGTTTTGATGTTTTCAAAGCAATTTTCTTTTTTGTTTTAATTAATTAATTAGTTTTTTCTTTTCACCATTCATTTCCACAAGATTTTGAATTGCAAACTGTCTCCCCATCTTTCCCCTACCCCACCCCAAGATAGTGAGCCTACTGAATACCCATTCCCCCAATCTCTTCTTTCTTATATCCTCTCCCATGTCCCCTAACTTTCTAGGAGGACAAAATGGATTGCTATACCCCAGTGTTTTGGGCCTCTAGGGATAAGAAAAACCTGAAACTTTTGTTGGGCTTGTGGAAGAATCTTGCAGCCCCTTAGTCCACTGTATACCACAAAATTTTATATTTTGAGATGGTCCTTGAATCTTTGCAGGGTTAATTTCCTACCCTTTGCTTTTCATATGTTCAGTCAAAAGTGTCAAACTCTTCTCCACTTCTTTTTACATTTTCTCCTTGTATCATAATATCATGAGTGGAGTGGGTAAGCTGTAAACCAGGTAGCTTTAATTCATCCACGTATGTTCAGCCACAATCCTATGACAAATAGTGAGGCTATGCAGGAATCCTTCTGACAAGTGGGTGAAAGTATATTGTCTGTCCAGCCAACTGAAAGCAAACTGGTCCCATTGTTTAGAGTCTATTGGGATGATGAGGAAGGCATTGGCCAAATCAATAACTGCGTAGCAAATCCCATAATATTTCTGGATCCTGTCTATTAAGGTGATAGTATCCAGAATAGCAGCATACAAGGGAGGAGTCACTTTATTCAATTATCTATAATCCCCTGTCATTCTCCAGGTCTCATCTGATGTTCATACTGGCCAAATAGGATTATTCCATCATGTGGTTATAGGGGCTAACACTCCTGCTACAACATGTTTCTTTATAGTATTGGTAATTTCATCTTACCCACCTGGCACATGACACTTTTTAAAGGTAATTATTTAAGAAGATTCAGGGAAAGTGATTGGGTCCATTTTTATTTTTCCCACCAACACTGTATTAATTTCTTTCTTTCTTATTGCAAATTGGTATCTTCCTTCAGGTAAATTCAGAGTCATACCTCTCAATATATCTATTCCAGTGATGTATTCAGGAATCCATACAATAACCACAGTATATTCTTTCTTATGTAATCGTCCAATTTTCATCATTAGTTTAACTTGTCTGGGTGATATTTCGGCCTGTGATGGTCCTGTGATGGTCCTGTGATGGTAATAGGAATTCCAAACTTGAATTTGTTGGGGTTTCCATAAAGAAGGGAGGCCTCCATCCCAGTATCCAACAATGCCCTGGTTACAGTATTTGTCCCTTTTTTCAATATTTAGTCAGATTAATATGGGGTCTGTAATCTCATCTGTGTATTAATTTAATCTGAGCGGGGACATGACCATTTTCCTATTCTCCCTGAAGGTGTGATGAACTAGGATTCAGTGTTTCAGGAGCATCTTTAGGGGCAGCCCTTACTTCTATATTCTGACATTAAGCTCCTTATCTTGGTACATTTTATGTAGTTCATTAGTTGGAATGCCATCATTTTTTCTAAAATCTACCCCTGCAGTAAACAATTATTTCCTTGGTAATCAATCCTGACTTTGAATCTTCTGAACATTTACTTTTCTCTCACGAGTAAATTTATCTTTTTCCCATTCTCCCAAGTCACTTAGCTGTGAAATCTTATCCAGTACCTCTGAAGGAGGATGCCCCATTTCATCAATTAGAAGAGTCAGGAATGGGTGCTTATAAGTAGGAGTTGTTTTCAACATGATATTTCTATGAGGAGCTGTAATGGATGTCATGAAACATATCTGTAGCTCCAACCATGATAGCAGTTTTCATTACTTCTTTCAACTTTCTCATACAGTCGCAAGTGAGTACCAGGGTCTGTCTCCAGTAGACCACACAGAAATCAGTGGGATACGTTCTATTGCATCCATCTGCAGCTAAAGCTAATAGATTACTCATCTTGGTACCTCCTGCCAAATGAACATATCTAAAAGCTTGCTGGAGAGAAGGATATTGACAAACACTTATAAATTTCAAGCAGTCCACACTATCTTTCACCACTCCTCCAGCTCCTTTGTTACTGATTCTTACTATCCAAGATCCTAAGGATCCTCCTATCCTTTGGGTGAATCTGCTCAAAATAGCAGTAATCTCCTGTTGAGTGAAATCCTCAGTTATCTCTTTAAACACTGCTTACCCTCCCTGATTCTCCTGCTTTCTTCTCAGTATGGGGCAAGCTTCTGTCCTTGCAAAAGGTTTACCATGAAAAAATGTATCACTATGTAATATTGTATCACCCTCCACAACACATGCACTCTCTTGGTAGTTGTCATAGCAATCAGGCTAAACCTCCACCAAAACTGTATGAACTTTCCTCCTTTTACTTTTCTGCTTCTTTTTCTGAGCCAAATTCACAGCAGTCCTCTTTTCTGCCATCTTAGACTCAGCCGGCTTTTCTAAAGGAGGGTTCAAATGCTGGTACTTAGCCAACTCTTGTAAACAGCCTGTCTCTGCTTTTATACATAATACAATAAACTGTTAGTAAAACCCAGAACTGTCTAGATACTGCCTCCCACTCTCTCCAAGGTCTTATTGGTATTCTTTGCAAACATGTTTATAAATCTCAACATTCTCCCTGCTGTTACCTCTGTTCTCAGTTTTCACAGAGCCCTGTACTTTAGACAACTCCCTTGCTAGGGAGGTATGAGGCAAGTCCTACCATCCTGGGATAGCCATTTCTTCTTCTAAATCCCTTCTGCCTCCAACTAGAGGTCTGATATTTCATGATCCTGTATGTGACACCAAATGTGGGGCCAATGCAATATTTACATCACTGACCATGACCATAAATATTCCCATATAGTGCTTAATCACAAAATATAATAGATTTTCCATATCGAGGGCAGAACCAAAATATTTATTTAGACACCAGGAAACTGAATCCATCAAAGGACCATAAAAGTTAATGGACCACAATGTAGCAGAGAGCCATGCCATCCTTTAGTCTTCCTACAAACCAATATAAGATCTATATTTATTCACTAACCTGAATAACTCCTTACCTGAGCTCTCTCTCCAACCATCTCTCTACTTCAGACTCCCAGTTTCCTTGGCTCTACCCTTCAGCAAACTCCTTCCATCAGAGGCTCCATGTGATTACATTCAGCCTGTTAGGGGGCAGAGTTTACATTCAAAGCAGGGGAGGTATTCAAATTCCCCTTAGGCTTGTTAAGGACTAGGGAAGATCTTCCCATTCCCATTCCTATTACAACCCACTGGCTCTCCTCTTATCTGAGGACTGTTAGCCTTGGCACCCATGCTACCATTTTTCTATTGGCTGCTCACCTACACTTTTATCATTATCTTAAAAATCTCATCTCTCTACAAGGTCAAATCAACTCTGAAACTCATACTTCTTTGTACCCTCTGCCTTTTGGTTCCCTTCCTGCCTCTGGTTGAGGTTTGAGGCAACTTGGTGGTGTAATGGATAGTGCTGGGTCTGGAATCAGAAAGATTTGAGTTCAGATTTGACCTCAGACACTAACTGGGTGACCCTGAGCAAAATCACATTACTTCAGTTTACTCACCTGTAAAATGGGGGGCATAATAGCCCATAGCTATCAGGGTAGTGGTGAGGACCAAATGAGATAATATTTGTAAAGCGCTTGGCACAGTGCTGGGCACATTATAGATGCCTATTCCTTACCTTTCTCTTGTTTCCTGTTGGAAAAGGTGGACATTCCTGGACAATTCCAACTGTCCATAGGAGGGCTGTTCCCAGACACTATATTTAAAAGGGGCACAGAGGAAACTGACTGAAGGAGATCATCATGTCCATGCACCAGATATCCTCCCTTCCCTCCATCTCTGGCACATCGTCTGCAGTTACATATTCCTTTACTATCTGACCCTCTCTTTGTTTTAACCTAATTCCTTCTTGATTTTGACTCTACTCTCTCTAGTTAATGATCCTATTTTTTCTCACTTTGGTTCTATAAACTGGTACATGAACTTTCACTTTGGTTTCATGAGTTGTGGCTTGTGCCCTGGCCAGGTTTTGTCTCACCTTCCTGTTTGGAATTTCACTCCATTTCAGCCCTCCTTGGCTGGTTATGCTAAGGGAGAATAGGACTATGTGACTTAACCTTTGTGTCTACACTCTTTCAGGCTGATCATCTGTCAGCTGTCCTGATAGACCTTTAATTATTTCTGTTGGGCCTTGTGAGAAGCAGACTCACAGGGGTTGTGAGTTATCTTTACAGAAGAGAAGGTTGAAGGCTGAGTTTACTGAGAATGAGGGAGTGAGGGAGGGGACATGGGAGGGAGGAAAAGAGGGGTCGGGGCAATTAGGTAGTACAGTAGATAGAGTGCTAGACTTGGAGTCAGGAAGACCTGAATTCAAATCCAGCCTTACAATTTTGCTAGCTGTATGATACTGGGAAAGTCAGTTCACCTCTTTTGTCTCAGTTTCCTCATCTGGAAAATGAAGATAACAATAGCACTTGCCTTGCAGACATGAAAGCCCTATCTAAATGCATTCTATTATGGTTACTGAAGAAGTGCCATTGGAGATGATCTAGGTCCAAAATGGAGTGGATGAATGCATACGGAAGCGTCTTATATTCATGTAGTATATTTCTTTGTCTTCTTATTCTAGGCGTGCCGTGATGGCTGCTCTCTCTGAAGCAACCAACAACTTTACCTTGAATGTTTTTAAAAAAATTAGTGAAGAAGACTCCTCCCAGAATGTGTTTTATTCTCCCCTGAGCATCTACTGTGCCCTGGCTATGGTCTTAGATGGGGCCAAGGGAAATACTGCTGCACAGATACAACAGGTATGTGGGACTGAGAGAAAACAAATAAAAGAAAATGTAAACAAGCAGTATGAAACTTTCTATACCTCCCCAAAGCTGCACCTCAGAAGATCTGACCAGAAAATGAGAGCTTTGTCAAAGTGCAGCATTAGAGAGTGAGAGGAAATAGAATAGAATGTGTTGGGGTTCTAACTACTGTGTGCTATGTATGGTGGGCATTCTGGGTAGAAATGTCACTGAGATTACAAATGTAGAATAATCTTATCCTTTTACCTTGCTATGAGGAATTATAAGACCACCAGTTCAGTGGCAGGGGAGCAGCAGGAGTTAAGAAATGCAATAATGTGTAAATCTGGAAAGGTACATTGAAACTAGATGGTAAATGGCTTTAAATGCTGAACAGAGAAGACTTGTATATATTCCTCAAGGCAATAGGGGGTTGTTGGAGATTATAGAATAGGTGAGTGACATCCTCAAATTTTATTTTTAAATGCCCTCAGTCTCTGTAGAACTTTCAGTTGATTTTCTTTTGAGGATTTTGTTTTTCTTTTTAAAGAAAGGAAGACAGTACTGAAGCTATACTTTTTTTTTCCTAAACAGGCTCTTTCTTTAAATGAAGGTACAGATGTCCACCACAGTTTCCAGTCTATTCTTACAGAAACTAAGAAATCTGGTAGTCAATGCCTGCTAAGAATTGCTAACCGTCTCTTTGGAGAAAAGACTTATGATTTTATTCCAGTAAGTCTTATCTGTTATTACTGCCTGTATTAAATTAAGAAAATCAATGAAAATTTAGGTTAAAGAGAGATGAATGAATCATATGGCAGGAGAATCTCTTCTGTTGCCATGTTAATAAAAATTCAGTTTGACCTGTTTGAAAAAGTTGTTCACCCCAAGAACATAATGGTTTTTTTCCCCACAATTTTGAGGATTAATGGCATGATTCAATGGGCACAGCAATACAAGAGTTGAAATCTCTTGCCATTGCTATCTGGACAAATCATCTCACTGGATCTTACTTTTCATATCCATAAAATTGGAAGGAGAGGTGGCTCGGTAGCACAGTGAATAGAACACCAGCCCTGGTGTCAGGAGGACCTGAGTTTAAATCCAGCCTCAGAACTTAATGCAAAAAACTAGCTATATGACCTTGGGCAAGTCACTTAAGCCCAGTTGCCCTACCTTGCGCCTTCCAAGAAAAAAAAAGGGATAAAATTGGAAGGGTTAGACCAGATGTCTACTAAAGTCTTCTAGTTCAAAATCTATGATCCTGTGATCCTACAGAAAATGAGTTCCTGGATTAATGATCTCATTCTGACTTGACTTTCTTTTTTTTGTTTGTTTTAAGGATGATTGTTTATTTTTTGTCTCTTTTTTTTTTGGAGAGGGGAATTGCGGTTAAGTGACTTGTCCAAGGTCACATGCCTAGTGAGTGTTAAGTGTCTGTGTCTGGATTTGAACTCAGATCCTCCTGACTCCAGGGCCTGTGCTCTATTCACTACGCCACCCAGATGCCCATAACTGTTGACTTTCAAATAGCAATTTCTTGATTTATTAGAGGAAGCTAGAACACTAGTTTTCCCTTGGGTTTCCTGGCCACAACCATTGCTTTTGTTATCTTTTTCTGCTAATAAAACTTAAAGGAATCTAACAAGGCCTGATGCCTAATTTTTATGTCATTAGCTTTGGTTAGGTTAAAGACTTAAGTTCATCAAAGTCAAACACAAATATTGGGGGACAATATAGAGTGATCCTTAACATGTGTGTGACTTAGGAAGCAGGGGTCCAAAATTTCCTGGCTGTTTATTGGTGACATTTAGTCTTAGACATGTGACTCTTGCTTATGTTGTTTATCCTCTTGTTTAGTCTTTTAAGGAATCCTGTGAGAAATTCTACCATTCAACTATGGAAGAACTTGACTTTGCAAATGCTCCTAAGGAAGCAAGAAAGCATATAAATAAGTGGGTGGAAGAAAAGACAGAAGGTAGGAAATCATGGAATTTCTTGTTAGCTATTTGAAAGATAGTGGCTAATGATTTTGGTAACTCTGATGCAAAGTATGAAAAAAGGACTGATTTTCTAAAGAGTAAAAGAGGATACAAAAATCTGTCCATTAAATGATATGAAATTTTCTCTGCCTTTCCCCTGATTTTCAGTGTCCGCAGTATAATTAATGCTTCAGACTGTAATAATTAGTCTGCAGAATGAATCATTTCCAACTACAATCTATTCCTTCTTTGGTTGAATGGCTTAAATAAACATTCCTATCATAAGAGTCTGAGGCTTCTAATTTTGTAATGCTGCTCACATTTCTCCTCCACCCCAACAATGATACCATACCCTCATTCAAGCCCATGTAGAACCCTGTTCTCCTGTCCTTCTGAGCCTTTTAAATATCTGTATTTATAGGCATCTATTATTTATATTGTATATATTTCATTCTGATGACTACATTTAAATTGAATCATTTTCACCTTCCAATGAATGACAAGAAATATGTTCTGTAAATAGGATACTGTTTCACACTGTGTACTTGGTGGAACCTTAGAGAATTTTTTGTGATATTAAAATATTTCTTTCAAAATATGATATAGTAGAAAAAAGACTTGGGAACTTCTGGTGGTGGAGCCAAGATGGCAGATTAGAG
The DNA here is from genome assembly GCA_028646575.1 of Pseudocheirus occidentalis. NCBI lineage: Eukaryota > Metazoa > Chordata > Mammalia > Diprotodontia > Pseudocheiridae > Pseudocheirus > Pseudocheirus occidentalis. The sequence goes on along the minus strand of CM053594.1, from coordinate 230,227,017 downwards.
AAATCCCTCAGCTTGGCTATTCCAGCCTTTCCTTATAACAACTTTAATGTAATGTCTCAAATCAAACTCTGGAGTGTCAGAGACAATACAAGGTAAGAGTGAGACATTCTTCCAGCCCAGGATAACTTGAGAGGGTGGAAAGAAAGATTGTGATGGGGATGGAGGCTGGCTCAGATTCTACAACATAGTAGTAGACTAGGTGGTTGTTAACAAGCATGAGCAACTTCAGAAGCTCTCCAGCCAGAGATGGTCAGAAAGAGATTACAGGGGACACCCATGATAGTAATAGATGCAGGGCCAATTGCTGTTTGAACACCTGCATGGCCTATACTCAATTCTGCATCATAGATGAAGGGTGAAGGGGAACACTTTGAGTCTAGAGGGAACAGGAACATTAAGGATCAATATCACTTCTGATTCCAGACGATTGACCCTTAGAAACAATATTATTTCTGGTCTCAAGAGAGCAAAGGTGCTGACAAGCAGTACTGATTGCAGTCCTAGGGAACCAGGAGCCCTTGCTGAATGCAGACAAGGGGGAAAGTAACCACACCTCTTTCTAAATCATACATCCTAGGAAGCAAGGAAAACCTCCAAACCCTAAGTGCTTGCTCTGAAAACAGCAATACAAAAAAGCCTAAAATTTGAAGCAGTGTCCTTTCCCATCATGCTGGCCAGAGTCAAGCTTTAACATAAAATTTTAAATCAAGAAATAAGGTCGAAACTAAGTATAATACAAAAAAAAAGTATCTGGTCACAAAAGGTGTTGACAAAGAAAATCAAATCACAAATTCAGAAGACAATTAAGTGAAAGCCACTACAAGAAACGTGAAAAAAAAAAACTTAAAACAAAGGAATTGGATACAGTCCCAACTAAATTCCTCAAAGAGCTAAAAAATAATTTTCAAAATCAAATAAAAATGACAGAGGAAAAATTAGGTGAATATATTAAAGCAAAGGGGAAAAAAACATGAAAAGACAATAGGATTATAAATGAAGTACCAAGAAATACTGACCAATTTCCCTAATAGGTATTGGATGCAAAAATCTTAAAAAAAAAATGCTAGCAAGGAGATAATTGCAATATATCTCAAAGCTTGCATAGTATGGCCAGATGTAATTTACACCAGTAATGCAAGTCTTGTACAATAGCAAGAAAGCTATATAATTGCTCATATCAATAACAAACACACAAAAATCATATGATATGCCAATAGGTACAGAAAAGACTTGATAAAATACAACACCCAGTCCTCTTAAACATGCTTGAAAGCATGAAAATCAATGGAGCCTTTCTTTAAATGATAAATAATATCTGTCAAAAACCAAACGCAAGTATCGTAATGGGGAAAAACTGGAAGTCTTCTCCATATGATCAGAGGTGAAGCAAGGGCATCCATTATCACCACTATTATTCCATTTTGTATTAGAAATGCTAAAAGCAATGAGAAGGGAAAAAAGAAATGGAAGGAATAAAAATAGGCAACGAGGAAACAAAACTATTGCTCTTTGCTGATGCTAGAATGGTATCCTTAAAGAAGCCTAGAAAATCAGCCAAAAAACTAACTGTAATAATGAGCATCTTTAGCAAAGTTGTAGGATAAAAAATAAACCCACATAACTCAGAGGCATTTCTCTATTCTCCCAACAAAATCCAGCTGAAAGAGACTGAAAGAGACATTCGATTTAAAATAACTATAGACAATGTAAAACACTTGGGAGTTTTATCTGCCATTATACTCAGAGACTATGAACACAGTTACAAAACACTCCACTCAGAGGCAATTCTAAATAATTGGAGAAATAAAAATTGCTCATGGTAAGCTCAGTCAACATAATAAAAATGACAGTTCTTCCTGAGTTGATTTACTTATTCATTATCATCCCAAATGAATCACCAAAAAATGATTTTATAGAGCTTGAAAAAACAATAACAAAATTCATGTGGATGAACAAAAGGTCAAGAGTATTGGATAAGAAATAGAGTGATGGATCATTGGAATGGATTAAATACACAATAGAAAGTATTAAATGACCATTGCAATCTTGTTTGCTAATTCAAAGATGGAAGCTTTTGGGGTAAGAACTCACCGTTTGACAGAAATTGCTGAGAATACTGGAGAACAGTTTGCATTAAACTTAGATACAAACCACCGTCTCATAGTGTTTATCAAGGTAAAGTCAGAATGGATGAATGACTTAGACTTCAAGGTAGATATCATAAACAAATGATAGATATATGGGAAAATGTACCTATCAGATCTATGGAAAAGGGAAAAGTTTATGACAGAATAAGAGATGAAAAGGGTTATATGAAGTAAAATGGACGATTTTAATTCCATGAAATTAAAAAACTTTTTTGTGCACACACACACACATACACGCACATGCACACACACAAAAACATGAAACAAAAATCTCCCAAAATAATGTACTTAAAACTAGAAGGAAAGCAGAAACTTGTGGGAAATTTTGTTTGTTTGTTTATTTTTTACAGCAAGTCTCTCAGGTAAAGGTCTCATTTTTCAAATGTAGAGAGGACAGAGCCAGATTTATAAAAGTTAGAGTCAGTTGATAAATGTTCAAGGGATCTCAGAGGGCAGTTATCAGAAGAAGAAATCAAAGCTACCAATAGTCACATGAAAAGCTGCACTGAATCACTGCTGATTAGAGAAATGAGAATCAAAACAGCTCTGACGTTCCACCTTACATGCGCAATATTGGTTAACATGGTAGAAAAGAAAAATCATAAATCCTGGAGGAAATGTGGAAAAATAGGGACACTAGGGCTCTGTTGGTAGAATTGTGAATTAATCCAGCCATTCTGGAGAACACTTTGAAACTACACCCAAAGGGTCATAAAACTCGACCCCTTTCACCCAGCAATACCACTACTAGGTCGAGATCAAAGAAAGGAGAAAAGTACTTGTATGTACCAAAATATTTATAACAACTCTATTTTTGGTAGCAAAAAAAAAATTGGAATGAGGGATTGCCCCTGAATTGGGTAATGACTGAACAAGTTGTGGTATATGATTGTGATGGAAAACTCTTGTGCTATAAGTAATCATTAGTAAGGAAACTTCAAAAAAAACAAACTGTGGAAAAACTTAAGTGAACTCTTACAAATCAAAGTGATTGGCATCAGGAGAATGCTGTACATAGTAACAGAAATAGTGTAATAATGATCATTTTATATACTCTGATCAAAACAAAGATCCAAAACAATTCCATAATACCCCTGATGAAAAATGCTGTCCACTTCCAGAGGGAGAACTTAGGAGCTTTGAATTTAGATTGAAGCATCCTTTTTAAAATTTTATTTCTTTTTTTTTTTTGCTCTGTGTTTTCTTTTGTAACATGGCTAATTCAGAAATATGTTTTGCACTACCTCACATGTATAAATCAACATTGAATTGCTTGTCTTTTTAAGGAAGGCGCAAATGGAAGACGAGGGAGGGAAAAAGTGTGGAACTCAAACTTTTAAAAAATGAATAAAGAAATGTATTTGCATGTAATTGTGAGGTACTTAGTGAAATAAATAAAAATATATAAAGGATAAACACTACAGCAATACAAAATGAAAAGTCTTGGAGTCAGAAAATGTAAGATCTGCCACTTACTAGCTCTGTGACCTTGAACAAGCCTCCTTTTCCTAAGTCTCAGTTTCTGTATTTATTCGTGGGATGTTATTGTCATGTTTTTAAAATCTCATAGGGTTTGTGTGAGTCTACATGAGATTCTAGAAGTTAGCACATTTTGGAATTGTAAAGAGGATTTTTCTTTAAAATACTCAGTGAAAGGAGGGATACTGTGTCGTGGAAATGGTTCTTTTCTTGCAAACGGATCGTGGTATTCAGAGTCATATATGTTACTACAACAAAACACAGGAAAAAAAACTTTAGTGTGTGTATGTGGGTATGTGTATATAGATATATGTGTGTGTGTTCCTTTGCAACATTGAATGGACAGATTATGTCATTTGTAGGCAGTGCTACTTGAAGGTGAGTAATTATAATTTGACTAATTTGTAGACATTGAAACCCTGCCTAGTGCATTTCCTGATAGATTTTATAATCATTGTTTTGTTAATGATGATGATGAGAAGGAAAAGGCTAACTAGAACTATTTAGGGTTTATAAAATGCTGTATAGATGCTATCTCATTTTTTAGATGTGATTGGGTCTACCTCTATGCTAGATTTAATCTATGATGTTCTTTTACAGGAAAGATTACAGATCTGCTACCTCATGATTCCATTAATACAGTGACTGCTCTAGTCCTTGTGAATGCCATCTATTTCAAAGGAAAATGGGAAAAACAATTTGATGAATGCAGGACAACTGAAAAGATGTTCAAAATCAGCAAAGTAAGTGCCAATTTTGCAATGTCCTGGGACCTTATAGGCAACTGGGACAATGGGAAAGAATCAACATATTCCCTTTGTTTCTTAAGATATAGATGAAAGGCTAACAATACACAACTAAACTCTCCCTTTTCTTTACTCTTCTCTCTCTCTCCTTGTCGTTCTCCACCCAGGAGGGCTGTCCCTCAAGCTTTTCTGTGTATATTGTGATATAGTAAACAATTCAGTCCTACAGCTCAGTGTTCCTTCCTTGCACCAGTCAGTTTCCTCACCTCGGGACCTTAGAAACTCTCTTATCACAACAGTCTCAGGAAGACGGCTTCCTCACCTTTTTCTGTATGTTTGTTTTCTTGTAAATGTTGCCAGGATAAATCATGGAGAAAGAGGGTATGTTGTTAGACCTCTGTTTTTCAGTTTGGAAATAACTTTTCCCTGGACACTGAGGGACATACATGACAAATGTATGTCCAAGAGAAGTGAAAAAACCCTTATTTTCCTCGATTAGGATATCTGCCTGATCTCCCTTTATCCAGCTTATTCCTCCTTCAGGAGCCTTCCTTAAAAAGATGACACATACCAGTCTTTTAGTCTAAGCTTAGCTTTGCATATCAGTGGCTTAATTAAGTCTGCTTACTTTTCTATCAGATTCTAAACTTAAGGCTTTTTCTTTTCTTTCTTTAACTGTTTTTCTTCTCTCCCTCCTCTTTATTGACTACTAGTGCTTTCCCTCAATCTTTTCTATATATGTTTTGATATAATAAAAAATTTACATCATTCAGCCCAGGATCTAGGAAGGCTTTTAACCTTCTCATTTTATAGGACACATCATAAGTGCGAAAGAGGGAGATCAGTGTGAGTTAATAAACAACATATGAACAAAAAATCTTTTCTATCAGTATACTCTCATGTCAAAGATTCATTGTTAGTGATGAAAAGTAATATATAAACTGGTGACTTTTAGGACAAGACTTGAAGATGAGATATGCTACAGGATATAATTCAACAGTAATTAGAAATGTGAAAGTTCCCCTAAGATTAACATATCTTTTTTCTATGAGTTCCCTTACCAGGCAGGTGCACTGGACACAGAGTAAGCCCTTTTGCCAGTCAGAATCCTGCAGAGAACGAAAGTCTTGTGTCTTACCAGGCAGATACACTGGACACAGATTTATTCACAGCAGACAGAAATACTAATTTGGGGAGGTAGGGCACCTGTATCAATAGAACCTGTATCAAATTGCTAAGAGAGAAGGGAGGAAAAGGAGAAAGAGAGAAAATCTAGAACTCAAAATTTTATTTTAAAAAAATGTTAAAACTTATCTTTACATGTAATTGAGAAAAATACTATTTGAAAGAAAACAAATATATTCTACAATCCAAAAAACCCCACCCACTAATGAGAATAATGTAAAAAGTTCCAGAAAATATACAGTATACATATGGGGGTTTGGGGACAGAGCAATCTAAGGATTTCTCTCCACTTCCCCTAATGGTGATCCATTAAAAAGATGCTCTGGTAGGTCGGTAAGATAGGTTTTATAAGTCAGAATAGTGTATTTTGAACAGGATAAAAGGTTCTGGAGAGGGTTTTTAAAATTATAGTTCACAAGGCTTGGTGACATATGAAATTCCTTTAATTGGGAGCAAAGTTTTTCATTACACTGTCAGATAAGTCTTAAACTGTTAATACAGTCTGAGTGAAACTCATTTGCACTGATGGTTGACTGAATATTTGGTTGTGGACTTAACTGAATTTTGAGCCTTTCTTGTTCTTATGGTAGGAAAGGGATGAAGAAGACAGGAGAGCACTAAGTGCCTTAGTGAAGAGAAGTCCCAAAGAAAGAAAAAGGAAACTTAGGGAACTTTGAAAATAAAGCTCTGGTATTAGAGATATTTTTATTCCTATATGCTAGCCAATGGCAGCTCTATATTACATGAAGGGAAATAAGGTGTATTTTTTTCTACATATATAAATGTAGCACCTTTCCTACTGAAGAAACAAGTCCCAGGGGATTAAGATATTCCTGTATAAAAACTTGATTTATACTCTCAGAGAACTTACAGTTTAGAGATCTGAAGTGCAGGCATACAAATACACTTTTTTTTTTTTTTAGTAAATTATACTGGTTTTATCTGCCTCCTTTATTTCCCCTTCATTCAGTTTCATGTTCATTTATCCCCTTTTAGGAGAAACAGAAACCAGTACAGATGATGTTTCAGAAATCTAGATTTAGTATGACCTACATAGGAGAAGTGTTTACCAAGATCCTAGTTCTGCCTTATGTTGGAGGACAAATGGACATGGTCATTTTGCTTCCAGATGAGAACACAGATCTAAAAACGGTGAGAGAAGTATTGTTGTTGATACCTACTTCCAGAAAATTTTTTAAAAATTGGATTCAGAGCTGTAGGCCCTGCATCTGAATGTTGGCTATCATATCATTTCATCCTGGGCCATCTCCAGGTGTCCGTATCTGGCCACTGGACCAGATGGCTCCAGAGGAGAAAGTGAGGGCTGGTGACTTTGCGCATCACTCCCTCATTTAGATCCAGTTCACTTGCATGTCACGGCATCACCTCCCTGATGTCTTGGTCCTCTTGGAGAACAAAGGACAAACAGCAGCAGTGGTATAAAAATCAAGTCCTTTAAAATGAATCATCTTGTCCTCGATGTCTGCATCAATAACAGGAGGGTACATTGATATATTTATATGTGATATTTCACAAAGAGGATGATAGTGTTGGTGAGAAAAGCGTGGAGTCCTTGGTATTCAAGGGATCAATTTAGTAGGAATGGAAACTGACAGTGGAAGGTTATAGCAGCAGGATCTGGAGTTAGACGTAACCAGAAGACCCTGATTTATGAGAAAGGAAGGGGAGTTGGTTTTCAGATCCTGTGGATGGAGGCAGACAGAGCAGAATAGGAACCAGATAACCAAAGCTGGAGATTTGATTAGGAATCACTATGACCTACAAGTATGTTTGAGGAAGAAAGTGTGGGTAAATATAGGTCAGCACAAAGCAAAAAATAGTATGCCTTTGATTGCTTCATTAGAAGAAAACTCACATGTTAGAATTCCAGAGAGTCCAATGAACGATTCTCAGTCTGGTCAAGTTGAACTCCTGTCATACCTATGAGCCTCCACAGTAGTAAGTGGATAGTACAAGGTAAACCTCAGCATTAAGCTATGTTGAGTGGAGTCTTGCTAATTTAAAAGTTATCATTTGGCTGACTCAGGAAGTCAGGGAATTTCCTTCACCCAATTTCCCCATCTGTAAAATGGGGATAATCTCTGCCTGAAATAATTCAAAGGGCTGTTGTTAGGAGTGAACAGTGAATGAGAACCAAAGAAGAGTTGGAGAGCATTATAAAATGCAAAATAGATAATCTTGATTACATGAAATTTAAAAGTTTCTGTACAAATAAAGCCAATGTAACCAAGATAAGGAAAGAAGTGGGAAATTGGGAAAGAATATTTACAACCAGTGTCTCTGATAAAGGCCTCATTTCTAAAATACACAGGAAATTAAATAAAATTTATAAGAATGCCAGTCATTCCCCAATTGATAAGTGGTCAAAGGATATGAACAGGCAATTTGCAGAGGTAGAAATTAAAGATATATTTAAGCATATGGAAAAAGGCTCTAAATCACCATTGATTCGTGAAATGCAAATCAAAACAACTGTGAGGAACCCATCTGACCAGTCAATTTGTCTAAGATGACAAACCAGGAAAATGACAAGTGCTGGAGAGGATGTGGAAAAATTGGAACTCTAATGCATTGGTGGTGGAGCTGTGAACTGATCAACC
>CM053594.1:230198486-230218339 GCA_028646575.1 Pseudocheirus occidentalis | reverse complement strand
GCAGCTCCCCCCCCAGCTTCGGCTCACTGAAAGCACACCCCAGGACCACCACTCAAGACACCAATCCAGATCCAGGCCGCTCAACGCAAGAGCCCTTGGCCTCGATGGGTTGCGTCAGCCCCCCTGCTATCTGCAGGCCGAGGGCTCTGAAGCAGCCCAGTGGAAGCCGCTGCGGCTCTCAGCCTGCTGCAACAGCCGCCTCCCACTGCCTCCTTGCCCTGGGAGCAGTTTGGCCGGACCGCTCTTCTCCTCCCCAGTTAGCAAAATCCACTGACCTTTCTCTTAGCCTTTTTGTCTTCTGGCCTGATAAATGTGGTAACTCTACCTCCAGTGCAGCCGATCTGCTCTCCTATAGCCTCAGTTCCCTGCCCGATGCCCCAGGGCCTGAGCTGGCTGGGTTTTGGCCGCGGGTCCCAGACTGCTGCGCAGAGCCCCGCCTACTGCGCTGCCTGTAGCAACAGATGTGCTTTCTGTCTTGTGGAGAGTTTTGGAGCTTGAAAATCTGTTTAGCGTCCCATTTTATGAGTTTTTTAGCGTGTTTGTGTGGGAGCTGTGGTCCTTTGCTGCTTCTACGCCACCAACTTGGCTCCGCCCCCCCCATGTGTTATATAATTTTAAATTTTACAGCACTTTTATCAAATTGTATACAAAAACTTTAAAGCTGTTATATATTTAATCAAATGCTGTTTTAAAATCATGGCCAGTTTACAAATTCAAAATAATACTGGATTGTCTTGCACAAAAATCACTCGTGGTATGAATTTCATTCTTAAAAGAAAACTGTACATTAGCTTAAATGACAGCATTTCTACTTCCCAGTTGTTACCCGAACTCACATATTACTCAATACATGCTACTTGGGTGAAGGTTATGCAACCCAAAGTCAGAACGCTTTTAAAACATGGACTTTACCTTAGAATACATTTTAGGGGGAATTTATACAATATTCCCTTTCAACATTTTCCTTCTCATAGATTTTAACTTTGTCCTGGTGCAAAAACAAGACTGTTGTTTTTCAGTAAATCATAATTTGTTATGTAGGAGCTTCATAACTGAAACGAGCTTCCTTTTCTGGGACCCGATAACCTTGCCCCTTTTCCCATAGACAATTTCAAACATTATAAAATCACAAGAAGATTTATAAAATCTTTTTTCACATAATTATCAAATCATATTTATATATAACATTTACTACAATAACCTCTAAATAAGTTATGAACAATTTCATATTTGATAAAACCATCTCAATTAAAATTTAAAATAAAGGCAATCATGAAATTTATAATCATATACACATGATTAAAATATTCCATTCATCACTTTCTTGTGTCTTTGGCAATCTAGTCCTTAAAATAGCAGCATTTAGAGTATAGCAGCATCTATATAAGAGAAACTATTTATCCTATAACACAGGTAATACAACTATTTACCAAAGTTCACAAGAAAGCCCAGTACTATAACGAAACATATTTGATCATTCAAATTTAAACTTCAAACCCAAAATCAAATAGTGGCCAATTTGATAATCTTAATTTGATTATTTCCAAACTGCTTTTACACAAAATAACCATGACATAGGAGTTTATTACCCAAAAGAAGAGAGGTCTAGAAGCCCCAGGCTGTTGCCAGGGGGACCCTTGATAAAGCTGCTATGCCGCCTCCTCCGGGTAGTTCAAAACCCTATCATTCGTCAACAACAGGCTGTAACAAAATCGAAACAAATGGCTTAGGTATTCTAACTTTTAGTTCCTTAAAATTTACTTGTGTAAATTTCTCTAATGATAGAGCCTTGAATGTACCAGTTGAATAGGTGGGACCTGGGCCCTGGCATCCCCCCTTTTCTTATACTGGAGAGCTCAAAGCTTTACCTTTGAGGCATGTTTTTCATAAATAGCAAATCTGGCATCAGTTGTAAGAGTGACACTCAATTGCTGTTATAGTAATATTCTGTTACAGAAAACTTTTACCCACTGAGGTGGGGCAGAAAAAGGTTTAAGAATTAACTGCTATTTGGGGGAAAATTCTAGTTCTTCTCATCTCCCAGCATTCAAAACCTTGGCCAGAAGGTTAGAATGCAGAGGGAGTGGTCTTAACCAATATTCTTAGCAAAAGGAAACAATTACCAATGATTATGACCAATTAAATTAACCTACATTTTCCATAATGCATATCAGCATAAAATGCAATAAACACTAGCTATTCAATTTCCACTTCTCTCTTAACATTCAAAACTTTCTCGAACCCTCTCAGCATGCTTGAACCATCTGATGCAACACAAGATCGTCCCAGGGTTGGGAGAAACTCCCAAGCCCATACCCATGTATGTTCTTTCCAACTTTCACACTTTCACCCAATCCTTCATTTTTCTTTCCCAAACTTTTAAACCCATTGCTCAGACTACTTACATTTCTTTACATTCTAAATAATTACACTTAATTTTTATGCTACTTTATTTACCTTTAAAACTAAAGATTTTGGAAAACATATTTTAGTAAACTATGGAAGACTTGAGGATTTCCAGGAAATGGGAAATTTCGGGTCCTTCATTTATAATGTCAGACATAGAAAAAAAGGAGCAAATATCAGGAAAAAGAGCCTTTTCAGGAGGTCTGGCCTCCTTTAGGGGGTGTGGAGTAGTAAAGTAATTTAAAAGACACAGGAAAGAAACAAAGTGGCTCCTAGACTTTTAACTGGACCTGGAGTTTGTGGGGGTCAAGATGAAAAGGGTCTCAGACTCCTCCAATCCTAGAGAATTATGAGAGGAGGCCTTATGAGGGTAGTTATGCAGGAGATGGCCACCTTTGCAATGATAGCAAATTGGCTTTCTCAGGGGACAATCCTTCTTCTGATGTCCTGTTTGTTTACAGTGGCTACGCTGGTCTTGCCTCAGTCTGTCAGGTTGGAGGGGGCCTTTATAATCTAACTGGGATCCAGGCTTGTGACTGGCCTGTATTTCAGCCACTTGGGTTCAGGAAAGGTTTTTTAACAAATTTAGCAGAGAGATTTTTTTTCAGTAGTCAAAAACCTTAAGGGTTGTAACTCCACTAGAGAACCAGAGAAATATGAGTAGCAGGTGGACAGAAAGGACAAGCAGGGTGAACAGGACCCAAGGTGGACAAATGGGAAGAAGGGGAACTTTGAAGGTGGTAGCTCATTCCCTCTCAGGTGTGAGGGAGAGAGAAGAGCTTACCTTCCCCTTCATCCGAACCTGGTGAAGAATCCAGAAGAGTAGGATACAGCTGAGTCAAATTCAAGGAGGGTGGCAGTGGTGGAAAGATCACCAGAGGAGGGAAAAAAGTGGCGGTGGTAGACTGCCAGAGGAGATCGAGAGGCTAGGGGAATGGTGGACTTACTAGCGGAAGCCCTCATCCTGTTAAAAAAAAATACTTTCACTTTAGAGAAAGTGAAAAATGAGAAAATATCACAAAAACCACAAAGTAGGTGGAGAAACACGGATATGTCCAGGCAGGCACAAACACAAAGACAATAATTTTTATATAAAATTACTCAGAATCAGCATTCGAGCAAGCCTTACATATAAACTCACAGCAGAAACTAATAAAATTAAAAAGAAGGCAATACTTAATAAAAATCACAAACGACATATAAAGAAATACTAATGGCTTATCTTCTATAAACACAAAGTTCACCCTGCAGGCTGAAATAGCAGCAGGCTCTCACCCTGCAGGCTAGGGTCAGAACATTGGATAGGAAATAATGTCCCCAAGATTTAGCCCCGCCTGGGACAAAGAGCTCCACAGAGAGAACTGGTGAGAAGCCCAAAGTCTCGGGGTTCCCCAGGAAGTTGGGTGTTAGGACTGAAACAACCAGGACACCAACTGAGGAAATCACACAAGTGAGATCCTCGAGATTCACATCCAATCCTTAAAAAAAGGGATTGAAACACTCCCCTGAGAAAGCCCAAAATGGGACTTCTCAAGATTTACACCTGATCAATCCAGTCCAAAACACAAAACTACTTCTAGTTCACAACTTCAACCCACAACCAACTGAAAACAGAAACCCAGAAAGACACAAACACAGATATATTCAAGACAATATAGGCACAATTAAAGGCAAAAATATTTTACACAAAATGACACAGAACAGGTATTGAAACAGACCTTACTTAACCCTTAATATAAAAACAGCAACAAAAAAGCAAAGAGGCTAGCCTAGACAGATAGGCCAGGACAGACTGTCCGGACCCCACACCAGTGAGAAGCCTTAACATCTTGGGGTCTCCTGGGGAGCAGAGGTATTTTTAAACCCCCAAAGATCGATATAATAAAAAATTTACATCATTCAGCCCAGGATCTAGGAAGACTTTTAACCTTCTCATTTTATAGGACATGTCATAAGTGCGAAAGAGGGAGATCAGTGTGAGTTAATAAACAACATATGAACAAAAAATCTTTTCTATCATTATACTCTCATGTCAAAGATTCATTGTTAGTGATGAAAAGTAATATAGGACCTGGTGAGTTTCAGGACAAGAATTGAAGGTGCGATATGCTACAGGATATAATTCAACAGTAATTAGAAATGTGAAAGTTCCCTTAAGATTAACGTATCTGTTTTCTATGAGTTACCTTACCAGGCAGGTGCACTGGACACAGAGCAAGCCCTTTTGCCAATTAGGAGCCTGCAGAGAACAAAAGTCTTATCTTACCAGGCAGATACACTGGACACATACTTATTCACAGCAGACAGAAATACTAATTTTTTTGGGGGGGGGGAAACCTGTATCAATAGAATCTATATCAAATTGCTTAGAGAGAAGGGAGGAAAAGGAGCAAGAGAGAAAATCTGGGACTCAAAATTTTATTTAAAAAAATATTAAAAATTATCTTTACATGTAATTGAGAAAAATACTATTTAAAAGAAAACAAATATACTCTACAATCCAAAAAAACCCACCCACTAATGGGAATAATGAAAAAAGTTCCAGAAAATATACAGTATACATATGGAGGTTTGGGGACAGAGAAATCTAAGTATTTCTCTTCAATTCCCCTAATGGTGACCCATTAAAAAGATGCACTGGTAGGTCGGTAAGATAGGTCTTAGTGTATTTTGAACAGGATAAAAGGTTCTGGAGGGGTTTTTAAAATTATGGCTCACAAAGCTTCGTGACACATGAAATTCCTTTAACTAGGGGAAAGGTTTTTCATTACACTGTCAGATAAGTCTTAAACTGTTAATACAGTCTGAGTAAAACTCATTCACACTAATGGTTGACTGAATATTTGATTGTGGAATTAACTGAATTTTGAACCTTTCTTGTTCTTATGGGAGGACAGGGATGAAGAAGACAGGAGAGCACTAAGTGCCTTAGTGAAGAGAAGTCCCAAAGAAAGAAAAAGGAAACTTAGGGGAACTTTGAAAAATAAAGCTCTGGTATTAGAGATATCTTTATTCATATATGCTAGCCAATGGCAGCTCTGTCTTGCATGAAGGGATGTAAGGTGCATTTTTTTCTACATATATAAATGTAGCACCTTTCCTACTGATGAAACAAGCCCCAGGGGATTAAGATATTCCTCTATAAAAACTTGATTTAAACTCTCAGACTACTTACAGTTTAAAGATCTGAAGTACAGGCATACAAATACACATCTTTTTTTTTAGTAAGTTGTACTGATTTTATCTGTCTCCTTTGTTTCTCCTTGGTTCAGTTTCATGTTCATTTATCCCCTTTTAGGAGAAACAGAAACCAGTACAGATGATGTTTCAGAAATCTAGATTTAGTATGACCTACATAGGAGAAGTGTTTACCAAGATCCTAGTTCTGCCTTATGTTGGAGGACAAATGGACATGGTCATTTTGCTTCCAGATGAGAACACAGATCTAAAAACGGTGAGAGAAATATTATTATTGATACCTACTTTCATAAAATTTTTTAAAAATTAGATTCAGACCTGTAGGCCCTGCATCTGAATGTTGGCTATCATATCATTTCATCCTGGGCCATCTCCAGGTATCCTGATCCATATCTGGCCACTGGACCAGATGGCTCCAGAGGAGAAAGTGAGGGCTGGTGACTTTGCACATCACTCCCTCATTTAAATCCAGTTCACTTGCATGTCACGGCATCAACTCCCTGATGTCATGGTCCTCTCGGAGAACAAAGGACAAACAGCAGCAGTGGTATAAAAATCAAGTCCTTTAAAATGAATCATCTTGTCCTCGATGTCTGCATCAATAACAGGAGGTTACATTGATATATTTATATGTGATATTTCACAAAGAGTATCATAGTGTTGGTGAGAGAGAGGAGGAATCCTTGATATTCAAGGGATCAATTTAGTAGGAATGGAAACTGACAGTGGAAGGTTATAGCAGCAGGATCTGGAGTTAGAAGTAACCAGAAGACCCTGATTTACGAGAAGGGAAGGGGAGTTGGTTTTCAGAACCTGCTGATGGAGGCAAACAGAGCAGAATAGGAATCAGATAACCAAAGATGGAGATTTGATTAGGAATCACTATGACCTACAAGCATGTTTGAGGAAGAAAGTCTGGGTAAATATAGGTCAGCACAAAGCAAAAAATAGGATGCCTTTGATTGCTTCATGAGAAGAAAACTCACATGTTAGAATTCCAGAGAGTCCAATGACCGATACTCTGTCTGGTCAAGTTGAGCTCCTGTCATACCTATGAGCCACCGCAGTTTTGTAAGTGGATAGTACAAGGTAAACCTCAGCATTAAGCTACATTGAGTGGAGTCTTGCCAATTTAAAAGTTATCATTGGGTCAACTCAGGAAATCATGGAATTTCCTTCACCCAATATCCCCATCTGTAAAATGGAGATAATCTTTGCCTCAAATAATTCAAAGGGCTGTTGTGAGGAGTGAAGAGTGAATGAGATAATGTGTGAAAGTGCTTTGAAGGCTACAAAGTCCTGGAGAAGTTTAAGAATAGAAGGTAGTGAGAAAGGGGGCAATAAGAGATTGAAACCTGTTTCCTGAGCTCAACTAAGACAGTATGGATTCTTGTAAGTGGGAATGTTGTGGGGTGGGAAAGGCAGGGGGAAAAAAGGCTGTATTTGGAGTCAGGGTCCAAGACCTTGACTGAAATTCTGCCTCTGCGTATTACCACCTATGGGACCTGAAACAACTTCGGTTTTCTTAACTGAAAAATGGAAGGTTATACTGGATGGTCTCAAAGTCCCTTTCAGCTCTTAATCTAAGGTCCTCTGAAGGAAAGTAGAGGAAAAAGAGGTATGGGGCTCTAGCTGAATGGTGTGTGTGTGTGTGTGTGTGTGTGTGTGTGTGTGTGTAAGAGAGAGACAGAGAGAGAGAAACAGAGACAGAGACAGAGAGAGAATGTATGTGTTTGGCTTGGTTGGGCTTTTATCACTTTTCCTAACTTTTTGAGTAGAACAGAAGCTCCTCTGGGCCATAAACCTTTTCTCCTTGTTTGGATCCTCCACACCTAGCAAAGGCACCTTGCATATAATAGTTAGGGAAGGAATATTTATCTCATTAAATCAAGTCCTTTGGGACTTACACTATGCAATCTTTTTTATTTATATTTGGAGAAAGAACTTACTTCTGAAAAATTAGTAGATTGGTTAAATCCATAGATGATGGATGAAACTGAGGTGGAAGTTTTTCTTCCCAGATTTAAATTGGAGGAGAATTTATACATGGAACTCATGCTTCAAAAATTAGGGATGTCAGATGCCTTTGACATATCCATGGCCAACTTTTCTTGGATGTCAGCCAGGAAGGACGTGTGTCTGTCCAAGTTTATATACAAGGCTTATGTGGAAGTTAATGAAGAAGGCACAGAAGCAGCTTGTGCCATTGCAGCTCTCATGATGAAATGGTGTGCAAGAATGACTCCGCAATTCATGGTTGACCATCCTTTCCTTTTTCTTATCCAAGACAACAGCTCAAAAACCATTTTGTTTTTGGGCAATGATCTCTCCATAATGATATCATTTACTCTTGATGGAGTCTTTACCCTCATGCTATTTACATCTCTTTTACCCAGACACTCATGTGCCCATAATCTAAATATGATAATAACGCAAAAATAAAATTTTTGATTGAGAAATTTTCTACCTGGGATTGCCTGTGTATGTTTTTGTGCACCTTGGTCATTTGAAAGCTGTACTTTTCAAAGTGTGTGTCTGGTACCCCCATTTGAGGGCATAAAGATCAAAAGCAGGTCTAGAAGTCAATGTTCCCTTGTGCATTTCATGCTCAGTTTTTGTTAATGAAAGCTTTGGCTACTAAAGGAGCCCCTTACCCATCCCCGTAATTATGCCTACCCCAACTCCAAAAGGTATTATATATCAATTCATTTGTTGCTAAGCTTAGAGCTTAATTTCTGACACCAATATTCCCCCTCATCTCCCCTGTGACACCAGGTCCTCAGCCTCTCTCTTCTTCAAGGACTAGATATTATCAAGGTACTAGAAAACTAGATATTACCACTTACGATTTCTTTGTCAATATGCAGACACCAGGTCCCTTTTTCTTTCTTTTAGATGAAAAGATCGAAATTAGGGTGAAATGGTAGGAGTATGGGGAACAGGATTCATGAATTTGTGAGATGTCACTGGGAACAAAACTTTATGGAGCTTCACCAAAAGAAAAAAAAAAGAAAGCCCAAATGCTGAAAGTTCCTGTTGAGTTTAAACTCATATAGCAACTCATTTAGAAGGAGATATGAGTCTTCTCTCCTATGGATCAGTCTGTAGGTGTTGTTATGGCCCATGTAGTAATCTGATCTTGACATATAACATATAATAACTGCTAGTTGGCATTTCTCTAGAGCTTTTCAGTTTGCAAATTCCTTTACAGACACCACATTTTGTCCTCACCATCCTGAGAGGCATTTGCTATTATTAACCTCTACTTTACAGATAAGGAAAACAGAAGCAGAATGGGGATGAGTGACTTGCCCAAGATCACATAGAACTAGTCAGTGTCTGAGGTTGGATTTGAACTTAGTTCTTCATGACACCAGGTTTAGCTTTTTATCCACTGTCTCACCTGTCTGCAAAATATAGGAAAGTCCATATAACCTGCAGATCAACCCAAATATCCTACATTCTAGGAAGCAATTCTAGACAAGGTTTTAGTGTCTTCTAAGGGCAGAGGGGAATAAACTTTGTGTGGAACGCTTCTCCCCTGATATCTCTCACTGTACTCTTATTTCCAGGTCCATCATCATTGCCTCCTTCATAGGTCACATAGTACTCCGCTTTCCTCTTTCAGTGGGATCCTCTGGAAAGTACCCATACTCCCCAGCTGTGTTGTTAATGAGCTCTTTTTCAAACTGAACTTCTTTATTTGTCACTCTTTCTTCTGATATTTGTGGAAACATTTTAGTGTATCGTGGACAACTATCTTCAGTACATAATGATCTTCTCATGGTATGGAGCAATACACTGGACCAAGAGAAATCATCTCACTTCATGTGACGTCCAGAAGTTCTCTGTTTTGCTATAATTTGCAAACTCTTCCCATTTTCTGTGAAGCCTCCTCTGAGGTTCACACTATACATCTACATTCCTTCCCCTCCACCAATCAAAGTCCTTATTTTCTGTTATATATCTGCCTCTTTGTCGTGTATTCTTCTATCTCAGGGATTCCAAGTATCTAGAAAAACTTCCTCCCCATCCCTGTCTCTGGAATGAGAGTTGGAAAGTTAAGCAACCATGTTGATGTTCCTTTGTACTGAGTTCCCTGTCATTTCAGTTCATTCACTTTCTTACTTCCTATGACAAGCATCAGAATTTGACTTCAGCTACCCTCAGGGATGACTATATTGGAGATTTCACCATCACTCAAAGATGCTCCTCCTATGACATTGGACTCTAAAAATGTTTCCTTTCCATATCTAACTCTGCCTCAGTCTTCCTAAATCAGTCCTTTGTGTTCATTGCCAATCCTCTCTCCTACTTCTCAGCCTCCCTAATTCTTTCAAAGGCACCACTACCCTTCCAGTCCCCCAGCCCCATAAATTTGGCCTTATTTTCATGCTCCCTTATCCCCCATGTCCAACCAGTTGCAAAATCTTGCTTTTTCTACCTTAATATATTTGGCCCATGCCTTTATTCTCACAACTATACCTTAGTCTACCCCCTCATCATCTCTTGACAAGATTGTTGTAGCAACTTCTCTGCATCAAGTATCTCCCCACCCCCATCTATCCTCCATACTTTTGTTAATTTTTTTCTTTTTAAAAATATTTTTCCCAATTATTAGGCTTTTATTTTTCTCTCTTCCTACATACCTTTCCAACCCCACCCATCATGCCCTCCTCCCCCACTAGGGGAAAAAAGAATGAACAATAAAATCTTTGTAACATATAGGCATAGTTGAGGAAAACACATTTTCATGCTTGTTCAGTTGTGTCTGACTTTTTGTGACCCAGCGGATCATGGCACACCAATGCTTTTCCATGTAATTTCACTGGCAAGGATGCTGGAATGGTTTGCCATTTCCCTCTCCAGTGGATTAAGGCAAACAGAGGTCAAGTGACTTATCCAGGGTAACACAACTAGTATGTGTCTTGGCTGGATTTGTCTCAGCTTTTCCTGATTCTGGGACTGGTACTCCCAACTAAGCTACCTAGGGCCATGTCCAAACAAAATGTGTCTTATTCTGCATCTTGTATCCATTATATCCATCATCTCTCTGTCTGAAATGGGAAGTGTGCTTCTTCCTCATGAATCCTCTGGAGTCCTGGTTGCTCTGGGCTGATCAGAGTTCTTTTATTTTTTTATTTTTTAGTAAATTAAATGTCATGTTTAATTTTAGTTTACATCATTCATTTCCACAAGATTTTGAGTTAATTTTTTCCCCATCTTTCCCCTATCTACCACCCCAAAGCAGTCATCCCACTGAATACCCCCTTCCCCATTCTGGTCTCTCCTATATCCTCCCCCAAACCCCCTCTCACTTTCTGGTAGGGCAGGATGACTCTCCATACCTCAGTGCCTGTATATCTTATTTCTCAGTTGCATCAAAATAATAATGATAATGATAATAATAATAATAATAATAGTATTTTTTAAATATTTGTTTTTAAAATTTTAGATTCCAAATTCTTTCCCTTCCTCCCTCCTCTCCTACCCTTACTGGGAAGATAAGCAGTTCAGTATAGGACGTACATTTGTAATTACGCAAAACATTTCCATGGTGAATATATTGTGAAAGATTGACTATCTTTCTCTCCATCCTATCCCCCCTACTTGTTCTATTCTCTACTTTGTCCCTGTCCCTTTACAAAAGTGTGTGCTTCTAACTATCCAACGCCCCCCCAACCTGCCCTCCCCTCCATCATCCCCCTTCTCATCCCCTTCCCCCTACTCTCCTGTAGGTCAAGATACCCAATTCAGAGGGCATGTCATTCCCTCCCTAAACCAAATTCAGTGAGAGTAATGTTGATCCATTCCCTTTTGCCTTCCTGTTCTTCCCCTCCATTGTAACAGTCATCCCTTGCCTCTTCTATATGACAGGATTAACCCTGTTCTGTCTCTCCCTATCTCCTCTCATTCTATTCCTCTCCCACCTCTCAATTTCACCTTCTAGAATATCATCCCTTCCTATTCAAATCATCTTGTGCCCTCTATATATACCTGTACACATAAATACACACACTCACGTATGTATTGATATGCATATATACCCTCCTATATAAACATATGTGTATGTATATATGTATATACAATTATATTCTTTTCACATATCCTCATACTCACATATATATTCATATGCGCATATACCCTCCTTTATAGATATATCCGTATGCATACATATCTATACATTTATATTCCCTTCAACTATCCTCATATTGAGAAAAGTTTTATAAGTTACAATTATTGTTTTTTCATGTAGGCAGGTAAATTGTTCGACTTTGATAAGTTCCTTATGATATCTTTTCCCTGTTTACCTTCTCATGCTTTTCTTGCATCTTGTGTTTCAGTGTCAAATTTTCTATTCAAGTCTGGTTTTTTCACCAAGAATACTTGGAAGTCCTGTATTTCATTGAATGACCTTATTTTCCCCTGAAACATTATTCTCAATTTTGCTGGGTAGGTGATTCTTGGTTTTAATCCTCGCTCCTTTGACTTCTGGAATGTCATATTCCGAGCCTTTTGATCCCTTAATGTAGAAGCTACTAGATCCTGTGTTATCATGACTGTGTTTCCACAGTATTCAAATTGTTTCTTCTTGGCTGCTTGTAATATTTTCTCCTTGATCTGGGAACTCCAGAACCTAGTTATAATATTCTTAGAAGTTTTCTTTTGGGGATCTTTGTCAAGAGGTGATCAGTGAATTCTTTCAATTTCTATTTTGCCCTCTGGTTCTAAAATATCAGGACAATTGTCCTTGAGAATTTCTTGAAGGATGATTTCCAGGTTCTTTTTTTATCATGGCTTTCAGGAAGTCCAATAATTATAAAATTATCTCCCCTGGATCTATTTTTCAGGTCAGTGGTTTTTCCAACGATGTATTTCACATTGTCTTCTATTTTTTCTGTTTGTTTGGTTATTTAATAGTATCTTGATTTCTCATAAAATCATTTGCTTCCATTTGCTCCAGTCTAAATATGAAGGAATTATTCTCTTCAGTGAGCTTTTGAAGTTATTTTTACGTCTGGCAAATTTGGCTTTTTAAGGCATTCTTCTCATCATTGGCTTTTTGGACCTCTTTTGCCATTTGAGTTAGTCTATTTTTAAGGTGTTATTTTCTTCAGTCAGTTGTTCACTCTCTTTTCATGATTTCCTTGCACCATTCTCACTTCTCTTCCCAATTTTTCCTCCACTTCTCTTACTTGATTTTCAAAATTCTTTTTTAGCTCCTCCTTGGCCTGTAACCAATATAAATTTTTCTTGGAAGCTTTGGTGTGGGAGTTCTGACTGTGTTGTCTTCCTTCCATTCCATGCTTTGATCTCTTTTGTCTCCAAAAAAGGAATCTGAAGTTGGGTTGCTGTGCTTGCTTTGCTTGCTCATGTTGCCACTCAATTACTTGGCTTTTGAGCTCTTTGCCACAGTAGAACCCTACTTCCAGAGGAGAGAGCTTAATCCCAAATTGCTGGAGATTTTGCAGCAGCTAGAGCTATTAGGAGGGTGCTGTCTCTGCAGCCCCTCCAAACTCTACCTCACTGGTCACACACCTCAGGAACACCACCCAAGACCATGATCCAGAACGAGGCAGGTTAAAGGAAGAGCAAGTACCCCCCTGAATGTCTGCTTGGCCCCCCTATGATATGCAGGCCAGGAGCTCTGAAGCATCCATGTGGAGGTGGCTGTTGGGCCTCTGTACCTCTGCAACTTCTAGCTGTGAGGGCCAGGGCCAGACCCACTCCTCCTGCCCCCTCCCCCCGCCCAGTTCTGACAGAGTTCTCCACTGACTTCTCACTTTTTCTTTGGCATTTATGCATTGATAATTCTGGAAACCACCACTGCTGCTGGTGATTCATTCTCCCAAAGTCTGCTGCAGCAGCTGGTAGGGGCTGCCCTGAGGCTAAAACCAGGGGCCCACACAGAGCTGGGCTCAGCTCCCTGCATGCTGTGATGAACCCTTCCTGCTAGCCTGCCTTCTACAGGAGAGTTGTTTCTCTCTCACTTTGTGGGTTCTATAGCTCTAAAATTTGTTTAGAGTCATATTTTATAGGTATTTAAGTGGTTATGGGGGGAGCCATGGAGTTATCCTGCTTCTATCCCTCCATCTTGTTACCCCCCCCCCGTCCTCCTTACTTTTGCCAAAATTATTTTTCTTTAAATGAAGATCTGAGGGGCAGCTATGTGGTGTAGTGAGTAGAGCACTGACCCTGGGGGCAGGAGGACCTGAGTTCAAATCCAGCCCTCAGCCACTTGACACAATAGCTGTGTGACCTTGGACAAGGCACTTAACTCCAATTGCCTAGCCTTCCCCCTTCAAAAAAAATGTAGATCTGACCAAGTGACTCTACTACTTGTCATGAGTAAAAATTTTCAAGAGATAAAAGTTTCTGGTTGTATTGTAAACAATTTTATCAACTACTGCTAGCAAGTAGGTTAACAAAAAGAGCTTGTTTGTCCCCTCAATGGCCAAAGGACTTCTGAAAGTTACTACTTATAAGCCTTTTGGAAATGGCTGTGCAATTGAGGGTTTAAATCAACTGGTTAACAAGGAAGGAGAGGAATGAATATTATAATGAGAGGGGCCTATGCCTTTCTTTCTTTTTTTTAAATAGTTCAGAGATTTTATTTTAATAGCTTTAATTACAGTGCTTGTTTCTCAAAATGAAAACTGAAAACTAGTATACAAAAGTCAATTACTAATTGTGTATTGAAAGCAGTAAGAGTTTCCACAACACCAAACAAAACATTTCTGAGTTTTTCCTGAGGTAAAGTTTAACAGCTCCAGCTTCTTCAGTTTTTATCAAAATATAAAAGAAAAAAAAAGTAAAGATCTTTTTTTCATATGGGAAATCTGAAAAAATGTAGTAATGAGGGCAAGTAAAGGACATTTCACACATATACAGATAGGGGGATTGTTCCAAAATGGGACTGAATACTTCTAGAATGGAATGACTCCCCAAGCTCTCGTACTCAATTTATTTTCTTTCAAAATGTAGACACCATAGAGAAATGCCTGGTGTACTGGACCGTGTTTTTGAAATATCTCCAGCCAAGCTTTGGGCTATCAGAGGCTATGCTTACTGTGGAGAGGTTTCAAACAGAAGCACCATACACACACACACACACACACACACACACACACACACACACACTCACACACACACACACACTCACACATACTCACACACACACACACACACACACGACCAGAATTAAAAGGCTGGGTTTTTTCGTTGTCCAAATGTCAGAAAACCCTTCTTTCTGTTTATAACCGGCCATAATTGTGTTATTAAGAGTTATTCAAGTGTAATGGAGAACTAATACAGCCTGACCTGAACTGCAAGGAGGAAATAGTCTAGTTATAAATGGTTTATGATTGAAGATCTGATGCTCTCAATGTGCAGCCTGCTCTGAACCACAGCCTCAAAGCTTTTTTCCCAATAAGTATCCATGTGAGCACAAATACAAGCACAAACTATGAAATACATAAAGATCCAAAGACATAGCATTACACAGGTCTCTATTTTAACCATGCAAAATTGATCACTTGCTTGGTTTTTATCATCATTTCTCAAGCTTAAAAGAGAAACTGTGGACAATTACACTGGTCTGGTGTTCAAGTTGTTACTGCAAAACCTACAGTAAGCATATTTGTCTGTTCTGTGTGCTCAAGTGTATTACCTGTCTTTTTAAATTTTTTTACTACTTAAAAAAATACACTGAGTTCAGGTTAAAAAACAACCACCAAAATGGATCTCAATATAGGTCTCACAAGCCAGTAGGAGTAGTATTCGACTGTGCTGTTGCACGTTAACCTCCAGCAACCCAAGTGTCAGTGTGCTTAAAATCCCTTCCCAGTACTAAATGGTGAGTTGGGTTTTTTTAACAATAAAAAAAACTGAGTAATATTGCATAGGAGTGCCAGAAACTGCTGCATTGGTAACAAAAGCTATTTACATTAAATAAGAAACCTGTGTTTCAGGCCTGTACTTACTACATTTACAGCATGGTGCAAAACATACTGTGACAAGGGGTAGGAAAAAAAACAGCTTCCAGTGCTCAATATCACAAAGTAGCACGGTTTCCCACATGAGGTTAAAGGGAAGGGTGAATAGAAGGAGATAAGAGGGAGACAAGGAAAGAGGGAGGAGGAACTTTTATTGATTCGTTTCTGGTTTCGGAGCTGATTGGACAACCGGTCCAGTCCTTCACAGAGCCCATCCCCACTAGTGGCATAGGTGGCTTGGATGTACCAGTTTCTGTGACGAAGAGAATGCAGTCCAAGTTAATCTGTGATTTCAGCTGCATTCATGGCATTTGGAAGACCCTGTGTGTTAGCAAACACTAATAAGACAGCATCTCTAACCTCCTCCTCTGCCAGCATTCTCTTCGGTTCTTCTCGGGTCTCATTCACTCATTCTCTGTCATTACTGTCAGCCACAAAGATCAGTCCTTGTGTGTTCTGGAAGTAATGGTGCCACAGGGGTCGGATCTTGTCCTGGCTACCTACATCCCACACTGTGAAGCTGTTTTTGTATTCTACAGTTTTTACGTTGAAACCTATAGTGGAAATAGAGGTCACTATTTCACCCAGCTTCAGGTTGTGCTAAATAGTTGTCTTTTCTGCAGCGTCCAGACCAACCATTAGGATCCGCATTTCTTTTTTGCCAAAGAGCCCCTTGAAGAGGTTAGCAAATATATTCCCTATGGTTCACGTGTGATGTATTGAATGTTAGCAAAAGAAACCTCCCTGCACTTGAACCTCAGGCTTCCCATCTCCTCACCTTGGGCCTATGCCTTTCTATCTCTACTTTCTTCCAAGAGAATCAGTTCTTCACTGACCACAGAATAGGTAGCCCACATCCACCACCTCAGCAGTTCTACTTCTCCTTTGCTGTCTCTGCTCTCTGCATCAATTCTGAGGCTAGGATAAGGGTTAGTGCAGCTTCGGGGGTATTGCCCACAGTTAGTCCCTTGCCATCCTCATGTTTCAACCTTCCTGATTCCCTTACTGTGATAATAACGTCTTTCCTTCTAGGACCTGTCATTCTTTCTTCCTCCCTTTACTTTATGGGAGGACATTATGGCCCTATCTCTACATATACTGAGTCAGAACTGGTTCACCCCTGTAAGAATGTTTACATCTCTGTCCTTCAGAGTTATTCCTCCAACAATTTCCTGGAAAGAAATCTATCTCTGCTTGTTAAGCTTGGCTGGGGATGGTCTCCTCACTTCCTTCATACTGGTCATTTATCTGTAAAAGGGAGGTTGGAAGGTCTCCTCTCATTGCTTTCCTTTCTGTTTCTCTTCCTTTTTCCTTGCACATTTTGTTTCCCACATTTCTGCTGAAGACATGCATTCCTCTAGCAGTCACCACCATAATTGTATATACTTTTTTTGCATCTTCAGATTCTATGTAACTGGCTCTTGTACCACCAGAACTCTGTATTCAATGATTTTAGGATCTGAACCATAGTGTTCTTGACTTCAAGGTCAGAGCTTTATCTACTATATCATGTTGCTTTTCAGTGGCCCATGTTGTAGAATGATGAGAAGTCATTATGTATATATATATATATATACTTACATATATCATATATATTTATATTTATAATTTTATGAATGATGGAAAAATAAAGAATTAAATATACAGTCTAGAACAAGTTTAGGGAACCTATGGCCTCCAGATCACATGTGGCCCTCTAGGTCGTTGGGTGTGGGCTTTTGACTGAGTTCAAGTTTTACAGAACAAATACAAATCCTTTTATTAAGAGGATTTGTTCTGTGAAGTTAGGATTCAGTCAAAGGGCTGAAATTGAGGACCTAGAGGCCCACATGTGTTTGCAGGTCCCTCCCCCCACCCCAATAAGTGAGAGGGACTCTAGTTCTGTCATTGCCCTTTCCCAGAACTGACCTCATTTATTTTGAAATCTGTCATGCTCTTGGTTTTTTGTACGCCCCTAAAAGCCACTAAAAGTATTTCCTTATGCATTGGCCAGCATCACTGTGGTACATCAGGCTGGGGAAAAGAAAACATTTTGCTTTTTACTCTCCAGATTTCATTAGAAAGTTTTAGGACCTTGGTGGCTATTATTTATTTTCACAACTGCCCATTTCATTCCAAGGAGTCAAGTTCAGAATGCGGCCAAATAAGATAGCAATTTTATCCATTTGATCTTTGAGGCTGGTGACCCCATGTGCTACTGAGGAAAGAGAATGAATGTCTGTTCATTGGTATCTCTGGCCCTCACTTTCCTCCTCTATACAAAGAAATGATGGAATCTGATCATCTTCCAGCTACAAAATTCAAAGATTTTAAGTTTGGTGTTTTTTTTACTATTCCTTGACATAGCCATTGCTGTCCCATTTCTATATTGTTAATTTCTCCATTCCCTCTTTCTAGCATGTGCTTCCTATAGCCTTACAGCAAGTAAGTCAGCCTATCCAAATCATAAACATCTTTCAAAACCAAATACCATTTTCTCCATGATGTCTTTATTTTTCTCAGGTGAAAATCGTCTCTCCTTTTTATCAATTATGGCAATTTATCCACATCTTCCTTATGCTACTACCATATTCTTTGTTTCATATTTAATATATAATGTGGTAGGATTAATATTATATATTTAATATATGGATGTATATATATACACTTCTACACACACATACATATCCCATTACAACAAGGTATAGGGGTAAACACCTAAAATCCCTGATTCTAGGTGAGGCTGAGGCTGGTGGATCCCTTAGGTGCAGGAGTCCTAAGCTACAGTAGGGCTGAAATCCATTCTCTGTCCACACTAAGTCCAGTGACAGTGTGGCAAAGTCTTAAAACAGAAAGGCTAAGAAGTTGCCTAAGGAGGAACAAAGCAATAGAGGTCAGAAAAATGGAGTAGGTTAAAGCTTCCATGCCCCTGAGCATTAGGATTGGACCCCTGAGGATGGGACCCCTGAAAAATCTTTGTGCTTCCAGCCTCAGCAAGATACAGATAAATCTCTCTGTCTCTCTCTGTCTCTCTCTATCTCTGTCTCTCTCTTTCTCTCTCTCTCTCTCTCTCTCTCTCTCTCTCTCTCTCTCTGTCTCTCCGTCTCTCCGTCTCTCTGTCTCTCTGTCTCTCTGTCTCTCTGTCCCTGTCTCTGTCTCTGTCTCTGTCTCTCTCTCTCTTTTCCCCCTCCTCCTTCTTTCTCAGGCTTCTCCCTCCAGTTGGCCAGAATTAGAATTTGAGGATGACTATATTATCATTTTTGAAAGCTTTAACTGTCACTTTTTTTTTGAGCCATCAGACTACAGGAGGATCGAATACAGGTATTCTGTCATCTGAACAGGCCACAGGAATACAAACAAACGACTGGAAGCCTAATGTTTCTCTATAAGAGTTTGTGTTTCCCTGAAGAGGGAAGGAGTCAAAAGTGTGTTTTAAAGGGTTAGGCAAATCATTGAGGATGATTTTCAGTCCCCTTTCCCCTCTCTCCCTCCATTTCTCCTTTTCTTTCTTCCTTCCTTCCCTGGAGAATTATTCTTCCGAAATCACATGTTACCAGGGTAAGTTTTAGAAGAACAATGGGCTGAATAGAGAGAGGGGTTGGGGTCGAAACTGTTAATTTCAGCCCTGTAGAAAGTTTCCAAGAGAAAATTTTAATGCCAATGTAGGGTGGTGCCTTCTCTGAAACTTACACTCTGAGACACCTGAGACCTTAAGTAAATTTCCTAGAGTCACCCAGGCACTACGTGTCTTAGGCAGAACTCTGACTCAGGTCTTCAGAGAAGAGGCGGGCGTGCACCCCGCCCCCCGACCCAGATCCCACTAGAATTTCCCTTGGTCAGGGGTTTCCAGTTGGCCCCCAGGCATGAAATAGTTTAAGGAGTAGGAGGGAGTAGCTTCTCTGACTCCTCCCACAGTCCAATCAAAGCTTTCCCCAGACCCTGGGGGTGGCTCTGGCTTCTCTGACACAGCCTCCACTGCTTTAAATAGGACCCACTCTGGGCTTAATAGCATCTCTTCCCCAAATTGCAAGCCAGCTTGTAGAAGGAAGGAGCAGTAGCAGTGCTTATCACCACCACTACTACAAATACAGGTAGGCGGAGACTGACTGGGCTTCTCAGTGACCTGCTCTGAGCCCTTCCTCCAAAAGCAGAACCCTGGGAGGGCGGGGTGTCCGGGTAGGATTGCTCTACTTTGCGGAGGCCAGAGATAGGGATAGGGCAGGTGAGGGGCTCTTGGCTCAGGCAAGGACGCCTGCCCACTTGGCACTCAGGTCC
>CM053594.1:230149549-230197986 GCA_028646575.1 Pseudocheirus occidentalis | reverse complement strand
ATTGCTGTCAAAATTATTTTCCTTAAATTAAGGTCTGAGGGTCAGCTAGGGCAGGGCACTGAATAGAGCTCTGGCCCTGGGCTCAGCAGGACCTGAGTTCAAATTCAGCCTCAGACACTTGACACAATATCCAAGGAGAAGGCACTGGTAAATGGGGAAAATCAGGAAAGGTCCCTTGTAGGAGGTGGCACCTCAGCTGCGCCTTGAAGGGAAATAGAGGTTGCAAAGACTTAGCTCAGTGCCTGGCAAATAGTAGGCACTTAATAAATGATTATCAATTGCCTGACTAATGAGAGGGAGAAATGTGGAGGAAAAGCCTTCCAGGCATTGGGGACAGCCTGTTGAAAGACCAATGGAATGCTACAGTACAGAGAACAGCAAGGTGACTGATTTCAGTGGAATGTAGAATGTGTGAGGGGAAGCAACCCTTAGTGAGCCTGGAACGCAGGCTGGAGCCTGGTGAGGGCTTTTAAAGCAAAAGGAGGATTGTATTTTATGCCAATGGCAATAAAGACTTTCTGGAGCTTCTTGAGCAGGGTAGGGAGCTGGGAAGATTTAATAATATAGGATTGTCAGTTTGTTAGCTGTGTAAAAGATAAATCAGAGATAGGAAAAACTGCAAGAAACAAATTGGGACTCTTGCAACAGTGCAGGTGCTAGTTCTTGAAGTCCAAAGCTAGGCTGGGATATGAGTGGAGCGTGGACCAATGAGGGTGATTTTCAGAAGGCAGAATTGACAAGATGTGGCAACTGATTGAATATGGGGGATAAATGAAAGAAAGAAGAAAACGAGCATTTATTAGCCTGTATATGGCAGCTAGGTGCCAGACACTTTACGAAGATCATCCTGTTTGATTTTCACAACAACAGGGGGAGGTAGGTGGTATTATTCTCATTTTATACTTAAGGAAATTGAGGCAGATGGAGGATGAGCGACCTGTCCAAGTTCACAGAGCTGAAAAGTGTCTAAGGTAAGGTTTGAACTTGTCTTCCTAAATCCAAGTCCAGTACTTGAGCCACACCTCCCCCTAGTGGTCCCTACTAAAAGTGCAGAGCAAAGGATAACTTCTGGGTTATTGAATTCCTTATGATTTCTCTTTCATGTTTACATTTTGATGCTTCTTTTGAGTCTTGTGTTTGAATAGCACACTTTCTATTCAGTTCTGGTCTTTTAACCATGAATTTCATGAAATATCCATTTCCCCCTGAAAGATTTTACTCAGTTTTTCTGGGTAGGTGATTATTGATGGTAATTCTAGCCCCTTTGCCTGGAATATCTGATTCTTTAATGTGGAAGCTACTCAGTCTTGTGTGATCCTGAGTATATCTATACAAAATTTAAATTGTTTCTTTCTGTGCATAGACAGAGGGCACAGGAACAATTCATTAGGCAGGGATAATATTTTAAAAGGTGAAATTGAGAGGTGGGAGGGGAATAGAATGAGAGGAGACAGGGAGAGACAGAATGGGGTTAATCGTCTCATATAGAAGAGGCAAGGGATAATTGTTACAATGGAGGAGAAGAACAGGAAGGCAAAAGGGAAAGGGTCAACCTTACTCACATTGAATTTGGCTTAGGGAAAGAATGACATAAAAGCTAAACTGAGTATCTTTCCCTGCAAGAGAGTAGGGGGAAGGGGACGAGAGGGGGAATGATTGCGGGGGAAGGCAGGTTGGGGAGGAGGGCTGTTAGAAGCACACACTTCTGCAAAGGGACGGGGACAAAGTAGAGAATAGAACAAGGGAGGGAACGGGATAGGAAGGAGGGAAATATAATCAGTCTTTCACAATATATCCATTGTGGAGATGTTCTGCATGACTACACATGTACAACCTATATTGAATTACTTGTCTATCCAGTGGGGGTGGGTGACAAGGGAGGGAGTGAAAAAATCTAGAATTTCAAATTCTAAAATCAAATGTTAAAAATGTATTATTATTATTATTATTATTATTATTATTATTATTTACATGCAACTGGGAATTAAGATATACAGGCACTGGGGTAGGGAGATCCATCTTGCCCTACCAGAAAGTCAGAGGGTTAATGGGGGAGGATATAGGAGAGAACAGATTGGGGGAGGGTGTATATAGTGGGTCACTGTTTTCGGGTCATGGGTACAGGAAAGACAGGGAGAAAATTTGTAACTCAAAATCTCATGGAAATGAATGATGTAAAGTAAAAATAAACAAAAGTTAATTGGGAAAAAAATTGTTTCTTTCTGCCTTCTTGGAACATTTTATTCTTTGCATGCGAGCTCTGGAATTTAGCTATTATATTCCCAGTGCTTTTCATTTTGGTGCCTCTTTCTAGAGGTGATCAGTGGATCTTTTCCATTCCTACTTTACCCAGGATCTAAGATATAAGGGCAGTTTTCATTGAAATATGATGTCTAGGCTATTTTTTTATTGTGGTTTTCAAGTCGTCCAATAATTCTTAATTTTTTTCTATTCCATATGTTTTTCAAGTCAGTTGCTTTTGCAATGAAATATTTCATGTTTTCTTCTATTTTTTCATACTTTTGACTTTATTTTTTCTTGATGTTTTATGGGGTCTTTAGCTTCCACTTACCCTATACTAGCTTTTAAGGAATTATTTTCTTCAGTAATCTTTGGAGCTCTCTTTTTAAAAAATTTTGTCAGGGGCGTCTAGGTGGCGCAGTGAATAGAGCACCGGCCCTGGAGTCAGGAGTACCTGAGTTCAAATCCGGCCTCAGACACTTAACACACACACAAAAAAACTAGCCGTGTGACCTTGGGCAAGTCACTTAACCCCAACTGTCCTTCAAAAATAAAAAATAAAATTAAAAAAAATTTTTGTCAACTATTATTTTAAAGGTGGTCTGTTCTTCAGTGAATCTTTATGTTTCTTTAGCATTAGGCCAATTCTGTTTTTTAATGTATTTTCTTCATTATTTTTGTGAATCTTTTTTTGCAAGCTGTTGGTTCTCTTTTCATAAATGTCTTGCATCCCTCTCATTCCTTTTCCCAATTTGTCTTCTATGACTCTTATTTCTTTCTTTAACTCTTCAATAAATTTTTGTTGGCGTTGAGCCCAATTAGCATTTTTCTTTGAGGCTTTGCTTATACTTGTTTTCACATTGCTGTCTTCTTCTGAGTTTCTTACTTAGTCTCTTTTATACCTGAAGTTTTTAGTCTTTGGGGGGGTTGTAGTGCCATACAATATTCACAGCACCAAAAGTCACTATAAATAGGCTGGCACAGTGCTCAATCAGAAAACATAACAGATTCTCTATATGCAATACAGAAGTAAAACATTTAATCAGACACCAGAAAATGAATTCCAAAACCAGTAAGCCATTTCCTTCATAGTAGCAAAAGAAGTTAATAAGCCATAACAACAGAGAGAGCTACACCATCCTTTGACCTTCCTACAAACCAACAGAAGCCTAGCCGTCACAGCAGGTGGCAAACACCAACATTTACTCACAAGCCTAACTGTCTCTCCTCCCAACATGTCCTGCTACTCTGACTCCCAGCTTCCTATGAGCTCTGCTCCACCCTTTAGCAAACTCCTCCCACTACAGGCTGCACATGATTACATTCAGCCTATTAGGGGGCAGGGTTTATTATCAAAGCAAGGAATTTCTTCCAATTCCCCTTAGGCTTATTATGGGGGCAAGGAAGGTCTTCAAATTTCCATTACCATTACATTTGGCCCCAAGATCTTTCACATCTCTTACACAGCAAAAATACATTAATAATGCATTCCATTACATAGAGTTCATTCCATTAATGAGAGTTTAGGGGTAATTGGTCTGGTAACTGGTGTCAATAGAACTCTGCAGCAATATAACAAGGATAATAGAAAATAAGACCATAAAACAGTATCCTAGGGTGGGGGCTTGAGCACAAGCACAAACAAACCATTTTACCCCCCTGAAACAAATGGGGCTCAAAATCTTGAGATAAAAGGCAAAGATTTTTTTTCTATCATTACTTCCAGCTGAAGCTGAATATAGAGCTGTCCTTGTCCCAAAGGTTTCATTCAAGAAGTCTGTTCTTTACCTGGCATCTGGAGCTCAGTGGATTTCAAATCTAGAAGTGGCACATCACAATTGTGAACATGGGTTGGCATCTAGCTTAAGTGACCAGGTATCAGTAGGTAGAGGGTACTAAGTGTGTAGGAAACAAATCTCACAAAAAGTTTAATAGACAAAAAGCCAAAAAGAGACAAATATAGGGGCAGTTGTGGTTCTGGAGTCCACGAATGCACTATCATAGTCTCATTCATGGTAGAATATATGAGTTAAGGGTAGAACTTGGTAATCATCTTCTCCTGAATAAACAACAGCTATGGTATTGTCTTTCCCACATGCTATAATCTCCACAGCCTTTGGAACATCATCTGGCTTCCACGTTATCCATACTTTAGCTCCTAATTTTATTCTATTAGTAGAACCAAACCCTTCAGTTCCTGTGATAGTTATTTGAGAAGGAGAGTTAGTTTTCAAAAGAGATATTGTTTCACAGGGTATAATAATCACTTGTATCATTATTTACAAAACTGTATGTGTTCTTCATCCAAATTTTGGAATATCACAATAATTTCACCTTGATAATTAGAATTTATTACTCCAACCAATATCTGTTTTCCTTGAGCTGCTAAACCTGATTTAGGAAATATCTGTCCAAAATTACTTTCAGGGATTCTCATATATATTCCAATAGCACTGTTTCTTATTTCTTTTCTATCCAACCAGAAGTTCTCTAAACCATGTAAATCATATCCTGCCAAACCAGGTGTTCCTGGATACAGTGCTAGAACATCTTACCTCACAGTCCAGTGTTTAATATTTGGGATCTTATGTGTCTGCTGTTTTCTAATTTGCAGATCTGTGGTCATCATTCTGGCTAGAGGTATACTTCCTCCAAATGATCTATTATTCAAATTACATAAAGCAGTGAATAAATTATCTTTCTAATGTTGATACAAATTATTAGAATTTATCTTCCTTTACTTTTCTTTCAATAATCCATTCATTCTTTCAGTTAACCTAAATGCTTGTGGATAATATCAAACATGATATATTCATTCTATATTGTTTAATATAATAGCTCTTTGTTTCGTTACCTTTGAAATGTGATCCATTGTCACTTTGAATCTGCATTGGGGTTCCATAATATAGACTTAAGAGATCTAGAGTTTTACAGGTGTTTTTCTGGGTTGCATCCTTTTAAGAACAAGCAGCTTGTAAACCGAATAGGAGTCAACACAAGTACATCTACATTTATATCCTTCATCTTGTGACAGAGGACCAAAATAATCTATTTGCCAAATTGGGCTGGCAATTTTCCCCTTGCTATCTACCCAGTTACTACCCAAGGAACATTTCATTCCTTTTCCAGTGGACATATATGGCATTCCTCTGCTATCTGTTTTAATAATGAATGAGAGATATTAATACCTCCATCTTGTTCCCACTAGTGGGAGGTCTGGACCCCTAAATGGCCAGTTGTTTTATGGACCCGTTTTGCTAGTACTGGATCATCATTTGGTGCCAGAGTAGGGACAATATTTTGAGTAGCCATCTTTTCTAGTTGATCAGCATGCACACTGTACTCACATTCTGGTCTAGTGAATACCAAGTGAGCATTTATATGAAAAACTGACAAAGTAGTAACCAAAGACATGTCTCATATATCTTCCCACAATTCTTTGCCCCAGATTTGTTTACCATGGATTTCCCAATTTTGATTTTTCCACATGGGCATCCGTGAAGCTAACCCATTAGCTACCACCCATGAGTCAGTGAATATATGACTGATAGTGGGGCTATGCAGATATCCTTGTGCAAAGTGGGTGAAAGTATCTTATCTGTCCTGCCAAGTGAAAGCAAACTGGTCCCATTTTTTAGAGTCTATTGGGATGACAAAGAAAGCATTGGTTAAATCAATGACTGCATATCAAATCCCATCATGTTTCTGTTCCTTTCTATTAAGTTGACACTATCTGTAAGTGTGGCATACAAGGAAGGAGACACTTTATTCAGATGTCTGTCATTCTCCATGTCCATTGATTTTCTTACTAGCCAGATGGTATTATTCCATCATGTGGTTGTAGGGACTAACACTCCTGCTTCAACATATTCCTTTATAATATTGGTAATTTCATCTTGCCCATCTGACACATGATACTGCCATAAAGAAATTACTTTAGAAGGTTCAGGTAAAGTGATTGGTTCCATTTTTATTTTTCCCACCAACACTATTAATTCCTATCTTTCTCACTGCAAATTGGTATCTTCCTTCAGGTAAATTTAGAGTCCTATCTCTCAATATATCTATCCTAATAATGTATTCAGACCTGGGTACAATAAGCACAGTATATTCTTTCTAAGGTAATTGTGCAATTTTCATGAGTAGTTTGACTTACCATGCTATTATTTCAGCTCCTACCAGTCCTATGATGGTAATAAGGGCTCCATGCTTGAACATATCAGGGTTCCCCTAAGCAAGGGAGGCCTCTACCCCGGTATGAATTAATGACCTAGTTACAATATTTGATCTATTTTTCCAATATACAGTCAGATTGATATGTAGTCTGTAATCCCATCAGTGTATTTCTTTAATCTGAGCTGGGGCTTGGCCAATTTCCTATTCCCCCTGAAAGTGTGATGAACTTGGAGGTGATGATTTAGGAAGATCTTTAGGGGCATTCTCACTTGCCTATTCCATCTGATATTAAGCCCCTTATCTTGGTACATTTCATATAGTTCATTAACTGAAATACTATCAATTTTTCCAAAATCAGTCCCTGCTCTCAATAGAGTAGTGAACAAGTCTTTTCTTTTCAGTCTATTCTGACTTTGAATCTGCTCACCATTTACTTTTCTCTCTCGAGAAAATTAATCTTTTCCCCATTCTCCTATGTCACTTAGCTGTGAAATTTTGTCCAGCACCTCCCAAAGAGGTTACCCTATTTCACCAATAAGTAGAGTCAGAAGTAGCTGCTTATAAGCAGGAAGAGCAATCTTCACTATGATATTTCTATGGCTAACTGTTAAAGAGATATCATGACATGTATCTGGACCTCCAACCATGATAGCAGTTTTCATTACTTCTTTCAACTTTCTCATGTAGTCTCTAAGCAAGCACCAGGGTCTCTCTCCACTAGGTCACATAGAATCAGTGATATACATTCTATTGCATCCATTGGTAGATAAAGCTATCAGATTGGTTGTATTCTTACCTCCTGCCACATGAAAATCTCTAAAAGTTTTCTGGACAAAAGTATTATGGTAGATAGGTATACATTTCAAGCCATCCACACTATCTCCCAATAATCCTTCAGCCCCTTCATCACTGATTCTTATCATCCAAGACACAAATGATTCTCCCATCCTTTGGGTGAATGGATGTAATCTATCAGTAACCTCTTGCTGAATGAAATCCTCAATTATATCCTTGAACTCTGTTTGGCCCCCCCTGATTCTCCTGCTTTCTTCTTAATATAGGGTAAAATTCTGCCCAAGAATCCTCATCTAACATTTTCCTTCCACACATTCTTCTGGTAGTTGTCGCCATGGCAACTAGGCTTAACCTGTGTCAGAGATGCATACACATTCCTTTTTCTGGATTTTGCTTCTTTTTGAGAGCTAAACACACAGTAGTCAGAATCTTTTGTCCAGCCAGCTTTTAGGGATCATCATGGGAGGCAACAACATGACCAATCTGTTAACTTTAGTTGCAGAGGGACACAATAAAATGTGTCCTACTGTGGCCCAGTGGTGAGAGACCCAGGTATTCACTTGGGGACTGTGTGAGAAATTTTTAAAAGGGGTAATGAAAACTGCAGTCATGGTTGGAGACACTGATGCATATCACAATATGCCTTTAGTAGTTTTTCATGTTCATATCATAGTGAAGACAGTTCTTCCTCCTTATAAGCACCTCATTCAGAGTCTACTAATTGGGGAGATAGGGCACCTTCTTTCAGAGGTAGAAGATTTCACAGTTGTATGACTTGGGGAATGGAAAAAGATAAATTTTCTCAAGAGAGAAGGGTGAATGGTCAGTGAATTCAAAGTCCAAATAGATTGACAAGAAAAGAACTATTCCCTGATCTATTGAGAACAGGGGTAAATTTTGGAAGACTAGATGGTATTTCATCTAATGAGCTATATAAAATCAACCAAGAAAAGGGGCTTAATATTACATGGAATATGAAAGTAAGAACTGCCTGTATAGATCCTCCTGAATCCTTGTATCCAAGTTCATCACAGCTTCAGGGAGAACTAGTCAAGTCCCAGTTCAGACTAAAGAAATACACAGACAGGATTAGAGACCCCATATCAATTTGACCATATCTTGGAAAAAGGAATCAAATATTGTAAGTAGGACATTAATAGATACTGGGGTGGAGGCCTCCCTTATATATGGGAACCCTGAAAAAATTCAAACATGTAATTCCTGTTACTATCACAGGACTGGGAGAGGCTGAAATGTCAGGTAGACAAGTCAAACTAACAATGAAAATTGGACAATTACCTGAGGAAGAATATACCATGCCTGTCATACTAATTCCTCAATGCATCTTTGAAACAGATATATTGAGAAGTATGACTCTAAATTTACCTGAGGGGAGATGCCAATTTGCAATAAGGAAGATAGAAATTAATACAGTTTTAGTGGAAATAATAAAAGTGAACCTAATCACTTAGCAGAAGCCAGACGATGTTCCAAAGGCTATGAAGATTATAGTACAAGGGAAAGATAATACTGTAACTGTTGTTCATTTAGGAGAAGAGTACCAAATATAGCCTTAACTCATATATTCTACCATGAATGAAGCAATGATAGTGGATGCATAGGCTCCACAAGCACAGGCTGACCTTATATCTACCCTGCTTCTGATTATTGTCTCATTTGTTTTTTACTTTTTGTCTGTAAAACTTGTTTGCTAGATTTATTTCCTGCAGGTTTAGTACCCTCCACCTGCAGGTGCCTGAACACTTGAGTCAGATGCCACCCCCTGTCCACAACTGTGATGTGTCACCTCTGAACCTGGTGTTGACTGAGCTCTGGATGCCCCGTAAAGAACTGACCTCTCAAAAGGGACTTCTGGGGACAGGGACAGCATTATGTCCAATTTTATCAGGAAGTAGTCATTGGAAGATGAGACTTTCACCTCTTACCCCAAGATTTTGGGCCCTGTTCGTTCGAGGGAGGAATGGTAGGGTGCTTGTGCTGAAACCCCACCCTAAGATATTGTTTTATTTGCTTATTTTCTGTTATTCCTGTTATATTGTTGTAAAGTTCTGATGATACCAGTTAAGCCTAAAGACCAATTGGCATGTATAAGGGACATGAAAGACCTTGGGACTGAATGTCATGGTAATGGAAATTTGAAGATCTTCCCCACCCCTTAATAGGTCAAATGTAAATCTGTGTTAGAATTTGAACCTTAGTGTTTTTGATTCCAAGGTCAGTGCTTTATCTACTATATCATGCTGCTTTTCAATGGGGAATGGTCAATACTGCTTCACCCCTTGGAAGGCTCTGTTGTGGAACTGAGGTGTTGGTAAAAGCCTTCTCCAGAAACAGGGTTAATGCATACAAATACGTATGTGCATATGTATAGAAATTCACACAAACATATAGGTGTGTGTATATATATGTATACATATACATATATGTGTGTATATACATATATGTAAATAATAAAGAATTTAAGATGCAATCTTGAACAGGGGCAGGGAACCCATGACCTCCAGGCCAGATGTGGCCTTCTAGGTCTTTGGGTGTGGTCTTTTGACTGAGTTCAAATTTTACAGTGTTGTTAACAAGAATGACAGTGAGTGAGACCATTAATCATTTTAGAAGTGGAGTTAAATAAGTCAGTGGCTGCAAGGGGTCAAGCTTACCCAAATCAAGCAGCCCCTAGATGCATTTTCTTGGGGTTTATATAGACTGAAACTACAACTTAACAGTTTCTAAAAGCAAGTGGGAAAATACAGAAGCCAAAGATTAGCATCGGTTAACCATGTGTCAGTTACTCAAACAATAGAAATTCCCTGATTGGTTCTTAGGTAAGGGAGAGGGGCTGTGGAGTTCTGCTTGGCAGGCTTTCTGGCGGGGCTAGGTCTGTTTTGTTGGTGAGTCTCCTAGGAGACTAGGAGTACAGGTGTTAGGCTGGATTCTTAGGTGAGCTTAATAGGGCAGGGGGTTGGGAAGTGTTCCTAAAATGGAAGTTACCACAACAGAACAAATACAAATCCTTTATTAAGGAGCTTTGTTCTGTGAAGCTTGGATTCAGTCAAAGGGCTGAAATTGAGGACCTAGAGGGCCACATGTGGCTGCAGGTCCCTCCCCCCACCCCAATAAGTGAGAGGGACTCTAGTTCTGTCATTGCATTCCCCAGAATTGGCCTCATTTCTTTGGAAATCTGTCATGCCCTTGGTTTTATGTAAGCCACTAAAAGCCACTAAAAGTATTTCTTTATGCATTGGCTAGCATCACTTTGGTACATTAGTTCTGGGGAAAGGAAAACATTTTGCTTTTTACTCTCCAGATTTCATTAGAATGTTTTAGGACCTTGGTGGCTATTATTTATTTTCACAACTGCCAATTTCATTCCAAGCAGTCAAGTTCAGAATGTGGCCAAATAAGAGAGCAATTTTATCCATTTGATCTTTGAGGCTGGTGACCCCACGTGCTACTGAGGAAAGAGAATGAATGTCTGTTCATTGGTTTCTCTGGCCCTCACTTTCCTCCTCTATGCAAAGACATGAATGAATCTGATCATCTTTCAGATCAATTTTAGCTACAAAATTCAAAGATTTTAATTCTGTTTTTTTTTTTACTATTCCCTGAAATAGCCATTGCTGTTCCATTTCTATACTGCTAATTTCTCCACTCCCTCTTTCTAGCATGTTCTTCCTAAAGCCTTACAGCAAGTAAGTCAGCCTATCCAAATCATAAACATCTTTCAAAACCAAATGTCACCTTCTCCAAGATGTCTTACTTTATTTTTCTCAGGTGAAAATTGTCTCTCATTTTTATCAATTATGTCAATTTATCTGTATTTTCCTTATGCTATTACCATATTCTTCTATTATATTTAATATATAATGTGATAGGATTATTATTACATATTTAATATATGGATTTGTATATATATATTTTTATATCTATATAGACACATATACAAAACCTTTCTGTGTATACACACACACACACACACACACAAACACACACAAATACTATATAATGAGGTTTTGTGGTAAACTCCTATAATCCCTGATACTTGGGGAGACTGAGGCTGGTGGATCACTTAGGTTGAGGAGTCATAAGGTACAGTATGGATGAAGTTGATTCTGTGTCTACACTAAGACCAGTGTCAACAGGACAAAGTCTTAAAAGGGAAAGGCTAAGAGGTTGGCTAAGGAGGAACAAAGCAATAGAGGTCAGAAAAATGGAGTAGGTTAAAGCTTCCATGCCGGTGAGCATTAGGATTGGACCCTGAAGAATCATTGTGCTTCCAGCCCGAGCAAGATATAGAGAAATCTCTCTGTCTCTCTCTCTCTCTCTCTCTCTCTCTCTCTCTCTCCCTCTCACTTCTGTTCCTCTCTCTGTCTCTCAGTCTCTCTCTTGTCTCTCTCTGTCTCTCAGTCTCTTCTCTCTCTCTCTGTCCCTCTCTCCTCTCTCGGTCTCTCTTTCTGTCTCTGTCTCTCCTCAGTCTCTCAGTCTCTTTCTGTCTCTCTCTCTCTGTCTCTAAGTCTCTCTCTCTCACTTCTGTCCCTCTCTGTCTCTCAGTCTCTCTCTGTCTCTCTGTCCCTCTCTCCTCTCTCTGTCCCTCTCCCCTCTCTCAGCCTCTCTCTCTGTCGCTCTCTCCTCTCTCTGTCCCTCTCTCCTCTCTCAGTCCCTCTCTGTCTCTCCTCAGTCTCTCTCTCAGTCTCTTTCTGTCTCTCTCTCTCTGTCTCTAAGTCTCTCTCTCTCACTTCTGTCCCTCTCTGTCTCTCAGTCTCTCTCTGTGTCTCTCTGTCCCTCTCTCCTCTCTCTGTCCCTCTCTCCTCTCTCAGTCTCTCTCTCAGTCTCTCTCTCTCTCTCTCTCCCTCTCTCTCTCTCTCCCTGTCTTCTTTCACTCCATGCTTCTTTCTCCATTCTTACTTAATTGGCCAAAATTAGAATTCGAAGATCACTATGCCATCTTTGAAACCTTTAAGTTCTCACTCTTTTCCCTTTTTTCTGTGAGCCATCAGACTACAGGGGGAACAAAAACATCTATTCTGTCATCTGAACAGGCCACAGAAATACAAACAAACAGCTGGAAGCTTAATGTTGCTCTATAGCAGTTTTGAGTTTCCCTGAAGAGTGAAGGAGTCAAATGTGTGTTTTAGATATTTAGGGAAATCGTTGAGGATGGTTTTCAGTCCCCTTTCCCCTCCCTCCCTCCATTTCTCCTTTTCTTTCTTCTTTCCCTGGAGAAATATTCTTCCCAAATCACGTTAGGAGGATCAAGTTTACAAGTGCAATGGGCTGAGTAGGGAGAGGGATTGGGACCGAGACTGCTAATTCATCGCTGTAGAAAATTTCCAGTGAGGAGTTTCCTGCTCTGGTGAAGGCTGGCGCCTTCTCTGAAACTTACAGTCTGAGACACCGGAGACCTTAAGTAACTTTCCTAGGGTCACCCAGGCACTACGGGTGTTAGGCAGAACTCCGACTCAGGTCTTCAGAGATGAGGCAGGCGTGCACTAAAGGACCCCGATCCCAGTAGGGTTTCCCTTGGCCCCGGGTTTCCAGTGGCCCCCAGGCATAAAATAGTTTAAGGAGCAGGAGGGAGTAACTTCTCTCTGACTCCTCCCACAGTCCAATCACGGCTATTCCCAGGCCCCAGGGGTAGTTTGGCCTCTCCGACGCAGCAGCCTCCAGTGCTTTAAACAGGACCTATTCTGGGTTTAACTGTCCCTCTTCTCCCCGAGGTTGCAAGGCCACTTATAGAAGGAAGCAGCAGTAGCCGCGCTTACCACCACCGCTATTACAAATACAGGTAGGCGGAGTCATACTGGGCTTCTCAGTGACCTGCTCTGAGCCCTTCCTCCAAACCTGGGAGGGGCCGGGTGTCCAGGCAGGATTCCTCTACTTTGCCGAGGCCGGAGAGAGGTTCTTGGCTCAGGCAAGGACGCCTGCCCACGTGGCACTGAGGTCGGGGCGGCGCAGGTCGGGGTGTGTGGAGCCAAGCTCCCTGCGACTAAGTAGCTTGTTTCGGCGTTTTGGAACCAGAGAGGATGTCCGTGGGCCAGACCACCCCTGGGTCACAAGAGCAGCCACAGCGGCTGTAAATACGACCCGGAAACCGGGCTGAGGCGAGGGGGTTCAGAGTACTTGCTAAGGTTGCCCTGCGTTAGGAACGAGCATAGTAATTTTCTCCACTTCCCACCTTCTCCCCGCACACCGGAGCACATTTGGGCAGCCAGATATTTATGCACAGGGCAGTTGGGGAGCGGTCCACCAGTGGCGTTTGATATTCCCTGAAAATGGGACTCCATTGAGCTCTCGGGATCTCATGGTCTGACCTCCAAGGTTCCCGAAACTTCGAAAAAGGAGCAGCGGTATCTTGCAACCCTGCTTCCTTCTCGTTGTCAGTTCCTGGGGGAGGAAAAGGGAGACGCCTTCAGAAGGAAAATGGGGGGCAGAACTGAGTCACTCCCAGCTACTGGATTCCAAGTGATACTCGCCCTAGAAATAGGGTATTTACTTGATTTTTTGTTTTTGTTTTTTTGCTTTTTGGAGGTGGGAAGGTAGGACAGTTGGGGTTAAGTGACTTGCCCGAGGTCACACGGCTAGCTTTTTTTGTGTTATGTGTCTGAGGCAGGATTTGAACTCAGGTTCTCCCGACTCCAGGGCCGGTCCTCTATTCATTGCGCCACCTAGCCGCCCCAGGGTATTTACTTATGTGGAGAGAGAAGGTGGACCGGCCGTAGATTCCATAACTCTTCTGCCTTACAGTATTTCTGCATTGTGGGAGAAGAGCAGGTTTCATTTGGAGATTTTCAAACAGTTTTAAAGTTGTAAGTAACCGCAGCAGGCTTCGAGATGAGGAGCCCAAAGAGTCTAAGTAGTCTGGACAAAAAAAACCCAAAACACTGCTAGTTAGTGGCAGTCTGGACTGGAATACAGTGTTTGACCAGCCAAGGCTTTTTATGATATCACCTATCTAGATCTCAAACAAGTGTTCA
Source organism: Pseudocheirus occidentalis (assembly GCA_028646575.1). Lineage (NCBI taxonomy): Eukaryota > Metazoa > Chordata > Mammalia > Diprotodontia > Pseudocheiridae > Pseudocheirus > Pseudocheirus occidentalis. The sequence goes on along the minus strand of CM053594.1, from coordinate 230,183,785 downwards.
GGCCCCAAGTAGAAGTTGTAAATCCTAGAAGTGAATTTGGGGGCCAGGGAAGGGAAAAGAAAACAGAATCTGAAAGCTTTGTGATTATGGTGGTCAGGCTTGGCTTCTGGGAAGAAAAGATGAAATGCACTTCCCTCCTTTCATTGGAAAGGTGAGACCCCCATTGATATGAAATGTTGTAGGGGACAGATGTGTATGTTGGGTTAGCTTAACTGGTTGTTGTTGTTATAAGGGAGGGGCTTTTTAGATAGGGGAGATGCAGAGGGGTACTTTTGGGAAAGACCTAGATGGTGTTGAGGTCAGAGTTGGGAGAGCTGGTTCAGATTTGAAAGAATTCACCTAGACCTTCTCTTTAGCCAGCGGGAGCTTTATTGAGGCTAAAGCATAAAGGCCTGAAATTTAGCATGGAGCTAAACAAAGGCACTGCTTTAGTAACAAGTCCAGACTTAATATAGACAGAAGGCCATTATAGCCTGTAGAATGATTTTTAGGGTTTCTAATGGGGGTTGGAGATGTAGAGAAGGATAAGAATGACTGATGACAGAAGATAAGGGAGATGGAAAATTTTGTAACCCAACATTGGGAAGACAAAGAATTCCACAGTCCAGTACAAGAGGGAGTTTTTTGGTATTTCAAGTTAAGGGAAGAGACTTTGAGACTGCCTCAGGCTCTGGAGTGCCTCACTAGGTTCTGAAGAAGCAACCCTTAATGTTAACCCTTAGGGCACCTTTGTATCCACAACAATGCAAAAACAAAAAGTATCAACACTATTAATAGCAAAGTGACTTCTAGATTAACAGGACATTCTCATTGTGAACCCTTTTAGTAGCAGAGGTTGGGGCCCTTCTAAAGTTAGTTAGGGAGCAGAGCCATTCATTGGCCAACCCTAAGCCTATTTGATACCTGGGATTTGACAGGGATTCCCAGGTCAATTTAACTAGTCAACAGTAGCCAGGCTCTATTTCAAAACTGGTTTGAAGTTCCTGGAGTTAAAAATGTGAGAGCCATGAAAAATCCCACTACAGTTTTAAATCTGTGAAAAGCATGTGGTTTTATTAAAACCACTTCAGAAAAAAAAATGGCACAAATCTAATTTCTTCAAGACTTAGAGGCATTATGGACTTTGTGTCTGTCATCAGCGTCATTACATTTGTTAGAATGTAGTGGGCGCTTCAGACTTAGATTTCATTGTGGAAACTCATTTTTGTGAAGCTGGTTACTGCAAGAGCAAGGACAGGAGGTGGTGAAATTTGAATGCTCAAATCAAGACATGGAGTTACATGAAGAAATTGGCCCAAATGTTTTATTACATGTTATTGTCCAGTCTAGTAATGTTGTGTAAGAATCTTTTTCAGTTTCATGGTGTGTTGTGGGGCTTGTTGTAATAGTAATCAGTTTATCAGATACTTAGCACTTAGTAACTTAGGGCTGAGTATGGAGGGTGTGAACCCTGGCCATTGTTGAGAAGGCATGAACTCCTCTGTTGACGTGGAAGAAGGGTATTGACTGAGACAGGAAGCCAGTGCTGTATATAAAGAAGAATTCTAGAGACAGAGAGAGAGAATTGGAATGTGGCTCCTCAGTGAAGGAAGATTCATGGAGACTGAAGCCAGCTGAGAGAGTGAGAGAGAGACAGAGAGACAGAGAGACAGAGAGACAGAGAGAGAGAGAGAGAGAGAGAGTTTCTCTCCCAGTATCTGGAAGCTGACTGAGAACTGAATTGGAGTTCTCCTAAGACTAGAATCTGGTGAAGGCCACCCAGAAGGCTGATACTCCTTCTGGGTCCTAGAGCAATATTATATTATATATAATATTGTACGTTATTATATATAACATATATATAATATTCAGTACAATATTCACAATATTATATTGTGAATATTGTACTGAATCTTAATCTGTAATGGAATAAACAGAGTGTTTACTATTACTGTGTAATCTGAATCTTAAAAGCTGTTCACAGTAGCATTCTTTTGGGAATCTGCTGGTGCTTGACTCTACATTTGTCTCAAGGAATTCAATCAGACCACCTCTAATCCAAGTATAGGAATTTGTTGAGGATTGATGCCCCTCAGAAGTGGCCTAGGTTCCAAGAGGAACCAGCAGCTTAGTAAGACAACACAGGCAAATTTATAGTGAAATGCTGCTGATTACACAACAGAAATTATGGATATTAAAAGGCAGAAAGGGTTTGTTAAGGGGTTAGGTAATGGGGAGGGGTCCCTTGTGTGGTTTGAGGGTCAGACATCCTGGTTGTGCTGCTTTCTGATTGACTAGATATTGTGGTCCTGTCTGGTCAAGATGGATAATTAGGTATGGTGCCCTGTCTTGGGCTAAAATGGATGATGTGATTGTGGTTGCGTGCAAGGATATACCTGTTCAAATATGGGAATTGGATCTGAGGGCAGTGGCTAGCTAGGGGCAGTGGCTGTATTGAGTCTGGGGGCCTGTTGTGAGATTAAAGCCAGATTGTGTTGTTAAAGCAGGACAGATCTGCTGTTCAGTGGGGCCTATAAGGAAGTTAGAACATTGGAGTTGGGGGCAGCTTTATGAGGACTCCATCAAACCCTGGCAAAACTAAAGGTTGTTGCAGCAATGTTTGGGGTGGTATCAAGTTGGTAATTGGGTTATTCTTGATATTATCAAGTAATCTTTGGATCAGGTTTTTGGATATTACCTGTCTTTGGAATAAAACAATAATTTTCCTGTCACATATATGAATTATCAGCTCATTTATATTATTAGCAGTCACTACTTAATAATTCTTGAAAATGGATACGTATATTTAATATAGAATGGTGTTTCATTACCAGATGAATATCAAGGCTTTCTTCGGATATGGTCATATCGTATGATAACTTAAAGTGGTACATTGATGAACTCTTATCTAGTTCATTTTTATTTCAGAGTAAACTTTGGCTAGTCTGACAAACATTATGATTAATGTAAACTGAGACAAATGCTCTCTTGAGGGAATTCAGATCTTTTTCCCTAACGGGGAAGAAACTGGGAGAAGACCATGGCTAGTTTTTAAGATTTAACATTTCCCCAAAGTGAAAAACCAGAGAAACACAATGTCTGTGAAATTAAAGAAATTTTTTTAAAAAATGAAGCATGGAAGTGAAAAATCTCACCTCTGCAGACGTTCCAGCCTGGAGAGTACATTGTTAGGAAGAATTAGAGAATCCCAGGCTTGGGAGAAATGCTAGAGACCAAACAAGGATCCTTCTTAGAATATCATTGACATGTGGTCATCCAGCCTCCACTTGATCAAGGGCCCAGAGACCTGGACTTTCATGAACTCTGGCTTGCAGCGCAGCTGTATTTCATGTCGTTCTGCTATTGCAGTGCTGGGTTTAGAGTCTAGGTTCAGTCCTGCTTCAGACACTGTGTCATCCTTAGCAAAGATGTTTCACTCCCCATGCCTCAGTGTCCCCATCTGTAAAGAGAGGCCACTAATACTAACAAACATCATTAGTTTGTTGTGAGGATAAATAAGATTATATACAATGATTTGCAAATCATAGGGCACTATCTAAACATAAGCTTTTGTGTCATTATTAAGTATAATTGGTTGGATTACCATGGTGGAAAGAAAGTGCTACTTGGGTCCTCTGATTCCTATAAGAGGCCTGCCTCTATCTCCCTTCTTCCTCCCTTTTTTGCCTAGTGCCAAGGAATATGGGAAGATCTACAGGAGTCAGAAGAGAGAGAAAATAAAATTAAGAAAGAAGACAAGCGGACAGAAGAAGTGCTAGGGATTGGAAAAAGGGGTGGTGATGGCAGTGGTGGCAACAAACACAACAATTACAATAAGTATATACATAGCACTTTAAGATTTGCAAAGCACTTTAAAAAATACCTTCTCATGTAATCCTCAAAACACCCTGTGTGGTAACTGACATATGTGTATGTGTATGTGTATATATACATACATATACATACATACACATATATGTCCATGTGTATAGTTGACCTGTTTCAAAGGTTTGGTTGAAGGAAACATAATTAGTAATATAAAATTATGACATTTATTAATTATTCCCTTAAGGCTAGCTTTACTACTTGTACTTGGAGTGCAGGACTAGAGTCCTGACTGACACAAAAGGATGAGAGAGCTTGAGTACATTTTTAGGACCATCCCAGTTAAGGGTGGCTGAGTTACACAAATTTATGATCCCCATAATGGTTTAATCATTGTATGAGAAAGGAATTTTCTTAATTGAATAAATGGTAAATAGAGCAAAACAAGAGAAATGACAAAGTGTCCATTGAAATTACAATTCAGAACATCGTTTCCTTTACCATTAACATTTCATAATAAGGTATATGTTCAGAAAATCTTAAGATAAGAAAAAGTCCTCTTACTCAAGTTAGTGGCTTGAGTTGAGGGTCTTGTCCTGAAGGGCAAGTGGTTAGCTAGGGGGCAGCTTGGTTTGCTGACATAAGAAGAGGTACTGTCTGAGCTCACTCAGAAAAGTGAGACAAAACTGGGTCTGAACTGGAAATTTATGATCTCTGGATGCCTGTTTCCTACTCCCAGCCTTATCTGGTGTCTGGAGTGACTGAGATAGAAAGAAAGCTTTTTTGTGAAATGAGGCATTTGATTAATTCAAACTTTAGCCAAAATATGATATTAAATTATTATCTATCTCTCTGTCTATAATATTGTATATAGTATACATATAAATATATATTAATAGTAACACAATATGTTAATATATAATATTATATTAATATATAATATATTAAGTGTATATATGTGTATGTGTGTACACACACACATATGTATATATATACACACACACACACACACACTTATGTAATTATATGCATTTTACAGATGATGAAAGTGATGCCAACAGGGGTTAATGACCTTCCCAGGATCACAAAGCTATTAAGTGTCTGAGGCAGGATTTGAGATCAGGTCCTCCAGATTCAAGGTCCAGTGCTCTTTGCACTTGCCAGTTGCCAGTGGGGGGACAATACTGTTTAACCAACCATGGGCATTCTGACAGTGGATTATCAAAGAGCCAGTAATTAAGTGAGGACACTCAGCCATTCAACTCAGTACTGTAGCTCTCCAGGAGGAATGTGGTAGCACCCTGATCTTCATTCTGACTAGCCCACTGAATTCTTCTCTCATCTGAGGGCTGTTAGCCCTGGTACCTGCGCTACTATTTTTCCATTGGCTACTCACCTCCACATTATCATTATTTTCAGAAACTCATCTTTCTACAAGGTCAAATCAACTCTGAAACTCATACTTGTTTGTACCCTCTGCCTTTTGGTTCCTTCCCCAACCCTGGTTGAGGTTTGAGGCAGTTTGGTGGTGCAGTAGATAGTGCTGGGTCTGGAATCAGAAAGACCTGAGTTCAAATTTGAACTCAGACACTAACTGGGTGACCGTGAGCAAAATCACATTACCTCAGTTTCCTCAAATGTAAAATTGGTCTCATACTGATCTCAAGCTCTGAAAGCGTGTATGCGTGCTACCTTCTTTCCTCTCCAAGCTCCAGCCCTGGCGCCAGCGTTGCTAACATGGCTAAAAGAACCAAGAAGGTCGGAATTGTTGGCAAATATGGAACACGTTATGGTGCGTCCCTCAGAAAAATGGTGAAGAAAATTGAAATTAGCCAGCATGCCAAGTATACCTGCTCCTTCTGTGGCAAGACCAAAATGAAGAGACGGGCTGTGGGTATCTGGCATTGTGGATCCTGTATGAAAAGAGTAGCTGGTGGTGCATGGACCTACAATACCACCTCTGCAGTCACAGTCAAATCTGCCATCAGAAAACTGAAGGAATTGAAAGACCAGTAAAATCTTCTTACCAAATCTCTGTAGCCCATAGTCCAACAATAAATGGGTTAATTTATGGAATAAAAATCACTTTATTTCTTAGTAGTCAAAAAAAAAATCAGTGTCATAATGGCTCATAACCGTCTGGGTAATTGTGAGGACCAAATGAGATAATATTTGTAAGGCACTTGATGGTACAGGGACTTCCACTTTGGTTTCATGGATCCTGACTTGTGGCCCAGCCATTATCTCACCTTCCTGTTTGGAACTTTGCTCCATTTCAGCCCTCCTTGGTTGGTTGGTGCTAAGGGAGAACTGGACTATGGGAGTGACCTTTGTGCTAAGTCTTTCAGCCTGGTCTCCCATCAGCTGTCCTGATAGATCTTTAATTACTTCTGCTGGGCCTTGTGTAAAGCAGCCTCACAGGGGCTTTGAGTCATCTTTATAGAAGTGAGGGGTGAAGGTTTGAAGGTGGTTGAAATTGGTGAGAAAGAGGGAGGGAGGGAGAGAAAGAGAGAGAGGAAGGGGGAGGGGGACAGGAGGAGGGGGAGAGAGACAGGGAGAGAGACTAAGAATGAGAGAGAGAAGGAGGGGGAGGAGAGGGGGAGAAGAGGAGGAAGAGGGAGGAAGAATGAAATGGAGAGACTGAAAAGAATAGCAAAGGATCTTGGGAAATACTTATGCTATGGGGTAAGGACGAGGATAGAGAAGGAACAGAGAAGAAGGCGATGTCATAAAATCCGAGCAAAGAGTGAGTATCTAGAAGAAGGGAATAGCTAAGTTTCATGCTGCAAGGTGGAGAGAATTGGGAAGCAGTCTCAGGAGACTAGAGGAGATTGAGTTAAACTTTTAAACAGCTGAGAAGTGAGTTGGTGATGAGAAAGTAGTGATATTCAGTTGCAGTCTTTTTCAAGAAGTTCAGCGTTGAAAGAGGGCAGAGATGAGAGTACTTTGAGAGGTAGAAGGTTGAAGAAAAATTTCTGGGATGTTGTCTTGTGTATTTCAGATTGCTGAGAACTAAGTGTATTAGCAGGCAGAAAGAAAGGATCCAGGGGAGAAATAGATTTTGAAAATGCATACAGGAAAGGGAATGATTGACAGAGCGAAGGCTTAAAGGAGGCAGGAGAGGATGGATTAAAGCCATAGTTGGAAGGGTTAGCCTCAGTAAGGAGTGGAGATATTTCTGTCTGTCCCCAATGTTTGGAATGTTCTCCCACCTCAATCTCATTTTTTGGCTTCCTTGACATCCTTTGAGTCCTAAATAAAATCCCATCTTCTTCAGGAAGCTTTTCTCAACCACTCCTAATTCTAGTGTCCTCAGACCTTCGTCTGACTTTATCTAGAATATTGGGTTGGGTTCTGGGCTCTGAAGGAACTGAGAGCTGTCATTGATAGCTGTAGAGTGTCCTAAGGACGAAGTGCCTGCCCTCTCTGATTCACTCCCTATTTATCCCGTGTATTTCTTGTCTGCCCCTTGCATTTTATGCTCCTTAATGTCAGGGACTGTTTTTGTCTTTTTATATCTTCAGCACTTAGTATGATGCCTGGTTTCTTGTAGGCACTTCATAAATGTTTATTGTCTGACTGACTGAATCAATGAACCTTTATGTGGCTCAGAAAACAGCACAGAACTTATTAACTAAGAAGAAGGAATTCACCTTCCTGAGGAAAGGTGGGATCCTTCTTTTGCAGGATGAAATTAGCATAATTTTATGACTTATCCAGGACTTTCTCAGTAACTGGGAAGCAGAAATTCAGTGACTGGGTGGTTAAAGTTATCTAAAATTAGGGATTGAGAAGGTAGTAATAAAAAATGTTCAAGGGAACAGGTGGTTTAATTCCTTAGGGAATCATTGCCACGGTCAGAGTAGGGGATTATATAGAGAGGCAAGTGAAATCAGTTTGAGGGAGATAGATTGGGGTAACAGGGAAGGGTTAAAAAATTGTAGGACAAAGAGTGAGGTCAAAGAGGAGGCTTAGTGTAAGTGAAGGGGGTTGGAGGACAGAGAGAGATGAAGGATAGGATCTTGTAACCAGAGAATAGAAGTTCACAGTTCCCGACCTTAATCGGGGGTGATATTCTATGACTAAGAAATAGGGTAGAGATGGAGGTCATGGGAGTACAAAAGGTTGAGGAACTATAATATCAGTGTTGCCAGGGCCAATGTGAATATGTATGAAAGTCTTTGAAAATGATGGCAGGAAAACTGAGCCAGGTGCTGAAGTTACCCAGCAGATCTGAGTTACCAGAGTTACCCTGGAAGTTATCAAGTTACCCTGGAAGAATAACCTGGTGGTCCACAGATGACAGTGGGAGGAAAAGAGTTATTGTTGTTGTGTCCTTTGTTCTGGAAGATGACCATGGCATCAGGAAGGTGATGCCATGACTTACAAGTGAATTGGATTTAAGTGAGGGAGGACTGTGCAAAGTCACCATTCTCACTTTCTCTTCCTGAGCCATCTGGGTCCAATGGCAATATAGAAATCAGGGCAATTGGAGATGGCCCCTTGCCATAGAAGGGGTGGAGGCTAAGGTGGAAGAGCCTAAAGTCTTGATGACTGAATCAGTCAGTCAATAAATAAGCATTTATTAAGTGCCTACTGGTACCAGGCACTATACTAGGCCTTGGGGATATGGAGACCAAAAGAAAAAAAAAGACCCCCCAAACTAACCACCCTCCCTACCCAAACTAAATAATCCCTACCCCCAAGGTGCTTACATGGGCTGGAGGAGATTGTTCTTCTGATTACATTTCACAGACAAGAAGAATTCGTCACTCATTTTCATTTTTTGACAAAGGTATTTTTTAATTGAAATAGACTGAAGTCTCCCACCTCCACATATTTGATCAGGCTGTTCCCCATGCCTTTAACATATTCCTTCTTTATCTCTCCCTCTTAAAATTATCCTGTCTCTGATCCTTCACAAATTTGCACAAACTGTTATAACCCAGGGCTTCACAAATTGGCTCCAAACTACCTTTCCAGTCTCATTGTACATTATTTTTCTTCATCTACTCTTATGGTACAGTAAAACTACCCTCCATGTTCTTCACATCCAGCACTCCATCTCTTCTCTCATTGCCTTTTTACTGCCTTTCCCCCATGGCTAACAATGATTGCTATTTTGAAATGGCTCAAAAGCAAGAGCAGAGACCTACTTCTAATCCTTCTAGGAAAATCAAGATTTAGTCAATGCATGGGCTTGTGAAAAGAGTGTTTTAGAATCAGAATTACCCATTTAGATCTAGATAGATCAGAAGTCACCTAGTGTAACCCTCTTATTTTGCAAATGAGGAAACCCTGCCCCAAAAGGTTATGTCACTTGCCCAAGGTCACACAGGTAGGAAGTGAGAAAGGGATTTGAACTTAAGTCCTCTGACTCCAAAGCCAGTGCCTTTCCTTTTGAACAGAGATGTAGGGAAATGTGTATAGAGTAGAAACAGAATTCCAAAAAGTATAAGTAGATCAAGAAAACAATGGATAGGAGAAGAATGGGTCTAGGGAGGAGTATGATTGGTTCAAATAAGTATAAGGGTATAGGAAAAAACTAGTAGAGGCATGTAGTTTCTGTTTGTAAGGTAACACTGTGTGAAAAGGTTGTGTGTATGGGGTGGAGGGAAGAATTAAGTGGGAAAGTTGTGTTAGCAGCAGCAAGGGAAAGTGATTAAATTGCTTGCCAGATCAATCTTAGCTTGTGGGAAGCAAGAAGAATTCATTGGACCAAAAATTCTAATTGGATTGTTTGCTGGGCAGAATGTTGGCGTGGTAGTTATCTGTCTTCAGGGATCCTGGTTCACAGGTAACCTCTGGCTGTCTGATGTGAATGGAGTCTCCAGTGAGGAAGGGGAAGGATGGATATGGTTTTGGGGGCCTCTTCTGGTGATACTGCTCTTACAAGTGGTAGTGGGGAAAAAGACCTAGAAAAACAAACTGGTTGGTGATACTCCTAGGTAGTTTCAAGCCCTGTCTTGGGGATCATATAGAAGGGTTGGGGAATCCCAGAATTTGAGAGCTGGGCCTAATCTAGTTCAGCCTATATACAAAGAGAATTTAAATTGTAATATACCTGACCAGTGTTCATTAAGCCTATATATGAATATCTTCCATAAGAAAGAACCCACCACCTCTTGAGGCAGACCATTCCATCTCTGGACACCTCTTCATTGTTAGTGAGTTTTTCCTGGCATCAAGCCCAAGCTGTCCTCTTTCTAACTTCTAATGTTAATCCTGGTTCAGCCTTCTGGAGCTACATAGAACCAGTCTAATCCCTCTTCCACCCAACAGCACCTTCAGGAAATTGAAAACAGTTCTTCTGAGACTGTGAGTCTTCTCTTCTACAGGTTAAATGTCCCTTGTTCCGACAACCTTTCCTCATATAACATGACACATGGCCCTTCAACATCTTGATTGCCCTACTTTACATATTCTCTAGTTTATCAATGTTCTTTTAAAGCCATGATGCCCAGAACTAAGCAAAATGCTCCAGATGAGATCTGACCAAGACTGACGTATAGGCAGTCTCATATATAGGGCAACTGTTGGGAGCCAGACTGTGAACAATCAATTGAGATAACTCACTACCTTCGGACCAGCCTTGGGATATAACATTTCTCCTCCCAATTGTAATTTGAAAAGCATGTTTTTTAAAGTCTGGTGGGCTCTTTCAACAATACCCTGGCCTTGGGGATTATAGGGTATACCGGTGACGTGCTTAATTCCCATCTGAGCACAGAATTGTTTAAAGGAAGAGCTGGTGTAACCTGGGCCATTATCAGTTTTAAGAGTCTTGGGTTGTGGGACAACGGCCAGGGAGGCAAGGAGATGATAAATCACATGTTTGGAGGCCTCCCCTGTCTGCAGGGATGCAAAGATAAAGCCGCTAAAGGTATCAACAGAAACATGAATCTATTTTAATTTACCAAATGATGGGTAATGAGTAACATTCATTTGCCATAACTCACCAGGCAGTAGCCCACGGGGATTCACCCCCAGATGAGGTTCAGGCAGGAGGGTTAAGCAGTTCTTGCACTGCCGGACAATTTGTCGTGCTTGTTCAGGAGTGATGGAATAGCGCAGCCTGAGGGTATGAGCATTAAGGTGATGTAGGGCATGGGCTTGCTGAGCAGCGGCATTAGCATTTTCATAGGCTAGGCTTTTAACAAGCTGGTCACTAGCCACTTCATGCCCCAGGGTCCTCTCGGCAGCCTCGAGTAATCGGCTGATATACTCAGAGAACTCCTCCTGACTTCCTTACATATTCTCTAGTTTATCAATGTTCTTTTAAAGCCATGATGCCCAGAACTAAGCAAAATGATCCAGATGAGATCTGACCAAGACTGACGTATAGGCAGTCTCATATATAGGGCAACTATATCATCTCCGTATTCCTGGAAGCTGTGCTTTCCACTTAATTATGTGCAAGATCATATTGGCTTTTTTGGTTCTTACATCGTGATACTTCCAGCTCATATTAAGCTTGCAGTTCATTCAAACCTTTAGGTCTTTTTAACAATTGCTTTCTAACCATGCCTATCCCATCTTACATTTGTGAAGTTGATTTTTTATACCTAAGTGCACAACATTAAGTTTATCCTTATTAAAGTTCATCATAATGGATTCAGCCTAATGCTCTAGTGATTCCCATCCACTGTGTTAGCCATCCCTCCCAGAAAACCTACAAATCTGGAGAGTATGCCTTCTCTAGATTTATCCAAGTGATTGACAAAAATGTGAAGTATCATATGGCCATGGCCAGGGCTCTGGTGTATATACTCCACTGGACACATCTGCCATGTTGGCATTGAACCATTGTCAGACATTATCCTTGGAGTTAGGCCATCCAGCCACACCTGAATTCATGCCATTGCATTACTGTCTAGTCCACACCTCTCCATCTTCTCCACAAGGACAGTATGAGCTACTTTATCAGAAGCTTTGCTAAAAATCTAGGTCCTCCATATTGATAATGTTCCCCTCATCTCTTTCTTACTAACACTTTCAAAAAAGGAAATGAGGTTAGTCTAGGGTGACCTGGTCTTAATGAAACCATGCAGGCTTTTTTCTAATCACAACTTCTCTATCTAGATGTTTAATGTTGATTAGCTAATCTTTTTTAATGATTTGTTCTTTAATTTCTCCAGGAATGGAATTCAAGCTCACTGGCTTGTTCTGGCTTGTAGTTTGCAGACTGATTTTGTTGTTGTTGTTCTTCCTTCTTCCCTCCCTCCTTCCTTCCTTCCTTCCTTCCTTCCTTCCTTCCTTTCTTCCTTCCTTCCTTCCTTCCTTCCTTCTTTCCTTCCTTCCTTCCTTCCTTCCTTCCTTCCTTTCTTCCTTCCTTCCTTCCTTCCTTCCTTCCTTCCCTCTCTCCTTCTTTCTCTTTCTTTCGTCTATTTTGAAGGATGAGTCTCCCTATCTAACCCAGGTTGGAAGTGCAGGGGCTACTCATGGCCCAGATCTCATTCCATGGAGCTACTTCCAAGTGTCCATCATGTTAATGTTCAACTTCATGCTGACACTTGACCAGCTTGGCCCACTATGCTGAAGCTCTCCCTCTCAAGAAATCTTCCTGCCTGAACCTACCAGTAGGGATTAAAAGCCTGTGCCAGCACACCTGGCCCATCCTTTTCCCTTTTGACAGAATTAGCACATTTGTCTGTCTCCAATCCGAGGTCACTTCTGCTTTTCACCATGATTTTAAAGATATCACAGGCACTGGCTCTGCAGCTCCACCTGCCAGTTCTTTCAGCACCCAGGGATGTAGTTCATCCAGACTGAGGGACAGAACCTCATCAAGGGCAGCTGGATGCCCTCTCACTATCTCCATAGTTATTTGGATCATCAACTTCCATTTCATAATTTTTGTTCAGTCATTTACCATTAGTCCAAGAAATCAAATTTACCAATGTAAAGGTTATAGAAGCAGTCAGTGGTTCTGTGAAAAAAAAATCTGAGGGATTTTGTAAATAGAAATTTCATTATGAAACATCAGTGTGACAGAATAGCAGAAAAGCTAATACAATCTCAGGCTGCATTTGTCAATGCCTGGCAGTGAATAGGAGGGTGGTAACAATTGGAGATTATCTTGTCCAACTCTCTCATTTTACAGAGAAGGAAACCGGGGCCCAGAGAGATTAAACTACTTATCCAAGGCCACACTGAAAGGAAATGCAGAGCTGGGATTTGAAGCTGCTTCTTGTGACTCTGAATCTGTCCCACTGGGATGCTGCTGTGTTCCTGCTCTGGTCAGGCCACATCTACAGTACTGGCACTGGCTCTGAGAACCACATCTGCATGTCCAGAGGAGGGGAACTGAATGACAAAAGAAATAGTTAGACAAACTAGGGATGTTACCCTTGGAAGAGAGAAGTTAGTAGGCACAAGATAGCTATCCTTAAGTATCTGAAAGACTGTGATGTGGAAAAATGATTAGACTTTGCTTGGCCTCAGAGGGCAGAACTCAGAGCAAGGGGTAGAGGTTATAGAAAAGTAGATTTAACCTTGATATAAAAAAAGGTTCCTAACACATGGAACTACCTAAATTGGAATGGTTTGCCCTTAGAGGTAATGCATTTCCTGTTGTGAAATGAACACCTTTTAGATATGGGTTTGACTGGACAGCTTTAGGAGTCTCTTCCAGCTTGTATTTTCTGTGATTCTTTGACTGGGAACATGGCTTAGTGCCGACTTTAGATGCTGTAGAAGGTGTGATTTATCCCAGGAATTGTACTAATCCTGAAGAGGGGCAGGGCCCTCCTGGCTTTGGCTTCCTTATCTACCCCTAATGCACCCCAGGACCAAACATGCCTAGCATTCTCTAAGTGAGCACCTAAAAAGGTCTTAGCCTAAAAGGACCGGGGTTTCCCCTTGCATCCTGAGTCATCCTGATTAATGGCTCTGGAGGAGAAAGTGAGGCTGGTGACCTTGTGCATCCCTCCCTCACTCAGATCAAAGTCAACTGCAAGTCATGTCATCATTTCTCTGATGTAGTGGTCCTCTCCAGAAATAAAGGAAGAACACCACAAGTATAGGGAACAAGTAGCCTCTTTACTAGGATCAAAATTCACTAATTTTGTTGACCAGTGAGACTCCTACAGATTGTCTTGATGCAGATGGTCTCTTGAGCCTGCCTACTGACCTTAATCCTTTTTTTCCACTTTTGACTTGCCTGGTATCCACCCTTTATCTGGCCAGATCTTTGGTTCATGCCTGTTTTTCCTTATGTTACATGACTTTCTGAACTGGCCTTCTTTCTGCCAGATCAACAGAATACTTTGAATTCTTTATTTTCTGTCTTCCCTTTTGCTACTCTGCCATATGCTGACCTAAGCTAAAATATTGGCCCAGTTCCCACTTGGTCCTTAGCCCTCCTGGACAAATAATCCCATTGCCTCTCTCTCCAGATAAGAATTAGCCCTTATCTTTCAGAAAGTAATTACTAGACCAGTGGTTCTCAACCCTTCTAATGCCCTGAACCTTTAATAGCTATCTGTGGGCGTGTCTGCATTTGGGAGGACCCACCTGGAGACCAATAGAGGAGTGGTGTCTCCATTCCTAAGACCATCTGAAATATGTGTTTTCCTATGGTCTTAGGTGACCCCTGTGAAAGGCATTGCAACCCACAGGTTAAGAACCACTGTACTAGACAAAGGGATTCTGGGATAGGAGCCAGACTGATCCAGGCAATTGTAAGTTGTAATCCAAGTAATTGTATAGGAGCTCTTGTGATTGGGGTAGCTTTGTGGTGGAAATAGTATTTTAAATGTGCTTTGAGGATATATGTAAGTAGCATGAAGGGCAATCTAGGCAACAGGTCCAAACATCAGGAGCACATGCATGGAAAGAGGGAAGTAGATAGCTTGTTTAGGAGACCAGAAAGAAATCTTATTAATCAGTTATATTTCTATGTGAGGTGCAAGAAATTGATAGAAAAGTCTCTTGTAAATATCAAAACACTAGACAGGAGTTATAATGATAATAATAGTCAGCAAAGCTTAGTTTATCTGCTTTTTTCCAGTGCCATAGTTGTTCATTTGTTTGCTTATTATTTTGTTCATCTAGGGAGGCAGCTGGACTTGGAGTCAGGAAGATAAGACCTGAGTTCAAATCCAGCCTTAGATTCTTACCAGCTCTGTGACCTTAGGAAAGTCAGTTCACCTCTGTTTGCCTCAGTTTCCTCATCTGTAAAGCGAAGATAATAATAGCACTTACCTTACAGACATGAAAGCACCATCTGAATGCACTCTGTTATTGTTATTGAAGAAGTGCTGTTGGAGATCATCCGGATCCAAAATGGAGCGGATGAATGCACACAGAAATGTCTCATATTCATGTAGTATATTTGTCTTCTTATTCTAGGTGTGCCACGATGGCTGCTCTCTCTGAAGCATCCAACACCTTTACCTTGAATGTTTTTAAAAAAATTAATGAAGAAGATTCCTCCCAGAATGTGTTTTATTCTCCCCTGAGCCTCTACTGTGCCCTGGCTATGGTCTTAGATGGGGCCAAGGGAAGAACTGCTGCACAGATACAACAGGTATGTGGGACTGAGAGAAAACAAACAAACAAACCAAACTGGAAAAAAAAAACACACACACACACAAACCATATGAAGCACCTGAGAGGAGCTGATCACAAAAAGAGAGCTTTGTTGATAGTACAGCAATAGAGAGTGAGGAAAAACGACATGGAACACGGGGATGATCTAACTGCTCTGTGCCATGCACTGTAGACATTCTGGGTAGACATGGCCCTGAGGTTACTAATACAGAATAACCTAACCTTCTTATCTTACCATGAGGAATAACAAGAGCACCAGTTTAGGTTGTGGGGGTGCAAATGGGAGAGCAGGGGAGCAGGGCAAGTTTAGAAATGTAGTAATGTTTAGTAAGTCTGGAAAGGTGTTTTGGAACCAGGTTGTGAAGGGCTTTAAATGCTGAACAGAGGCCAAGATGGCAGAATAAAAACAGGGACCTGCTTGAGATTTCCCCCAAACCCCTCAAAATGTCTGTAAAACATGACTAAAACAAATTCTAGAGCAGCAGAAGCCACAAAATGACAGACTGAAACAAAGTGCACACCCAAGACAACCTAGAAGGCCAATAGGGAGGGTCTATTGCATGGACCATGACAGGTCTCAAGGCACTCAATCACTGGTAGCTGCAATGGTTTCCAGACTTTTCAACCCATGAATGCCAAAGACAGCTTTGAAGGTCAGGGGAAAGGTCTCTCACCTGGGTGAGATAGGAGGGTAATCCACCCCTAGCCCCAGTCCCAATCACAGAGCGATGGCAGACACTACCTAAGCAGTGGCTGCTTCTAGAGCTCTTGGCCTACAGATGGTAGGAGAAGCAATTGACTGATCAGAGGGAGATTACAGGTATCTTGTTGCCAGCTGTGAGACAGGATCCTTTTGCTTTGCCCATGCTTGGACCTGGGTCACAGTCCTGGGATGAGGAGGAGGGCTGGTGTGGTGGAGCTTGTGTTGGCAAGGGAGAGGGATTCCTCCTCATGGCTTCAAGGCAGAAAAGAGTCCTTGTGGTTGCTCACAGACCAGAGCACAGATCAGGAGAGGAGTAAACACCTCTCCTTGGAAAATACCACATTGGAAGAACTGAACATTTACAAGTCTCTAGAAATATCTCTGAAAACAGCTACACAAAAAACCCCTTAAGGGTTTGGGGGCAGTACACCCTCCACTTAACAAAGAACTCACATGCCAAGTAATTGACTAGGAAAATGAGCAAACTGGAAAAAAAAATCAGACCGTAGAAGCTTACTTTCTTCATGAAAAGGTATGTTTTTATGTCCTTGTTGACAAGGATAACTAAAACATACAACCAGAAGAAGACAACAAAGTCAAAAGCTCCTACTTCTAAAGCCTCCAAAAAAAAAATAAATTGCTCTCAGGCCATGGAAGAGCTCAAGAAGGATTTTGAAAATAAAGTAAGAGAATTAGAGGAAAAATTGGGGAAAGAAATGAGAGTGATGTAAGAAAATCATGAAAAACAAGTCAACAACTTGCAAAAGGAGACCCAAGAAAATGCTGAAAAAAATGACACCTTAAATAATAGAGTAATCCAAATAGCAAAATAGGTCCAAAAAGCCAGTGAGGAAAAGAATGCCTTAAAAAGCAGAATTGGCCAAATGGAAAAAGAGGCCTAAAAACTCACTAAAGAAAATAATTCCTTAAAAATTAGAATGGAGCAAATGGAAGCCAATTATGAGAAATCAAGAAATTATTAAGCAAAACCTAAAGAATGAAAAAACAGAAGACAATGTGAAATATCTCATTGGAAAAACAACTGACCTGGAAAATCGATCCAGGAGAGATAATTTAAAAATTATTGGTCTACCTGAAAGCCATGATCAACAAAAGAGCCCAGATACCATGTTTCAAGAAATTATCAAGGGGAATTGCCCCAATATTCTAGAACCAAAGGTTTAAATAGAAATAGAAAGAATCTACTAGTCACCTCGTGAAAGAGATGATGCTAAAAGGAAAATTCCTAGGAATGTTGTAGCCAAATTCCAGAGTTCCTAGGTCAAGGAGAAAATATTGTTTAAGCAGCCAGAAAGAAACAATTTAAATATTCTGGAAACAATCAGGATAACCCAAGATTTAGCAGCTTCTACACTAAAGGATTGGAGGGCTTGTAATATGATATTCAGGAGATCAAAGGAGGTAGGACTAAAATCAAGAATCACTTGAGTATATTATTTCAGGGGAAAAAAGGGAATTTCAATGAAATAGAGGACTTCCAAACATTTTTGTTGAAAAGATCAGAGCTGAGTAGAATATTTGACTTTCAAACACAAGAATCAATAGAAACATGAAAACAGGAAAGAAAAACCATAAGGGACTTAATAAAGTTGAACTGTTTACATTTGTACCTGGAAAGTTGTTATTTGTGACTCATGAGATCTTTCTCAGTATTAGGGTAGTTGCAGGGAATATACATATATATGTATGTATATGTATGTATGTATATGTATATATGTATAGAAAGAAGGCACAGGATGAGTTGAATATGAAGGAATGATTTCTAAGAAATAAAATTGTGTTGAGAGGAATGTCCTGGGAGAAAGAGAAAGGGAGAGGTAGAATGTAGTAAATCATCTTACCTAAAAGAGGCAAGAAAGTGCTTTTACAATGGAGGGGAAGAGGGGGAAGGTGAGAGAGGGTATGAGTGAGCCATCCTGTCATTGGATTTGGCTTATGGAGGGAATAACATAGACAGTCAGTTGGGTGTGGAAATCTGTCTTGCCCTACAGGAAAGCAGGGGGAAAGGGGATAAGAGAGGGGGGATAATAGAAGGAATGGCAGATTGGAGGAGGGGTAATCAGAAACAAACACTTTTTTTTTTCTGGAAAACTCTTTATTGTAGGTGGAATGGGACACAGCTGGACACAGTTAAGTTAGATGATTCCAGTTTTGTTGGCAACATCTAATGCATTATAGTCTGGAGCAAGATAGACATAGGCCTTCTTCTCTCCATCAGGCTGGATCATTGTGTTGACTTTGGTCACATGGATATCATATAGCTTCTTTACGGCCTGCTTGATTTGATGCTTGTTGGCCTTGAAGTCCACAAGGAAGACTGGGGTGTTGTTGTCCTCAATCTTCTTCATAGCAGACTCAGTGGTCAAGGGAAACTTGCTTGTTTCTCCGAGGGGCACTTTTCCTAGGGTATTTCGGCTGCCTTTGAAGTCTTAGTGTCTTGGGTCGCCAGAAGGTGGGGGATGTTAGGATCTTCTTCTTTTTGTGGCTATGGACACCCTTCAGCACCGCCTTCTCAGCACCACCTTCTTGGCCTTCAAGGCCTTGGATTTGGCTTCTGTCTTGGGGGGGACAATGGCTTCCTTCTTCACCTCGGCGCCATCTTGGGGGAAAGGCAGAAGCAAACACTTTTGAGGAGGGAGAAGTCAAAGGAAAGAATAGAACAAATGGAGGGTGGGACAGGATGGAGGGAATTATAGTTAGTCTTTCACAGCATGACTGTTATAGAAATGTTTTGCATGACTGCACATGTATTACCTATATTGAATTGCTTGCTTTCTCAATGAGGGTGGGTAGAGAGGGAGGAAGGGAAAGAATGTGGAACTCAAAACTTTAAAAATGAATGTTAAAAATTGTTTGTACATGCAACTGGGGAATAAGATATACAGGCAAAGGGGTATAGAAATCTTTCTTGCCCTAAAGGAAGACAGGAAGGGGATAAGAGAAGTGGGCTGGTGGTGATAAAAGGGAGGGCACATTGGAGGAAGGGGTAATCAGAATGCACACTGTCCTGGGGTTGGGGGAGTGGAGAGATGGGGAGAAAATTTGGAATTCAAAATCTTGTGGAAATGAATGTTGAACACTGAAAAAAATGTTCAACAGAGAAGACATATTTGTTCCTCAAGGCAATAGGGGGCTGTTGGAGCTTATAGAATAAGGGAGTAACATCATCCTCTAATCTTATTTTTAAAAGCCCTCAGTCTCTAAAACTTTCAGTTGATTTTCTTTTGAGGATTTTGTTTTTGTTTTTGATCTTCAAGAAAGGAAGTAGTGAAGCCGTACTTATTTTTTCTAAACAGATTCTTTCTTCAAAAGAAGGTACAGACATCCACCAAAGTTTCCAGTCTTTTCTGGCAGAAGCTAATAAATCTGGGGGTCAATGCCTGCTAAGAATTGCCAACCGTCTCTTTGGAGAAAAGACTTTTGATTTTATCTCAGTAAGTCTTGTCTGTTATTTCTCCTTGTATCAGCTTAAAGAAATCAGTGAAATTTTCAGGTTAAGGAGAGATGAAGACCTTCTATGGCAGGAGATTCTCATCTGTTGCCATTTTCGTAAAAATTCATTTTGAGCTCCTTGAGAAGGTTGCTCACAGCCAGACCACATTTTTCCATAATCTTTAAGGATTAACCGCATGGTTCACTGGACACAGTACTACCACAGTAAAAATCTCCCCTCTGCTATTTGCTGTGTGAAGAAGTTATCTCACTGGCCCTTAGTTTTCTCCTCTGTAAAACTGGAAGGGTTATACTGGGTGCCTACTAAAGTCTTCTCGTTCTAAACCTGTGATCCTATAGAAAATGGGAATCTGGATTAATCATTTCATTCTGACTACTGACCTTCAAATAAAACTTTAGTGATCTATTAGAGGAAGCTGGCACATGAGTAGTTTTCCCTTGTGTTTCTGAACCACAGTCTTTCCTTATTAAGGCATCTTTTTGTGCTAATAAAACTTAAAGGGATCTAAGAAGCCTTGATGCTTAATTTTTAAGTCGTTAGTTTTGGTTAGGTTAAAGACTTAAGTTCATTCAAGTCAAACACAAATATTGGGGGACAATATAGAGTGATCAGCAGTATGTTTGTGAGTGTTAGGAAGAAGGGGTCCAAAATTTCCTGGCTGTTTATTGGTGACATTTAGTCTTGGACTTGTGACCCTTGCTAATGTTGTTTATCCTATTGTTCAGTCTTTTAAGGAATCCTGTCAGAAATTCTACCATTCAACGATGGAAGAACTTGACTTTGCAAATGCTCCTGAGGAAGCAAGAAAGCATATAAATAAGTGGGTGGAAGAAAAGACAGAAGGTAGGAAATCATGGAATTTCTTGTTAGCTATTTGAAAGATAGTGGCTAATGATTTTGGTAACTCTGATGCAAAGTATAAAAAAAGGACTGATTTTCTAAAGAATGAAAGGATACAAAAATCTGTCCATTAAATGATATGAAATTTTCTCTGTCTTTCCCCTGATTTTCAGTGTCTGCAGTATAATTAATGCTTCAGACTGTAATAATCAGTCTGTACAGTGAATCATTTCCAGCCACAATCTATTCCTCCTTTGGTTGAATGGCTTAAATAAACATTCCTGTCATAAGAGTCTGAGGCTTCTAATTTTGTGGTGCTGCTCACATTTCTCCTCCACCCCCAACAATGATACCATACCCTCATCCAAGCCCATGTAGAACCCTGTTCTGTCCTTCTGTGCCTTTTAAATATCTGTATTTACAGGCATCTGTTATTTATGTTGCACATATTTTATTCTGATGACTACATTTAAATTGACTCGTTTTTACCTTCCTATGAATGACATGTGAAATGTTTTGTAAAAAGGATACTATTTCAGGGCTGTGTACTTGGTGGAACTTAAGAGAATTTTTTGTGATAATAAGATATTTCTTTCAAAATATGATATAGTTAAAAAAAGGGGGGGGGGGGCTAGGTGGCGCAGTGAATAGAGCACCGGCCCTGGAGTCAGGAGTCTGAGTTCAAATCTGGCCTCAGACACTTAACACAAAAACTAGCCGAGTGACCTTGGGCAAGTCGCTTAACCCCAACTGCCCTCCAAAAAAAAAAGAAAAACAAAACAAAACAAAACAAAATATGATATAGTAGAAAGAAGGCTTGGAAACTTCTGGGAGTGGAGCCAAGATGTCAGAGTAGAGAAATCCCTCAAGCTTGACCCTCCCAACATTTCTTTATAACAACTTTAAAATAATGCCTCAAAACAAACTCTGCAGTGGCAGAGACAACAGAAGGTAAGGGTGAGATGTTGTTGCAGCCGAGGATAACTTAAGAAGGTGGAAAGAGAGATTGTGACATGGGGATGGAGGCTGGCTCAGAGCCCATGACTTACTGGTGGACTAGGTGGTGGTGACAGAAGCATCAGCAGCTTCAGGAGCTCTCAAGCTAGAGATGGCAAGGGGATCTGGCAAGTAGTCATAAAGAGATTGCAGGGGACCCCTGTGGTAGCACTAGATATAGGTCCAGTTGCTATTTGAACAACTGCATTGCCTATACCCAGTTCTGGGTCATAGCTCAAGAGTGATGGGGAGCACTTCCAGTCAAGAGTAAGCAGGAGCCCTGAGGATCAGTATCATTTTTAGTTCTAAGAGATCAGAGACCCTGAGGAACAATATTGTTTCTAGTCTCAAAAGAGGAGGGGTCCTGAAGAACAGTATTGATTGTAGTCCCAAGAAATCAGGAGCCCTTGCTAGGTACAGAACAGAGTTGGAAATCAGGGGAGAAGTAACCACACTTCTCCCCCAACCATAACATCATGGAAGCAGGAAAACTTTCAGACCTCCAGAGTTTGCTCTGAAAATAGCAGAACAAAAAAAGCCTAAAGCTTGAGGTGGTACGCCTTCCCATTATGCTGGCAACAGAGCTGAACTATAACATAAAATTCAAAATCAAGAAGTGGGTAGGAAATAAGCAAAAATCAAAAAAGAACCTGATCATATAAGGCTATTATAGTGACTAGGAATATCAAGACACAAATTCAAAAGACTATGAAGTCAAAACAACTGTGAGCAAAGGTCAAAAAAAAAAAATTGCATACAATCCCAGCAAAATTCCTGGAAGAGCTAAAGAATGAGTTTTTAAATCAAATAAAGGTGGTAGAGGAAAAAAGAGGTAGAGAAATGTAAACAAAGGAATATAATCATGAAAAGATGGCAGATTGGTAAATGAGGCACTAAAAAAATACTGACCAATTTAATGGATATTGATGCAAAAAAAATTAACTAGGGCAGCAGTTCTTAAGCTGTGGGTTGTGACCCCTTTGTGGGTTGAATGACCCTTTCACGGGGGTCACCTAAGACCATCGGAAAACACATTCCTGATGGTCTTAGGAACCAAACACCTCTCCTTTATCCATCTCCAGGCGGTTCTGCCCACATGCAGATATGCCCACATAGGAGAATTAAAGGGTTGTGGCATTAGGAAGGTTGAGAACCACTGGCATAGAGCAGCATCTCGTAATGTATATCAAAATAAGATCAAAATGGATAAATGATTTTAAGCTTCAAGGATGATATCATGAGCCAATTAGAGGAACGTGAAGAAATGTGCCTATCAGACCTGTGAATAAGAGAAAAGTTCATGAACAAACAAGAGATGAAGAGATGAAAAGAATTATGGCAAGCAAAATGGATGATTTTGATTCCACAAAGTTAAAAGACGTTCATACACACACATAAACACACACACACACACACACACACACACACACACGCTCCCTAATTTAGATTAAATTAGAAAGAAAGCAGAAAACTGGGGAAATTTATTTTTAAAAACAGTTTTCCCTGATAAAACTCACATTTCTCAAATTTACAAGAAACTGAGCTAAATGTATGAAAATCAGAGCCAGGTGATCAGTGTTCAGTGGATATGAACAGGCACTTTTCAGAAGAAGAAATCAACTCTGTCAATAGTCACATTTTTTTTAAATGCTGTAAATCACTATCGATGAGAGAAATGGACATAAAAATAGCTCTGAGATAGGATCTTACATATGTCAGACTGGCTAACTGAATAGGAAAGGAAAATATCAAGGGTTGGAGGAAATGTGGGAAAATAGGAACACCAGCGCACTGTTGATAGAACTATGAACTGATCCAGCCATTCTGGAGAATACTCTGGAACTATATTCAAAGAGTTATAAAATGGCATACCCTTGAATCCAGAGTATGCGCATGTACACACGCGCGTGTGCACACACACACACAGGTACAACAAAAAATGAAAAGTCTTGGAGTCAGAAAACCCAAATCCAAGATCTGGCATTTACCAGCTCTGTCACCTTGAATAAGTCTTACTTTTCTAATCCTCGGTTTCTTTATTTATGCATGGGGGATTATAGAAACCTTACAGGGTTTGTGTGGGTCTACATGAGATCCTAGATGTTAACACATTTTGGAATTGTAAAGAGAATTTTTCTTTAAGATGCTCAGTGAAAGGAGAGGTGCTGTGTAGGTGGAAATGGATCTTTCTTGCAATCTGATCATGTTATTCAGAGGTATTTTTGCTACTAAACCAAAACACAGAAGAAACTTTAGTATATATGTATATTTCTTGGCAACATTGAATGGACAGATGATACCACTGCTAGACAGTGCTATATGAAGGTGAGTGATTATATTTGACTAATTTTTAAGAATCGAATCCCTTACTACACTAGTATTTCTTGATGGATCTAATAATCATGCTATGGTGATGATAGTGAAGGCTAACTAGAACTATTTAGGGTTTGTAAAATGCTTTATAGATGTTATTCCATTTGTTTTAGATAGGATTAGGTCTACCTCCATGCTAGATTTAATCTCTAATGTTCTTTCACAGGCAAGATTACAGAACTTCTAGCTAATGACTCCATCAATTCAATGACCGCTCTGGTACTAGTGAATGCCATCTATTTCAAAGGGAAATGGGAAAAACAATTTATCAAAAGCAAGACAACAGAAAGGATGTTCAAAATCAGCAGAGTAAGTGGCAATTTTGCAATGTCCTGTGACCTCATGGACAACTGGGGCAATGGGAAAGAATCCGCACATTCCCTTTATTTCTTAAGACATGGATGAAGGGCTAACAACATCTTCCTTTTCTTTACTTAACTATGCTTCCTTCCACGTTCCTTGTCTTCCCTTAGAAGGGCTCTCCCTCCATCTTTTCTCTCTATATTCTGATATAGTAAAGAATTCAGGGGCGGCTAGGTGGCGCAGTGAATAGAGCACCGGCCCTGGAGTCAGGAGTACCTGAGTTCAAATCCGGCCTCAGACACAACACAAAAACTAGCCGTGTGACCTTGGACAAGTCACTTAACCCCAATTGCCCTCCAAAAAAGCAAAAAGCAAAAAAAAAAAAAAAAGAATTCAGTCCTACAGCTTAGTGTTCCTTCTTTTCATCTGTTAGCCCAACCAGTTTCCTCTCCTCAGAACCTTAGAAACTCTTATTACAATATTCTGTGAAAGGTTACTCACCTTTTCTGTGTGCATTTTTTTCTTGTAAACTTAGCTGTGGCAAATCATGGAAGAGGAGAGCATGCTCTTAAGCTTCCGTTTTTCAGTTTGACAGTGACTTTTGCCCTGGGCACTAAGGACATGTGTGTAAAATTATTTATAGGCAAGACAATCCCCAGAGAAGTGCAAAGACCCCCTTTGGAGAGAGCTGTTTCTTTCCTCAGTTTTTGTATGTCTTTCTGATCTCCCATTGTCCAGGTTATTGTTTCTTCAGGAGCCTTTTTCTAGTTTGAAAAGATGACATATTCCCTTTCAGTCTTTTTGTCTCAGCATAGTCTGTCAGAGGCTCAAGAAATGTGCTTTCTTTTCTATTGGACTCTGAACTTAACTCTCTTACTTTACTTAACTATTCTTCTTTCCATCCTCTTTATCCCCTACTCTGGCTGTCCATCTGCCTTTTCTGTATATGTTCTGGCATAATAAAGAATTTACATCATTCAGGTCAGAATCTAGAAAAGCAGTTAACTTTCTTGTTTTCTAGGACGGATCGTAAGTACAAAAGGAATAAGAGGAAAGAGACTGATTTGAGTTAATATCATCAGGCAATAAAAGATGTAGCGAAGGGTAGACTTTTTAGGCTATTGATATACATGTATATGTGTGTGTATATATAGGTATGTATACATACAGAGAGACACAGAGAAGGCATTATTGATTGGAACGCTTTGCTGTCAGTTATTGCACATTATTAAATGCCTCATGTTATAGGGAAGAAACAAAGTTCTACGAACAAAGAAAATCTTTTCTGTCAATGTCAAAAACATCATTGTTAATGATAAAAGTCACATATGAGCTGGTGAGTTTTAGAACGTCATTTAAAGATGAGATTTGAAACAGAATATCCCTAAGCAGTAATTAGAAATGTGGAAGTGCCACTGACATTAATATTTCTGTTTCCTATGAGTTACCTTGCCAGGCAGGTGCACTGGACACAAATTAACTCACAGCAGACAAACATATCAATCTCTGGATGCTTTCTCAGAATCTGTATCAAATTGTGTACTGTCTTAGGAAGAAGAAAGGGAAAGGAGAGAGGGAGAAAATTTCCAACTAAAAATTTTATTTTACAAAATTGTTTAAAATGGTCTTTACATTGTAATTGGGAAAAAATACTATTTTAAAGAAAAAATAGTCTACAATCCAAAAAGACCCCACCCGCTTATTTGGAATAATGAAAAATGTTCCAGGAAATATACAGTGCACATATGAGGTCACGGGGACAGAGAAAGATAAAGACTAGTTTCTTCTTTCCACTTTTCCTAATAGTAATCACCTTAAAAAGATGCTCTGGGTAGGAAAATCTTGTGAATAGGAGTAGTGTGTTTTGAGAGGGATAAAAGGTTCCTGAGGGTTTTTGTTTTATTAAATTATGACTCACAGGGCTTGGTAATACATGAAATTCTTTAACTGGTGGTTAAAGTTTTTCATAACACTGTCAGTTAAGATTTAAACTGTTATTACAATTTGAGTGAAACTCATTCTCACTGAAGGTTAATTGAATATTTGGTTGTGGAATTAATTGAATTTTGAGCCTTTTTGTTATAGGAGGAAAGGGATGAAGAAGACAGGAGAGCACTAAGTGCCTTAATTAAGAGAAGTCCCAAAGAAAGAAAAAGGAAACTTAGGGACCCTTGGAAATACAGCTCTTGTATTAGAGATATTTTTATTCCTATCTGCCAGCCAATAGCAGCTCTTTTTCACATGAAGGTATAAAAGATCTATTTTTCTATAGATGTATGTAGCCTAATGAAGAAATAAGCCCCAGGGGATTAAGGTATTATTCTGTAAAGATTTGATTTATACCCTCAGAGGACTTAACAGTTTAAGGATGTGAAGTATACCATATAAATACACTTACTTTTTTATTATGTTGTATTGATTTTATCTGCCCTGGATTATTCAGTTTCATGTTCATTTATCCCCTTTTAGGAGAAGCAGAAACCAGTACAGATGATGTTTCAGAAATCTACATTTACTATGACCTACATAGTAGAAATATTTACTAAGATCCTAGTTCTACCTTATATTGGAGGACGAATGGACATGGTCATTTTCCTTCCAGATGAGAACACAGATCTAAAAACGGTCAGAGAAGTATTATTATTGATACCTACTTCCAGAAATTTTTTTTTCAATTGAGTCAAAGCTGTAGGCATGACTTCAGAATTTTGGCTAACAAGTCCTCTAAAATGAATCACTGTCCTAGATGTCTGGATCAATGACTGGAGGTTACACAAATTTCTTTGTATGTGGTATTAAGGAGATTGTTAAGGAGGTGGAGCATGGTAGAGGTGGTGGGAGAGGGTTACAGCTCCTGGTATTCAAGGAATCAATTCATTAGGAATAGGGACTGACAGTGGAAGGTTATAGCAGCAAGACCCACCTGGAGCTAGCCCAGCATCAAGTCATCTTGAGTGCAGCCTTGCAAATTGGAAAGTCAGCATTTTGCCTACCCAGGAAATTCTGGAACTTCTTTGAGCCTGTTTCCCCATCAGTACATGGGGATAATCTCTGCCTGAAATAATTCATGGGCTCTTGTGAGTAGTGAAGAGTGCATGTGATAATAATCCCTGAAAGTGCTTTGAAGACTACAAAATGCTACAAAAGCTTAAGATTAGAAGATATTAATGAAAGGGGGCAGCATGAGAATGAAACCTGCTTCCTGAGCTAAACTAAAATACTGTGGATTCTTTTAAGTGAGAAGGTTGTAGGGGCAAGGAAGGCAGGGGAAAGGAAGGCTGTATTTGGGGTCAGGGTCCAAGACCTTGGTTGGAATTCTGGCTCAGCCTCTTACCACTTGTGGGACCTGAAGGAACCTCAGTTTTCTTATCTATAAAAGGGAGGGTTATACTGAATGGTGTCTAAGGTCCCTTTCAGTTCTGAATCCCAGGTCCTTTGAAGGAAAGTACAGAAAAGAGAGGCATCAGGCTCTAGGTGAATGGTGTGTGTGTGTGTGTGTGTGTGTGTGTGTGTATGTGAGAGAGAGTGCACGCATGTGCATGTGTATGAGAGAGAGAGAAGGAGAAAGTCAGTCAGTCCTCCTTTGGCTCCTCCACTCCTAACACAGTAACCTTGGATATACTTGGTAGTGAAGGAGTATTTGTCTAGTTAAATTAAATCCTGTTGTTCTTACACTATACATCTCTTTTTATTTCTAGTTTGAAAAAGAACTTACTTCTGAGAAATTAGCAGATTGGTTAAATCCAGAGATGATGGAGGAAATGGAGGTGGAAGTTTGCCTTCCCAGATTTAAATTGGAGGAGAATTTAGACATGGAATTCATTCTTCAAAAATTAGGGATGTCAGATGCCTTTGACGAATCCATGGCTGACTTTTCTGGGATGTCAGCCAGGAAGGACCTGTGTCTGTCCAAGGTTATACACAAGGCTTATGTGGAAGTTAATGAAGAAGGCACAGAAGCAGCTGCTGCCACTGCAGCAATCATGATGTTACGATGTGCAACAATGAGTCTACAATTCATCGTTGACCATCCTTTCTTTTTTCTTATTCGAGACAACAGCTCAAAAAGCATTTTGTTTTTGGGCAAAGTGATCTCTCCATAAAGAGATTGTTTACTCTTGATATATATCTATCTTGCTATTTACATCTGTTTTACTCAGACTCTGATGTGCCTATAATCCAAAGGGTCCTTATCAACATGGTGATAATAACCCAAAAATAAAATTCTTGATCAAGAAAATCTACCTAAGATTGCCTATGTATGCTTCTGTGCACCTTGGTCATTTGAAAGTTATAATTTTCAAAGTGTGTGCCTGATACCCTCATTTGAGGGTGTGAAGAGCAAAGCTGGGGCGAGAAGCCAATGTTCCGCAGCACATTTCGTGATCAATTTTTGTTAATGAAAGCACTGGCTACCATTGCAGCCTCTTGCCCGTCCATGTATTTATGCCTCACTCCTCTGCCCACACCCCTATTCCAAAAGGTGTTTTCTATCAATTCATTTGTTGCCAAACTTAGTGCTTAACTGCTGACACCAATATTCCCCCTCATCTTCCCTGTGACACCAGGTCCTCAGCCTGTATCTTCTGGGTACACAAGGAACACTAGATACCACTATTTGCTATTCCTTTGTCAATAGGGCAGACATTAGGTTCCTTTTTTTTCTTTTAGAGGAAGAGGCAGAGTTAAAATGGAATGGTAGGAGTCTCAGGAACAAGTTTCATGAATTTGTGAGGGAGGTCTTTGGAAACAAAATTTTTTTGGAGCTTCACAAAAAAAAAAAAAAGCCCAAATGCTGAAAGTTCCAGTTGAGTTGAAGCTCATATAATAACTCATTTGAATGGAAATTAATCTTTTCTTTCTCTGTGGATCAGTCTCTAGTTGTTGTTATAACCCATGTGGTAATCTGATCATGACATATAACCTATAACTACTAACTGGTAGTTCTGTAGAACTTTTAGGTTTGCAAACTGCTTTACCTCATTTTATCCTTTCAACAATGCTGAGAGGCATTTGCTATTATTACCTCTGTATAAGGAAACAAGTAGAATAAGGTTGAATGACTTACCCAGGATCACACAGAGCTAATCAGTGTCTGAGGCTGAATGTGAACTAAACCAGGTTTAGCTTTTTATATATTGTATCACCTGTCTGCAAAAACATAGGAAACTTTAACCTGGAGATCAACCCAAGCACACAAACATCCTACGTTTTTTTCTTTTAAATTTATTTACTTTTAGTTTACAACATTCATTTCCACAGTCCCTTGAATTCCAAATTTTCTGCCCTTCCTCCTTCCCCCACCCCCTATGGTGGCTTGCAATCTGATAGAGGTTCTGCAAATACCTTTGCATTATACATTATTCAAGTTGTAAAGAAGGATTATAAGCAATGGAATGAACAATGAGGAAGAAGAAACAAAACAAAACAAAAAAGAGAGAGCAAGTAATTTGCTTCAGTCCACATTCAGACTCTATAATTCTTTCTCTGAACATGGATAGCCTTTTCCATCACGAGTCCTTTGGAGTTGTCTTACAACCTTTCATTGCTGAGAAAAGCCAAGTCTGTCAAAGTCAGTCATCACAGATATGATGTGCTTGTAACTATGTACAAAGTTTCCCTATTTCTGTTCCCCTCACTCAGCATCAGTTTATATAAGTCTCTCCATGTTATTATAAAGAAGGTCTGCTCTCATTCCTTCTAACACAATAGTATTCAATTACATTCATATACCACAATTTGTTTAGCCATTCCCCAATTGAAGGACATCCCCTTGATTTCCAATTCTTTGCCACTACAAAAAGAGTCACTATAAATATTTTTGTACAAAAAGGTTTTTTTCCCACTTCTATGATCTCTTTGGGATACAGCCCTAGGACTGGTATTGTTGGGTCAAAGGGTATGCTCTTTTTATAGCCATTTGAGCATAGTTCCTTCCAGATTGCTCTCTGGAATGGTTGGATCCATTTGCAGCTCCACCAACAATGTATTAGTGTTCCAGTTTTTCCACATCCTCTCCAGCATTTATGATTTTCCTGTTTTGTCATCTTAGCCAGTCTTACTGCTGAGATGTGGTACCTCAGTTGTTTTGATTTGCATTTTTCTAATCAGTAGTGAGTTAGAGCTTTTTTTTTTCACATACTTATACATATCTTTGACTTCTTCCTCTGAAAACTACCTGTTCATATCCTATTGAAGGAAACCAGAACATGTGATCCAGGAATCAGGGATCCTAGATAAGTTAGCGCCAGGTTTTTACTATTGCCAGTCAAAGTCACTGGTCTTAGTTTTTTCCTTGAGAAGCAGTTGTAGCCAGAGCCTTTCTGATATCCTGTGATCCAGGGAGGTGCCCTGTTCTGGGATTACTGCCAGAAGATGTTAGCTGCCTTTTATGATTTTTATATGTTTTTAGATACTATTCTTTGGGTATTGGAATCAAGGGCCTGGTTATCTTCAAGGCCTAAAAATTGACATCACTGTCTGACATCTTGAAACTGAAGAGAGTATCAAGAAAACTAAATGACCTATGATTACCCTCTTTGTGTCATTACTCTATAAAAACCTTGCTCATGGTATCAGTAAACAGGTTGCTTGACAATTCTGGACAATGTTTATACGTCAATACCAATCCTGGACCATGTTTATACATCAAACTTTCATGGGCTAGGGTGTCAGTTTAGACCTGGAAGAAACAACTTAAGAAATCTCTGCATCCTTTGACCATTTATCAATTGGGGAATGATTTGTATTCTTATAAATTTGACTTAGTTCTCTGTATATTTTAGAAATGAGGCCTTTATTAGAGACACTAATTGTAAAAATTCTTTCCCAATATTTTTATTCCTTCCTAATCTTGGTTACATTGGCTTTGTTTATATAAAACCTTTTCAATTTAATGTAATCAAAATTATCCTTTTTGCATTTCCTAATGCTCTCTGTTTCTTGTTTGGTCATAAAGTCTTCCCTTTTCCATAAATCTGACAGGTAAACTATTTCTTGCTCTTCCAGATTTCTTATATTGCCTTTATATCTAAAGCATGAACCCATTTTGACTTTATTTTGGCATATGGTGTAAGATATTGGTTTATGCCCAGTTTCTGCCATATTATTTTTGAGTTTTGACAGCAGTTTTTGTCAAAAAGTGAGTTCTTTGGGTTTGTTAAAGCTGGAGTCTTTGCGTTTGTCAAACAGTAGGTTACTATAGTCGTTGACTATTCTGTCTTGTGTGCCTCATCTATTCCACTGATCCACTACGCTGTTCCTCAGCCAGTACCAAGTAGTTTTGATGACTGCTGCTTTATAATACAGTTTAAAATCTGGTATGGTGAGTCCACCTTCCTTACCATTTCTTTTCATTAATTCCCTTGATATTCTGGACCTTTTGATCTTCCAGATAAATTTTGTTATTATTTTTTCTAGCTCTATAAAATGATTTTTGGTTGTTTGGTTAGCATGGCATTAAATAGGTAAATTAATTTAGGTAAAATTATCATTTTTATTATATTAGTTCAACCTAACCATGAGCAACTGTTGTTTTTCTAATTATTTAGATCTGAAAAGTGTTTTGTAATTGTGTTTATATAGTTCCTGGGTTTGTTTTGATAGGTAGACTCCCAAATATTTTATAATATCTACATTGGCTTTAAGTGGAATTTCTCTATTTCTTGCTGTTGGGTACTTTAGAAATATATAGGAATGCCAAGGATTTATATGGATTTATTTTATATCCTGCAATTTTGCTAAAGTTTTTTTATTATTTCAAGTAGATTTTTACTTGATTCTCTAGGATTCTCTAAGTATATCATCATATCATCTGCAAAGAGTGATAACTTAGTCTCTTCTTTGCCTATTCAAATTTGTTCAATTTCTTTTTCTTCTCTAATTGCTACAGGTAACATATCTAGTACCAAATTGAGTAACGGATGATAGTGGACATCCGTGTTTCACCCCCGATTTTTTTGGAAATGCTTCAAGCTTATCCTCATCACATATAATACTTGCTGATAGTTTGGGGTAGATGCTTTATTTTTAAGAAAGACCCTATTTATTCCTATGCTTTCTAGTGTTTTTAATAGGAATGGGTGTTGTATTTTGTCAAAAGCCTTTTCTGCATCTATTGATATAATCACATGGTTTCTACTAGTTTTGTTGTTAATATGATTGATTACTCTCATAGTTTTACTAATATTGAACTAGCCTTGCATTCTTGGTATAAATTCTGCCTGATAAAAGTGTATTATTCTCATGAAAAGTTGCTGTAATCTTTTTGCTAACATTTTATTTAAAAATTTTGCATCTGTATTCATTAGGGAAATTGGTCCATAATTTTCTTTCCCTATTTTGACTCTTCCCAATTTAGGTATCAGTACCATATTTGTATCAGAAAAAGAATTTGGTAGGACTCCTTCATCAGTTTTCCCAAATAGTCTATAAAGTGTTGGATTTAATTGCTCTTTAAATGTTTGATAGAATTCACATGTAAATCCATCTGGCTCTGGAGATTTTTTTTTCTAGGGCATTCATTGATGGCTTGTTCAGTTTCTTTTTCTGAGATGGGGGTAAGTAGTTTATTTCCTTTTCTGATAATCTGGGCAATTTATAGTTTGTAAAGATTCATCCATTTCACTAAGATTGTCAAATTTATGGGCATATAATTGGGCAGAGTAATTTCTAATTATTGTTTTAATTTCCTCTTCATTGGAAGTAAATTCACCCTTTTTATTTTTGATACAGGTAATTTGATTTTCTTTTTTTTCAATGAAATTGACTAAAAGTTTATCAATTTTTTTGTTTTTTGTAAAACCAACTCTTAGTTTTATTTATAAATTTGATAGTTTTATTAATTTCAATTTTATAATTTATAATTTTATAACTTATAAGTTTAATGGTTTTCTTAATTTCAATTTTATTAATCCCTCTTTTGGTTTTCAGTATTTCTAATTTGGTATTTAATTGGGGATTTTTCAGTTCGTTCTTTTTCTAGCTTTTTCAGTTCTATGTCCAATTCTTTGATCTCCTTTTTCTTTATTTTATTAATGTAAACATTCTGAGATATAAAGTTTCCCCTAAGAACCACTTTTGCTGCATCCCATGCATTTTGGTATGTCGTCTCATTATTGTTATTCTCTCAAATGAAGTTATCTATTATTTCTATGATTTGTTGTTTGACCCATTCATTCTTTAGGATTAGATCATTTAGCTTCCAATTACTTTTCAGTCTATCTTTCCATGGCCCTTTATTACATATATTTTTATTGCATTATGATCTGAAAAAGATGCATTTAGTATTTCTGCCTTTCTGCATTGGATTGTGATGTTTTTATGCTGTAGTACATGGTCAATTTTTGCGTATGTGCCATGTACCACTGAGAAGAAGGTATATTCCTCTTTATGCCCATTCAGTTTTCTCCAGAGGTCTATCATACCTACCTTCTCCAAAATTCTACTCACCTCCTTAACTTCTTTCTTGTTTATTTTGAGGTTAGATTTATCAATTCAGAGAGGGGAAGTTTAAGGTCCCCCACTAGTATAGCTTTCCTGTTTCTTCCTCTTAACACCCTTACCTACTCCTCTAAGCATCTGAATGCTATACCATTTGGTGCATATATGTTTAGTAATGATATCACTTCATTGTCAATGATGCCTTTTATCAGGATATATTTTCCTTCCTTGACCCTTTTAATTAGATCTATTTTTGCTTTTGCTTTGTCTGAGAATTGGATTGCTACCCCTGCTTTTTTTTTTTACTTTAGCTGAAGCATAATATATCTATTCCAGCCTTTACCCTGTGTGTATCCCCGTTTCAGATATGTATCTTGTAAACAGCATATTGTAGGATTATAATTTTAATCCATTCTACTATCTGCCTCTGTTTTATGGGAGAGTTCATCCCATTCACATTCAGTTATGATTACTATCTGTGTCTTTCTCTCCATCTTATTTCCCTTCTTGTTTATGCTTTTATTTCTTCCTTCTCTCTTCCCCTTCCCAATAGTGTTTTGCTTTTAACCAATGTCTCCCTCAATATTCCCTTCCTATCAGACCCCTGTATCAATAATGAGATATTCACAACACCCATGATGGTTATGAATATGCTGGTATAGTTTTGGATCACAAAATATAGCAAACTCTCCACATGGAAGGCAGAACCAAGGTCTTTATTCAGAAACCATAACACTGAGTCCCAAAA
>CM053594.1:230130751-230149049 GCA_028646575.1 Pseudocheirus occidentalis | reverse complement strand
AGAGTAAATTTGAAACAGTGCTCTTCACCCTCCCTTCTTTCCCTCTACTGTAATAAGTTTTTGTGTCTCTTCACATTAAATACCTGTATACAAAGCCAATGAGAGTAAAGTTCATACAACAGTCATCTCCTCTTCTTTCCCTCTACTAAAATATGTTTTTGTGCCTCTTCATGTGATGTAATTTATCCTTTTCTGTCTTCTTCTTTCCTCTTCTCCCATTACAATTCCTTTGCACCCCTTAGTTATATTTTTTATCATCACATCACTTGATTTACACCCACACCCTCTATCTATGTATATCTCCTTTAAACGTCATAATAGTTATACAGTTCTGAAGATTAACAGGTGTCATCTGCTCATAAAGGAATGTAAACAGTTCGCTCTTATTGAATAACAAGCGTTTTTTTATGTTTGTGTGTATGTGTTTTCTCTGTTTAACTTTTGAATCTTGTATTTGAAGATCAAATTTTCCATTCAGCTCCGGACTTTTCATTGTGAAGATCTGGAAGTCTCTTATTTCATTCAATATCCATCTCCTTGCCTGAAAGATTATGCTTAGTTTTGCTGGGCAGTTGATCCTTGGTTGTAACCCAAGCTCCTTTTTCCTCATATGCCAGTCCCTCTGATATTTAAATGTAGAAGCTGCAGTGTCCTGTGTGATATCAGCTGTAGCTTTGCAATATTTGAATTGTTTCTTTCTAGTTGCTTGTAGTATTGTATCCTTGACCTGATTATTCTGGAATTTGACTATAATATTTCTTGGACTTTTCAGTTTGGAATCTCTTTCAGGAGGTGATGGGTGGATTCTTTCAATGAGTATTTTACCCTCTGGATCTAGGACTTTCAGGTAGTTTTCCTTGATGATTTCCTTGATGATACTGTCCAGGCTCTTTTTTTCATCATGACTTTCTGGTAGACCAATAATTTTTATATTCTCTCTCCTGGATCTATTTTCTAGGTCAGTTGTTTTTCCAATGAGATATTTTACATTTTATTATATTTTTTCATTCTTTGGATTTTGTTTGACTAATTCTTGATGCCTCATAGAGTCATTAGCTTCAACTTATCTAATTCTAATTCTTAACAAATTGTTTTCCTCTGTTAGTTTTTGTACCTCCTTTTCCATTTTGCCAATTTTTACTTTTAGGGATTTATTTTCTCCAGTTAGGTTGTGTACCTCCTTTTCTATTTGGCTAGTTGTAATTTTTAAGGAGTTGTTCTCTTCAGTGAATTTTTTCCATTTTGCTAATTGTGTTTTTAAAATAATTGGTCAATTTTTCTTTAACCTCTCTAATTTGGTTTTTAAAATCCTTCTTGAGCTCTTCCAAGAATGCTTTTTAAGCTTGCATATTCCCTTTTGAACTTTCAGATGTGGGTATAAGCTCAATACTGTCCTCTTCTGAATATGAATTTTGTTCTTCCCATTCACCATAATAGGATTCTATAGTCTTTGATTTTCCAATTTGTTTTTTGTCCATTGAGATTGCCTATTTTCTGGCTTTTAATGTGGACATCTGCTTCTGGGGTACAGAGGGATTTGTCTCATGCTTCTTGTGCTGGGAGCTAAGGACATGGTTACTGGCTTTGTGTGCTGTGACCTCTGATTCTCTCATTTAGAGGCTATATAATGTGGTAGCTTATCTGGTGCTGAGCTGGAGCTAGCTGGTGAGTGTCAAGACTGAGGGTGAGGCCACAACTTTCTGCATTTCTCTGGGGTTACACAGAAGCTCACAGCATGAGGTGTGGGTGCAAGGTGTTTTTGCAGCTTCAGGTCTCTACTTCCTGTCCCTGAGCTAGAGCTCAAGTGGGCTCAGGGGCTGGTAGATGGCTTCATGCTGGTGTCTGCTGATTCCCCTGGCTGTGTGAAGGAACACCTGGGGTTCTGGTGTTAGCACTTGCTGGTTTCACCCTCCTGGAGTTCAGGATCTCCTGCTGGTTTGCTGAGGTGGGGCTTGTTAGGATGCCTCCTGTTCTGCACTTCAGCCTCAGCATAGCCACAGCCACAGCCACACCCTTCCTGTAGATCTTCCAAGTCTCCTTCTGGTTCCACTGTTTCAGGATTTTACACTGGGGCAAAATTCTCTTGGTTTTTCAAGGTCAATAGGGGGTAGGAGGAGGCATGAGAGCACATACGGTTTACTCTGCCATCTTGATTCCCAGAAGTTCAGGTAGGTGACTTTTAAACATCTAAATGGTGGACTGATAGCCCAAGGAGTAGCTGCTGCCACTGCCTCAGGCCCTGTCTCTTATATAGCTCTGACAGACAACTCTCCCTTGGTGAGAGGCCTGCGAATTGCCACTGCAGTGGGTGAATCAGTTTGCCCAGCTCACTCCAGCTTTGCTATGGTAGAGTCAGTGTAGGTGCAGCCCATATCCTCTGTGATCTATACTTTGCACTCCCCCTGCCTGGCTCAACAAATCCTATGCATAGATTTTCCATGTTGACCTGGGCTGGAAATCTGACATAGTCTTAATGGATTCTGCCACTCTAAAATTTGTTCAGATTCACTTTTTAGAGGTAACTGAAGAAATTTATGGGCAAGCTCAGCTGAGTTCCTGTTTTCACTCCACCATCTTGGCTTCATTTCCCCCTCCCCCAATATCCTACATTCTAGGAAGGAATTCTACACAAGGTTTTAATGTCTTCTAATGGCAGAGCAGCTGCAGAGGAGAAAATGAGGCTGGTGAATTTGCACAGCTCTCCCTCACTTAAATCCAATTCACTTGCAAGTTATGGCATCACCTTCCTGATTCCATGGTCCTTTAGAAGAAGAAAGTACAAACAACCTGAGTAATATGGGCTGTCCCACTGTGCAAGCCTCTCTCCTCTCCTTTTCTCCTCTCCTCTTCTCATTCTCTATGAAACCTCCCCGCCTCTGAAGTTCACACTATCCATCTACGTTCCTTCCCCTCAACCAATCAAAGACCTTATTTTCTGTTATATACCAGCCTCTGTGTCATAGATCATTCTATTTCAGGGATTTCCAATGCCCATAAGAATTCTCCTCCACATCCCTGTCTCTGGAATGAGAGTTGGAAAATTAAACACCCATACTGATATCACTTTTTACTGAGTTCCCTGCCATCTCAGTTCATTGACTTCCTCACTTCCTATGATCAGCATTGTAACTTCACTTCAGCCACCCTCAGGGATGACTACATTGGAGATTTCACCATCACTCAAAGATGTACCTCCTGTGATATTGAACTCTAAAATTCCTTCCTTTCCATCTCTGACTGCCTCAATCCTCCTAAATCAGTCCTTTATATTCATTACAAATCCCTTTCCCACTTATCAGTCTTCCTAGTTCTGTCAAAGGCACCACTACCCTTCCAGTCCCCCAGGCTCATAAACTTGGCTTTATCTTCATGATCCCTCACCCCACATGTCTAATCAGTTGCAAAATTTTGCTTTTTCTACCTTAATAACATCTCATATTTGGCCCCTTCCTCTATTCTCACAGTTACCACCTTAGTCCACACCCTTATCACCTCTTGCCAAGATTATTGTAGCAGCATCTTCTCTGCATTAAATGTCTCCCCACTCTAGTCCATCCTACACATTGTTGTCAAAATAATTTTCCTTAAAAGTAGATCTGACCACATAACCTTATTGTGAAGGGAAATTTCCAGGAGATAAGAATTTCTGGGCAAACTGTAATCAGTTTTCTCAACCACTGCTAGCAATTAGGTTAACAAAAAGAGCTCATGTGTCCTCTCAATGACCAAAAAGACCTAACCTGTGAAACCTTCAATACTTAAAAAACCTTTGAAAAAGAGGTAGGTCACGGGCGGGGGGGGGGGGGGAGGGCAACTGAGGGTAGAAATCAACTCTGGTTAGGAGATGAATGAATATTATAATGAGAGGTGTACTTATTCTAATGAGGGGTTGGGGGACATAATTGATCACTTAGTTTTGGTCAAAGAATTATCTGTATCCCTATTATTAATCTGACAAAGGGGAGAATACTCTTTTCCCCTCAGATCTATCTGAGTAAAACACAATGAACCAGAATCCATCAATTCAACTGAACTAAAATTTCTTTACCTTTTTTTTTTTTCTGTTTGGAGGGGGAAAGTAGGGCAGTTGGGGTTAAGTGACTTTCGAAAGGTCACATAGCTAGTAAGTGTTAAGTGTCTGAGGCAGGATTTGGGCTCCAGGGCCGGTGCTCTATTTACTGTGCCACCTAGCCACCCCAATTTCTTTACCTTTTGAAGAGATTTAAGTTTTCCCTCTCAGTCCTGAGCATCAAAAGCTTCCTAAATAACCTGCAGGGGCTGATTTCTGAAACAAGAGAAAAGGGAAAAATCCCCAGTCCTAATTCAATAATCACTTTTTAATTCATGATTATTTTTTCCTCATAATTAATTCATGACTTCTTATTGCCTCTGGGATTAAATAGAAACTCCTCTGCTTAGCTTTTAAAACCCATCATAACCTGTCCCCAAGCTATCTTTCTAGCCTTTTTCAACATTATTCTCCATAGTACTGACTCATAATGTTCCTCACATACAACACTCCCCCTCCAATCTCCATACTTTTGCATTAGCTATAACATGTGCCTAGAATGCAGTCTCTCCTTACTTCTGCCTCTTAGGTTTCCTGTCTTCCTTTAAGGTACAACTCAAGCCCAAATTCCCACATTTAAGCATTTCCTGATTGCCCCCAATTGAGAGAGCTCTTCCTCCTTAACTACCCTGTAAGATCTATTTATAGATTTGATATTCATATCTATTAACCTTATATTTATTCTGTACCTATTTTTATATGTTCATCTCACCCCTATTAGAACAGAAATTCTTTGTGAGTAGGAATTGTTTTATTGTTTGTATTTGAATCCTTAGTGCCTAATTCAATGTCTGGCATATAGTAAGTATTTAAATGCTTTCTGGTTAATTGATCTTTCTTCCTTCACTCTCCTCTCAGTCTGTTACTTGTGTTCTGACATCACTTTCCTCCATTCACAATGTTGACCCAATGGTTGATCAACAGATTTGATGAAAAGGGATAAGGAGGTAAACTACATCTTTGTAAAAGGCACCATAGACAACGAAATAAAATCAATATTCATTAGGTATAAATGTGCCAAATGACAGAGCAGCAAAATTCTTAAAGGAAAAGTTAAATGAGATACAGAAGGAAAGAGTAAAATACTTCGAGCAGGGGAACTTCAGCTTTCTCCTTACAGAGGTAGATTAATCATAAAATAAGTAAGAAAACTTCAGGAGATGACTAGAATTTCAGAAAAGTTAGATATGATTTACCACTGTATAAAATTGCATGGCAATTGAAAGGAATATGTCTCTTTTTTTAATCTATACATGGCACCTTCACAAAAAGTGACTATGTA
This sequence comes from Pseudocheirus occidentalis, assembly GCA_028646575.1. NCBI lineage: Eukaryota > Metazoa > Chordata > Mammalia > Diprotodontia > Pseudocheiridae > Pseudocheirus > Pseudocheirus occidentalis. Next base: position 230,143,698 of record CM053594.1, on the reverse strand, counting down.
TTAAAAACCTCACAACCAAATGCAGAGGAGCAGAAATACTAAATTAATTCTTTTCAGCTAACACTACAATAAAATTATATCTGATAAAGTGTCATCAAAGAATAGATGAAAAATTAATTGGTAACTAAATAATCTAATCCTAAAGAATGAGTAGGAAAAATAATAAAGCATAGAAACAATGAACAATTTCATTAAAGATAATGAAAATGAGACCACATGCCAAAATTTGAGGGATACAGCCATAGCAGTATTTAGGAAAAAATTTATATCTCTAAACACATACATCAATAAAAGGAAGAAAGAACAGATCAATGAATTGGGCATGCAACATTTTAAAAAAAACCCTAGAAAAAGAACCAATTTAAAATCCTTAATTAAACACCAAAATGAAAATCCTGAAAATGAATGGAGAGATTAATAAAATTAGAACAAAAAAACCCACATCGAACAAATAAATAAAACTAACGCTACTTTCATAAAAAAAATAATAAAATAGAGATGTTATTGGTTAATTTGATTTAAAAGAAAGACCAATTTTCCTGTAAAAAAAATTAATGGCGTGAATGTGCCATAAATAAAGATGAAATTAAACCAATTATTAGGAGTTATTTTGCATAATTATATGCCAACAAAGCCAACTATATATATATATAAGCATGTATGTATATTCCTCAAATTAACAGAAGATGAATAGAATATTTAAATAACTCTGTATTACAAAAGGAAAGTAATCATGCCATCCCTAGAACCAGATGAATTTACAAGTGAGTTCAACCAAATGCTTAAGGAACAATTAATCCCAATACTTTTTAAAGCCTTTGAAACAATAGGCACAGAGGGAGTCCTACCAAATTCCTTTTATGACATAAATATGGTTTTGATACCTAATCCATGGAGAGCAAAAACAGAAAAGAAATCTATAGACCAACTTCCCTAATGAATATTGATACAAAAATTACAGCAATGTATTGTAAACATAATACACTATGACCAGGTGGGATTTATACCAGGAATGCAGAACTGGTTAAATATGAAGAAAATTGTAAGCCTCATTGGCCACATCACTGACAAAAACCAAAAAGATCAAATTATTATCTCCATGGATGCAGAAAAATCTTTTGATAAAGTAAAACATCCATTCCTATTAAAAACACTAGAAAGCATAGAAATCAATGATCCTTTTCTTAAAATCATAAGGAGTCTCTACCTAAAACAAAATAAAACAAACAAACAAAAAGAAAACATTATATGTGATAAGGATAAACTAATAGCCTTTCCAATAAGATCGGGATGAACAACGATGTGCATTATTACTACTGTTATTCAATATTGGATTAGAAATGCTGGCTATATCAATAAAACAAGAAAAATGAATTAAAAAATAAAAATAGGCAAAGAGGAGACAAAACTATCATTCTTTGCAGATAACATGGTGGCATATCTAGGGAACCCTACAAAATTAGCTATGAATTAATTGTAGTAATTTTTAAAAATCAACAAAGTCCAGGAAAAAAACCCTTCACATAAATCATCAACATTTCTATATATTATCAACAAAACCCAGCAGAAGAGAGTTTACAGAAAGGAAATTCCATTAAAAATAATAACTGGAGATAAAATACTTGCAAATCTATCTGCCGAGACAAACCCAGGGACCAAATGAATACAATTAAAAAACACTTTTCACACATATAAAGACAGTTCTTACCCACTGAAAAAATATTAATTGCTCATAGGTAGGTCAGACCAATGTAATAAAAAAAATCTATCCAAATTAATTTACTCATTCAGTGGCATATTGAGCAAACTAGTAAAGAATTATTTATTGAACTAGAAAAAAATGAGAACAAAAGGTCAAGAATATCAAGGGAATTATTAAAAAAAAATGTGAAAAAAGGGGTCTAGAAGTACTGGAGTTCAAACTATATTACAAAGCAGTAATCATGAAAACATCCTGGTACTGACCAAAAAATAGAGTGGTGTGTCAGTGGAATAGGTTAGGTACACAGTTCACAATAGAAAATGACCATGGTAGTCTGTTGTTTAATAGGCTCCAAAAAGTAAACTGTGGGGGCAAGAACTCACCATCTGACAAAAATTGATCAGAGGCAGAAAAGAGGTAAGCAGAAATTAGATATGGAGAAACATCTCTCACCATATACCAAAATAAGGTCAAAATCAATAAATGATTTAGACATATGTAATGGGAACAGAAATTTGAAGATCTTCCCTGCCGCTTAATAAGCCTAAGGGAATTTGAAAACCTCCCCTACTTTGGAAATAAACTCTGTGCTGTAATAGACTGAATGTAATCACATGGAGTCTATGATGGGAGGAGTTTGCTGAAAGGTGGAGCAGAGCCCACAGATCTGACTCTGAGAGTCAGAGCCAGCTAGACAGTTGGAAGGAGAGCATGCTTCTGAGGGAGACAGACAGGCTTGTGAGTAAAAGCTGGTCTTTGGCACATGCTGTGACAGCTGTCTTGTGTTGGTTTGTGCGAAGGCTAAAGGATGCTGTGGCTCTTCTTGCTGTTGCGACGGAATCAGTTTTTGGTTTTGGGATTCAGTTTTCTGGTGTCTAAATAAATGTCTTGCTTCTATCTTTTGTAAGGAGAGTCTGTTATATTTTGTGATTGAGCACTTTGCAGGATTATTTATAGTCATCATCAGAGCTGTTTCACATACAATACTGTACATGTTGGGGTGGGATAGGATGGTGTAGGAAGATTTTAGGAGCTTCATAACATTCACATACCTTGTTGTTAACCATCACCAATTCAACTCAACCAACATTTTGTGGATATTTAAAAGATACTGTGGTAGGGAAAAAAGAGAAAATGAAACAATCCTTGCCTACAAGGAGCTAACATGCTACCAAAGAAAAGTTATACACAGATATGTAACAAGATATATGCAAAATAAATGCAAAGAGGGGGCACTAGTAAATGAGGGAAATCAGAAAAGGTCTCTTGTAGGAGGTGGCACTTCAGCTGAGCCTTGAAGGGAAATAGAGGTTGCAAAGACTTCTTAGCTCAAGTGCCTAGCAAATATTAGGCACTTAATAAATGTTTATCAATTGATTGACTGATAGAAAGGGAGAAATGACGAGGCAAAGCCTTCCAGGCATTGGGGACAGCCTGTTGAAAGACCAATGGAATGCTACAGTACAGAGAACAGCAAGGTGACTGATTTCAGTGGAATGTAGAGTGTGTGAGGGGAAGCAACCCTTAGTGAGCCTGGAAAGCAGGCTGGAGCCTGGTAAGAACTTTTAAAGCAAAAGGAGTTTGTATTTTATGCCAATGACAATAAATATCTTCTGGAGCTTCTTGAACAGGGTAGGGAGCTGGGCAGATTGAATAATATAGGATTGTCAGTTTGTTAGCTGTGTAAAACATAAATCAGAAATAGGAAAAACTGCAAGAAACAAATTGGGACTCTTGCAGCAGTGCAGGTGCTGGTTCTTGAAGTCCAGAGGTAGGCTGGGATATGAGTGGAGAGCGGACGAATGAGGGAGATTTTGAGAAGGCAAATTTGACAAGATGTGGCAACTGATTGAATAAGGGGGATAAATGAAAGAAAGAAGAAAACAAGCATTTATTAGCCCGTATATGGCAGCTAGGTGCCAGACACTTTAAGAAGATTATCCTGTTTGATCTTCACAACAAGGGGAGGTAGGTGGTATTATCCTCATTTCATATTTAAGGAAACTGAGTCAGATGGAGGATGAGCTACCTGTCCAGGTTCACAGAGCTGAAAAGTGGCTGAGGTAAGGTTTGAACTTGTCTTCCTAAATCCAAGTCCAGTACTTGAGCCACAGCTCCCCCTAGTGGTTCCTACTAAAAGTGCAGTTAAGGATAACTTCTGAAATAGAAATGTATTTATTATATATGTGAGTAGGCTGTTACATATAAACAGAGAGAATCTGAACAATAGGATCTTGTAAAGGACATCATCAAAGATGATATGATAGGAAGAAAAGATGGACTGGTCATGTAGAAAAAATGAGGTATGATAGATAGGAAGTCAGTGTTCTACTAGCACTTTCTTGATGTTGGGGAAAATTAGGAAGGCCAGCATATTGCATTGACCATCCCATGGCAAACATCTTGGAAAACATGACTGAGTCACACCTATAAATGGGTTATAATTGGCATCATTGGAGATAATTCCCAAACAATAAGATCATAGATCCATTTAAGTACTTGACTTGAGAATTCCTCTCTCCTAATCCTACACATAGTAGGTGCTTAATAAATGTTGAATGGAATTGATCTGAACAGATAGGCAATGGCAACTGATTATCTACACTAGATCACCTCTTTAGCATCATACAATTGACTAAAAGGTACAAAGGATACAAGATACCATTGTGGTTGTTTGTTGATTATAAAACCAAACCAAACTGAAAGACTGACTCAACAGAGCCTGAAGGATTCTTTTCCAACAACAAGAATGTTATACATAAATTAAGATCATATAAAATTTCTTAACATACAAAACCTTGGAGATAACATTTTTTCTTTTTTTATTTTAAATAATTGATTTCTTTATTTGCTTTTAGTTTACAAGATTCAATTCCACAATCCCTTGAGTTTCAAATTTTCTCCCCTCCCTCCGTAACTTCTGAATTATTGAATTCCTTATGATTCTCTTTCATGTTTACTTTTTTATGCTTCTATTGAGTCCTGTGTTTGAATATCAGATTTTTCTGTTTAGTTCTGGTCTTTTCACCATGAATACTTGAAAGTGTGCTATTTCATGAAATATTCATTTTCCTCCCTGAAGAATTATACTCACTTTTGCTGGGTATGTCATTCTTGGTTGTATTCTTAGCTCCTTTGCCTACTGGAATATCTGATTCTTTAATGTGGAAGCTCCTAAACCTTGTGTGTTCCTGAGTATAGCTCTACAATATTTAAATTGTTTCTTTCTGGCTGCTTGCAATATTTTATCCTCTACATGGGAGCTCAGGAATTTGGCTATAAAATTCCTGGTGGTTTTCATTTTGGGGTCTCTTTTAAGAGTTGATAAGTGGGGGTGGCTAAGTGACACAGTGAAAAGAGCACCCGCCCTGGAGTCAGGAGAACCTGAGTTCAAATCTGACTTCAGACACTTAACACAAAAAACTAGCCGTGTGATATTGGGCAAGTCACTTAACCCCAATTGCCCCTCCAAAAAGTAAAAAAAAAAAGAGGTGATCAGTGGATACTTTCAAGTTCTATTTTACTCTCTGGATCTAAGATCTTAGGGCAGTTTTCACTGATAATATCTTGAAATATGTCTAGGGAATTTGTTTTTTATCATGGCTTTCAGGTAATCCAATAGTTCTTGAATTATTTCTACTTGATTTTTCAAGTCAGTTGTTTTTCCAATGAAAGAGTTCATATTTTCTTCTATTTTTTCATTCTTTTGACTTTGTGGTTTCTTGATGTTTCATGGGGTCTTTAGCTTCCACTCACCCAATTCTAGTTTTTAAGGAATTATTTTATTCAGTGACCTTTGGATCTCTTTTTGTTTGAAATTTGGATAACCATGCTTTTTAAGGAGGTCTTTTCTTCAGGGAATCTTTGTTTCTTTTACCTTTTGGCCAATTCTGTTTTTTAAGGTATTTTCTTCAATATTTTTGTGCCTCTTGTTTTTTTTTATCAAGCTGTTCATTCTCTTTTCATAATTTTGTTGCATCCCTCTCATTTCTTTTCCCAATTTGTCCTCTACCATCCATCTCTTTCTTTAACTTTTCCATGAATCTTTGTTGGACTTGAGTCCAATTAGCGTTTTTCTTTGAGCCTTTGCTTGTAGCTGTTTTCACATTGGTATCTTCTTCTGAGTTTGTTTCTTAGTCTTTCCTATAGCAGGAGTTTTTAATCTTTTTGGGGGGTGGAGGGTGAGGTATTATGAACCACTTTGGCAGCCTTGTGAAGCCTATAGAATTTTTTTGGGGGGCAATAAGGGTTAAGTGACTTGCCCAAGGTCACACAGCTAGTAAAGTCTCTGAGATTGGATTTCAACTCAGATCCTCTTGACTCCACAGCCAGTGCACCACCTAGCTTCCCATCTTAGAATATTTTTAAAATAATTTATAATTGTTAAATTTCAATTAGAAGTTGGTGGAAATAAAGATGGAATTTTCCCCCATTCTACTTCAAAGAACTCTCAAAGCCTAACCATGGATCCCTGCTCTGGAGGAAAAGTGATCCCAGTTGAATTAAATGGAGAGATGATAATCATGGCCAATGTAGGCCCAGTACAAGCAGTTAGATTGGACAGTTTAGAAAATCCAGAACTGCCTAGTCTAGAAGTGTTTTCTTTTATTCACACTTCTATTCACACAATTCTTCACAGTATCCAATTTCCATACTCTATTGTTGTGTTTGTCCTTCATTTTAGAAGAGGATAAAGACACTGGGAATTTGATGACATGACTTGCAGTTGACTTTGATTTGAGTGAGGGAGGCTGTGCAAGGTCACCAGGCTCACTTTTTCCTCCAGAGCATCTGGGTCCAGTGGCCAGATAGTCATCGGGATGATTGGAGATGGCCCAGGATGCAATGGGAGACCCTGGCCCTTTTAGGCTAAGGTCTTTTCAGGTTCTTACTTTGAGTGAGGTAACGCTGATTCAGTATATAGGCCTCTTTAAGAAGTGAGTCAAGGGATAACCCCTTCAATTAAAAAAAAATCAAACTGGGAGGGAAAGACCCTCAGGGTTGTTGGTCAGAAGAGAAACAGTTACTATTGACATTCACTCTGAGGCAGGAGGATCCAAAATATAACCATGAAGTAGAACTTGGGCAGGGATCTATTGTGATCCAGTCTCTGAGCTCCAGAGTGAAATGGTTTTAATATTTGATCTTTGAGAAAGAAGGAAGGAAGGATGGAAGGAAGGAAGGAAGGAAGGAAGGAAGGAAGGAAGGAAGGAAAAAAGGAAGAAAGGAAGGAAAAAGGAAGAAACAAAGAAAGGAAGGAAAGAGAAAGAGAAAGAAAGAAAGAAAGAGAAAGAAAGAAAGAAAGAATAACAGGAAGAAAGAAAGAAAAAAAGAAAAAAGAAAGAAAGAATAACAGGAAGAAAGACAAGAAGGAAGGAAGGAGGGAATCTAACCAGCAAACCCCAAGTTAAGTAGGCAGCTTCTGGTCATCAGCATTTACCTTCCTTTGGAGAGGAGAACTAGAGGGAGAGAGAGAGAGGATGTATTGTTGGATGTGTAGGTTCTTTTTTCTTGTGAGATAGCCTTGGGAAAAGTTCTTTTGTGGTCAGGGGTATGAAAACATAGGGTAGAATCATAAAAGGGAAATGGGTACTAAGGGTGCTTAGAAAAGGTGAAAGAAGTAACAGAAAGGAGATAGAAAATTGTGGCACCATGGTAGCAGATCTTTGGATTAAATTTCTGAACCCAAGGAGCTAAATAAGTTCAGATGCCAGAATTTTTCAGATGCATGTTGCTTCAAAAAGGGTTCAGTTTTAGGAATGTCTTATGATTAGATAGTGAAAGAAGGACCTTGGGAAAAGAGTTCTTTGAACATGTGCCAAGGAAGTATCCTAGAAAACTGACTAGTGGTCAGTGAATCCTGGGGTTGTGCTATGAGGCTTAGGATATGGAGACAAAAGCAATTAAGTCTAGAGTTTACATTCTATTGGGAGTGAAATAACATATTTGCAGAAGAAAAAATACAAAATTCACACAAACATCGGTTTGCTGGAGTGCACAATAAACTGTAGGGATTATAAATAGTCTCATGAAGGAGATGGTGCTCAGAGACTTGAAATAAGCTAAGAATTCTAAGACATGGAAGAAAAGAGGAAGAACATTCCAGGAAATGGTGAGAGATTGTACAAAGACATGGAGACCAGAGATAGAGAGTCCAATGTGAGGAGCTGGCTTGGATGGAACACAAGGTAGAGCTTTTATGACCTCTCCTAAGGTCAACCTTGGTTCTTTATTGAGCATGAAAGAAACACTAGGTTCTCAAAGGTTAGACCAGCAGAGTATAAAAGTACAGTATAGTAACACAATCATCTTGAAACCAGCCTACCTAAGCTTGGATAAGTTCATCATCAGGAGGTTGGTCATCAGGCATTTTTTTAAAGGATATGCCAAGCATATGCTCTGAAGCAGAGAACCAATCTAGGCCAGGCTTCCAAGAACTGAGAAAACAAAAGGTGTGGGGGAAGGTCAAAAAGGGAGTGTGACTCATAGCAGCTCACAAAAGATTTTGCTCTGACACAGAGGACTCGTGCTATATACAGGTGGAAGCAGAATACCCCTCATCAGAGAAAATGGGGTTTTAGAAACATTATAATAGCATCAGCTAACTCTTGTACCAAAAAGGAAACAGAGGCCTTTTCAAAAGCTTCATTCTACTTTTATTGTCCAAGATCACAAAATTTTACTTGGCTCAAGGATGTTTAGAGACCATTTCTTTCCCTCTGTCTTTGAAAAAAGTAAGCACAGATTCTAAGACCTATGCCTTTCTGCCAATATTAAATCCAAGATATGACTTTGCTCTTGACTGCAGATTTCCTAGTTGGCAGCCTGTGCATTTGTATAAACCAGGAATATTTAATTATCTATTGTTTTTATTTTGAAACTTTGCTTCTAAAAGTGTCTGCTTTACACCCAAAGAATTCCTTATTCACCAGAAACATAAATTCACAGGGTTTGAGATATCATTACAAAACTATAAGGTGTTTTCCTTTTTGAGGTATATTAACACATTAACATTTATGATTTCAGTAGAAAAGATTGTTTTCTCACTTTTTAAGTTTTTATTGACATTTTGTTTTTACATTACATATATTTGCGGATTATTCTCAATTCATTACACATCTTTTAAGTAAAACTAATAAAACCTCATCTGAAAGTTCATGCAGCATTTCATATCTGTAGCACAACCCCACCTCTATTTTTCTTAATTCACAGAAAACTATTTTTTATTTTAATCTTCACAAATTAACCAGGAATGGGATAGAGAGCTGGTCCATTTTACAGAGAGAAAGGCTTAGAAAGAGGTTAAGGTTTCAGTCATAGTAGAGTAGGAGCAAACCAAGTTGTGATACATGATGTATGTCTGTGTGTGCCAGGTGATGGGAAAGAAAGGTTTTTGTATTCTTGCTCAATGAGAAGCAGAAGGAGGGTTCCTGGCCTGGAAAAGAAAGAAGATATGGGTACTATAAATGGTAAACCACACTAGATTCATAGGATCATTAGAGTGTAGATATCCACTTAAAGTACCACCTTTCATTTTACAGACCAATCAATTAATAAGGATTTATTAAGTACCTACCATATAGCAGGGGTTTACTAGGTACTGGGGGCACTGAGGACCATACTCTTTCCAAATGTTCAATCTGTCTATAATATACAATATTTAAGTTCAGAAGTGGTTGTTGTATTATTAAGGTAGGAGTCAAAAGACAGTGAGGTCATGTGAGGTCCTAGGTCTTAGTAACTCTTAATTTTTATTAAAGCACCTAGAAACACTTAAAACCCCACCAGATAGAAGCAGGACAAGCCTGGTAGGAAAATAACTGATTTTTAAAAGTTGAAATGAACTTATAAACAAACAAACAAATAAGTAAATAATGAATAAATTAAATAGTCGAACCTCCTATTTTGCCAAATGAGAAAACCAGGGATAGAGAAGGGAAGTAACTTGTCCAGGTTTACACAATTGTTAGCTCTGTAGCTAGAAGCAGAAATCAAGATTCCTGCCTTGCTGCCATCCTCAGAGAAAATATAAAGTTCTAAGACCAGTAGGGCTAGAAGTATCTAGGTCCTCAGGAGCAGGACCATCCCTGAGGACCAAAAAGTAAGGTTAAAATTTACTCTTACCTCCTGTTTCTTCTCCTGTTACTCTCTTAATATCTTACATACTAGTAAAAATGTTAAACTCAAGGCCATGTGGCCCTAAACTCCCAAGTGCGGTGGGAACCGGGTTGAAATGTAATTGGGGAATGTTTAACAAAAACAAAAATAAGATATAATGTAGATAATGTTAATTTATGGTTTTCTGAGTCAATATGTTGCCCTTGGGTATATGTTTTATTTGAGCTGGATACCACTGTTAGAGCATGGTTTCTTAACTTTGCGTCATCAATTCCTTTGGCAGTCTAGTGAAGTCTTTGGACTCCTGAAAAAAAAAATGCTTTTAAATGAATAAAATAAAATACATAGGATTAAGAAGGAAACTAACAATGTTAAAACATAATTATCAAAATCCATTACTTAAAAGTTCATAGAAAACAATTAGGAGCCCCTTTCCTAGGACTTATCATTGTCAGTCCCAACTCTTTCCGCCTACCTTTTTACCCACTCTTTTATCTCACTAACTCAGGGCCCAAATTTTGAGCTTCATAGTCTGATCTCCCTGTCCCACATACTAAGTGAAGATTATTAGCCTCAGGTGAAATGTAGGTGTGTGTACGATTATGTATATGTGTATGCATATGCATATACATACATACACAATCACCTCGATGTTGTGCCTAAACCTGTCAGCCAGAAACTTCTTGGTCCCACAGGCAGGCAGGCAGGTGGATCCTTGGAAAGTTTCTTAAACTCTACAACAAAAGCTGCCTCTAGGTGCAGTATCTTCTGATCAGGGATGGAAGTTGTGTTGGCTGCTGGCCAGCCCCAGGCAGTCTCAGCTCAGGCCAGATGTTCTGCAGCTGTGCCCCACCATCCTGGGTAAATTTTAATAGCACACAGTGTTTGTGTAATCTCATTTATTCTTCATTGAAAAAAAAGTTGTAAGATGAACGTTATTATTATCCATATTTGATAGATCAGGAAATTGAGGTTCAAAGTGTGACTTGTCCATGGCCTCTCAGCTAATAAACTAAGTGGGATCTGGACCCATGTCTCATAGCAGTAAGTCTAGTATTCTTTTCCATCACACCACCCTGAATTTGGGGCACAGAATCAACATCCGCCCCTCTGACTCAGCCTCCCTCAGCTCTAAGTAGGACTAGCACGAAGTACTCCACTTCCTTCCCTCCACCTCTCACGCCCAGAGCAGCAGCATCTGCAGGGCCTAAGGCTACATACAGCCTGTGGGATAAGGTAGAGGACGCCTAGGAGGGCAGCGGCAGCGGCAGCAACAGAAGCACCAAGACTGGTACAGTATAGGGAGGCTTAATCACTCGGGTCTCACACCTGCACATCTGCTTTGGCGTAGGAAGGGAGGGACTGAGCTATGCTGGGCTGAGTGGGTGAGAGCCAGGAAGGGAAGTCTGTGTGAGGAGGGCAAGAAAAATGGGGAAAAAACCCACTTGGCAGGGTGCTCTGTGGGTCTGTTATCTTAGGAACCATCAACCTCCCTGCTCAGCATAGGAGCTCTAGGTGGCCACCCACTTTGTCTATACATGACTATCAAGCGAGCTTGGGGAAGGAGCCAGGGGTTTTGTTTACTTTTGAGGTTTTCATTTATTTTGTTTAGTTCTGACTGTGGTTGTACTGGAATGAAAATTATTTTACTCTGAAAGCTCTTTTTGGTTTCATATGATTTTTGAGAGTAGGGGATATACTTTGGAGGGACTTTAACTATTAGGCCAGAAATGGGAGCAAGAAGAGAACATTTGGAAAATGGACCCTCCAAAGTTCTCCCCACCTACTTCTGTAGGTGGTCCAAAGTAGACTGGCCTGGCCTGGCATTATAGGCTACGACCCTGGCACATCATAGCCCTGTGCATGAATGAGGACTCAGACTTTGTGTGGATACAGTAGGCAAAACTAGAAGCAATGAGTTTTAAAGTTGCAGAACTAAAAATCTCAATTTCAAAGAACTTCTAATAATAAGACATTTTTAAAAGGGGACTTGGAAAGGGAAGGGGTGAAGAGAATAAGTGTCTATCTATCCATCTCAATTACCATCTTGAAGGGAAGGAGAAAAGCATTTATCTGTCTACATGTATACATTATATACACACATGTATACATATGTAGAACACAGGTAACTTATGTATATATATATGTTTGTATATCCATGCACATACAAATGTATGCTTATCACCTACTGTGTGCCAAGTACTTTACAAATATTATTTAATTCCACCTTCATAACAACCCTGGTAGGTAGGTGCTATTGTCCCCATTTTACAGTTGAAGAAACTGAGGTTAAGTGACTTGTACAGTGTCACACAGCTAGTTAGTGTGTGAGGCCAAATATGAACTCCAGTCTTCCTGACTCCAGATCCAGCACATCTATCTTACAAGTCCTGGGTACTTCTGGAGATCTTTCTTTATTCAGAGGCTTTCTGATCATTTGTTGGGGATATTCTAAAGAGGATTGCCTTGGGGACTTCTCTTATCCCTGTTCTGTTTAATCTTTTTAATTCCTTGTGTAAAAGCAGATGGTACCTGCCAATATTTTTATTGTTATAATTCTAGACAACAGAAGTCAAATCTCCAAAGAATTTGCCATGTTCTACTGATTGGCCATATCTAGCAGGATGAAATGTAACAGAGTTAAGTGTAAAATACTGCACTTGAGTTTTTAAAAAAAATTGTATTACACATATAAGACTATGAGTGTGGAAAACTGCATTTAATGTTGCAGTTGTTTGATAGGTTGTTTGGTTTCACTGAATTTTTCTTCATTTTTATTTCTTATAAAGGATGTCTCGCTAGGAAGGGGGTGATATATATTGTGAAAATGAAGTGATGTTAAAAGATCCATAAAAATTTTTAAAAAGTTATAGGATGTGGAAGACATGGCCAGATAACAGTTTATACATACATATATATATATATATATATATATATTAACTTTTCTTCCTTAGTACATACTGAGTTTCCTGAGGGAAAAAAATAGAAGTTGAATGTGCACTTGTTAAGGATTTTACATATTGGATTTTTGCCTGGCATTGCTTGAACTGGATTACCTCTAAGATTTTGGGATTCTGTGACTACAGGAAGCATAGAATGGGAGAGAGTAATATCTCAAAAATGTAGG
>CM053594.1:230117719-230130651 GCA_028646575.1 Pseudocheirus occidentalis | reverse complement strand
AGACAAAGAGAGACAGACAGAGAGACAGAGAGAGAGACAGAAAAAGACAGAGACAGACAGAGACAGAGAAAGAGACAGAAATAGAGAGACAAAGAGAGAGAGGCAGACAAGACAGACAGAGATAGAGAGACAGAGAGACAAAGAGAGAGACAGAGACACGAAAAGAGAGACAGAGACACAGAGACACGCAGAGAGAGAGAGAAAGAGAGAGAGAAAGAAACACCACACCAGGACTAGTCAGTCCACTTATTCTGCACTGCCTCCTTGTTTGATACATAGATTACCAAATTTCTGGATTCTTCTTTTGTCACATTCTATGCCTTCAAAAGCTGCGGTCCCAGAATGTTAATGCAGGTTAACATTAGTTCAGTCCTTAGGCAAAGATCTAGGTTTCTTCATCTATTTTTTCTAGAATAACATCTGGACCTAATCTCCCTCAAGGCCAAAAATCCCATAATGTTAAAGGTCATCCTGAGCTGGTTTGCTTTCAGGATTGTGTCAGGTCTAGGTTTGTTTGCCCTGTAACAGTACCTGAGTTACTTGGGCTGGTATTTGATCACAAAAGTAGGTGGCTGGTAAAGGGTCTTTGATTGAATTGAAGTAACATTACCTAACAATGTACCAGATTTGATAGGGGTAGGGGTGGAGGTATGTGGGCAGCAAAGACCAGAGGGTTTGGGTAGGGACTGTGATAGTGGTAAGAGAAGCAGTGGTACTGCAAGGGTCAGATCGTAGGACCATGAGAGGAGGAAGAAGGCAATAAGAACTGTGGGCCAGGCCCTGTGCTAAGCTTTACAAATACTATCTGATTCTATCCTCACAGCAACGCTAGGAGGTAATTATTATCTCAATTTTGCAGCTGGAGGAATTGAGGGACGCAGCAGTTAATTTGCCAAGAGTCACATAGCTGGTGAGTATCTGAGGCCAGATTTGAACTCGGGTCTTCCCGACTCCGGGTCTCGCACTCTATTCACTGTGCCACCAGCTATTCCCCATAAGATCATAGGAATATTAGAAACTATCAAACACAACCCCCTCCTTTTACAGATGAAGAAACTGAGGCACTAAGTTTAAGTGCTTTACCTAGGCTCACACATTTGAACTCAGGTCTTCTGAGTTTCATATATTTCATTGTAGTAGATACTTTGTAGGTCTCAGTAACTCTAACCTGACAGATAAAAGCATAACTTCTCTCTGTCTTGAAGCATTGGGACGGTGTGAAGTTTTTTCTGTTTTACCCACAACAGATCGCCAGTTCTCAGCTCATTAGCATTACAGAGATAGCTGACATTCTCTGAGTACAATACCTGATGCTCACTCTGTCAGCTCTGCCTACTTTTCTAGATTCTTATCGATGACTAATAACCCAGAAAGCCCCAGGAAATGGGTCTTCCAGAAACTTATCTTCATAGTCTAATGAAACCAGAATACTTTAAATGTTCAATAAAAAGAACAGGCAATGCCTATATAGAGAAATGAAGGCTTGTTCCCCAACAGGAAAGTTCCTGATTAATTGTATGTGAAAGCTATATAATTCAATTGGTATGTCTCAAAATGCATACAAACTTCCTTAACAGAACCAATTAGAAAGTAGCATCTAAAAGTTTAATGTTTTCTTTATGTTACAGTAAAGCTCCTTATCAGGGCAATGACTGATGAATTAAAATGTCTACTCATGTAGACCATCAATCACAAGCTGTGCCTGTTGGTGACTTTGATGTGATAGCTATGTGACATTGTGCAACTGGCTTCCCCACTCTGATCTCTTGTCCTCATCTGTAAAATGTGGGAACTGGTGTATCCTGAAGGAAAACATCTCTGACTGTGATCTCATCCAACAAGACTGTACCCCCTCCACTAATCCTAACATCTTTTCTTGATGTTGTTGCCTTTTCTTAATTCTAAAAGAAATGTGTCTATTTCCCCCTTTTCATTGCCATAGCCCTTCTTGTTTTGCTAATTAGCCATCTGGGATTAATTTTTTCAATGTCTTCTCTTTTTGATTCTTTATTTTTTTTATTTAAAAAGTCAAACATTCTTTGTTATAGCTATGTGAGTCATATGTTTATTGTACAAAACTTAAGCCATGAATTAAAAACATGAATGCAAAATAGTGGTTGCCAAAAATCATTTGTATGACTAACACTGGTACAATGTGTGACTTTCACATTGTACTGTTGTTTGCTGGAGGACTCCTTGACAGAACTCATTATCTTCCTTTCCCTCTCCAATCCACTGCCCTTTTAATTCCCCCTTTTCTGTTCAGAGTCCCATCATCCCTTTAGCAAACTAGATTCTCAGCCTGAGAGCCACGGTGATCTACCTCCTCACCCTCCCTCCTCCCACATATCCAGTCTGTTGATGAGTCTTGTCCAGTTTACAGCTCCAGTATGTATTACATCCATCTCCTTCTCTCTGCTTAAAAAGCCATCACCCAGTCTTTGTCACCTCTCACCTGTAGTATTACAACAGTCTCCTAATTGGTCTCATTGTCTCAAATTTCTCTCCACTCAACTCCATCTTCCCCAAAGCTGCCAAAGTGACATAGTAGAGGTTTGACTAGCTCACTGCCCCTACTCCAGACTTGCTATGGACAAAGACTGGGCCCATGGACTGATGGATCTTCAGCTCTGAAACCTGATAGGGAAGCAGGGATGATATTCCATCCCTTGTCCTTTCACCGGCAAGCAGCTCCTCCACTAATCAATCAACAAGTATCACCTAATACGTACCAGGCACTATGCTAGGCACGAGGGATGCAGAGATAGAGAAGAAATGAAATCATCCCTGCCTCAGTGAGCTTACGTTCTGTCGGGGAGATGGGGAGACACCGTGTCTCCATGCCTGATCTATACATAGAGAGATAGAGAGGTGTAGTTGTATTTTCCTCTTTGCTGTTGTTGTTTGGTCACTTTCAGTCATGTCTGACTCTTCATGACCTCATTTGGGGTTTTCTCGTCAAAGATACTGGACTGGTTTGCCATTTCCTTCTCCAGCTCATTGTACAGGATGAAGAGCTGACTTACCCAGAGTCACACAGCTAGGAATTGTCTGAGGCTGGATTTGAATTCGAAGAGGAGTTTTTCTGACTCTAGGCCTGGCACTCCATTCACTGCCTCATCTAACTACCATATGCTACACACACACACACACACACACACACACGTACATATGTGTACACACATAAATATAAATATAGACACAACCGACACACATATTTACCATATAGGTGACTCATATCACCTCTAGGATCAAATTCAGACTCGTCTGTTTAGTATCTAAAGCTCTTCTTCACCTGACTCTAACCTACCTTTCTGAATATATGTGTAAAAAATTTCCTTTTACAGACTTTATGGTCTAGTCAAACTGGCATCTTGCAAGGCTGCATATATCACACTACATTTATAGCCTTTCTGCCTTTGTGCAGATTGTCTCTCATACATAGAATATACTCCCCCCTCATCTTGACCTCTAAGCATCCCTAATTTCCCTCAAACCTTAGCTCAAACACAATTTTCTATGAGGTCTTTTTTGATCTCTCTCTCCTTTTCTCTCTCTCCCACTCCCTCCCTCTTTCTCTCTCTCTCTCTCTCTCCCCCCCTCTGTCTGTCTCTGTCTCTGTCTGTCTGTCTCTCTGTCCCCCCACTTTCTCTTAGATAGCTAAACTTTTACTTTTCTATCCCTAGTTTCTGTGCCTGTCACATAATTGGTGATTGATAAATATTTATTTATTGAGCTGGTTGAACAGTTGCTTCCTGGTCAAAGAACATAGCACCTGCTCTCTGTCATCCTAGGCTGAAAAATCTATTAGGACATGGAACCAATCTCTGTCCAGGCACTAATGTGCCTTTATTGGTACAAAAGACGGAGTTCTCTTTAGGGCAGTTATCTGCTACCTATTAAAAAGTACTCCCTGGCGGGAGTCTGATTCCACTGGAAGTATCAGCAGGGAATTTGGAAGACTGATATGTGTGAAAGAGGGTAGAAAGGAAGAATGAAGAAGAGGCTGGAGTTAAATGGTCAGTCCATTGACAAACATTTATTAAATACTGTGCGAGGTGCTGTGCTGAATGCTGGGAATGCAAATACAACCAAAATGAAAAACAGTCCTTGCCCTCCAGGAGCTTGCCTTCTAATGGGTAGGACAAGATGAAAACAGATCCAAAGAAGCAGAAAAGCAGGGGACAAGGCAGAAGTTCCCAAAGGGGGGGGGGCAGGAAAATTATAAAGAAAGGAAGAGTAATGCAACCTGGTAGGGAAAAGATATGCCCAGTAGACATTTAAACTCAATGTGTCCAAAATGGAACTCACTATTTGTCCCCCTAAACCCTCCTGCCTACCTTTCCTGTTACTATCAAGGGTGATACCATCCTCCCAGTCCCAGAGGGCTCTCAACCCAGGAGTCATCTTGGGTTCCTCACTGTCTCTTCTCCCCAACTTCCACCTCCAAGCTGTTGCCAAGGCCTGCTGATTTTACCTTTGTAACATCTTTCAATACACCCCTTTTCTCTTCTGACACTGTTACCACTCTAGTGCAGGCCCTAGTGAGTTCAGGCTTGGTCTGTTGCAGTAACCTGCTGGTGAGTCAGCCTGCCTCAAGTCTCTCCCTACTCCAAATTAGTCACTATTCAGTTACTAAAGTCATTTACCTAAATCACAGGACTGAGCATGTCAATGTCCTCCCTCTCCCCCAGTCAGTAAATTTCAGTGGTTCCCTATTGCCTCCAGGATCAAATACAAATTGCTCTGTTTGACATTCGAGGCCCTTCATAACCTTTTCCCTATACCTCTCTAGGCTTGTTTCACCTTACTGCCCACCATGCATTAGGATCCTGACCATTCCACAAACAAGACACTCCATCACTTGCTGTTCCCTGTGCCTGGAACACTCTCCCTCTCCTCTACACCTATTACTGACCTCCCTGGCTTCCTTTAAGTTCCAACTAAAATCTCATCTTTTACGGGAAGTCTTCAACTTCTCTTAATTCTAGCACTTTTCCTTTGTTGATTATTTCCTACTTATCCTGTGTATAGCTTGTTTTATCTCTATTTGCATATTGTCTCCCCATTCAATTATAGTCTCCTTGAGGACAGGGACTATCTTTTGCCTCTTTTTGAATCCTCAGCATTTAACAAAGTATGCACTTAATAAATGTTTGTTAATTTATTGATTAACTTGGACATGCTTTTTTAATGGAGGTTTTGGAGGTGAAGAGGGACCAAGAAAAGATAGGTGTTTGAGGGACCCCAGAGAATCCCTGGAGGGTTCTAGTCTGGAAAGAATTCTACAGACTCAAGCAATCTTGTAAGTCAGGATTGTAAACGTTTATTGTTATGCTTTACAGCAGGCAGGAGGTCTTAGGGAACCTGCAAACTTAAAGGAGTCAGGGGTATAGATTATAAATTGTAAATCAGGTATCAATTATGCTAACTAGGTGAGTAAGGGTGGGATTAGGGAGGAGTGAAGGAGTGGTCAGTGCTTAAAGGGACATGCATTTTCCATATCTATGTATTGGGTTATGAGTGTATTGCCCATAATTCACTGGGAAATGGCCCATGGGGGGGGGGGAGCAGGGAGGGCTGCATGGAGGTGTGTTTTTAGGCCTGAAATGTCACTGGGTCACCTTATGATTTGAGCTGACTGAAGAGTGTCCAGTTTGTTACCCATCAATATCTTGTTTGACAAGATGGATGTTGGGAAGCTAGGCTAATTGGGGATCCAGGATGTACTTAATTGGAGAGGAGTTAGCTTACTGATAGTACATTGAAGGATTCATAGGTACAGCTGGCCGCTAGAACAAGGGAGCTATACATTTCTCTAAGCTAAAAGGATTGTTTATAGATGCTTTAGTGAAGGATTCATAGGTATAGCTTGTTATTGTACCAAGCAGGGATAAGCAGTTCACGAACTGTAGCTAGGAAGAGTGCTAGCCTAGGGAAGAGGCAGACTTAATGCTTTTAGGCTGGGGGAACTGATTTTACAACTTGATTTCACAAGCTGATATTACAAACATAGGTACCCAAACACAAGTGTGATTTTACAAATTGAAGTTACAACTGGATGTTACAAACATAGGCACCCCAACACCCCATCAGAAGGAGTCATTCATTCTGAGGAATATATCCCAGGAGATAGAAGGTCAGAGTTCCAGGGCTAGAAGTGAGCTTCCAGGATGAAGTTTCTGGAGGAATGGATAAGTATTGAACAAAAGAAACTGAAGAATGAGAAAGGAAGGAAAGGAAGGCCAGGGCCTTTCCTTTCATAGAAGAGTAGGCATACAGAGAGTCTAGGTCCTTCCCTTGTGACGTGGAGGCTATTCTCACATAAAGAAATATATGCAGCTGCCATCATGGAAACAGCACAAAGATTTTAGTATTAGAAAAAACATTGAAGTTAGAAGGACCTGACTTGTCACCTGTGTGATTTTGGGGAGGACATTCTGACTCACCTCAGTTTCTTCACTTATAAATTTGGAAGAAGACCAGATAATTTTTAAAGACCATCCACCTCTAGCTCCTGAGAATATATTGCTAACTAAAGAGTAGTAAGCCTGAGCTCATTTCTTTTCTTTCTAATGAAATAATGTTTGCTCGCTGAGTAAATCCCAGTATTAACTGCTGAGAAGAAAGGTGGAATAAGTTGTCCATCAATGAAGCATAAAGACAGTGTGGTAGTGCAGTGTAGACAGTATAGTATAGATACTACAGTATCTAGTATATATACCCACCTTCTAGAGTTCAAATTTGGCCTCAGACACTTACTAGCTGTGTAACCCTGGGCAAGTCACTTAACCCTGTTTGCCTCAGTTCCTCATCTGTAAAATGAGCTGGAGAAGGAAATGGCAAACACTCCAGGATCTGCCAAGAAAACCCAAATGAGGTCATGAAGAGTTGGACACAACTGAAGAAAAACAACATGTAGCG
This sequence comes from Pseudocheirus occidentalis, assembly GCA_028646575.1. Classification (NCBI taxonomy): domain Eukaryota; kingdom Metazoa; phylum Chordata; class Mammalia; order Diprotodontia; family Pseudocheiridae; genus Pseudocheirus; species Pseudocheirus occidentalis. The sequence continues at coordinate 230,123,727 of CM053594.1, read as the reverse complement.
TGACCTTTTGTGATTTTTTTCCAGGTTCCTAATTATGGATTCCTTCTCTGAAGCAAACGGTCCCTTTGCCATTAATCTTCTGAAAAAATTGAGTGAGAAAGATAATTCACAAAATGTGGTTTTTTCTCCCCTGAGCATCTCATCTGCCCTTGGCATGCTTTTCCTAGGGGCCAAAGGAAACACAGCAGCCCAGATTGTAAAGGTATGTTTGTTAGTACCAAGAGAAGATGTGAGATAGCTAGATTTCTTTCTTAATTTTTGACTGATTACGAAAGTCCTTTTTAGTGCCCTTTCCTGTCCAGTGACCTTGAAGATTTGGGTAAGACCAGAAAAACACAGCTAGTCATTAAAAAATGAATACTGCAAAACTAGGGACCATGTTTTTTTTTTCCTGGCTTTATAAGAGACAAGAATACTTGAATGTAAACAAGGCATTTTTACCCTTTAATTTCATGAATTTAAAAATTTAAGAAACATTTCAGGTTTCTAGTAAATTCTGCTGTGCAAGAAAAATAGAAAAACAAAATATGAAGTGCAAACAGCAGAGAGTAGAAGTGGGAAGACCCACGAGTAGACTATGCAATATATCCAGGCCCACTGTAATGGGAATAGAGAGGGAGATGGGGGGTGGGGACAAATATAAGTCAGATCATAGCAATAGAATCAATAGGTTTGTTGATCAAAGAACTGTGATAGATAAAGGAGAGGAAAGATAGAGCTGGTAAATGATGATGCCACTCACATAAATAATGAAGTCAGAAGACTGAACAAAATTCAGTGTTAACTTTTCTCCTAAAGTTCTCCAGAAGCAGTTATTCTTCCCAGGAGTGGGCCATTTGGCATATGCCAATTTAACTACTTGAAGACTAGTTTCCTCATTCTCATGCAAACATCAGCTTGGCCATTGGGAACAATCCAAGAGCCACTGTCTTGTTCATTGTCTTGTGCTCTGTGATATCTCCTCAGAAATATGATGCTAATTCTTTGTCACAGGCAGGGTCTCTCCAGTGTTCTGTCTTCTATAATTAGGCTGATCTCCTCTTTATAGCCCATACTGACCATCCCTTGGGTATAACCTTTAGAGAGTGTCCTTTTATGGCCCTGACAATATCTCATAAATTGACATAAATCCCTCTCCAACCTAATCCCACCATAGCCAACCATTTAGCATGTCCAATACACTTTCCTCATTCCTCATACACATTCCTCAGAATGTCATTTCAGAATTATACTATATGGTTGCCAGTTTGCCTCAAAAGTGGCCCCTCAGGCCCTTTCCTGAGCACCGCACAAAGGAGCTTGTACATATGTTCTTCTTAAATTCTCACTTTTTCTCATCCAACCCTCTCAGGATTCTCACTAGCTGTTATTAAACTAGCCCAGTCAGTGTTGATACAGCAATCTCTCTGTACCAATGAGCATCCTACCATTCCCCTTCCACACTGAAGAATTAAGAGTGGCTAAGTCTTTCAAATTGATTCAATCAATAATAAGTTTTATTTTAGTCTATATCCAATTATATAAAATTTTCATGTGAAATGCCTGTATCCCAATTTAACAGTCCATCATGGGTACAAAGTACATGAGGTAAAATTTTGTAGACTAAAACCAAATTCTATAAGAGTCAAAAATTCAGAATATCAATGAATATCTGATTATGATCATTCCTAGCCCCGCCCCTCCCATCTGTGATAATTTCATTAGAATTTTCCTTTGCTTATGTCAAGGATTTAAATGTCATATCTGAAATTTGATATCCGTGTAACCCTGAGCAAGTCATTTATTTCTATGTGGCTCAGTTTCCTCATATATAAAAAGATGGCCTCTGAGTATTCTCCTAACTCTAAGATTTATAATACATCTCCATCCCTGATACAGAGCATAGGCACAAAACATAATGTTGTGCTCAGTAGTCCATCCACTAATCTGGAATCCCATCTCCTTCTACATGTGCAGCCACACCCAAAACACAACCAGGCATTGGTGAAAGACTGGCTACACAGAGAAAATACTTCTAAAATTATGTGGAAGATATCACATGAGAACAATTCTAGTTAGAATTCTAATTTTCATTCTAATTAGGTAAAATGATCAAGACAATTCTACTATATTTCATACTGTAATATAGACCAAATAACCTATAATGGATATATTCGTCAGCATGCATGTAGTTATCTCACTGGCTACCATCTGAATAGTAAGACTGGGATGAAAGAGGAATCCTGGCAGAATCAAAAAAATCTCTTCTATGAGTTAATGGATCCACAGGTTTTTGTGTATTGGGAATTAAAACCCCCACCACCATCACAGCTCACAGAATTCTGACACTATGGCTTTGATAAAAGTAACATGAATTTGAGCAGTTTTGTAAAAGAAACCTCTTTCCATTTCTAGTATCATCTGCCCCAGAAATTTTTTGTCTTAGCTCCTTTCTTGGAATAAAGGCCTTGTTAAGTAGCTCTCATTTATAAAGTAAACCAACCCATCCCTTTTCATTTGAAGGAAGATGCTTTGGTATTCATTTACAAGGTTTGCTGTTAGCAGGTCATTATTTGGAGGCAGAGGGTCAGTGGTGATGAGGATTTTCATTTGTTTCCCTTTTCTTAATAGGTACTTTCTTTAAACAGGGGTGGAAACATTCACAGGGATCTTCAGGCAATTTTCACTGAAGTGAACAAATCTAGTGCCCAGTACTCACTGAGAACTGCCAACAAGCTCTTTGGAGAAAAGACTTATGATTTCCTCTCTGTAAGTTGAACTGATTAGGTGATAAAGAAAGGAAATGAAAATAGGTTGTAGGGAGGAATGGTTAAAGGCCCTCAATAATATGAGCATCTTGGTGAATTTTTACTTCAACTGAATATGCTGTCATTAAAAAGTAGACCTTATATGATCATTTCTTTTCTTGATATACTGGGTATGGTGTATCCATCCCTGTACATTGTTACTGTAAAAAAAGGAGGAATATATATGTATCATGTCCAGTGAGGTCCTAGAATTTGAACTAATTTGTTTTTCCAAAAAATTCACAATTATTTTTATAGGCTTATACTGTGTGAGAGGCTTTATTTAGAATTTGGAATTTGGAATTTAGAATTTAATTAGAATTAAATAAATAGAATTTATTTAGAATGTATTTGGAAATGTTGTTTTATATTTTTCTCTTCATAGACATTTAAAGAAGCTTGTCAAAACTTCTACAATGTGGATTTGGGAGAACTTTCCTTTGCTAAGGCCCCAGAGGACTCAAGGAAACAAATAAATGCCTGGATAGCAGAGAAGACTGAAGGTCAAAAATTGTATTTGTTTGTAAAATGTTGACTGTTTCAGTGATATTGCCATAAAAGTGAATAGAGAGACTGGTCTCCCCTTTTAAACAGAGCTACAAGGTACAGCCAAACATTCATCATATCCCTGGAAATATAGCACAGTATAAAATAAACAACAACAACAAAGATAAAAACAAAAACAAACCACCAAAAACACTGAACTTGTAAACAGGAGAGACCTGATACAAAGGTTGCTTCTGACACTTACTGGGTATGTGACCACGGGCAAGTCATTTAATTACTCTGAGTAATAGTTTTCTCTTCTGTAAAACAGTGATTTGTTATTCAGTCATTTTTTTTCACTCGTATCTGACTCTTTGTGACCCCATTTGGGGTTTTCTTGGCAAAACTTCTGAAGTAGTTTGCCATTTCCTTCTCCAGTTCATTTTCCAGATGAGGAAACTGAGGCAAACAGGATTAAGTTACTTGCCTAGGGTCACACAGCTAGTAAGCGTCTGAGGTCAGATTTGAACATGAGGAGATGAATCTTCTTGATTCCAAGCCCAGTATTCTATCCACTGCACTGGTTAGCTGCCCCAAAACAGTGGTATATCTATGCCTTCCTGATAGAATTGTTTTTCTTTTTAAATTAATAATTAACTGAATTAAATTAATAATTAACTGAATTAATTTTCAACATTCATTTTTATATGATTTTGAGTTCTAAATTTCCCTCTTCCCTTCCATTCTTCCTCCTCAAGGTGGCATGCAATGTGATATAGACTACACATGTACAATCACATTAGACATATTTCCACATTTGTCATGTTGTGAAAGAAGAATCAGAGCAAAAGGGAAAGCCACGAGAAAGAAATAACAATCCTCCCCCACTCCTGCCCCCAGAAAAAAGAAAATAGCCTGCTTTGATCTGAATTCAGACTCCATAGTTCTTTCTCTGAAAATGAATAACATTTTCTAACACGAGTCTTAGAATTGTCTTAGATTATTGCATGGCTTAGAAGAGTCTAAGTCTAAGAAAGTCTATCATCACACAGTGGGGCTGTTAATGTGTACAATGTTCTTCTGGTTCTGCTCATTTCAGTTCATACAAGTCTTTACAGGTTTTTCTGAAATCTTCCTGCTCACTATTTCTTTTTATTAATCTTTTAAACAATTTTTGTGCCTATCTATTTTTAGCTGTCAGCATTCACTTCCATAAGATTTTTGAGTTCTAAATTTTGGGTCCCTCCCTCCCCAAGATGGCATGCAATCTGATATATGCTCTACACACACATTCATGTTAAACATATTTTCACATTAGTCACAAGAAAGAAAACAAACCAAAAAAAAGAGCAAATAATATGCTTTGATCTGCATTCAGACTCCATAGTTCTTTTTCTGGATGTGGATACCATTTTCCATCATGAATCTTTTGGAGTTGTCTTAATCCTTGCACTGCTAAGAAGAGATGTCTATCGTCAGTCATCAGTCAATGTGGTTGTTACTGCATACAATGTTCTTCTGGTTCTATTCATTTCATTCAGCGTAAGGTCATATAATCTTTCCAGGTTTTTCTAAAGTCTACCTACTCATCGTTTTTTATGGAACAATAGTTATTTCATTACATTAATATACCACAACTTGTTCAGTCATTGCCCACTTGTTGGGAATCAACTCAATTCCTAATTCTTTGCCACCACAAAAAGAGCTGCTATGAATATTTTTATATATGTGGGTCCTTTTCCCTTTTTTATGATCTCTTTGGGCTACAGACCTAGTATTGCTGGATCAAAGAGTATGCACAGTTTTATAACTCTTTGGACATAGTTCCCCATTGCTCTCCAGAATGGTTAGATTAGTTCACAATTCCACCAACAATGCATTAATGTTCCAATTGTCCCACATCTCCTCCAACATTTATCATTTTCCTGTTTTGACATATTAACCAATATAATAGCTGTGATGTGATACCTCAGAGTTGTTTAAATGCCAATTTCTCTAATTAATAGTGATTTAGAGCATTTATTTTTTCATATGACCATAGATAGTTTTAATTTCTTCATCTGAAAACTAACTGCCTGTTCATATCCTTTGACCATTTACCAATTGGGGAATGACTTGTATTCTTATAAATTTGATTCAGTTCTCTATATATTTTAGAAATGAAGACTTTATCAGAGACACTGACTATAAAAATTCAGGGCTGTGTTTAAAAGAGGGAGTGGACTAGGGTGGGAGGGACCCTGACTCTGAAGCGAGAGAACCTATGTTCAAATATTGCCACTATCACTAGTAATATCACTTTCCCTTCCTCTGTAAGGTGAAGAGGGGCTGACTAGATGACTTCTGAGATGTTTTTCTGGATCCAAAGATATTATTTCATAGTCCAATGGCATAATTTTTAATTAGAGTTTTGTAAATCATGAAGTTCTACATAATTGTTGAATATTACTTATCAGTAGTTATCTGATACTACAAAGTTAGCAGGCATGTCAGTCAGTCTCATTCATCTACCATATTTCTATGGGTTGATTCAGCTGCTTGAGGATGGCTTTTTCTCCAGCCATCCTTTAGGCTCTTCTCTCTCAGGAGGGAGACTTTCTTCTCAAGTCAGGATTTTGAATATGGAGTAAAATGGCAGAGGCTAGAGCAATGACTGCAAGTGCCCTTCATCACTCTTACCATTACTGATGCATTGCCTAGAATGGGGATTCTCTCTCTCTCTCTCTCTCTCTCTCT
>CM053594.1:230065220-230117219 GCA_028646575.1 Pseudocheirus occidentalis | reverse complement strand
GAGAGAGAGAGAGAGAGAGAGAGAGAGAGAGAGAGAGAGAGAGAGAGAGAGAGAGAATAACTCTTCTATAATTCTGAACTCACAACCAGAGATCCCTCTCTGGTAAATTCTGGAATTTTGGATGTTTCTTTAAAAAAATTTTTTTTAAGTGTTTCCCCTTTTGAGAGGCTTCCCAGTGATTATATCTCTGATTCATTTCAACAGTAACACACAGGTTATCATTTGTATGGCTAGCATCTTTTATCACAATTTCTGGCTTAGGAGACAAGACAGAAATGTAAATACTAAAAGGTTGACAAAATTTAGGCCTCTAGGAAAAGATAAAGGCAAAAAAAAGTAGGGTGAGAAATAAAGAATCACCAACTCTGGTGTCAGGTTCTACCAGATTCCAGAACCAGAATAGTGCGCCCCATGTCTCCTCTATGAATTGATCATACTGCTTCAGCCTCCAGGTGCTAGCTCACCTACGCTTCATGGTTGCTGCCACTTTCCACTGCTTCTGACATCCACATTTTTTATGCTCCTGTCCCTCACATGGTTTCCTCTCTCCAGGATGCATGGCAAGTTGTCTTCCTAAGCACACTCCCTTAGGATGGGAAGGGATCCCTGATAAGTTACGCCAGCCCTCTCTACCTACCTCAAAGGCAGGACAAAACTTCCTAGGAGTCAGACAAGTAAGTAGGAGGCTGGGAGGTTTCTATATGATGAGCGGTCATTCTCGAGCATCCTGATCTCCTTGGGTGATGTCTGTCAAGGTGAGGCCATTGAAGCATATCTAGTTTGCTCTTTTTTCACGTTCATCTGAGATGTCAAGTTTTGAATTTCAACTCTGTTCCCTTTGAATATATGTGACCATGGGCAATGCATTTAATAGCTATTAGCCTCAGTTTACCCATCTTTAACCCAATAAATTTGAGCAAAATATCTTATTTTCTTTCAGGATCAGATGTTATAGTGTATTAAGGGAGTGGGTAACATAAAATCTGAAGAGACTAATTTGTAAATCATAATATTAATTTATTAAATTGATAACTGGTTTCTCAGTCATACTGAATATACTATGGTAAATACAAACTCTTTTGGTTTGCTTTGCTTCAGCTCTGTAGAACCCACAAGACTTCTGTTGTTACCTTGAGCATACTACAGCTTTTCTTCTATTAATCACATTTTAGGTTCCATGATGAAATTGGAGAGATAACACAGTACTGTGAGGGTCTTTAGGGGGTCTTACAGTTTCATCACTAGAAGATTTTTAAGCCATTTCTTAGCATGAATTCCTTTTGTACTTGATGAATCTCTTTGGGGCCTCTGTCCTCTCAGCACTGATTGGAAGATGTGAGTCATCTCACCATGTCTCAGTAATTGTCCTTGAGTTATACTCTATGTATGTATGTCAATGTGTATTTTTTAATTTTCAAAAATTTTTATTCTGATTGTGTATGATACTATTATCTGTTATTTTATTCCCTAAGTCACCTGTAATTTCCTTAAGATTGTCAGTCTATGAAAAACCAGAGCCTTGAAAATCCCAAGTTGCTTCTACAGCTGGGCTCTCACAGCATAGGTTCCCAAAGTGGACGATACTGCCCCCTAGGGGGCACTGCAACAATCCAGGAGGGCAGAGGTAGCCATGGGTGCAACTGGGGGGCATTGAATAAACATAAGGGAGTGGTGGAAACATAAGGAAAAAAGAGAAGAAAATTAAAAAAAAACTGTTAGGACATTTCATTGGTTATGTAGCAGAGTTAAAGTTGTAGTGATTACATTATTTTCCAAATAAATACACAAAATGCAAGTTATAACTGACCAGTGGTAAAATCTTCCAACACGTCTTAACAAGCAAGTGTTGACAGGGCAGCATATCTTACATTGTTAGGAAGTCCAGCATGCATTGGCAGGAATATATGTGTGAAATGACTTTTTTTACAGCACAATACTATATGGCTGCATGATGCAATACTGTGTCATCAAAACTTCAATGTAGGAAAAAATCACAAATTTACAATAAATTATTGGTGTGTCATTTAAATAGATATTTTATATTGTTTTGAAATGAGGCAAATTTCAAAAAAAATATTAAATGGTTAAAGTTTCCAAGGAGACTCTGAGTTTGGGAACTTCTGATGCAGAAGAACTCGTGAATTTTCCATCAGTTCATAAGTACTCATTAATCCTCTACTGTATGCCAAGCCCTTTGCTCGGTACAAAGGCTACAATAACAAAAGGGAAATTATCTTTGCCTTCAATGGATATTCAATAAATAATTTTATCAGGCTTTGATTCCAACATTGTTGAACTTGGATTGCTGACCCTGAATTGAAGATCATGTCACTTTTGTAAGAAGTACAGTAAATTTTTTTTAACTATTGATTCAGTTATTTCTTTGTTTTCTTTTTTTTCCAGTTAGAAAATATTTATTTATTTGTTTGTTTGTTTGTTTGACTTGTTTATTTACTTTTAGTTTACAAGATTCAGTTCCACAATCCCTTGAGTTTCAATTTTTCTCCCCTCCCTTCCCCCTTCCTCCCCATGGTGGCATGCAATCAAGTATAGGATCTGCATATACCTTCACATTGTACAATAGTCTGGTTGTATAGAAGGTTTGTAACCAATGGACTGAACTTCGTTGTTTTCTTTAAAGGTAAGATTGCAGAAATATTGCCTACATCTTCCGTTGGTCCACTGACTAAACTGCTCCTTGTGGATGGCATCTACTTCAAAGGGAAGTGGAATGAACATTTTAAGGAAAACTATACAAGGGAGATGTTTTTTAAAACCAGAAAGGTAGGGAGAAACTTTTAGACATCCTGAGAACTGACAGGAATGAATAATATAGAAAAAATATAGTATAGATCTTTTTAGGGTTCTGTGTCTTCTGACTTCCAACATCTTGTGATCTCTGTCTGTCCTTCAGAATTACTGCTTGAACATTTTTCCTGCAAACATATTTATCTTTGCTTGTTAAGCTGGTCTGGGGATGGTCTGCCTTCCTACTGGTCAGTTATATTGTATAAAGGAGGCCAGAAGGTCTCAACTCATTGCTTTCCTTTCTGTCTCTGTTATTTTTTTTTCTTGCAGATTTTGTTTCCCACATTTCCTCCGAAGACATGTGTTCTTCTAGTGGTTACTACCATGATTTTCTGTACTTCATTGGGTCTTCAGATTCTATGTAACTGGCTTCTGTACCACCAGAACTTTGTATTTAATGATTCTGTAGACTCATCTATTCAGAACTTCTTGTACTGAATGTCTTATCAAAGGGAAGGTGAAGAAAATTAGGCCCTATTCTACTTCCTGACATAATTTTGCAACAGCAAGGAATTGGGCAGAGTGGTGTGTGTTGTACACTCATTCCTCTGAGCCTGCTCTGTGAGAGGCACATTTTCCTGATCTCAAATTGAAGTAAACATAATGGGACCTGTCCCATTGGACCTAGGGACCAATAATAATGGCCCTGGTAGGTTAAATATGACCATACTCTGAGAGTCTGAAGTCTCCACTTGCCCATATTGGTCTACTCCCAATGCTCTCCTGCCTTCTCCAAAGCATAGCAATTACCACGTCTGACCACTGAAGCAGAGGTACCATGGAAGAAACAAAAATGAATCAGATATTGCCAACCTAGAGAAGCCTGCTAAGCCCCACTGGTATAGGCTCAGAAGTCTCTGACCTCTTCAGTGCGTCTGTTCTCCTCTTCATCCAGACCCTGCTCCCTCTACCTGTACACTTGCATAAGTGGTCAAATTGGAAATAGGAACGGGTTGTTTGTTAAATGCTTTATATAGTTCCACCCTGCAGCAAGTATAGCTTAATGGTGTGACAAGGAAAATGGAGACACCGTGCTAGGATTTCTTTTTAAGGATTTCATATTTACTCAAATAGATGTTATGGCAAATGTGTCTCTTTTATTTTGTCAAAGGGGAAAATCCTGACTTCCTATTATGGAAAGCAAAGAGGGTTCCATGGAATTTTACCAAATAAAGAAATCTCTTCCATGCGGCAATAGCCTAGTTTTCTGGAAGTTGAGATAGTGGTTATCTATTTTTTTTTAAGTGAAGACTCTTATAAGTAAGTATTAGTTGATGACATTTTTGTATTTACTGAAAAAGGCACAAAAAGGATGATTCTTTTGTATGTATCATAAAGAGTTCCTTAAGTCAAGTGCATCTTTTCAGTAAGTTTTAATAGCACCCTGACTAATCTGATGTTAATCTCACGTTCACTTTTTTCCCACCAGAATGAGAAAAAGCCAGTGCAGATGATGTTTAAGGAAGCAACATTTAAAATGACCTACATAAAGGAAGTATCCACCAAAATCCTGGAGCTCCCCTACGTGGGTGAGGAGCTGAGCATGGTCATCATGCTTCCTGATGAAAACATTGATCTAAAAAAGGTAAATCAATGATCCCAAGATCAAGTGACATAACCCTTAATATTGTTATGTTACATTGTTCCTTGAGGCTCATCTGGTCCATTTGACAATTTCCTATAGAGATATAGTCTTGTAGAGTAGATGGAGTACTAGGAGTGGTAAGAATCAGAAAACCTGGGTCTAATCATCGTATTACTTTTTTTCTCAATGAAGATATTTAATATCTTTAAACATCAGTTTCATCATCTGGATTCAGAAGATCTGTGTTTAAATTCTGGCTCTGTCACTTCCTAGTATGACCCTGGTCATCTAACCTCTCTAGGCTTCTATTTCCTCACTTGTGAAATGAAAGGGGGTGTCAGATAATATAGAAATCCCCTCCTAAGTCTATAGGAGATTTCTAATCTATAATTCTATGGCTGTGAGATCAACCCAGTAAACAAAGCAGGCAGGCAAAGACCAGCCTTGCCCCTGGAAAGGCAATGCATAATGCTGCTGGCCTATTGAGTTTGGGGATAAGAGCATGGGTGTTGTAAAAGTCAGGTTTGAAAGCCAACAGAAAAGTTACTGGGCTTTGTGGGAATCCTTTGAAAAAAATATATCATCAAAGTGTTGATCCCAGAATCAGTCACTCTTTGTCTTAGTCCTCATAGAAATATTCAGCTGTGGTTTCTTGTGTCTATAATAAGGAACGATCAATAACAAGAATACAATGAGTGGCTACTTCATGCAGGTGCTATGAGTGACATGAGACACAAAAACCAAAAAATGGCTACTGGCTAATATTTCTACATTATTTTAAGGTTTGTAAAGCACTTTGAATATTGTATCTCATTTGATCCTCAAAGCAACCCTGTGAAGTAAGTGCTGATATTATTCCCATTTTGCAGATGAAGAAACTGAAGCTGAAAAAATGTTAAATGACTTCTCCAGGATCACACAAGTTGTATGTCTGAGGAAGGATTTAGACTTAGGTCTCCAAGACCAGCATGCTCTCTACTGGGACACCTAGTTGCTAAACAGCAAGTAAAATGGAACAGTAGGCTTTCTTTACCTGAGAACTCTTTCCCATGAACTTTATTTTTAGATAGATAAGAAATAAGCATTTATTATGAGCCTACTTTATACCAGGTATTTTGCTGAGCACTTTACAAAGAATTCTCTCATTCAATTCACACAATAATCCTGAAAGATACATACTGTTATTAATCCCATTTTGTTCAGTTATTTTCAGTCATGCCCAACTCTTCATGACCCCACTTGTGGTTTTCTTGGTAAAGATACTGGAATGATTTGCCATTAGTTCTCCAACTCATTTTACAAAGGAGGAACTGAGGCAAAAATTAAGTGACTAGCCTAAGGTCTGAAGCAAGATTTTAACTCGGGAAGATGAGTCTTCTTGACTCTAGGTGTAGTGTTCCATCCACTATACCACTTACCTTCCCCCATTTTACATTTGAGAAAACTGAGGCAAAAAGCAGTTAAGTGACTTGCCCAGAGTTACACAGCTAGTAAATAACTGGGGCTGGATTTCTAGGCCCAGTGCTCTATCCACTACTCCCCTTAGCTGTCTATAGAGACATACTAGTTAGATAAATCTTTCAATGTAATTGAATTTTTAACTCAACTTTAATTCAAATTCATTTTAATACAAATTTTAAAATTTTTCTTTCAGTTTAATTAAAATTGAATATTTTAATTCTCTGTATTTTATGTATTTAAGAACACAATTCTGAGGTGGTGTCATGGATTTCATTAGGCTACCAAAGGGGTCCATAACACAAACAAGAGTAAGAATTCATTGCAGTGTAACCTCACTCCAGCAAGGGCCCATGTTTTTAGCTATCCTAGTAACCATGGTATTATAGTGCTAAATATCATTCACTTCCTCAATTTATTTTCCAGTAATGCCAACACAAACAAGTAAACTATGAAAATATTTTGAATTTGGCACTTTAAAACTTTTTTCATTTTACTTTTTCAGTTTACAAAAGTCTGTTTTCTCCCCCCTTCCTTCCCACAAAGTTCTTGTAGATGTTAGAGTTAAGCAAAACAAATTCCTACACTGATCCTATCCAAATATCTGTATCTACATCTCACTATATGTATAATTCTACAAACAGAGTCTATTACCTTTCTTCAAACATATAGGTAGCATGATTCATCATAGGTCCTCTGGTCATTGTAGTTCTTATAACTTTAAAAGTTAATTTAAGTATTATTGTATAAATTCTCCTGTTTCTATTCACTTCTCTCTGCATCTGTTCATATCGGTCTTCTAAGGTTTTTCTAAAACTGTCTTTTTCATTTCTTACAGCATACTATTTGGATTTAGTATTTTTGGAATACAAAAGAGCAGCATGGTCTCACACTCTTTACTTCAGAAACAAGGCAGCATGGTGTATTAGAAAGTGTGCTCAGTTTAATCACTGGACCTGAGTTTAATTCTCTGTTCTCCGACTTCCCACCTGTGTGATTTTGGGCAAACAACTTCTCTTAGCTCCAGTTTCCTCATCCATAAAGTGAGAGGGATTTAAACAATAGCCCTCCAAGGTGCCTTCCAGTATTAGATCTATCCTATAACCATTGTCTTGCTTTCCCCAAAGTGAGCTCCTATTTCATAGGACTAGGATAGCTGGATCTGCAAGTTGTCATTGACCCTGGTGAGGAGGGATCTGCGGGAAGGTCAGTTATGGAGGCAGCATGAATATAACTGTTTTAACAGCACCTTATGACTTTCAACCATTGTCTTTCCAGGTAGAAGCAGAATTGACCTATGAGAAATTTGTAGCCTGGACAAGACCAGACATGATGAAGACAACAGAAATGGGTGTGTTTCTCCCCAGATTTAAACTAGCAGAGCATTATGACATGGAATCTCTTCTTCGAAGTTTTGGAATACTGGATGCTTTTGAAGGAGGCAAGGCTGACTTTTCTGGAATGTCAGCTCAAGGTGGCCTTGTTTTGTCCAAGCTCCTGCACAAGTCCTATGTGGAAGTTGATGAAGAAGGTGCTGAGGAAGATGCTGCTGCAATCTTCCGAGTGCCCCTTTGTGGAAAAATACTGCCAACCTTCATCCCTGATCATCCCTTTCTCTTCTTTATCCGGCACAACAAAACCAACAGCATCCTGTTTTGTGGCAAATTTTCTTCTCCATGAAGATATGCAATTAGTTTGCTTATAATCCATTTTCTTTTGATGTTTCACTGTACTTTCCCCTAAGGTAAAATAATCATATCTATCATCCAAAGTAATGTCCTTAATATAGCATGTAGGACAGGAACAGCAATTATGCTTTTTTTTCATACTCCTCCATTACCTAGCACATGTTTGGGTATATAGTATGCATTCAGTAATATCTTTTGGTTGATTAATAACAAAATTAAATTCATGAAACAGAATGGTAATGTTTGTTTCTACTTTTTTTTTTTTTTTACTGGCTACTGTGATCTTGAACAGTATAATAGAAGAAGTGCTGGGCTTGGTGTTAGAGGATTGGGGTTGAAATCTTGGCTCTGCTACTTATCTTTTTTGACCTTGAGCAAGTCGCTTGACCTTTCTAGGTTTCCTTCTTTTTTAAAATGTGGGGATTGGACTAGATCATCTCCAAGGAAGTCTTTAGATGGCCTCTATATTATCTCCCCATAGGTCAATTTTGTGCTCTATAACAGAACTTCTCTTCCTCTTCATTTACAAATTGACATTTCTCTACATTAGCAAAAACCTATTGCACACAGACATGGGGAGGATTTAAGGAGTGATAACACCAATTCAAATAAAGTGTGACAGAATCTCAGTATTAGAAGGAATCTCAAAGTCTAATATGTATCTGAACAATAATTCCTTCCATAACATCCCCAGTGAGTGATCAGCCTTTTCCAGAAGGCGTTAAGTGAAACAAAATCCACTTATTCTACCAAGGTAGCCCATTCCACCTTTGAAGAGCTCTAGTTGTTACATTTCTTATGTACATTGAAGTGAAATCTACCTCTCTGCAGCCCCATCCTTGCTCCTAATTCTATACTTTGGGGTCAGGCAGAAACATTTTTAGTCCCTCTTCCTCATGTCAGACCTCTGAATATTAGAGAGGCATTTATTTTCCACCCTTATGTTTTCTTTAGGTTAAACTCCCCTTCCTTGAGATGTCTCTGCATAAGTCACTCTTGCCTGAGTACTCTCCAGTCTGTCAAGATCTGACACCAAGATCTGGACATGTATCCCAGATATGGCCTGATTTTAGAGTTGTCTTATGTAGGGAGATAGAGAATTATCATCTCTCTTATTCTGAGTACTTTGCCACTTTCAAAACCATGCAGGAACAGCTTTCCAGAAGACTGCTGCTGTGAACAGCTTTTCAAGGTTCTGATTATACAGTACAGTGAACTCTCTATTTATTTAGTAATAAATTAAAGCAAAATATTCACAGAAAACAGAGTACAACATTCAGAATGTTATAACTTCACAACTTATCAATAAATTGGCCACATAGTTTTCACCAAAGTGGTCACACAGTTTTAAGCAAAAGATAACATTCATTTAGTAAGTCCTTCATTTAGTAAATCCTTAATTCATCACAAAATACAAAGATCAAAGTTCTCTTTTAAACAAGGTGCATTCATCTAGAAAGTCACAAAGTCCACCCCTAGGTCACACCATCTTAATCTCTTCAATCAGAAAGTCATTCTTCTTAAAGTACATTCATCAGTAACTACTAAATACCCTCTTAAGGGGTAGTGGAAAGTACAAATTCCATCCACTTCTAGGTCACAAATAAGTTACAATCTCATCAGTCATCATTAAATACCCAAAGAGAAGTCTTTTCATCTTGAGTGGGGGCAGGCTCTCAGCTTTCATGGTTCCTCTTCCGTGGTCCTAGCTCCTGCCCAAATCTAACCAAGTGCCACCTGAGTTCAAAGGCAGACAGCAGTTCCTTGTCCAGCTCTCTGTGCAGTTCCTGATTCATATTGAAGCTCACAGTATCCAGTCCACCTCAACTCCTTCACAGTTTCTGTTCCTGGAGAGACAAAGCATAACAAAGCCACAGACAAAGTACTGACACCAGAGTCATGCTTCCTCTGGCAGTTCCTTCTGGCTCTCAGAAGTCTTTGGCAGCTCTGGCTAGCTCTTGGAATCTCTCAGCAGAAGCTCCCTTTTCAAAATCAAAATCACTTTCTCCAGCCTGTGCCTCTCCTCTTCAGCCTCCATGCTGCTTGCTCCGAGAAGCTCTGTCTCAGTTCTCAGTTCTCATTTCTCTTCTCAGTTCTTCTTAATTCTCAGTTCAGTCCTCAGTCCAACAGTAGCAGCCCAGCTTCCAGATGCTAGCTGAGAGCAATTCTGGCCTCTCTCAGCTTGGATTTTTCCTTATATAAGGAATTTGCTCCTCCCTGTTTTTCCCCTTCCTGTTATAATAGGAAGTTCCTCCCACTGTGGGATTCACAAGTTCTGGATTATAATACTTGATATAATCACACCTGAAACAAGGTGCTAAGTACTTGCCAATACAAGGGGATCTTCAAATTATATTACAATTACACCACTCTTAAAGCAATCTTAAAGCTTTGTTTGGGATGTCATGTTATTGACTCAAATTGAATTCACAGTCTATTACAGTCCTGGATCATTTTCAGATGGCCTTTTCCATGTCATACTTGTGAATGTGATTTTGGGGAACCAAAATATACCTTTTTTGTTCTTGATAGTATTAGCAGGCATAATGGATCAGGTGCTGGTCTGGCTTCAAATCCTTGAGCAAAGTTTCTAATTGTAGGATCATGGTCAATCAGTCGGTCAATTAACATTTATCATGCACTCAGGGCAAACACATGGTAGCCAGAAGAAGTGATACAAGGAGACTTTCAGAGTCTTAAGAATTTTGGAATTGATTATACAACATGGGAGAGAGTGGCACAGGATAGTCCAGTCATGGCATGCTCTCATCAGAGAAGGTTCTTGGCTCTACATGCAAAGCAGAATTTCAAAGGAAATGTGAGATGCACAGATTTAGAGAATCCACTCCAACTGTTCACATGGACCATTTGTGCCTGCTCTATGGTACAGTATTCTGAGTTCATATTGGTCTAAATAGCCACAGTCAGATGCACTATAACTTTTCTCTAATACAGTGATGTCATTCTGGTCCTCTAGAGCAAAGCACAACAACCATTATGTACCTCCTATGGGCCAAGCTTGCACTGTGCTAAGGACTGGGAACACAAAAAGAAGAAAAACACAGTCCCCAGCCTCAAAAAACTCACAATCTAATGGGGGAGATAATAAGCAAACTATCATGTACCAACAAAAACACAGGAAACAAGAGGGGAAAGGCAGTAGAATTAACATGTTGGGAATGACTTCCTTTGGAAGATGGGATTTTAGTTGGGACTTAGAGAAAGTGAGAGAAGTAATGTAGGTGAGAAACTTAAATTCTCTGTGCCTCAGTTCACTGATCTGAAAATGGGGTTAATGATAGAATAGAATATTGTAGAATACCTATATTGTAGAGCTGTTTAAGAGAATCAAATGATCTTTTGTCTGCCTACATAAATTTCAATTATCTTCACAAAAGCCTAGTATTAAACCAGGTGATTTCAGAATAAAAGGCAGTTTTCACCTCACTGTCATAGCCCAATTTGCCCACCTGAGAGACACAAAACATCACCTCTCTCTCCCTCTTTCTCATTTCCTCTTAGTCCAGTACTATTTCTCCTTCCCTCTCTCTTTGCCTGTGTCTCTACCTTACTTTCTCTCCTTCCTTCCCACTCTCTCTCTGGACTTCTCTCTCTACTAACTTCCTTCCCTCTTCCTTCACCCACCCCTAGCCTCCTTCTTTCCTTTCTTCCCTGCCTGTCTCCATTCGGTACCAGCTTTCTCTATTATCAAATCACTTGCCAAAGGTCACACTGCTAGCGTTTTAGGCTGGATTAGAACTCTGGCCCTTGGGATTCCATGGCCATTGCTCTACTGCTCTACTCACTGTGCCACCTAGCTACCCTTGTCTCTTGCTTTCTCCTCTACTCTTTATCTTACTGCCTATCTCCAAAGAACAGTGCAAGAGAAAGGGAGGTTTTGCTGTTTTGGAAGCTCCGGAGAAAGTGAAGTTCGACTGGATGTTGTTCGCTATGAACTACGGCATTGAAAGGAAGGTAGGAGGTGATCTAGGCTGCGGGTGCAGACTGGGGTGTGTGGAGAAAGTGATGCAGCAAGTGGAGCTCCTCGATGTTTGTGGGGCTGAGCACATCGTGGATAACCTCATCGAGTGTGTTGAGAATGGGTAAGAATTGGAGGTCGGCCAGGCCGGAGACCAGGTCCGGGTGGTAGGAGCCCGTCTGGAAGCCACCTGGGGGGCGCATGTGCTGCAGTACCTGGGCCAAGTCCTGTAGGTGGCTCAGGGCCTGGGCAGGTGCCAGGAGTTCCAACTTAGTCTGAACGAGAGTTAGAGAGCGGAAGAGCCAGGCAGTGTTGGAGTCTTCCCGCACGTCGTCCAAGCACTTGAGCAACTCATCCAACAGCCTGCAGAGCCGTCCGGGGCGCAGTCTCCAGAGGGCCATCCTGACCCTCAACAAAGCCTTGAGGAATTGGTCCTGACCCAAGGGGTCTGGGAACTCTTGCTGGCCAGAATATGGGCTTTGCAGCAGGTGACCAATGCAGCTGAGGAAGAAGCCAGTACCTTCATGCAGACACTCCAGGCCATACGTGAAGCGTCCTGCTTCCAGACGTTGCAGGATCTCGGTCACGGTTTCGAGATGCCGTCTCAAGGCCATCCTCAGGCTGCTGATTCTAGAGCTCTCCAGGGGATGGTTTACGCCAGGCCCTAGGCGTGAGGGAAAGCAGACAGAGGCCGACTTGGTTGGGAAAGCCAACACTCTAAGGCCAGCCTCCAAAAAGAAAACCAGAAGACAGCTTCTGGCTGTTCTCCTTATATAGGAAAGGTACTGGGCGTGACCAGAGGCAGGATTGTTTGCACCTGGCTCCTCGGACCTCCAGAAAGGGCCTTCCCCCAACCACCCCCTCCCCCCCCCAGCGGATCACTTCACACGCTCGCTTGCTAGAGACAGTGGTGTCCTGAGCAGAACAAAATTCACAGGTTGTGGTTGTGTTTATACTTTGCTTTTGAAGAGGACTGTGGCATCAGGGAACTGAGTAGACTGAGTTGTTTGAATGGGAACTCAACGATATGGGTAAATCAACTTATTCTCTCCTACTCCCTCCCCTTCTCTCCCAAAGAAGGTAAAGAATTTTGATGTCCAGAAGCAGCCCACTTATCTCCCTCCCTCCCTTCCTTCCTTCCTTCCTTCCTTCCTTCCTTCCTTCCTTCCTTCACTAAACCTTTAACCCACTTCACTCTGAAGCTCACAGACTGAACCACAATAAGGTCCCTGCCCAAACTCCACTAAATGACTGTATTTTGGGGCCATCCTGGCTTAGAGTGATGGTCACTGTTTCTCTTTTGGAGCCCCAACTCTGAGGGTCTAACCCTCCCAGCTTGTACTTTTTTTTCCTAATTAAAGGGGTCTTCCTTTGACTCATTTCTTAAAGAGGCTTATTCACTGAATGGGTGTTACCTCACTCAAAGTGAGAACCTGACAAGGCCTTAGCCTAAAAAGGGCAGGGTCACACATTGCATCCTGGGCCATCCCCAGTCATCCTGATGAATATCTGGTCTGTGGACTCAGGTGGCTCTGGAGGAGAAAGTGAGCCTGGTAACCTTGCAGAACCCTCTCTCATTCAAATCAGTCAACTGCAAGTCATGTCATCATTTCCGTGATGCCATGATCCTCTTAAAAAAGGAAGGACAAGCACAAGAACAAAAACTTTGGCTGTCAGACACGTAATTACCAGGGGCCTCTTGACAAGCACAATCCAAATTTGAAGACTAGAAGATTGTTTTCTCAAACCACCAATCCACCCTGCTGGGTCTTAATTCCAAGAGAGCCCTAAGTTGGGAGATTTCAGAACAAGAGCCACTCTTCACCTTGTGACCGAAGTCTGGCTTGTCCTCCTCAGAGCTACAAAGCATCAATACTTCTCTTTCTCTGTCTCTCTCCCTCTTTCTCTCTATCCGTGTGTGTGAGAAAGAGACAGAGAGAGATAGAGAGGGACGCAAGGAGATTGTAACAATGAGACTTAGAGAGATGGAGAGATAGGTAAATGCACAGGCATCTTACATGGCACAGCACATTGAACACTGTCCCTGAAGTCATAGGGACCTGAGTCCAAATCCAGCCCCAGACACTTACTAGCTGTATTAGAGTATATGCTAAGCAATGGGATCCTCCCTTAGTTCTTGTAATATAAGTACTGAGCACCTTGTTTCAGCTATTCAAGTGTCTTTGAGCCTCATCTGTGATTATATCAAGTCTTTGTTAGAAACAGAGCCTGTGATGTCCACAGTGGGAGGAACTTGCCAAAGACTGGAACAGGAAGGACAGAAGAGGTGGGTGGAACAGGGAGGAGCTTTTATACAAAAGTACAGCTAGGATGGAGCAGAACTGAGAGGGAGAACATTTGTGGTGTTCGGGCACTCTGTTTGTTCTATCTGTGTTGATTTGTGTTTGTGTTATTTTGCCAGACAGAAGTGTTCTATCTGTTGAATTGTGTTACTTTGTCAGATAGAAGCACCCTGTCTGTTGACTTGTTTTGATTTCACAGGTAGAAAGTGAACTGAGATGATAGTGCTGACAATGTGTATGAATTGTTGTAACTCTGCTAAGCTTCATGTGTGAGATATTGTTGTGGCTCTGTTAAGTTTTCTCTTCCCTGAAACAGACTTCCAAGGGCTTGAACTGGACTGATCACTGGGAGCTCAAGGTGGAGCAGGACCAGGAACAGGAACTGTAACAGGAGTTGGGAGCTGCCTACCTGTGAATCCAGGTGAGGGTGAATTGGGACAAGAACCATGAGCACAGAAGAGGAACCAAGTAGTTTGGGAGTCAGCCCCAAGTCAAGATAAAAGAACCTTTCTTTGGGTACTTAGGGCTGACTGACAAGATCATGATTTACTGTGACCTAGGGATGGGAGAACTTTGTACTTTATACACCTTAAGGATGATTAACTTAAGGATAATTGGAAGCTAGTCTGCAGTCTACTGATGAGATTAAGACCATGTGACCTGGGGGGGCAGAGAGAGACCTTTGTACTTTTATCCTTTGAGGATTGCTCCTTAAGAATGATAGGTGGCTCAGTAAATAGAGCACAGGCCCTGGAGTCCGGAGGACCTGAGTTCAAATCCGGCCTCAGACACTTAACAAAAAACTAGCTGTGTGACCTTGGGTAAGTCACACCCAACTGCCCTCCAAAAACAAAATGATTGCGTTAAGGACTTACTGAATGATATCTTTTGCTTAAAACAATGTGGTCACTTTAGTAGTAAGTTGTTCTGTTATATCATTGTGAATGATGGACTTTGGTTTTGCGAATGTTTTGTGAAGAGTTCACTATGTTGTGTGATCAGAACCTTAAAGCTATTCACAGCAGCAGCAGCCCTCAGGAGAGCTATTTGTGCTTGGCTTTATAGTTCTAGGAAAAAGACCCCTGTGATCTTCTGACCACTTTGACATCTTTACCATCTATAGGCTGAGATCTTTGGAAACATTTGCTGCCCTGCTTCTGCTAATTCACTGGCTCCCAAGGTCCCTTACTGCCTGTCTTTAGAGTTCCTGAAACTGCTGTACCTACATTACTTAGTTCCACTACTGGCATTTCATCCACATGGGCCCCAGGCCAGTCTCCATTCCTGTGTCATAGATTTTTCTTTTTAATCCACCTGTGTTGTCTTAGGCTGGAAATATATCCAACTCTGTCTTTTTCTTGGCTCTGGCCACTCTGGAGTTTTATTTTAGTCTTTTTTTTGTTTTGCTTTTTTGGAGGTAGGGGGAAAGGTAGGGCAATTGGGGTTAAGTGTCTTGCCCAAGGTCACATGGTTCAGTGTCTGAGGTCAAATTTGAACTCTTCCCCCTGACTCTATGGCTCTATTCACGGTGCCACCTAGTTGCTCCAATTTTAGTCGTTATTTTAAAATTATTTGGAGGAAAATATATCCACTCAAAGTTTATTATAGTATATGGCCATGGTTTTCTGCCAGACTGCTTTCCAGTTTTCCAAATGAAGAGGTTAACCATAAAATGTTGAGGTATAGACCCCAAAATACCAACACACCAGGTCCTGCCAAATGAATGACTCAAGTCTTCTCTCAGCCAAAGAAAAAGTTTATTAAAAGCTTGCTTGTATTGGACACAGCCAGTCTGTGCTAGAAAATTCTATGGCGCTCTCACACACATGGCGGCAAGATGGAGTATATAAGACTTTATATAACAGAAAGGTTGTGGGAGGAATCTAGGTGTGGTCTAGGGGAGGAGTTTGGGGAGGGTCTTCAGGAGGAGTTAAATCAGGTAACAGTTGTGTAATAGCCAAATGAAATAATAGTTCTAATGAAAAGTTTTAAGGAGCTTTAATTGTAATTAATTTATCAGCTGGGCTGTCTCTCAAGCCAATTAAAGAAGAGAACAGCAAACACAGAAGTACAGGTATAAAAGACCATTTTGGGTTGCTAACAACATAATCAGTAACTTAGTATCCAAATATAATTTGTAACTACAACTAAATTGATATCCAAATACACCCCAAAACTAATTGGTTTCCAGATATATGCAATTACTCTTCTATCGTTAATTGATTATTATAACTAGTTGACACCCAGGGATGGGGATCTTATTCTTTATCTTCAGGGAACTGTGAAGTAGGGACCAGGAGAATGTGATGACATCAATATTGAAAGCCAGGAGAGTGAGTATGGGGTTGGGCATAGGTGCAGGCTTAGTCATGTAGCCACTTCCACTGATCTCTAGTGACCGATTTCACTGAGTTCTGCTTTGGATACGATTTCAGTTTGGGTATGCTCAATGATTTCTTATTTCACAAAGTATAACTTAACTGTTTCCTGACTAATTTCTTGAGTTCATAGCTTAACTAGTTCCTGGCCACCTCAGTTGATTTGGGTATAGATATTTTCATAGGCTCAAGAGTGGGAAGTAGATGGAGGGCCAAGCTAGTAACAAAACTCTGCAGTAACTAGCAGAGCCACAATGAAAGACTTATGACCTCATGCAAATACCTCATTAAATGGGAAGATTCAGAGTTCAAAGGGGTTCCCAGAGCCTGTACCTCAATGATTCGAGAACTAAGGGGGTTCCCAGAGCCTGCACCTCATCACCAGAAGTTGTCAGATACTGAATCTTTACCCCAGGAACTGGGGTTTTGCAGTTTAAGAGTAGCCTGCTAGGTTTATTTGATTTTGTAATACTGCATCTAATCTGCTCTAATGATTTATTATATAATATTTATAAATAAATTTAAATTTATAAATTAAATTTATAAATATATAAAAATATATATTTAAATCCATAAATATTATTACATGTTTATAAATGTATTTATAATTTTAAAATCATAAAAATAATTTTTTTAACCAGATTAAATTATTTTGATGATTAATGCTTTGTAATATCTCAGTATCCTTTGAGATGTTTCAACCCTAGTCTCTCTTCAGAGTTTCAGTGCAACATCACTGCCTTTTGGACATCTCAAATTCAGCACATCAAAAACAGCCTTCATAATCTTTTTCATAAAATCTACCTAACTTCCACACTTCCTTATTACTTGAGTATCTCATTTTTTTCCAGTCACCTAGACCCTTTTCTATCTACACAATATTTATGTCTCCTTCTCTTCATTTATTCACCCAATTACTAGTTCTCCTCATCTAAAGACTCTACCCTCTCCAAACTGTCCTGCAGTCAGCTTCAAATATTTTTTTCTAAGGCACAGACCGGACTACCTCAGTGATCGATGAACTCCACTGATTTTCTATTACATCCAAGCTACTGGTCCTTTAGTATCTTTTCAGTCTTCATCTACCTTAGTCTCCTCCATGCACTCTCTATTCCAATAATACTGGCTTATACATGACACTCCATCTCCCCTTTCCACGTTTATTGGTCCCCATACCTAAATGGATACACTATCCTCTCACTTCCCTTCAAGATTCAGCTCAAATTCTACCCACTCCACAAGGCCTTTCCTAGTTCTCCCAAATAATGTCTTCTCCTCTCCTGCTCTTCCATGTAAACATCTATTTAGTTGTTTACTTGTTGTCTTCTCTTTTGCAATGCAAATCTACCTAGGGCAGGAACTAGTTTCTTTTTCCTTGCCTTTCTTTGTATTCCTGGTCCTTAACTGGGCTTTTCTTCAGTTTTTTTAAACTTATAGTTTTCATGTGCTTTCATTCAAATAATAGAACCTAGTCTATTTTTGTAAAGGTTCAATGTAATGCTAAGAAATATGCATATTCTTAAAATTCACATTTAGAAGATGCCATAAATCTTTCAGGTATTAGCCTTCAACCACCCACATTTAATAAGTTAGTATTAGTTTTTGAAAATATATTTTCTGGGGCGGCTAGATGGCGCAGTGAATAGAGCACCGGCCCTGGAGTCAGGAGTACCCGAGTTCAAATCCAGCCTCAGACACAAAAACTAGCTGTGTGACCTTGGGCAAGTCACTTAACCCCAACTGCCCTCCAAAAAAAAAAAAAAAAAAGAAAATATATTTTCTTCTATGAATTTAGTGGCTATACCTGTGTGTGTCTTGCTATTGCTTCACTATTTATGGTGTGTTTAACCATAATCTCAAGTTTTCTAAGGAGAGATGATTTGCTTCTTCTGCCCATGTAACATCTCCTATCATTAAATCAAAAGCATTTTCTTATTGTTAAAAGCACATCACTTATGGTCACAAACAATATAGTTCTGATATTTAATCTCAGGAAGACAAAAGTAGGGAAGGTGCAGGTGCTAGCAAGGGTGGGTTTTGTTAGAAATCAATCTAGGGCTCAATTTACAAGGATTCAATGAAAATCATTGACTAATTCCCTCCACCTCTACTAAAGATGTAACAACATAACAAAGAGGTAATACTGATAGATTTAGACTTTCCTACCCAGGTCACACTGGTATAGGCTTTTCCTCTTGCAATCTAAACTTTCATGCTTTTAGCCTTATCCCCAGTGCCTACTAAAAGGAAAATCTACAAGGCTGTATAGTCCTCTTGCAAAATTTAACAAAGTTTTTAATGTATTTTTATTTCCTTCCTAAGGTCACCATGGCTTACATGCACAAATATAACATCTTTACAGATCTTAGAGAGAGTCAGGGAAGGAGCAAAAGTTATTGTACTCTGGGGACAATGACTACATCTCTTTAAGGAGAGGAAACTCTGCCACAGAATAGGATACTTTTGGTTTTATAGCTCCAGATAAAAAATAGAAAGAAGCCATTAGCCTTTAGTCCATCATTCTTTGGAGCTGCTGGTATCTCTGCTGCTATAGTGGCAGCAGACGCCTTGATGCCCTCTTCATTGATCTCCAGGTAAGATGTATGTAAAACCTTGGATAAATACAAAGGCTTGAGCATTAACATTCCAGAAAAGTCAGCCCTATACTCATCAAATGCGTCTGACATTCCCAAACTGCTGAGGACATGCTCCAAGTCACAGGTCTCTTCAATCTTGATTTTGGGGAGTAAAAATGTCTCATCACGATTTTCCATCAAGGCCATTGATTCTGGCTTTGTCCAGGTTATAAATCTTTCATAGGTAAGCCATTTTTCCAACTGGAAGACAAAAGTTGAAAATCCTAAGATCCTGCTATCTGCATAACTCTATATGTTCAGATTCCTTCCATGCTGGAGCTAGAAATCAAGTGTTTCCCCAGAGTCTGTTGTAACTTCAGTCTGTTTGCTGGTCAGTGTTTATGCTTTAAAGCTTTCCTTCTCCTCTTTCTTCCTTGCTAACTTCATGTCCCAAGATACATTTTTTCCTGACCCTCAGGGATTAAGTTTAATTTTAACTATAACCAAATAACTGAGGAAGAATTGAAGAAAAGTCTAAACACTTTACAATTTTCTCTTAATTATGTAGGACTGGGATTGGGGGTGAGTGGGAAAAGTTAAGAGAATTTGACACAGTGGATTGAAGTCTGAGAAACCATAGATCCATCATTAACACTTGATAAATATTGTGCATTGCACAGAACAGGATGGCAAATGAATCGATAGCACACTGGAACTGGAATCAGGAAGACCCAAGTTCTGCCTTAGAAATATTGTTGTTGGATTCAGTATACAATTTACCCCAAATACTATATATTCTGTAGCTTTGTGTCAATGATCCTTTCTTTTATCTTGTTTCTAAGGCATTGAATCAGGATCTGTTTCTATCAACAGCTGTGCACTTGATATTTTCTCTTTTAGGGGGTTCTGTTCTTTGCTTAATTTCATCAATCTAACCATAATATCTGAGAGGTTAAGCTTAGTCAAGAAGCAATTATTACTGGGGCAGCTAGGTAGTGCAGTGAATAGAGCACTGACCCTGGAGTCAGGAGGACGTGAGTTCAAATCCAGCCTCAGACACTTTGACACAAAAAAAAAAACTAGCCGTGACTTTGGGCAAGTTACTTAACCCCAATTGCCCTCCAAAAAGCAAAAAAAAAAAAAAAAAAAAAAAGCAATTATTATCTACTATGTGCCAACCGCTGTGCTAAGTCCCGCAGATATAGAGAGGCCAAGACAGTCTCTGTTCTCAGGGAGCTCACAATCTGATGGAGGGAGAAAGCGTGCAGGTAACTGTGCAAACAAGACATATGCAGGATAAACTAGAGATAATGGAAGACACCGCCATTAAGAGGGACTTGAAAGGCTTCTTAGACAAGGTAGAATTTTAGTTGGGATTCAAGAACGCCAAGTGGATACAGAATGAACCAGGGTTCATCCTCCCTTTGACATATACTAGCTGTTTGACTCTGGTCACGTTCCTTAAACTCTCAGTAATCACGGATAACTCTCTAAAACCGCAGATTACAAAGTGCTGATCTGCACTGGGATTCACTATACCCGCGAAATAACAGATATAGTTAAAAAAAAAATATCAGAGGATCTAAATCTTCATTAGAATGCTTCCCATTTGGTAACAGGCCAGAATCTCAAACTTTTAAGTTGATCTAGGTTACTGTGTGACTATAAACTGCAGACCCAATGCAGGTCAGACTTATACCAGGTCGTACAACTGGTACGTGTTAGCAGGGAGACCCGAATCCAGGTTTTCCTGGGCTCCAGACTAGCTTTCTATCCACTTTCTTTTGCTGCTTCAAAATTGATCTATATGATAAAAAGAGCATTCTTCATTTGGTGACATTAGATGGAATGAAAGTAGCCTCTGCCAGCCTGCTAGGCCAATCAAGTTTGTTTGAGATTCTTGTCTCTTTTACCAAATGGGAAAAAAATTACAATGAAGATTTATTTGCAGCTTCTTTATAGGAGGTAGAAAAAAAAGTGGAGGAGGTATTTTCAGATAAAGGAGGTTATCATTTATATGTATTAAAATGTCCTGAGTTATGAATATGCATAAATACATATACATATAATTTCATGAAAAATGTGTTTGCTCGCATGCGCACGTGCGCACACACACACACACACACACACACAATATCAGGGACACTCCAACTGAAATAAGGCCAAATTATGGCATGGTTGGTGAAAGTATAGGTAAAGATTGGAGGGAGAATATGGAAGAAGTCACCTTTCTATACTCAGGATGGGAAATGAAGGGAGATTTAAGGAAAGGGAGCCTAGCTGACAAATCTACTTTAGTTCAGGGTAGGCTCTAGGACCTAGAAGAAACTAATAATAATGCTTCTTCACTCACAGAAACAACCATACCTAAATGTCCAATAGCCTTAACTAGGTCAGTTCCTCAACTTATCTTTGGAGGAATAGGACACTGTCTGTTTGGAGAGACTTTGGATTTTCATTCACCATCTTCAAAGGGCTAATTCAGGTTAATCTCAGGGGAAGAGGAACAGAAGGAAATAAACATTTATATGTTTAGTAGTTTAGTGCCAGGCACTCTACTAAGTGTTTTACAAATATAATCTCACTAGAGCTTTGAAACAACCCTTTGAGTTAGGTCCTGTAAATTATCCCCTTTAGTTGAGGAAACTAAGGCAGACAGAGGTGAAGTGACTTGCTCAGAATCACAAGAGCTAGGAAGTGTCTGAGGCTATATTTGAACTCAGATCTTTCTGACTTCAGGCCCAGGGTTGTACCACCTAGCTCAGGGCAAACCTCAGGGGGCAATCAAGAAAGCCTAGAATGATTTCAAAGAAAAAACAACAAAATAAAACCACCTCATCTTCCTAATCTTCCCATCTGCTTATTGTTTCCCAAAGTTCCTTTAATGATAAGAAAAGACTACTTTGATTCTACAAGTGGGTATCAGTGATACATGCCTGTGTGACCAGGGTAAGGTATCAACTCACCAAGCGAATAACTAACATGCAACAGCCTCCCCTGCCAACGTTTGCTTTTTACCTGTCAGTGGACTTGGGCCGATGAGCAGTTATAACTTTCGTTTTGTGTGTTTATTTGGAAAATAATGTAATTACTACAACTTTAATTCTGTTACACAATAGATGAAACATGAAGAAATTTTCAAAATTTTCTTCTCTTCTTCCCTTACGCTTCTATTGTTCCCTTATTTTTATTCAACAGCCCCCAATTGCACCCAAATCCAAACCTACTACTGGCCCCCTTGGATCATTCCAGTGACCCCTAGGGCTGGTACTGCCCACTTTGGGAACCTATGTACAGACAAAAAAAATTACAATTTTGCTGAGAATTGTTTCTCTACTCTGAAATACAAATTCCTTGAGGGCTAGTACTCTTTCTTTTGTATTTTATTTCCAGGCTTAGCACAGTGTTTAGTTAACTGCTTAATAAATTCTTTTGCGTTCAGGCAAAACCTGTGACCAGAGGTAGATAACTGGCTCAAAGAGAGTGGGATGCTTCTGCAAGAACAAGAATCAACTTAGATTGGGAATCTAGGGAAAATAGTGGAAATGCATGGTGCTTGGATATACAGGTTGCCACTAATGTGAGATGATAATATCAATTTGGATTATACTTGCTAAAACAGGTAATGATACAGGGTCAGGTTGTAGACATCAAAAACTAGACTTTTTTCCAACATACCTACGAGCAACCCAAATCTCAGTTTCATAATTATTACCAAGGTTTTTTCTTCCTTCCCGTCCTCCTTACTCTCCCCATCCACCAGATGACATAAAAGAACTTAATTCTGAGGACATATATCTTCTTTCTTTTAATGACAGTAACATCATTTCTCCTTTTGGAGAAAGTTCGCTTATGTCACTTTCCAAATCCAATGATGCTTTAGGATAAGAATTTTATTATTTCAGGAACCCTTTCTGACATAATTGGAGTAATTTTCAATGACCATTGTAACAATTATGTCCCATAGAAAGTACTGTTGGAATAAAGACATATCAGAATATAATGTTGCCATTCTATCCACCCAGTCTTACCTTAGTTAGGTCACTATCAGAAGTAAAGACAAGGATTACTGTCAATTCCATTCCACCATAGGGAAAGATGAAGAGCTGTGCACCCAGCTCTTCTAAAGGAGATGTCAGAAACTCCTGTTTCTTCTTCATAATCTGAAATGTTGCTTTCTCATGCTTAAAAGAAACAAACAGATATGTGATTAAAGCCAAATCATTGAAAGGGGCAGAACAAATATGTATTATTTAAAATATTTTCAAATTTACAAACTATACATGAGTACTCTTAAAACCAAAGAATACTGCAATCAATTTCAATTCATCTCTTCATTACACTTGTAAGGTATCTGGAAACCCCTTCCTCTATTCCCTCCATTCGTGTTCACACCCTACCTGATTGACTTTTAAAATATCAATCTGTGTGTGCTTTGGATCAAATGCCCTCTCCCAGGTCGCTTTAAAGTTGATGGCATTCACAAAGACCAGCAGGCTAAGGGGATCAACGAGGCCATCGGGTAGAGCCTCTGAAATGTTACCTTTTAAGAAAATAGAAATTAGGTTTAGTTTTGTTTCCCCTCCCCCCCAGGAAAAAATATCCTTTAATAACATTTGACATAGTTTATGCATAGTAGAATCTAGATTGAGCACTGGGTTTTCAAAGTTTCTGAATTAATGTGATATTAAACATAATATAAATTCTTCATTGTCAGACAAAGGTCATTTGTATGTCTACAAGGTATATGACACTATATTAGGCTTTGGTGGCTTGGTAGCATATAATCCTTACCAGCAAGGAAATAATCTTTCATCGAGTGATGAGAGACAGAAAAGATGTATACAAAAAAGTACATATTTAATGTCTTGGTAATATGTCTCCATGGAGATACCATTCCTTCTATATTGTCAATTATTTTTGAGTTGCAATGGTCAAAAAACAAATAAGCAAACAGAAAGCCTCATTATTTGGTAGAACAATCTTCTGGGATAAGCTTCTCAATACTTAGTTATGCTGGTCCTTGGGTCACTAGACCCTGACCCAAAATACTTCACCTCAGTAGAAGTACCACACTCATAAAACCTTCAAGAATCCAGGGTCAATAGATCAATTGACAGTAAATGTTAAATACCTATTTTGTGCTAGTGCTAAGTGCTGGAGATACAAAGAGGCCAAAGATATTCCTGTACTCAAGAAGCTCATAATCCAGTGGAAGAGACAGCAAATAAACAGGACAAATAGAAAATAATTAATAGAAAGACGGTACTAGAATTAGGACGGGTTGGGAAAACCATTCTGTAGAAGACGGAATTTTATTTTGGACATAAAGGAAGCCAGGGAAGGTAGTAGGCAGAAATGAGGAGGAAGAGCCTTACTGGCTACCAGAAGACAGCCAGAGGAAATGTCTAGAGCTAAGAGACAGAATATCTTGTTTGTGAAGGGAAGCCAGTATCACAGGATCAAAGAATATGTGGCCAGGAATAAGCCGTAAGAACACTACAAAGTTAGGAGGGAGCTAGTTATGAGGCGCCTACAAAACAGAAGAGTACATCTTTAAGCTGTGATGAGGCATCAGAGTAGAATTTTAGCCCTCCATCAATGAATACAAGAAATAGAGAAATGCAAATATATGTGCAACATGATGAACCAATGGTTGGATGTGATCAGTTGAGACTTAAACATGACTTAATGAGGAATGATTCCAAAGGATTAGGTGAATGAAAATTAATAGAAGAAATAATGTAAGCAAGCTGCACTATGGGGAAAAAGAGAGTAAGTAAAATATAGAAAACAGGAAAAGGATACTTGACTGGGATGGAGGGCGTGTGTATCAGTTTCTGAAAAGATAACTTTCACTAAATAGGGTAGAAAAATATGGTAGCTCTTCTAGGATCGTATGTACATAGGCTTCACTGTGTTTTATCAGTAATTGGGCCAGAAATCGCTAGAAAACTGAAATGTAGCTGAAAAATGCAAGACCACCTAGGGTAGAGGGCACAGAGGTAGATTTGGGTTTTCTATAATGACAGCTTCCTAAAGATTATAGCATTCCAGATGTGGAACAGGCTGCTTTGTGGGATAGGACGTTCCTGCTTACTAACTCCCTAATAAAGAAAGGTTAAAGGACTCCTTGTCAGGTCTGTTGTAGAAGGGATCCTTGGCAAGGTACAGGTAGGACTAGATGGCTTCTGAGGCCCCCATCAAATCAGACAACATAGAAAGACAGAATTTATGACCTTCAGTATTCTCTGCTACCCAAGCATTTATGTGTTTCCTGACGACTTCTGCCTCTTGAGAAAAGGAAACTTCTTCCATTGTTGACTTGCAGAATTTGAAACAGGAATCCCTAAAGGACTAGATGAGGAAAAAATAGGGTCAGAACAACATCCCCAATTCTATGTCCCCCAAATTACCTAAGACTTAGAAATATATAAGTAATATCACACACACACACACACACACACACACACACACACAATGTGACCCTGGACAAATTCCTAATTCTCAATGCCCGCCTCTGTAAGTAGCAGAGAAAGTACCATCCTGCAGAGCAGGAAGGATTTTCCTCATCTGAGAGTTCCCTATGCTAATTAAATTAAAGGTCCAGATGAGCAAAATAAATATGTATGAGTCTTGGCTCAAACATCATTAAATACATAGAAAAGAAACAAGTTTATTCAAGACAGAATCTATTCCAAAAACCAAATTAAAAAAATTTCAAAAGTGTTAAGTCTTATCCCCAAAATGAGGTAGTAAACTTTTCAAGAATAAAGAACCAATCTTATAGTGCTTTTGCAATTATTTTATTTTGCAGTAATGTCTTAAATACATAGTAGGTACTGTTGAGATTTGATTCATACATAGTAATTGCTACCACTTCTTTTTAAGTTTTTGTAGCAGCAAGCACCCTAGCGTACTCAGGATGGCTGCTAGCACAGGTTTTTTGATCTGCTTTGCTAAAGGAAAGCAACTCAAAAAGGGTTAACAATTTTACTTTAATCAAACATATGTCATTTACCTATTTCAGGGGAAAAAGCACCCTGAACTTCAGAGAATACAAACAGAAATTACAAGCAGGCAAAAACTACAGACAGTGAAAATAATACAGTTCAATAGACAAACAGACAGAGCTTCTAGCTGTTTGACCATTACATACCTACAATGTTAGTTACCAGAGAGAGAAGCACAAACATTGGGGTTTTCATAAGGGGCCAGGGGAGAGGAGTCTACTGGCTTTCCAGAGTCTCATTTGACCAAATCACACAACTCTTCCCAAAGTGAGCCACAAAGAAAAACCTCACCTCAGAGGTATATATAGCCTTCTCCAGGGTCAGAGAACATCACAACCATCATGACCCATGGCCTGATTACAAAGTAACAAGGTGTGGGCTTTCCTGAAAAACAAACCTCCCCTAAGCAAGCTTCTTCTATGGGCTCTGCTTGACCTTTCAGCAAACTCCTCCCACCACAAGCTTCATGTGACCACCTTCAGCAGAGTTTATTTTCAAATCTGGGAAGGTCTTCAAATTCACTTAGGCTTAAGGGGCAGGGAAGATCTTCAAATTCCAATTACTATTACAGTTTTCAGCTAACCTAATCTAGAGCCTTCAAAAGACTCTGATAGCAGAGTAAAAGCAGGAACTTGCTTGAGCTCCCACGCCAACCACCTCTAATACCTGTAAAAAAAAATTACTCTAAACAAATTTTAGAGCTATAGAAAAGTGACAGAGAGAAACAAATCTCCCTCTAAAAGCTGCCTTGCAGGTCGACTGGAAGGGTCTATCACACCAGACTGGGAGCTGAGCACAGTCCTGCATGAGCCATGCCAGCCCAGACCTGAAACACAGACTGCCCAGAGCAGACTTCAGGAGAGTGAATCACCAGCAGCTGTGGCAATTTCCATACTTCTCAACCCAGAAATGCCAAAGAGAAAGTAAAAGAGCAGTAGGGAATTCTGTTGGAACTAGGTGAGAGAAGAGCACATCTGACCCCTGCCCCCAGGGTGGCAGAGGTGGCGGCAGCACAGTGGCTGCAGCTGCTGCCATGTGGCTGCCTCCAGAGCTCCTGGCCTGCAGATCACAGGGGGACCAAGCAACCACTCAGAGGGTAATCATTCTTACTTTGAACTGTTTGGATCTGGGTTGCATTCCTGGGTGGTGGTCCTGGGGTGAGGAATGCTAGTTTGTGGTAGTTGTAGAGAGGGTGTCCTCCTCATAGTTCTGACAACAAATGCAAAAAAACCAAGAAATTTGGGACACAGCTCTCTCCAATCTGGAAGCAGAGTTCTACCATGGCAAAGAGGTCAAAAGTTAAGTAATTGGCTGGCAAGATGAGCAAACAGAGGAAGGGCAATTCGACTATAGAATTTTTTTTTTTGAAGGACAAGGAGGATCAAAACATGGAACCATAAGACAACAAAGTCTCCTGCATCAAAAGCCTTCAAGAAATATATAAACTGATCACAGGCCATGGAGGAGCTCAAGAAGGATTTTGAAAATTAAGTAAGAGAAGTGGAAGAAAAACTGGGAACAGAAATGAGAGTAATGCAAGAAAACCATGAAAAGTGAGTCAACAGCCTGCTAAAGGAGATCCAAAAAATGCTGAAGAAAATAACACCTTAAAAAAGAGACTAACTCAAATGGCAAAAGAGGCCCAAAAAGGAAAAGAATGCCTTTAAAAGTCAAATTGGCTAGATAGAAAAGGAATTTCAAAAAGTCACTGAAGAGAATAATTCCTTCAAAATTAGATTGGAGCAAATGGAAGCTAATGACTTTGTGAGAAATCAAGATACTATTAAACAGATCCAAACAAATGAAAATAGAAGGCAATGTAAAATCTCTGGAAAAACCACTGACCTGAAAAATAGATGCAGGGGAGACAATTTAAAAATGTTTGGACTACCTGAAAGCTATGATCCAAAAAAGAGCCTAGAAATCATCCTTTAAGAAATTCTCAAGGAAAACTGCCCTGATTTTCTGGAACCAGAGGGCAAAATAGAAATGGAAAGAATTCACTGATCACCTCTTTAAAAAGATCCAAAAAAGGAAACTAGGCCAAATTCCAGCATTCCCAGGTCAAGGAGAAAATATTATAAGCAGTCAGGAACAATTTGAATATTGTGGAAACACAATCAGGATAACACAAGATCTAGCAGCTTCTATATTAAGTGACTGAAGGGCTTGGAATGTGATATTCTGGAGATCAAAGGAGCTAGGATTAAGACCAGCCCAAAAAACTAAGTATAATGCTTCAGGGGAAAATATGGTCATTCAATGAAATTGAACTTATTAAAGTTGAACTATTTATATTCCTACATGGAAAAACAATCATTGTAAGTCATGAGACTTTTCTCAGTATGAGGATAGTTGAAGGGAATATATATGTATACATAGGAGGGTGTATGTATGTATAAATAAATAAATAAATGAAAATGCATATATATGTGTGCATGTATGTGTGTACATATATACATAGACAGAGGGCACAGGATCAGTTGAATAAGAAGGGATGATATCTAAAAAATAAAATTAAGAGGTTAGAGTGGAATATATTGGGATAAGGAGAAAGGGAGAGATAGAATAGGGTAAATTCTATCATAATATAAGAGGCAAGAGAAAACTGTTACAATGGAGGGAAAAAATAGGAAGGTGAAAGGGAGTGGGTCAACCTTATTCTCATTGAATTTGGCTTAAGGACAGAATAACATACCCACTTAATTGGGTATCTTTCCCTACAGGAAGGTAGGGGGGAAGGGGATAAGAGGAGGGATAACAGAAGGGAGGACAGATTGGGGGAGAGGGTAGTTAGAAGCAAACACTTTTGAAAAAAGACAGGGTCAAAGGAGAAAATAGAATAAGTGGGGGGACGGATAGATTGGAGGGAGATATAGTTAGTTAGTCTTTCACAATATAACTACCATGGAAACGTTTTGCGTAACTACACATGTACAACCTATATAGAATTGCTTGTCTGCCCAGTGGAGGTGGGTGAGGACGGAAGAAGTGAAAGAATCTGGAAACCAAAGTTTTAAAAACAAATGTTCAAAAAATTGTTTTTTCACATGTACTGGGGTATAGAAATTCATCTTGTCCTACTAGAAAGTTAGGGGGGTATGGCAGAGGATATAAGAGAGGACAGATTGGGGGAAGGAGTATTCAGTAGGCTGGCTATTTTGAGATGGGGGCTAGGGGAGAGACAGAGAGAAAATCTGTAACTCAAAATCTTGAAATAAATAAATTTTTAAAAAGACTAGAAAGAAAAAATAATCATCAAAATTTCCTACGTTTTAGAAAACTTTTTGGACTGGAATCGTGCTTTGTGCCCGTAATAAGCCTATAACTCGTGAATGGCTTGAGCTCAGGAGTCCTGAGTTGCAACAGGGATATGAAAATTGTGAGCCTCTGGGAATGACGGCTACTAGGTTGCCTAAAGAGGGGGAAACTGGCCCAAGTTAGAAAGAGAGCAGACTAAAGCTCCTGTGCTCAAAGATAGAGACTCTGCTAGGAGGTGCACCCCTGCATTTCTAGTCTGGGTGAAACAGAGGGGAGGGAAGGGAAGAGTCAGAGAGAAGAGGAAGGAAAGTTTGGTTTTTTTTCCCTAATGAGCTACATCCACATCTTAATCAAAGGCCCTCAGTGATCATGCAAATTATATGTATTATACAGTATAGTATCCAAGTAGAAGTAACAGAGTAGGGTAGAGAAAGAACTACCCAGGCTTTCTTCCCATTTTTTCCATCATTAATTATTTTCATTTCCATTGTTCATTATCACTTTATGATAAAGTAGAAATGTGTGACTTACTGTGACGAAATTTGGAGAATTTTCTCCAAAGAGCTTGTTGGTAGTTTTAAGCAGATACCAGGTGGATGACTTGTTCATTTCAGCAAGAAGTGACTGGAATCCCCAGAGACTATTTCCACTTCTGTTCAAAGAAAGTAACTAAGAAAAATAGAGACATTAACTTTCTCAGTTGGTCTCTGAAGAATGATTAGCAGAAAACAAATGTCGCTAGTTAATACTTCATAATATCTTGGTCTATTGAGAAAATGAGTTCTTTGTGAAAGTACTAAGTAGGATTATGTATTGGAGAAGGAAGCAAGTGCTCAATTCATTTTATACAAGGGAGAAAGGGTGAAAAACAGTCAGAAAGACAATAGAAACAAATCTAGCATCATTCCAGAGAATACACAAATGCATAGAAACATTTTATCTTAAAAGCTAAGAGTAGCTTTCCAAACTCAGACTTCCATTGGATCTTCTCTCATGAAGGTAGGGATTTGGGGGTTGACTTTTTTCCCCTAAACAGAGTAATTTGTGACCAAGCTGAATTAGCTCACTTAGAGGTGGAGTCAGCAGGCCTATGCTGGCTCTCCCACCTAATAGCTAGGTGACTATGGGAAAATTACTTTAGTAGACTCTGCCTGGTAATGCTATTGTGAGGAAAGCATACTGTAACCCTTAAAGCAATAGACATTTTCTTAGCTTTCTTAGGTTTTATCAGTTGAATACAAGCTCTGGGAGGTACTGCTCAAAGCTAGAGAGGCTGCAAATAGAGCTTCACCTACAGATCAGAGCTTAACTTGGGAGTCAGCAAGACCTGGGTTTGAATCCTTCCTCAGACACTTATTAGCTTCATGGTCCTGCATAAGTTGAGTAGTTAGGTAGCACAGTGGATAGAATACTGGGTCTGGAGTCGGGAAAACCTGAGTCCAAATCTGGCCTCAGATACTTACTAGCTGTGTGACCCTGGGCAGATCACTTAACCCTGCTTGCCTCAGTTTCCCCATCTGTAAAAGCAGCTGGAAAAGGAAATAGTAAACCATTCCAGTATCTCTGCCAAGAAAACCCCAAATAGGGTCACAGAAAGTTGAACATGACTGAAAATGATTGAACAAGAATAACCTGGGTAAGTCACTTAATATCTCTGAGCCTCAGTTCTCTTATTTCAAGTGTGATGGGGCAGACTTACTGAGCTCTTAAAGTTCTTTCCACCTCTCCATCTATGATCCTATGATCATTGCTTCTAAATGCAAAGAAAGGTGTCACCAGATGAATAAAAAAAAAAAAACCCAAACAACCTTCAGTCCTATTCAACACCTTCAGTCAAGTAGTAAAAGAGGGCATCATTTGATTTGAAATCGGAGGACCTTAGTTCAAATTCCATTCTTGACAATTACTACCTATGTGACCTTGGGAAAAACATTTCAACTTTTGGGGCCTAATTTGGAGAATTGGAATCACCTGTACCTTGATAATTTTACTTCTGCTTGTTTTGATGGCAAAAGGTAAGTCAAAGGAAAAATCTAGGGTTGACTTTAGACAGGGAATAATGAAGGAGTTGGTGGTGCCACTGGTTTCATCATGAACCAAAAGGCAACAAAAAATACTGAGTCGATTGCAATTTATGCCCCAATAGGCAGGTCCCTTAAGTCCACTTCTAATTATATCTTGCCTACTGAGGTGACTTATTCCAAAGACCATTATTCACTGATGCGTGACGGAAGTGCAGAAGGGGAAAAAGTAGAGCTCTTACATGAAAGTGTTGACCATATCCATCAAAATCAACACAAGACTTGCTGTTCAGTGACATTAATGCAAAGATGGGCTCAGGAGAATGACAAAAACTGTGTTGGAAAATGTGGTTTGGGATGCAAGCAATGGAAGAAGAGTCCAAAGGCTTATAAGCAACTCAGAAACTTTATACCTATATCTAAAAAATGCTTTATTTCTTTGTGAAGAAAATTATATGGGGAAAACACTGAAGAAGGAAAGAAATTGATTATGTCTCAACTGATAGGAAACAAATTACCAATGTAGTAGTTTTAGAATGAGACAAATTTCTGCTTTTTTACACAAAGTCAAAACAAATATCAAATTAGAAGGTGATACAGGATCTCCTGTGATTTTGCCGATATCAAAAACTCCTATGTGAGTAGCTTCCTTTTACAGGTGCAGATCAGTACCTTTTCTGTAACTCAATCTTGAGAGCTGCCTAGAGCTCTTAGAGAAATGTTTAGTGACTTGCCCAGATTCCCAGGCAACATGTGTCAGAGGCAGGATTTGAACCCCAAACTTCCTGACTGAGGCAATTTCCCTATCCATATCATTTTGACTTCAAATTAGAAAATAAAAAAGATAAAACTAAAATGTTATGACATACATTATGGCAGCTCTAACTTAACCTATCCAAAGAAGTGTCAACTCTAGGAAACAGACAAAAGGAAGCACTGGTTCTCTCACCGCTTTTTTTTGTTTGTTTTTGGAGGGCAATTGGGGTTAAGTGACTTGCCCAAGTCACACTCTCTCACCATTTCTTAGAGAAGTTGAACCAATGCAAAACAATGCCACAAACAAGTCAAAGAATCCAGAAATCACCTCAACCAGGGCAAGTCCTTAATAAATGCTTTTCAGCTTACTGATTGCCAAGAAGAAAGGAGCAAAAGATGACAAGAGTTTCAAATATAAGCTCATCTGCAAAATATGACTTGGGAAAGTGGGGTATGATTACTAATAACACCTCACAAAATGGTGAGAAGTAGTAGAGAGAATGAGTTCACAGAGAACTTGATATGAAAGAGAATAGTGAGGTAGGTTGTGCGTCTACATTGGTCCTCCTAGAAGGTGTTTTCAAGAAGGTATGAAGACAGTCTTTTCTGCCCATCATTCTCCAAGGAAGACCAATTCCTGCTAGACAGGGAAATGATCAAGACTGTGACACTGGCTGCTCTCTTCTTCTAAGAGAAAGAAGAAGAGAAGAGTATCAGATTACAATTATATCTGTCTGGTCTCCTGACTGTTAGTTTAGGGGAAATAATTTTTACTTTCAAACCACTCTCCCTTTAATGGGAGAATATCCTAAGCTATTTATCCAAACATTTAGCCCCTTTCCCACCAAATGTCAATTCTACAACAACCGCTGGGAATGAGACATTTCAGCTCAACCAAGTCCCTGATCTCACTGAAGGGAAAAATTCCATAGTCCAAGCAGGTAAATTAGGAATAGGAAGATGAATGAGACACTGATTCCTCTGTATGGCCACTTCTTCCTAGTCTGGGACTATGTGCAGTCTCTCTCAAAGCTGGAGAATCAAAGAGCAAGGATCTTTCTTCTTCCAGGCTCTTGACAATTTCACCCCCATTTATACATGGAATAGTTAGTAATTAATGTCCATGAATGAGAAAAATCTTAAGCAACTGTGTTATCTTCCAGTCATATAATGCTTTTTTGTAGGAGAAACCAGAAGGAAATGCCAAAGACATGAAATCTCTGATTCTGTTATCTAATTATGAAAATCTATAAATGTTGTGGAATTGGGTAGAAAAGACTACATGTTTACTACTGGATTGCTTCCCTGACAGGCAGGGGTTCATCTAACATTCTTCTTGTGTTATTCCATTCAGCTTTTAAAGATATCTGGGAGAGGAAAGTACGCAGGGCATGTAGACTCAAGAAGCCTTATTAATCTCATCTTTCCTCCAAAAATACTCTAGATACTCACTATTAAGGTCACTCCTTCAGGTTAGTCACTAAGATTTAGGTTTGGGGAGACAGCAAATATTCAAGGTTACTTTTAAAGAAACACACACATCTACACATACAAACTGCAGAAACAGATACCTAGTTCTTAGTCATCATTATTCTAACACAGTTCATTCTTGCCATCTTAGAAAGCAGAGAGAGATTAGGTCTCATATAGTGAGATATACAAGACCAGCAGCTCAAAAAGAAGGTTTTGGACTGAATCTATAAACCCCGGACTGTTGGGGAGGGAAAAAGAAGGGTAAGAAAGAAAAGCAGGACCAAGATTCCACACAGGGTTACCTGGTTTCCTTCCTCTGGAGTTTATGTTCTTCCTTGCTCTGACACCTTCTCTCACATTCCCTTGCGGGAAGTTCAGACAATAAAGAGTAAGGCACTGAGAACAGAGAGCTTCTAAAATGCCTTTTACAATTTTTATTTACAAAGGTCACACAATTGGGAAACTAGCTTTCCCCATTCCCTGAGGTGTGTCTACTTTGAGAATCCTCTCTCAGACGTTTTTCAAAGATCAACTAGTGTTCTCTAAAATCCACAATGTGGGTTTACCATTTTTGTGATATCTGGACTTGATTTTTTTCACAAGATGGTCAGCCCAGTATGTCCCGAACCATCACATCTCTATCCCCTGAAATTCTTGAAATATAATTTATATATACAAGGTTCTCTCCCCAACTCACGTAGGATGTGAAGGTCTGACTTTGTACATACCTGTGCTATCTGTGCTGCTGTTTCTCTCCTTGTTCCCAAAAGGATCATGTTCAGGGCAAATAAAATGCTTGGAGGAGAAAATAGCACATTTCGTGGTTTTTCTTCACAAAGCTTTTTCAGAAGAGTAATGGCAAATGCGGTATTTCCTTCAGAAAGAATATCCATGATGGAACCTTGACTAATAACACAGGAAATTCATAATAAGCACAAGGCTTAGAAGCAGAATGCCTTGCATATAATAGGAACGCAGTATACATTTCATGTTCACACTTGGTTTCCCTCTGTATTCGACATCTCCCAAACCTTCAGCCATCAAAAAGGACAAACATCTTGAAGGGAAAGTGGATCTTGTTTTGGTGAACTCCCAGCCCTGTAGAGGTTTCCAAAAGTAGTTAGTTTTACACCAACTGCAATGGGAATGCACAGGGTAGAATCATGCCCAAAGAGTCTAAGCACTTTACAAAGGATAAGAGCAGCTTACTTTGCTCCCACATCCAAATGCAGTCTAGGAAAAAGTACATAGGGGGTTTCTGCTGTGAGCACTGGTGGAGGGGAAGGAACTTTCCAGGGTAGTGATCAGGCGGGAAAGGAGCCAGCTGTGAAGGAAATGCTTCTGACATAGGGGTGGGAAACCTTTGGCCTCAAGGCCACATGTGACCCTCTAGGTCCTCAGAGTCTGCCCTTTGACAAATCCCCTTAATAAAAGATTTGTTCAGTAAAACAGACTCAGTCAAAAAGCCACACTCAATCACCTAAAAGGCCACATGTGGTCTCAGGGCTGAAGATTCCCCACCCCTGCTATGGGTACATGGTTGAGAACTTAGAAGTGGGGATGTAGCCTGAGAGAAAGTGCCAGGTCACGAAAGAACACAGGCTCTGTCTAGAAAAAAGGAGGCTGGATGACCTGGACTGAGGCTTGACTAAACCACTTCTAGGGCTGTACTTTAATAAACCAGTGTTTTAGGTTTTGTATGGATTCCTGAAGGGGGACTGAAGATGACAAGTGAACAATTAAGTCAAAGTTGCAAAACAAGCCAGAGGGTTATTATTAAAAATTCCTTAAGGATAGACCTAATTTGAATAAGAGGAGAGCTTCTCCTCCACCCCCCTGGTTACATAAACTATTTTCCAAAGAGAGGGCCTAACCAAACCCAAAGAATGAAACTGAGTCTATGCAACAGTCCTCATTAGCAGGATTCTCACATCTGGAAAATACACATGGAGTTTACAAGTCCTTGTTAAGAGGGGTGTGTTTAACCCTTGGCAACCCTCCCCTCTACTGGAGCCTTTTAGACTTCCTCCAAGCCAGGCATCTGACCTAGCTTGGCAGGTGCAAGGGAGGGAAGACCACTCAATTCAGGAAGCTCCCCGCTTCTAGGACAGGCTGCCAAGTTCGGGATCCACTCCCACAGTTCCGGAAAGAACTTCCCGGTGGGCATACACACCCTCCTGTCCACTGAAAGAAGAGCTGGGCGGGGCTGCAAAGGCAGAGATTGACAGGGAAGAAGCAGGGAGCTTGGAGTCACCCCCAGCCCCGCACCCCGCCCCACTACCCTATTACGGGATCTTCTGGGCCGAGCTGTGGTCCCTCCTGCCTTGGCCCCCAGCCCCGGGAGATCCCGAGCTCCTGTGAGGGGCAGGAAGCCAGGCAAAGGGGTGGTTCTCTATGACCTGAGAGGGGGAAGTGAAACTGCAGAGCCCTAGAAACGCCTCTAATACTCAAGAGGTTCTTTCTCCTGGCTGGGAGAGAAGGGAAAACCTCGGAAACTGCTATTTTTCTCCAAGGAGAAAATAAAGCTACAGGTCGGAGGATTTTAGTCTCTCGTTCTGTGATCTACAGCTGTGTCTGGGGTGGGGAGGGAGGGGAATTGTTCTGGATGAACCCAGGGACCTCCAATTCTTTTCAAACTCTTCGTTCTTTTCTCCCCTCCCTCAGTACCTCTTTGTGGGTCCCCCACCCTCACCCTGGGCGCTATAGGAATCTGTTCTTCCTGGTTTTCCAGTCCACATCTTCATTTTTTTCAGGAGAAGCCGGAGCGAATGCAGTATGTGTAGGGGTAGAGTCCTCAAGTACTTTCCTCCAAATGTTAGAGCTCAGAAATTAGTCTCATATATTTTTGGG
Organism: Pseudocheirus occidentalis; assembly: GCA_028646575.1. Taxonomy (NCBI): domain Eukaryota; kingdom Metazoa; phylum Chordata; class Mammalia; order Diprotodontia; family Pseudocheiridae; genus Pseudocheirus; species Pseudocheirus occidentalis. The sequence goes on along the minus strand of CM053594.1, from coordinate 230,081,070 downwards.
AGGTAGATGTAAGGCATGGCTATGGCTAACCACAATTTGTTTTGCTTGACCATGCTTATTTGTGACAAGGGTTTTTTTTTCCCCCCAGTTGGATGTGGGAGGAGGAAATGATAAGATTGCTGTTAACAGAAAAAAATACTTTAAAAAAAATTAATTTATGCCCTGCTGCAGCCAGCACAGTCTGGGCCTAGCTACCAGCTGATTAAAACAAGGAGAGTGAGAGAGTTTCCAGCTTAAATAAAAGAGACAGGGATGTATTCCATAGTCTGTTTATTACAGAGCCATCTCATACGAATCCAAAGATACAGGGAACTTAAAAGGTTTATATCCCCTTAGCTGAATTTCCTGAATGTAAGGAACCACCTTTGGTCTCCTGGTCAGCTGTTCCTGCACAATGTCTGATAGGGCAGCAATTTTTTCTGCACTTAGGGGCCACTGATCCACCCATACTAGTTTTGTGGTAAGCCATTCAATAGGATCAGCTGTTGGCTGCCCCTCAATCAGGGCCCCTCCTGAAAATTTGTTGTGATTGCAACCTTAAGTTTCAATAAAATATCTCTGCCCCATAAAGCCATTGGCAAGGAAGCCAAGCAATACGGCTGAAATTTCCCTGACATACCCTCAAATTCCCAAGTAAGTTTCTTCACACTTTGAAAGGGCTGCTTTCCAGATATATATGAAAAATGGGCCTTGAGGTCGTAATGATTTGTGACCACATGACCTCTGGGCTCTGTATTTGAAATATCCGTTGATTCCTTTTCCATTGACTCACAGAATTGCTGGGATTAGTAATGCTAATTTTGATTTTATTATAATCCTCCCAGTCCTTTTGTTCTACATAAGTTGGAGTAAATTGTATATCCATGTATTCCCCTTCTGAGGTTAAAGAAAGTATTGCTGTGGCCAGAGAGGGGCTTCTAAAAACTACTCTCTCCTGGCCGGGATAAACATTCAAGGATATAACCTCAGGCTGTAAAAAGACAGGAGTTATTTCAGAGGGGGAAGGATGTGAATTGGCTTGCTCTACTGAACCTCTGGGGTTCCGAATTGAGCGTAAGTCCCTGCTGTTGGTTGTGGGCCCTTGAAGCTGTTTCTCAGATTTTAAAATTTACATTCTGAAGTCCAATGAAAGCCCTTATGACATATGGGGCATTTTATTTTTGGTTGTGCCTCACTCTTACTACCACACCCTTTACGTTCTCTTTTGAAATGACCCACTTTGGATTTTACCTCCATAGATTTTCGAATTAATTGATCCAAGGAGGCATCAGCAGGAAGGGCCAAAAAGGCTCTTATGATCTATGTTGCAATTCCCTCTAGCTACTTGTCTTACAAATTCTTCCAGTCCTGCAATACTACCCAATATACGCTCAGCTGCTTGTATTTTGGCTACAAAATCAGGAAAGGATTCCTCAGGCCCTTGCATAATATTTGTAAAAGATTTTCCTGCTTGGCCCTAACTGATTATCTCTTTCCACGTTTGCATTGCACATTCCTGAATAGTATTATATACTGTCACTGAATACTTAGTTTGCGTGTTAGGTAATGCATTAGGCCCTTCACCCGAAAGCATAAAAATGCTGGCTGCATTGGGTCCATCTGCTAACATGAGATCATAAAAGTTTGTTGACATTTTCCTTTATAATTGGCCTCCCACTGTTAAGTAATCACCTGGGGCAAGACGTATTTTAGCTGCTTGCTTCCAATCATATGGTGTCATGACTGTGGCTGCTAAATCTTCCAGTAATGACACTGTATAATTAGCTGTTGCCCCATACTCTTGCACAGCTTTTTTCACCTCCTTAAGATCTTTTATATTTAATTTTTGCCATGTCCTATTACCCAGGGCGTCTGTCATAACGGAGTATGCTAACAAATTGCAGCCTTTAAATCCCATTTCTAGTAATGCCTGTTCTTCCTCTTTCATAAGTTTTTGAAAAGGTGTATATGATTCTGAAACTGTGGCGGGACTGCCATTAGACTTCCCAGGTTGTTCAGGTCTATGTGTGGGATTATAAAGTGGACGCTGAGTGAGGTTAAGAGGTTTGGTATTGTTTACAGATTTTTTCTCCTTTCTCCTTTTTTTTTTTTCCTTCCCACAAATTCAGGAGGTATGGTCTCTTCCTCATCACTGTCTTTACTCTCACCCATGACACTTAATATTTCTCTAAGATCTGTTTTATCTGCTAAGCATACTTTGATAACATTATTAATTGCAAATATGGAACCAGAATCACTCTCCTGTCCATTCTCTTTAAAATAATTAGTTAAGGCCTCTCCCACTGCTTCCCAATCTGGTCCTTGGATCTGAGAGCCACTTGGGAACCATGGAGCTGCTTGATAGACTGTTTTAAAAAATTTTTTTTAGAATCTGTTTCTTAGCCGAAATCCCTTTCTTACATGCTATAAGTTGTAACATTCTCAGATCTTTTCCTTCATCTTTTAAACCCTTCACCAAGTTTCCTCCCATATTAACATCTCTGTTAGCTCTGAATTTTTTTTTTAAAACTGAAAAACTGAACGATCCGGCAATCACCCTTCATAGAGCCTTCCCCTTACCTTGAATGAAATCCGCTGGCCATCGGATCTCTTGTGGTGCCGCTACCACTACCTGCCGGCAATTCCAGGGGGACTGGTTGCTAGAGACTTCTGTCCTGATGCCTCAACGTTGGGGCACCACTTGCTGTGAACAAGCACAGTCTGGGCCTAGGTACCAGCTGATTAAAACAAGGAGAGAGTGAGAGAGAGCTTCCAGCTTAATAAAAGAAAGAGAGAGAGAAAGAGAGAGAGACAGGGATGTATTCCATAGTCTGTTTATTACAGAGCCATCTCATACTAATCCAAAGATACAGGGAACTTACAAAGTTAATATTCCCTTAGCTGAATTTCCAGAATGTAAGGAACCACCCTTGGTCTCCATCTTTCCCTACCCCAGCCCAAAGCCAATCACTCATTAAGCTCTTTATCCTAGGACCATGTCCAGAGGCACAAACAGGGAATCACAATCAAGACTTGCAAATTAACTTTCAGTACTTTTCTTTAGATATTCATGAAACCACTGAAAGCATCCACCCAACAAGATTATACTTTCCTTGCATATCTACCTAGTGACCTTGTAGTGAAGTGGTCAGGAACTAGTTAAGTAGAAACTTCATGGACTTAATAATGAAGTAGCCAGGAAGTAGTTAAGTGATACTTTGTGAAATTAGAAATCGGCAAGTTAGGGGACAATGAACCTGCCTATGGGCCAGGCTGGGGTGTGGGAACCAATCTAGGTATTCATTTTTTTTCTATGTGCTCAGGTCATCATGCCCGGTACCCCTCTCTGCTTACCCTACAATCCCCTACCTAAAGATGTCCCTATTGTTCATTCTTCTTCATGTTCTGTCATTATGCCCTGTAATCACAAACTCCCTTGCCTCAGCAACTTACTTGCACCTCCAAACAATGGGACTATTTGGTATAAAAGGGTCTGCACTTCTGGATCAGGCTGCTGCTCTCTTCTTTCTAATTGGCTATGAGAGACAGCCCAGCTGCTAATGCAGTTAAAGTTCCTTAAAACCTCTAATTAGACTCTGTGGTCACTCTGTTGATACTTGCTATTTCATTTGACCATTACAGTAGAACTGGGGAGCTAATGTGGCTAAGGCCCATGAAAGTCTTGGCCTACTGAAGAGGTGTCCAAAGAGGGTTAGGGTTGCCTAAGACCCCAAAATACCAATGCCGGGTCCTGCTGAAAGAATTCCACTCAAGTCTTCTCAGCCAAAGAAAGAAAGTAAAGTTTATTGAAAGATATGGGATAGACTCTTACAGAGCAAGTCTCTGCCAAGCTATCCTAAGGTGCTTTCACCCAGACCAAGTCTCTGCTAGGGCGTTCTGTGGCTCTCTCACACGGGAAATCTGCCAAGCCATTCCACAGCCCTCTCACAAAGATGTAGGAAGATGGGGTCTTATAGGGGTGGTTCAGAGGCGGAGCTGGGGAAGGGTCTTCAGGAGGAGCCAATGAGGTCTGACTCCAGTAATGAGCTTGGAGAGGGACTTCAGGTGGAGTTAATGACAGTCATACATACTTGAAGAGGTTTCCCAGAGCACGTACCTCAAAGATTCAAGGAAAGCTCAAAGGGGGGGGGGGGGTGTCCCAGAGCCTACACCTCATCACTACTACAATGCCCAACGTGAGGCACGTTAAGTTCAGTGACAATTCAGAAGACATTTGCAGATCAGCTGCTGTGTAAAAGCATCACCCAACGCCTTGGTAGAGCTCCAAATTTGCTGATATCTTGATTTTGTTTTGCCTTTGATATATACTGACTTTGTGATTCTGGGAAACATGAGTTCAAATGGGTCCTCAGAAACTTAATCTGTCACCTTAAACAAGTGACCTACTCCCTATTTGCCTCAATTTCCTCTTCTGTAAAAAAAATCTTAGCACCTAGCTCCCAGGATCAGATGCGATAACATCTGTAAAGAGCTTTGTGAATCTTAAACATAGCTAAGTATGTCCATAAAAGCTCTTTATTAATAATATGAATAATAACTCTCCTCCTGCTGCTATTGCTGCAGAGACAACTCTAAGACTAAGATTAATTTGCATAGAAGGTATATTTGTTTTGGTCGAGAGTTTCCTCACTGGAAGTCCCTCATACTACTGAGAGCACAGGTCTAGGTCTTTTCCATATCACTACATAAGGAACAAATGCCACAGTTTTTGTGGTCTTGACCTTCTTTAGGACCGATTCCTACTTTCTCACTATAGTCAGAAAAGAGTCTGATGGTAGGGATAGTGTATCACTGCTTAATGGTGAGGACCACTGCCTGTTTTCATATATTGCCTTCTCATTCTTTTTCTACTACAGTTGGACTGAAATCAGAACAGAAGTCTTGAAGGTCAGGGTAATTTAACCCAACCAAAGGTTCTTCAAGGAATAAAGGGTACAATTCCCAAAGCCAACTGGACAACTCACCACCAGCAGACACAGAAACACACACACACACACACACCATGGAGCAGTGGAAAGAGTACTAGATTTGGAAGTTAGATGACACAGGTTCAAATCCCACCTTTACTCTTTGCAGTGAGTTTTTTCTGCCCTAAGATGAGTCACTTGACTCTTGTAGGCTTCAGTTTTCTCACCTACAAAACGAAGGAATTGGACTAGATAAATGTCTAAACTTATAAGGCCGTCTACACAATTTCTTTGGAGCTACATGGCTACGAATCCCTCTACAAACATTCAGTTTGTTATTGAGATGTAAACCAGAGCCCTTACCTGTGAAGTGTCCCTTTTAGTTTTGCTGGGAAGCTATTTCTCTGAGGTAGCTGGGAAAGAGAGTTGTTAAATAGTCAGGAGTAGGTTTGGCAGGTGAAGGGCATCTCTGGAATCAGAGGTGATCTAGCTCTCCTCATTTTGCAGAGAGGTTTATTAAGCTCGTGGGCAGAGTGAGGAGCAGAGCTTAACTTCACCTTCTGTCTCAATCTAATGCTATAGCAACAAAATTTCAAATTAAAAAGGGGACACTGTGACAATAGGGAATTGAAGTAGTCCAAAGAAATACTACACATACTGAGATTTCAATACTTTAGTGGATCCATGAATGATTCCTTCTAGTGGGGCTGATGAGAACCCATCCACCCTTCATCTCCCGTAGTCATCTACAGAGGACTGACCCCATGCACTAGAGAGCTTCCTCTAGACTATCCAATGGATATCAGTGTGACATTCAGACTCCCTGTTACTCCTCTTTCTAATTATATGATTGGACTGTCGCTGTTTCTAATCATCATGGATACCTTTCACACTGTTTCTTGCAGTTTACCAGTAGTGATATATTGTGGTCTATTTCCACTCCTGCATTTCTCTATATCTCTTAATCTATAGCATTGCTTTTTTGGTTTTTTTTTAAGACTGTGGTGTTCCACAAGTAGCAGACTATAGCAGAGTTGTTTCAATTCATTTTGTTTAAGGCTGTTGGTTTTTTGGTTTGTTTGTTTGGGTTTTTTTTTTTTTTTTGGTAAGGAAATAGCTTAAGATCAGAAAGAACTATACATTTCTTTTTATTTACTTTACTATTTTTTCCAATTACATGTAAAGACAATTTTCAACATTAATTTTTATAAGGTTTTGCATTCCAAATTTTTCCCCTCCTTTCCCCCTTCCCTAAAATGTCAAACAATCTTCTATAGGCTACATGTGTGCAATCATGTAAAATATATTTCCACATTAGTCATGTTATGAAAGAAGAAACAGAAGAAAAGGAAAAAAAATCATTAAAAAAAGAAAGTAAAAATAGTATGCTTTGTGCTGCAATCAGCTTCCATCTTTCTCTGGATGGGGATAGTATTTTCCATCCTGAGTCTTCTGGAACTGTCACGGATCAATGTATTGCTGAGAACTAAGTCAATCAGAGTTGATCATTGTACAGTGTTGCTGTTACTGTGCACAGCGTTCTCTTGAGAACTATGCATTTCTACAAAACCAGTTCAACCCATTCTCTTCCTCCTATTCAATTCTGGGCCAGATCACTATTGATTAACTGTGTCCATCCAAGACATATGTATATGTATAGATGAGCTAATTGAATGGGCTTTCCATTCAGCTATATGTTATAGCCTAGACATTAGCCATTATTCATCCATTTTATTTTTTCCTTTGTGGTTTATGGAACTGAACTCTTCATCATTTGTGAATCTCATTTAAGGAGGCTCTGTATGGTTCTGAGGTTTGATTCAATAAGCACAATGTTATCTACACACCAGAATGTCTGGATGATCTTGACATACATAGAAACTCCAATTATTGTTTGCACTCTGAAACTGACATCTTTTTTTGAGTGTTAAATATTTTTGGTGACCATATGTATCCTTGTTTTATGCCAAACAGACCACAACCCTCTTAAGTGGACCCAAACCAAATTATATTGGAAATTATTGGGAAATACTTAACAAAATAAATGAAAATACAATAAGGCATAGATGATGGTAATATGTGTTTTTATAAACTAATATGTGCTCAGAGGGCTCCCTATATAACATTCAGTACCCCCCATTAATGCAGTGGAGTTTGACACCACAGCTGTAAAAGGTGTGAGAACTCAAGTAACTTCGACTCTCAATGGACTATTCACAGGTTTTAATGGTTGTGAAAATGAGAACTGCCCCATTTGCAGCTTCACAGGGCTCAACTCTTTAACATGTTGACAGACTTATACAAGCAAATGTAAAGAAGTGTTTGTATTTAGTCACTCCTTTAGGAAGTATGAAAAACTTTTGATAACTTGGTAGAACTATAAAGCAGCTATCCATCAGCCACTTGAAGTCACACTTCTAGTGAATTTTAAAAAGCCGGCCAGATATGCATACACAACCCTTTCTGAGATGTCAGTCAAAACAAGAGAAGCTTTTTCAATCCAGGGATTCCTCCCTGGACATCAGGAAGGAAACTAGCTATGGAGGAAAAACTTAACTCAAGGAATAATTACTCCTCATCTTTTCCCTTGCAACTGTTCCAGAGTAGGGAGGGGAAGGTAAAGAGTGGAGAGTGGAATAGGGGAGGATACGGCAGAGTTACTAAGTACTTCAGAGTTTATTATTTTTTACAATATTACTGTGAGTGTGTAAATTGTTCTCTTGGTTCTGCTCACTTCACTTTGCATTAGTTCATAGAACTTCTCCCAGGTTACTCTGAAGCCATACTCTACATAATCTCTTATAGTACAAACATATTCCATTGTATTCATGTCATATAGTTTATTCATCCATTCCTCAATTGATGGACATCCCCTCAGTTTCAATTCTTGGCCGTCATAAGAAGAGCTACTTTAAATATTTTTGTATACGTCAGTCCATTACGATTTCTTTTATCTCCTTGGGGTATAGACCCGATAATGTATTACAACCGCATCCGAGAATCCTCAAGAGAATTATTCAAAGCTTCTGTTCAGCCGAATCTCTAGAGGTCTTGTTCCACCTTTCCTTTCGACCTCAGTTTACCACACGGTGCCTCTCTGCCGGCCTTAGGTTATGAAATCCTGGTCTAACAGATGTTACTTGCTCAAATCCGACACAAAACTTAACTCTTTTCATGTCGGTTCTCACCCTGTGGGGTATTTCCGATGGTCTTAGGAACCTCCTCTATCCCTCTGCAGGCTGGTCCACCCCCATACGCGGCATTTGGAAGGTTGAGAACCACTGGAATAGTAGATTGTAAATAATGGTAGCTATTATTATAACCGTGTGCCAGGTGCCATGCTAAGCACTTCATAAATATTATCTTACTTGATCTTCACAAACAGCCGGTTGCTATTATGATTCCAATTTAATAGTCCGGGAAACTGAGACAAAGCAAGGTCACCCAGCAAGTAAATACTTGAGGCAATATCGGAACTAGGCTGTTTGGATTCCAGTCCCAACACTCTATCCACTCCCTCACCCAGCAGTGCTCGCCTACAGAGCTGTGAAACAGCACCACTTGCACCCGTGTCTTAGCCTTGGGCTGGAGATAGATAAGGCACGAGAGGAGGAATCTGTTCAGTCCTAACCGAGGGCGGGTGATTCAGCGCCTCTGCGGATCCCAGTTCTCCTCACTTGGACAGGTAAATTACACAAGCTGAGTGGGCCGACAGTAGCCCTTTGACTTGACGGCTCTGCCGCTGGTGATGAGTTTCTACCAACCGAGGGCCGTTTTGCTTAAACTGAGCCGGCACAGCCTGAAGACTGATCTCATCAACTGGAAATAATACGTTGTAGATATTTTTACATCCTGTGTTTTCTTCTGAAACTCATGATTCCAGCTTAAGTGGAAAGATATCTTTGAGATAATTTAATAGCTCAACGCGTTAATTTTACAGAAGTGAAAAATGAGACTTTAAGAGACAAAGTAACTTGGTCAGGGTAGTATGAATAATAATAATAGCTAACATTTACATAGTATTTACTATGTGCCAGGAACTGTGCTAAGCATCTGACAATTATTTTTTCATTTGATCTTCACAACAGCCCTGAGAGGTGGTTACATTATTATCTCCATTTCACAGATTAAGAAAGTGAGGCCAAGAGAGGTTAATTGACTTGTCCAGGGTCACACAGCTACTATATGACTTGGGCTAAATGTGGACTTGGTACTTCCTGGCCACTGTATTGCCTGCTGCTCCTAGGGCAGCAAATATGGGGTATACACCCATGGTCTGGGACTCCAAATCCTTATCCCCGTCCCATAGCACTTAAAGGTCAGAGGGAGAATAGAACTTAGTGAATAGAACTATGCTATCTGTTGTTGCTCCAATCTCCAACCCAACATTTATTTGTACATTAAAGTTCAATCCCTCTAAAATGATTTTAAAGACAATTGGGCTTAAAAAATAAGAATTTATTTAAAACAGAAAAAAGTTAAAAAGCAGCTTTTTTCTACCTTAATTACTGGAAAATGGTTGTTTTAGTGACTGAGGGCAGACAGCTGGGGACTGTGGATGCTAATGCCATGAAAGCCACACTCCTGCCTGGTGCATTTCCTCTTTGCTTTCCTTCAGCTCTCTTCATTTAGCTTTCTTTTCCTCCTACTGTTCTCTTAGCACACACATCCCTCTTCAGCCTTCATTCACCCAGAATATGCACTTAAGTCTCTGCTGAATAAATAAAAATTTCCCTCATCTTTTATATTAGGTCTCTCTATTGTTGTCACCATTATATCTAGCTACTGTTGGTGGGAAGTCCAGGGGGGGAAGGAAAGATATGTGTGTGTATATGTATGTGTATATATAAATGTATGTATGTATGTGTATGAAGAGGGTGCCCAAAGAGAGTTAGGGCTGCCTGAGACCCCAAAATACCAACATGCTGAGTCCTGCAGAAAGAATTCCACTCAAGTCTTCTCAGCCAAAGAAAAAGTAAAGTTTATTGAAAGTTCAAGTTTGCCATATGCGGTGCTAGGCCATTTCATAGTGCCCTCACAGAGCAAGTCTCTGCTAAGCTATTCTGTGGTGCTCTCACACAGAGCAAGTCTGTGTTAGGCCATTTCCCAGTGCTCTCACACTCATGGAGGGAAGATGGGATTCTATATACAGAAAGGTTGTGGGAGGAATCTAGGGGTCAGCGGGTCCCTGAAGGGGGAGAGGCCATGCTGGGAGATGCAGGGTAGGAGATAAGGATGGTGTAGGGGGCAGGAAATGAGCAGTTGTCGGGCTAGAGGAAAAGGGAAGGGAACCCAGGGTGAAAAGGGTTGGGGTCCAGCAGGAGGGGAGGAGTCTAGGGGTGGTCCAGAGGAGGAGATTGGGGAGGGTCTTCAGGAGGAGTCAGATGAGGTCAGACTCCAGTAGGGAGGGTCTTCAGGAGTCGAGATGAGATCAGACTCCAGACTCCAGTAGGGAGGGTCTTCAGGAGGCAAGTTGAGATCAGACTCCAGTAATGAGTGGTTCCGGGTGGGAAGTTGCTGGAGGCTACCTGGAGACCATAGACAATGGTGGGCCAGGCCAATTCAAGGGTGGGAAACCATTGGAACAAAGTGAGCTAAAGACTTGGGCAGAGCTTCATCTCAAGGCCCATGACCGCAGGCAAATGTCTTCCCTGGGAAGGTTTACTTTCCCAGAGCCAAAGAATCAAGGAGAGCTCAAAAAGGGGGAAGGGGTCCCAGAGCCTACACCTCATCACCAGTTTGGCAGAACCTGCCCTAGCTAAGGCTTTTCTGACGTGGCCTATAAGAACTGTGACCTGCACACCCCAATGAGACAGGTATGGGGCATGTCACGGATCTAGCCTTGACCCTTAAGCTTCAATGATTCACACTCAGTGTTCCAGCTCAGAACAATGTCCCTCAGTCATGGCAGGAAAGGCAGGATGTGATGTTTAGTGAAGGCTCCTAGGTAACTAGGAAACAAGAGGAAGGCAACTGGGCCTGAATGAAGGATAGGTTCATAGCTTTAGAACTGGAAGGGACATCAGAGGCCGACTGGTTCAACTCCTGTTCACTCTGTTTCATAAGTGAGGAAATTGAGGTTCAGGGGGATTAAATAAATTCAGGTTATAGAATCATTGATCTAGAACAAGAAAGGACAGAGAGATTATCTGGTCCATTTCTTTCATTTGCCAGGTTTTATAGATGAGGAAGCTAAAGCTTAGAGAAATTATGTGATTTACAAATATAGACATGGGAGGAACTTCAGATATCATGTGGCCCAACTCTCTTTTTACAGATGAGGAAAACCCAGGTAGATTGATTTACCCACGTAATGGGCAAGCGAAATTTCGAGTATCGACAGAGTGACCACAGAGTCCAATCAAAAGTTTAGGAGCTTCAATAGAAATTAATTTAGCCATGGCAACTGGCTCTCTTAGCCAATTAGGAGAGAGCATTGGGGTAGTACAGAAATGTGGGGTCTTTTATACCATATAGTCCCATTGTTCGGGGGTGCAAGTAAGTTGCTAAGGCAAGGGAATTTGTGATTACAGGGCATAATGACAGAACATGAAGAAGAATGAACAATAGGAACATCTTTAGATAGGGGATTGTAGGGTAAGCAGAGAGGGGTACCGGGCATGATGACCTGAGCGCATAGGAGAAGAAAAATGAATACCTAGCTTGGTTCCCGCACCCCAGCCTGGCTCATAGGCAGGTTCATTGTCTTCTAACTTGCTGATTTCTAATTTCACAAAGTAGCACTTAACTATTTCCTGGCTACTTCATTCTTAAGTCCATGAAGTTTCTACTTAATTAGTTCCTGCCCACTTCACCCACAGGTAAATTGTCAGGGTAGTTAGGTGGTGCAGCAGATAGAGACCAGGCCTAGAGTCAGGAAGTTCATATCTGGCCTCAGATACTTACTAGCTGTGTGGCCCTGGACAAGGCACTTAACCCCTGTTAGCCTAAGTTCTTCATCTGTAAAATGGGGATACGCCGGAGAAGGAAATGGGCAAACCACTCCATCATCTTTGCCAAGAAAATCCCTTGGATAACAGTCCATGCGGACTTGTAGAGTTGGACACTACTGAATGAGTCAACAACAGTAAGTTAAATGTAGGACGCAGGATTTTAACCTAGGCCATTTGACTCCAGAGCTAATGCTCCTCAGGTGTGGATAGCATGGAAGATAAACCCCACCTACTTAACAGGTTCACAAGCTAATATAATCACAGGTTTTAGAATTCAAAAGTACCTTCAAAGTCATCTTGTCTAATACCTTCATCTTACAGGCAGGGGAACTAAGATCCACAGAAATTATGTGAATTGCTCATAGAGAATACAGTACTTGACTTGTGAAAAACCTTTATTTATTTTTCCAAATGGAGGCCCTCTCCATGTTCAAGTGAGCTACTGTTGCTCTAATATTTCTTCTGAAGTCCAAGAGAACAAAGACCATCAGTGTGGGCACTGCTTCTACCTCAGTAGCTTACGCTCTTCCCACTTGACAGTTGCATGAGTTTTGTTGGCTAACAGCCTTCTCATTCAGTGACCCAACCTCTGGTGATGAGTCTCTCTTTATAAACCAAGGGTAGTTTCTTCAAATGGAGCAGATACAGCTTACCCACTGACCCTGTACACAAAACCTTTCCAGCTTGATAGGACCTTCCAGATGGCCTTTTGCTAAACTGACATAGCCATTGAGAATCCAGAGAAGTCCCATATCTTTTTTTTTTTTTTTGCTTTTTGGAGGGCAGTTGGGGTTAAGTGACTTGCCCAAGGTCACACGGCTAGTTTTTTGTGTTAAGTGTCTGAGGCCGGATTTGAACTCAGGTACTCCTGACTCCAGGGCCGGTGCTCTATTCACTGCGCCACCTAGCCGCCCCTAGAAGTCCCATATCTTGATGAGACATCAGAGGAGGACATCCACACGGATAATAATAAATGGTCTGTAAGGTTCCTTCTGTCTCCTAGATTCTGTTTTAAAAAATCTATCCCTGAGCCTTAGGCTTTACAGACTCATAGTTAAGCTCCTCCTTTGTAGACTATTCAAGGTATTCTTACCTATTGACCCTATTTAAAAATCAATCAATAAACAAATATGTAAGTGCCTGCCACATGCCAGAAACTCAAAGTTCTGGGGATACTTGCACAGGTGCGTGCGCACACACACGCACATACACACACCATTTTTTTTTTTGCTCATGAAGAGTTCACTTTTTTTTTATTTTTGGAGGGGGAAGGTAGGGCAGTTGGGGTTAAGTGACTTGCCCAAGGTCTCACGGCTAGTTTTGGATTTAATGTCTGAGGCCGGATTTGAACTCAGGTCCTCCTGACTTCAGGACCTGTGGCTCTATTCACTGTGCCACCTAGCTACCTAGCCACCCCTCACTTTACTTTTTTAAAACTTGCCCAGAGTTATGCAGATAACAAGTGCCTGCTGCTGAACTCAGGTTCTCCCAACTCCAGGACTGGCACTCTATCTACTGCACCAAAGAGTTCACATTGTAATATGGGAGATAACACATAAAAATACATACAGCATAAATATAAAAGTAATACAAATACATAAAAAGTAGTTAAAGGTAAAGTGGTTTGGAAAGGAGGGCATTTTAATAGGGAGAAAACAAGTACATATAAAATATACATTATGTAAGTATAAAGGTAATAAATGCCAATTTGTAAAATATAGTTTGATACGAAATAGTCTGGGAGGGAGGGCATTAGCAGTCGGAGGAGAGGGGAGATCAGGAAAGACTACGCAGAAGATGGTGCCTGGGTTGTATTTTAAAGAAGCTAGGAATTCTAGGTTAAGACAGAATACATTCCAGGCACTGGGTACAGCTAGCGCAAAGATACTGGGATGGGAAATGGAGTGCCCTGAGTGAGGAGGCACGGAGAGAAGGACATTTTGGCTAGCTCATAAAATGCAGAAGTAGGAGTAATGTCTGGTGAGACTAGAAAGATGAATTGAGATCAGGTTGTGTATGACTTTATGAGCTAAAGAGAAGAGTTTATATTTGATCCTGTGGGCTAAAGAGTGTTTTAGTCAGGGAGTCATGTGGTCACGTGTGAACTCAAGGAACAATGCTTTGTGTAGATTGGACTGGAGTGGTGAGTAGAGGTTTCACCTGGTTTGATCTGAGCTTCAGGAAAATTACTTTGGCAGGAGTTCGTTGGTAAATTGTAGTGATAAGAGCCTGAAGTAATGGAAGGGCCAATTTGGGAAGCTATTCCAATATTCTAGATCAGCGGTTCTCAACCTGTGCCTCTGGAGTCAAGGTTGGTCATTGTGTTGCTCAAAGTTAAGTTTTTTGAGGTTGTCTTTAGAATGTTGTGATTCTTGAACAAAATATTCTCCTTGATCTACTCACTTCACTCTGTATCAGTTCGTACAAGTCTTCTGAGTTCTCTCTGAAGCCATCTCTTTTTATCACGTCTTACAACACAATAGTATTTTTCAGTTTATATACTATAATTTGTTAAGCCATTCCTCCAATGATTGACACCTTTTTATTTTCCAGTTCTTTTCCCATGCAAAAAAACCCAAAAAATGCTACTTTAAGTAATTTTGCACTATGGGTCCTTTTCTTCTTTCTTTGATCCCTTTATTGGGAAAATAACCTATTTTTACAACACAGCAGAATTACAGTGAGACAAACTATGGTGCCCTTTCTTCAGCTACATGTGTATGAGTAAGACTGGGCCATAGGGAAAACCTTGGAAAAAAACCCAAATCTACTTGTCAATTAATTCACAAGCCCATTGAAACACACACACACACACACCCACACACACACACACACCAGGAAAATTCTAAAAAAAAAAATAGTATAAAGGACAGTCTGGATCTAGAAAACTTTGCATAGGAAACAGCTTAATTTTAATGTGTGTTTCCATTCTGTTATGTCCGCACAAGGAGCGGCATTAGTTGTGCTCCCACCTCTTGGATTATATGTGTTGAGTAAAGGATTGTACTAAATGCTTTCTTCTCACCTTGTAAATGCTAAAATCTTCTTTTAGTCAATGATAGGATTACTGAGAAACTTTCAGTGCAAAGGTTTGTTTTCTCATAGTTATTCCTTGTACATTGGAGGATCATCCTAAAGTGTTTTCCCCTTCTTTTCCTAACAGGTTCTTTCTTTAAATGGACCCGGTAAGATCCACCAATGTTTTGTGTTCTCACTGAAGTTGATCTTGGCTTTCAGTACTCATTAGAAATGTCACTAGGCTCTATGGACAGAAAATGTATTCTTGCCTAGTAAGTAGAGTTGGTGGAGTGAGAGAAAGGGAATTGAAAATCGGTTGTATTTTACAATAAATATAAATAAAATAAACATCAGGTAAAAATTTAATTAAAATGAACATGTTCTGGGATGGCTAGGTGGCGCAGTGAATAGAGCACCAGCCCTGGAGTCAGGAGTACCTGAGTTCAAATCTGGCCTCAGACACTTAACACAAAAACTAGCCGTGTGACCTTGGGCAAGTCACTTAACCCCAACTGCCCTCCAAAAAGCAAAAAAAAAAAAAAGCTAATGATTTTACAAGGCATCAAAAGAAAGTTAAAGGAGTAAAAAAAAAATGAACATGTTCTGTTTATACTCTGATCTGTGGCTCAAGCAGACCATTTCTATGTGAGAATCTGCTCTGGATTCACTGGATACAGCCCTAATGAGAACTTAGTGTCAAGTTTTCTCCATCTTTTACTCAATTTCATTGTCTGTGCCCTATAATAACCAAGGTCCCCACTAAAAATTCTTAGGATCATTGATTTATAATGATAACCTTTGAGACCATCAACTCTAATAATCTCTTTTTCTAGATGAAAGAAACAGTGAAGCTAAGTGGTTTACCCAGGGTCATGTAGCAGGTGCTGCAGCTAGCACAGTCTGGGCCTAGCCACCAGCTGAGTGAAATAAAAGGGGAGGGAGGGAGAGAGAGAGAGAGAGAGAGAGAGAGAG
>CM053594.1:230041066-230059063 GCA_028646575.1 Pseudocheirus occidentalis | reverse complement strand
GTTTTTTTAAGGTCTATGAAACTCTGCTTCCAAGGGGGGAAGCTCTGTTCCAAATAGCTGGGGTTTTCCCAACTGCCGGAGCTATTAGGAGGATGTTGCAAGTCCCCCCCTGCTTTGGCTTGCTGAAAGTGCACCTCAGGACCTCCACCCAAGACCACCATCCAGGCCACTCAACCAAGAGCACCTGATCAATCGATTCAGCCCCTCTATGGAGTCTGCAGGCCAGGGGCTCTGAAGCAGCCTGGTGGGGGCCGCCGCTGTTCCAGCAGTTCCCTTCCACCACTATTTCCTTGCCCTGGGGGCAGATTGGCCGAACTGCTTTACCACCCCCAGATTAATTTTCAAAGTTTCACTTTCATTAACCGTCTCTGACGATTTTAAGATCCCCTTAGGCAGGTGCTTTAGATTTTCTTTGAAGCAGACTCAAGCTGCGGCTTGGGAGGCTCCACTCCTCATGGCCACCCTGGGGCCTTGCCTAGCCGCGGCTGCGGTTTTGGGCTCGGTGGTCTGTGCTCTGGGTGGGAGCTGCTCCTCTCCCGTCCCGTTCCTCCTGCCTTGGCAGATGTGGAGGTGCTGGAGGCTGTAGAACTTCTGCAGACTGGCTGCGGCGCCACTTGGCTCAGCTCAGCCCAGCTCTTTCCCACTGCCCCGGGCCTGGCCGAGGTCTCCGCTTCAGGCAGTTCCCGTCTCCGTTCCAGGCGGCCGCGATGAGCCCCTGCTGCCAAGCTGCCTTCAGTGAGAGATGTATTCTCTGTATTTTTGTGAGTCTGAGAGTCCTAGACTTTATCTGGGCTCATAATTTTATGGATATTTAGGGTGTTGGTGGGAGAGCTGCGGGACCTTGCTGCTTCTACACTGCCATCTTTCTGAATTCAAATCTTGTTGATTCTTGTACTTTTAAAAGTTTATTCCTTCACAGATAAGTACATGACCTGATATGGAAGAAAGATGAATAGAATTAGTATCACAGAACCTAAATTCACTCATAGCTTTTCTCCTTGCTATTATGTATCCATGAACAATCAATGAAGTCGGCACAAATTTATTAAGAATTTACTTCGTGCTGGAACTGTGCTCAGCAATATATAGAGAGAAACATCGAGAAATATAAAATCATGGCTATTCTTAAGTAGCATATTCCATTTCCTTATGTTTAAAATGAGGCTTTTGAATGTCTAATCTCTAAGAAGCCTTCTAACATGAAATACTGTGATTCTGTGAACATAAGTTTTATAACAAATATAGGAATTTTATAAGAGCTCAGTAAATATTTGTTGAGTGTATGGATCACATATCCAAATTCTCCTCACTTAAAGTGTTAGTAATGGAAATTCATCTTTGTTCTGTCATCACCCATCAACCTGCTGAACAAGAACACAGTCCTCATCAAGGAGTCAGTTTTGTGGTGGGATTGGAAGGAAACTTCTTTTTGGAAGGAAGCAACTTCTGTGACCTGTCTATTCATATATATAATAATAATTGTAATCATTTTGTCAGTTCACCTATCTCAGCAACTAATGCAGTTCAGTTATTAGGGTTCTATCTTCTCTCTGTCTTTCTAATTTCAGATTGAAAAGCAGCTCAGTATGGAAAATTTGGCAGAATGGACCGATCATAAAAATATGGATAAAATTAAGGTTCACGTACGTCTGCCCAAATTCAAGATGGAAAACTCCTATATCCTCAACTCAGATTTAGCACGAATGGGTCTGTACGATCTCTTTAACAGTGGTAAAGCTGATCTCTCCGGAATGTCAGGAAACAGAGATCTCTTTATCTCCAAAATTATCCATCAGTCTTTTGTGGAAGTGAATGAAGAGGGTACAGAGGCAGCAGCTGCCACTGCAGGCGTCGCAAAATTTGCCATGTTGGCGCCAGAAGAAGAGTTTAATGCTGACCATCCATTCCTATTCCTCATCCGTCACAATCCCACAGGAAACATCTTATTCTTTGGCAGATTTTCTTCTCCATAAAAGCTCTGGAAATACAAATTGAGTAAGGAATAACAAATTTTTATATCAGAATTTTAAAGTCATGGCTTACTTGCTTTATTGAATTTTCTCAATAAAATTACTGTTCGGAAACACATTTTAAGATTGTCTTTTTTAATTTTTCAAACTGCATCCAGCTTTATTAAAGATACTTTTCATAAACAATCATGGTAATTGAGGCAGGACATGGGCTATGATTGGCAACAACAACTTTCAAACTCCCCTTTTAAGATTGTCTTTACTAATTTCTATTCATTCAGTTCATTAAAGTTATTATATTTCACACATATCTATTTCTGTATATATTTTTGTCCTAAAATATTTTTGTTGAATGTTTTGATGAAAGGAATCAGGTGGTTGAATTGTTGCCTAGAATAGCCTTTCAGGTATCAGAGGTAGAGAATTACTTACTTCAGATGGGATAGTGGAGATTTAAATTCAGTAAATGTTGACTGGGTGCCTGCTAAGGGTGTGGCATTATGCTACATACTTGGTCTATAATGACAAAAACTTGACAGTCCCTACCTTAAGGAACTTGTACAGGGGTGAAAGGGGACATTGCAGAACATGTAGCTAGTCAGTAGAACATTCAGTAGAGTGTCCAGGTAGAAAGAATGAATAAGCTAAAAAGATGCACTCTTTATTATAACACTTTTGAACAAATCTGTATTGATCTGTGAGATGTTTTCCAAATAAAAATATCATCATTTCTCTCCTGAGAAATATAGTAATAACTAAATTTAAATATTGTGCTCAGGTTTGCAAAGTACTTTACATACATTATCTTATTTGAATAGCAAAACAACTTAGTGAGGTACACAGTATAAGCATTATTATTGCTATTTTATAGAAGAGAATGACTGAAGGAAAAAAAGAATTACTTTTTAATTAATTTACTTTCAGTTTTCAATGTTCACTTCTACAAGATTTTGAGTTCCAAATGTTCTCCCCATCTCTCCATATCCCTCCAATGGCAGGCATTCTTCCCCCAATTTGGCCTCCCTTTATTACTCTCCCCACTTCTCATATCCTATTCCCTTCTATTTTCCTGTAGGACAAGATAGATTTCCATACTCCATTGCCTATATATCTTATTTCCCAATTACATATAAAAACAATTTTTAACATTTATTTTAAAAACTTTTAATTTCCACATTCTATCCTTTCTTCCCTCCCCAACCATCCTTGTTGAGAGGGCAAGCAATTTGATATAGGTTATACGTGTGTAGCCATACAAAACACTTCTGTAAATCATGTTGTGAAAGACTGTATTTCCCTGCATCCTATCTCATCCCCCCATTTATTCTATTATCTCCTTTGATACTGTCCCTCTTCAAAAGTGTTTGCTTCTGATTACCTCCTCCTCCTATTTGTACTCCCTTCTGTCATCCCCCCTCTCTTATCCCCTTCACCCCTACTTTCCTGTAGGGTAAGATAGATTTTTATACCCAAACGAGTATGTATGTTATTCCTTCCTTAAATAAAATTCAATGAAAATAAGGTTCACTCATTCCCTCTCACTTCCCTCTTCTTCTCCTTCACTGTAAAAGATTTTTCTTGCCTCTTTTATGTGATTTAATTTACCACCTTTCTACCTTCTCCCTTCTCCTTCTCCCACTACATTCCTCTTTCATCCCTTAATTTTATTTTTTAAATATAATTTCTTCATATTCAATTTACCGTGTCCTCTCTGTGTGTGTATCTATCTGTATGTATGTATGTATGTATGTATGTATGTGTGTATATTCCCTCCAACTACCATAATACTGAGAAATATATGAGTTACAAATATCATCTTTCCATGTAGGAATGTAAACAGTTGAACTTTAATAAGTCCTTTGCAATTTCTTTTTCCTGTGTACCTTCTCATACTTCTCTTGATTCTTGTATTTGAAAGTCAAATTTTCTATTCAGATCTGGTCTTTGCATCAAGAAAGCTTAAAAGTCCTCTATTTCATTAAGTATTCATTTCCCCCCTCCGAAGTAATATACTCAGTTTTTCTGGGTAGTTGATTCTTGATTTTAATCCTAGTTCCTTTGACCTCCCAAATATCATTTTCCAAGATCTCTGATCCCAACTTAGTAGAAGTGGCTAAATCCTGTGTTATTCTGATTGTGTTTCCACAATACTTGAATTGTTTCCTTCTCACTGCTTGCAATATTTTCTCCCTAACCTGGGAACTTTGGAATTTGGCTCTAGGAAGGTTTTTTTTTGGTGGGGGTGGGGTGGGGTGGGGAATCTCAGGAGGCTATCAGTGGATTCTTTCAATATCTATTTTCCTCTCTGGTTCTAAAAGATCAGGGCACTTTTCCTTGATAATTTCTTGAAAGATGATATATAGGTTCTTTTTTTTTGTCATGGTTTTCAGGTAGTTCAATAATTTTTAAATGATCTCTCCTGGATCTATTTTCCAGGTCAATTGTTTTTCCAATGAGATATTTCACATTGTCTTCTATTTTTTCATTCATTTGGTTTTGCTTTATATTTTTTCATTTTTCATGAAGTCATTAGCTTCCATTTGCTCTATTCTTATTTTGAAGGAATTATTCTCTTCAGCAAACTTTTGAAGCTCCTTTTCCATTTGGTCAGTTCTGCTTTTTAAAGCATTTTTCTCCTTATTGGCTTTTTGGACCTCTTTTTCCATTTTGGTTAGTCTGTTTCTTAAGCTGTTATTTTCTTCAATATTTTGTTGTGTCTCATTTCGCAAGCTATAATAGTAATAGAATTTGGAGATGCCCCTATATTGACTTGGCTTTTGGATTGCTGGTAATGACTTGCTATGTTATGTATCTTGCCAATGTGATGTCTCTATTTTGTGGAGATTATATTTTACTTAAGAGTTGTTAATGCTAATTCAGATTTAAGTTGCCAATGTAATGGGCATGAAAGATCTTGGGGCTGAATGTAATGGGAATCTGAAGATCTTCCCTGCCCCTAGGTCCTTTGATAGGCTCAAGTGGCTCTGAGAACCTTCCCTGATTTGAAAGTATACTCTGTCCCCTAATAGGCTGAATGTAGTCACATGGAGCCTGTGGCAGGAGGCTTGTTCTTCAGGAATGCCTGCTCCTTGTTGCTTTGTTATTGGGCAGTGGGTCAAGAGAGCTGTGACATTCTCTGATCCAGGAGAAGGCTATATATATATATATTTATGTCCTGATGTGAGGTTTTGCTTTAGGGCTCACTTTGAGAAGAGTTGTGTGATTTGGCCAGATGAGACTCTGGGAAGCCATTGAGCCCCCTGGCTTTGAAAAACCCAGATGTTGGTGCTTCCCTCTCTGGTAACTGAATAGATATGGACATAATGGTCAGACAGTTGGAAGACCATCTGCTGATCTGTTTCTCTGCTTGTAACTTCTGCTCGTATTGTATTTGTATTCTCTGAAGTTCAGGGTGCTGACTTTTTCACCTGAACTAGGTAAATGATATGTATTTGTTTGATTAAAGTGAGACTGTTAACCCAAAAACCAAGCCAATACAGGAGCATCTCCAAATTCCCATTACCATTACACAAACTGTTGACTCATTTTTCATGATTTTCTCGCATCACATTTCTCTTTCCAATTTTTCATCTGCTTCTCTTACATAATTTTCAAAATCCTTTTTGAGCTCTTCCATGGCCTGCGGCCAATTCATATTTTTCTTAGAGGTTTTGGATGTAGAAACTTTGACTATGTTGTCTTCTTCTGAATATGTAGTTTGATCTTTCTTGTCACCAAAGTAAGATTCTATAGTCTGATTTATTTTTTACTGCTGCTTGTTCATTTTCCCAGCCAACTACTTGACTTTTTAGCTGTTTGTTAAGGTAGGACTCTCCTTCAAGTGTGGAGGGTGTATTTTCCCAAGCTTCAAGGGTTTTTTGCAGCTGTTTTCAGAAATATTTCTAGGACCTACAAATTTTCAGTTCTCCTGTGGTTACATCGTCAAAGGAGAAATGTTTACTGTTCTCCTGGCCTGTGCTCTGGTCTGTGAGTGACCACAAACACTCTTTTCTGCCTTGAAACTGTGAGGAGGATCCCCTCTCTACCACTGCCACAAGCTGTACCACACCAGTGCTACTCCTTACCCTAGAACCATGTAATGGTAATGGAAATTTGAAAATCTTCTTTGCCCCTTAATAAGCCTAAGTGAATTTGAAGATCTTTCCTGCTTTGAAAAATCTTCTCTGCCCACTAATAGTCTGAATGTAGTCACATGGAGTCTATGGTGGAAGAAATTTGCTGTAGGGTGGAGCAGAGTCCACAGGAAGCTGGGAGTCATAGCAGTGGGAGCTGGATGGAAGAGAGGACATATCCAGGGAGACAGCTGGGCTTGTGAGTGTTGGTTTGTGGGAAGGCTAGAAAATAGCATGACTCCTTCCTGTTTTATGGTGTACTAACTGGTATGTTGCTATGATGTATTTGACTTTCTGGCATTGGAATTTGGGGTTTTTGTGTCTGAATAAATGTTTTGCTTCTGTTTTCTCTATGGAGAGTCTGTTATATTTTACAATTGAGAACTGTGCCGAAATATTTATAGTTGCTGTTGGTGCTGTGAATATTTCATTGTTCCTACAGACTGCCACGTAGGACTGCCACCCAGTTCAAAGCACGTGCAAGGCAAGAGAATCCTTCCTCAGCTTTGGCAAAGAGATCCATGCAGTCCTCCTGTCATCAGTCATTTGATGCCCCCACTGTCTGAAAAAAAGTATTTCTTAAGGACTTCCAGTGTGACTATGTATTGGGCCAAACTCTGGGTTACAAATGCAAAAGAAAATTCCTTTTCTCAAAGAGATTACATTCTAACCGGGGACAAAATATAGGAGAAAGAGGGGTAGCATTTGGATATAAGAAATCACAGGGATGGTTAATGGAACCATAGAGTAGTCAATTGATACTCTCCTTTTCTAGAAGTAATACTAGTATTTTTAAAAAACTGTTCCTGGATCATGAGTTAGAAGTATCCTGCTATGCAAAAGCATAGCAGGATGGTGTCTAACTGTCCAAGTGAAATGTTGGGTAGAGATGTGGGTTTGGAACTAGGTCAAAGCGGCAAGGGCATAATACAAGTATTAAACACATATCCAACAAGTGGTATAGCATCCAGATACTTAGAGGAGAAGTTAAGGGAGTTACAGGAAGAAATGGCAAAACTATACTAGTGAGTGACCTTAACCTTCCCCTCTCAGAACTATATAAATCTAACCACAAAATAAACAAAAAAGAAATTAAGGAGGTGAATAGAATCTTAGAAAAATTAGATATGGTAGACCTCTGTAGAAAATTGAATGGAAATAGATAGGAATAATACCTTTTTTTTCAATAGTATATAGCACCAACACAAAATTGACCATGTATTAGGGCATGAAAACTTCAGAATCCAGGGCAGAAAGGTAGAAATATTGAATGCATCCTTTTCAGACTATGATGAAATAAAAATTATATGTCATAAAGGGCCATGGAAAAGTAGACTAACAACTGGATAAATAATCTAATCCTAAATAATCTAATCCTAAAGAATGAGTGGATCAAACAACAAATCATAGAAACAATTAATAACTTCATCAAAGAGAATGACAATAATGAGACAATACACCAAAACTTATGGGATACAGCCAAAGCAGTTCTTAGGGTAAATTTTATATCTCTCAATGTTTACATGAATAAAATAGAGAAAGAAGAGATCAGTGAATTTGGTATGCAACTAAAAAAGCTAGAAAAAGAACAAATTAACAATCCCCTACTAAATACCAAATTAAAAACTCTGAAAACCAAAGGAGAGAGTAATAAAATTGAAATTAAGAAAACTATGGAACTAATAAATAAAACTAAGAACTGTTTTTATGAAACACCAATAAAATAGAGAAACACCTTTGGTTAATCTGATTTAAAAAAAAAGAAGAAAACCAAATTACTACTATCAAAAATTAAAAAGATGAATTCACCACCAAATAAAGAGGAAATTAAAACAATAACTAGGAGCTATTTTGCCCAATTGTATGCCAATAAATATGACAATCGTAGTAAAGTGGATAAATATTTACAAAAATATAAACCCCCAGGTTAACAGAAGAGGAAATAAAATACTTAGCTCCATATCAGAAAAAAAAAATTTTTTTTCTTTTTTCTTTTTGGAGGGTAGTTGGGGTTAAGTGACTTGCCCAAGGTCACACGGCTAGTTTTTTTTTAAGTGTCTGAGGCCAGATTTAAACTCAGGTCCTCCTGACTCCAGGGCCAGTGCTCTATTCACTGCATCACCTAGCCGCCCCCAGAAAAAATTAATTGAACAAACCATCAGTGAAAATGCTCTAAGAAAAAGTTTCCAGGGCCAGATGGATTTACAAGTGAATTTTAACAAACATTTAAAGAACAACTAATTCTAATTCCATATAAATTATTCATGAAAATACGCAAAGAAGGACTCCTACCAAATTCTTTTTATGATATAAATATGGGGCTGATATCTAAACCAGGAAGAGCCAACAGAGAAAGAAAATTATACACCAATTTCCCTAATGGATATTGATTTAAAAAATTTAAATAAAATATTAGCAAAGAGATTATACAGCAGATTACAATGAGGATAATACACTATGACCAGATAGGATTTATACCAGGAATGCAGGCCTGGTTTAGTTTTAGGAAAATTATCTGCATAATTGGCCATATCAATAATACAGCTAACAGAAAACATATGATTATCTAAATAGGTGCAGAGAAAGCTTTTGGCAATATATAACATGTATTCCTATTAAAACCAGTGGAGAACATAGGAGTAAATGTAATACTCCTTCAAATGGTAAGTAGCATCTGTTTAAAACATGAGGAAAGATTATATGTAATGGGGATAAACTAGAAGCATTTCCAATAAGAATGAGTGTGAAACAACTGTTTTTCATTATCACTACTGTTTTTCAACATAGTACTAGAAATGCTAGCTTTAGCAGAAAGAGAAGAAAAAGAAATTGAAGGAATTAGGAAAGGACAAGAAGAAACAAAGCTATCACTCTGCAGATGATATGATGATATACTTAGAGAATCCTAAAAAATCAAGTAAAAAACTACTTAAAAATTTTAACAACTTAAAAAAATATTATCTGCTTTAACAAATTGCAGGATCTAAAATAAAACCATATAAATCATGGGCATTTCTACATATTACTAACAAAACTCAACAGCAATAGATGGAAAGAGAAATTCCATTTAAAGTTACTTTAGACAATATGAAATATTTGAGAGTCTACCTGTCAAGAGAGACCCAGAAACTATATGGACACAATTATAAAACACTTTTCACACAAATAAAGTCAGATCTAAGTAATTGGAAAAATATTAGTTGCTCATGGGTAGGCCAAATTAATATAATAAAAAAATAATTTTACCTAAATTAATTTAGTTATTTGGTGACATAACAAACTATCAAAAATATTTCATAAAGCTAGGAAAAATAGTATAAAAATTCATCTGGAAGAACAAAAGATTCAAAATATCAAGGGAATTAATGAAAAGAAATGCAAGGGAAGGTGGCCTAGCTATACCAGATTTCACATTGTATTATAAAGCAGCAATAATTAAAATTATTTGGTACTGGCTAAGAAATTTAGTGGTGGATTAGTGGAATAAGTTAGGTACACAAGACACAGTAGTCAATGTCTATAGTTACCTACTATTTGATAAGCCCAAAGACTCCAGCTTGTGGGATAAGATCTCGCTGTTTAACAAAAACTGCTGGAAAAACTGGAAAATAGTATGATCAAAGCTGGGAAAACATCTCACATCAACCATATGCCACGATAAAGTCAAAACGGGTACATGATTTAGATATAGAGACTGAAACTTACTGAAGTAAATTATGAGAGCAAGAACTAGTTTACTGGTCAGATTTATGGAGAAGGGAAGAATTTATGACCAAACAAGAGATAGAGAACATTATGAAATGTAAAAATGTATAATTTTGATTGCGTTAAATTGGAAATTTTTTGCACAAAACCAATGCATCCCAGATTAGAAAGGAAGCACAAAGCTGAGAAGCAATTTTTACAGTGTCTCTGATAAAGGCCCTATTTCTAAAATGTATAGAGAACTGAGTCGAATTTATAAGAATACAAGTCATTCCCCAAATGATAAATGGTCAAAGGATATGAACAGGCAGTTTTCAGAGGAAGAAATTAAAGTTATCTATAGTCATATGGAAGAAAGCTCTAAATCACTATTGATTAGAGAGATGCAAATCATCTCATCTAGATGAGAGGCATCACATCTCACCAATCAGATCAGCTAACATGACAAAATAGGAAAATGATAAATTTTGGAGATTTGGAAAATTGGAACATTAATTCATTGTTGGTGGAGTTGTGAACTGATCTAAACATTCTAGAGAGCAATTTAATCCTAGACAATATAATACATAACAGATAAATAGGGAGAGGAGTTAGTACATGCGCCACTGCATTACCTAGCTGCCCCTGGAAATAGCTCCACAGTCTCTTCTCCCTAATCATCCATGTGATATTGGCTCATTTTGTTTATAATCAACTATTTGTGAGACAATGGGCAGCTAGGTAATGCAGTGGATAAAGTACTGGGCTTGGAGTCAGGAAAACCTGAGTTCAAATGCCTCAGACACGTACTGACTGTGTGACCTTTGGCAAGTCACTTAACTCAGTTTGCCTCAGTTTCCTCATCTTTAAACGAGCTGGAGAAGGAAATGGCAAACCACTCCCGTATCTTTGCCAAGAAAACCCCAAATGAGGTCATGAAGAGTTGGATACAACTGAAGCAGTTGAACAACAAATACTCAGAGGATCTGAGCTACGTATAAAAATGGCACATGTACTAACTCCTCTCCCTATTTATCTGTTATGTATTATATTCTCTAGGATTAAATTTAGCAATGTGGTCTTCCAGCTGGAGGTGTTGGGTCTATTCATTTACAGAGAAACATTATGTTTATAAATGAAAGAATAAAAGACAAAAGGGGTTTCATAAGAATTATAGGTCTTGAGTAAGAAGGGACCTCAGGAAGTATCTAGTCTATACTCCTTCATTTCCTAGTTGAGGAAAAGCCAACAAACAAGGTGAAGTGATTTGCCTTTGGTCACACAGGTAATATGTCAGAGGTAAGATTGGAACCCAGGTTCTCTGACGCCCAAGGCAGTGCTCATTTCTCTATACTACAAGCATTATCTGGTAGAAACAGGAGGTATACATTCTGACAACCCAGAGCAATTTTCCACATATGACATATGACATGTGGACATATGACCTAAAGAATATGTTTAGGTTTTAGGAAGCAGTTCCATAGGAACCTCAAGCTGCTGCTTTGTTTTCCTCTTCTTTTTCTTCCTTCTCCTCCTCCTCTTCATCATCTTCATCTTCATCAGCATCAGCATCTTCTTCTTCTGCCATTGAGCCCCAGGTACAACCTGAACTATATTGCCTGACAATTTTGATGAGTAGCAGAGACTATTCCTACCTGAGTCATTTGATTTATGGATTCACATTCTTCAGACTAGACAAACAGTGAAGTTAAGACCAGAAGGAATAAACAGGACAAAAACATTTCGCAAAAGCCACGTTTTGGAGCAAGGATCTATTTTGGCAGCAGCCAGAAACGTTACATACATATAGGTTACTTAAAGGAAGTAATTTCTCAAGTTTACCCAAGAAGTGGGGGCAAGGGGAGGCAATATACTGATTATTATGAAACAACTTACAATTTAAAAGACATTACAAAATAAAACTGGGCTCCGTATTTCATGATTCTTACATAATTGGGTACTTTAGGTATAGAAGTTCTTTACATTTTCGTAATTTATGAAGGAAGGACTGCAATATATGGTAACCTAGAATTTGGGGGCCACCATTTAGCTTTCAGCAGCCTCTTCTTGTAGCTTCACAAAGGGCAGCTGAAGCAGGAATACTTTTTGACTCTTCACTTGCTGATTCCCCTTAGTAAGCCTCATGATGGAATGGTCATACAAGGAAGAGAGGCTAAAGGAATCAGCATCCATATCAGACTAGCTTAAATTGGATTGTGAACTACCTGGAAGAAGTATTCAAAGAGATTCCGGGGAATAAAGATTTGAGGTGGGTTTCCATGTTCCGCTGCATGTCCCAACCAATTCAAAATGAAATCTGCAGTTAAAATTAGATTTTGCAATTACTGAAAATTTAATTTGAACTGATATGGAAAGAAATATGAAAATAGAGGTAGTTTGGCTCCAGGACTTGAGGTTAACTGACTTACCCAGGCCAGTGGGATTTGAACCTGGACCTTTCTCTCTCTGTTTCTAGCACTATCACCATTACACTAAACTACATCTTTGTGACTTTTGCGTCTCACAGCAACCCATTGAGGTATATACTCCAGATATTATTTTCCTTGTTTAAAAATGAGGAAACTGAGAATCAGGGAATTTCACATAATCATATGTTCAGGAGCTATGTAAGACCTTAGTGAACTCTCTCATACCTCTCATTTTACAGATGAGAAAATGTAGAGGTTATGTGACTTGACCATAAATATGCATCTAGGAACTATCAAAGGCACTATTGAATCCACATCTTCTGAACTCCAGGACTATCCCTCTCTACAACTACATACTGCCTTTATTCATGTATTTCTATTCCAGTCAATTCAATTACATCATCAATAATTTTGTAATCTATCTTGATCTGGTCTTAGAAGAATATAATAAATGTCCTTCCCTATACTCAGAACTCTGGAAATTTCACAGAAATGGGCATCAGGATGGGAAATGTTAAACCCTCTTTACCTAGTTCAATAATAAAATCCTCAGAACACCTCTTGCTCCTTCTAGTACCTGAGATCAGTAACAAAAATATTATGCTGAGCAAATGAATGGTTGAAAAGGAATAAGAAGAGGACTAAAACAGATTTTTTTTTTGTCGAATGAATGAATGATTCCAGAGAGTAGAATTAGGAATGATGATTGGAAATTGTAAGAAGATAAATTTCATCCAAATTCTTTGGATGTTGATACTAGTCTAAGGGTTATTAAACTTTTTTTCCATCATTCTATTGATAGAGGTACAAGCCTCATGACCATTGATAGAGACACAAACCTTCCATAGCTGTTGGAACCAAAAGTCCTAATTCTAGTACTGGTCAGCATTTAAGAGACATGATAAAAGGGGGACTCTGTGTTACTGAGGCATGGGGTTCAGGCCCTCAGCCCTGAAGGCAAGATGTCCTACCCACAAAGAAGCATTTCTGAGGATCCCAGTTTCAGCCACAAACAGTAATTATTTCGCATGGTGAAAATATTATGTTGTTAACCTAATAATCGTCAAGGGTATAGGAAGAACATCAGACCAGAATGCCAGTAACTCATTTAAAAGAACTTCAATTTAGGTAGGTGGTACAATGGATATAGAACTGGGTCCGGAGTAAGGAAGACTCCTTCATGAGTTCAAATCCAGCCTTGGACACTTATCAGCTGTGTGTCACTGGGCAAGTCACTTAGCCCTGATTGCCTCCCAAAACAAATAAACAAAGTCAAAACAAAACAAAAAAGTTTCATGACTCGGGGTGAAGAGATCTTGTCCTAGACACTTCACCCCAGGTTTATATTATTCCATTAATCACTACATTTGGGGCTGGGTATACAACCAATTTGGAAAAGTCCTTAGAGGTTATCCGGTTCATCCCCCTCATTTTACATATTTCATTTTCTATACAGCTTGGTGACACAGTGGGTAGGAACCTGGGGCTGGGATCAGGAAGACGTAAACTCAAATGCAACCTCGGACACTCACTAGCTAACTGGTCTTGGGCAGGTCACTTTGTTTGCCTCAGTTCTAATTGTAGGATAAACACTGACTTTTTAGTTATAAAGCACTGAAAAGGAGAAACTTTCACAGGAGATTTTTGTAAGACTGGAGATATTTATTAAAAGATATACAAGATTAAGCAGACATTGGCAGCTCTGCAGTGCCTAACTTTTAATCCTGAAGTGGTGACTCCTTTTCAGTATATCTAGAATAAATCTTAGCTTCCTGTACTCTGAGATATGCTGAGGACCCCAATAAAATAAAAGATATGTGGCAACATGGATTGTTCTAGCATTGATTCACCCACAGCCTTAGAGGGGAGGTCACTCATTATACCCCAAAGGAGGGCTAGATGGAAAAATACTGGCCATGGCCTTGTGACTTATTTCCTCAGAACATCATGTGCAAAATACCTCAGCGAGAGGCAAGAGATTCAGAGAAACTTGTGATATGATAAATATTTATTATCTTGTCTCTGGGGTGAGTCTGAAGGAACTGAGAACAAACGAGGCATTCTTTTCATGTTAAAGATTGTGAGACTTGGGCCTTCTGAGTCAGGCTATGGACTAGTAAGCTTCTGTAACTCACCACGCTAAAATACTATCATCTAGCCAAAATCTATCCTTTCGTATAAGAATTTCATGAGAAAGTTTTTCAACTGTCTTCCTGAAATCTAACCATGGTTATAGGTCTATGTCATTCTCCCAATCCACCACGAGTCTAATAGTTCTGCCTGTCATAAACTGAAAATTGACGTGATCTGACATAACCTCTTGTTGATGAACCCATTATGGCTTTAGTAGTGATCTCTACTATCCTTTTTAAATGCTCAGCAACCACACTTAAAAAAAGCATTTATTTAACATTTGATTTTTCCCTGTAAAATAAAACATTAACTATTTTAAAAGCAAGTGTGGTTGCTGAGCATTTAAAAAGTATAGTAAAAATCATTTTGACATCCGTTTAAATTTTTTTTTATTTTCCAAATTCTCCCCCCACTTCTTTCCCCTTGCTGAGAAGGCAAGAAGATATAGGTTATGCACGTGTAGTCATGCAAAACATATTTCTGTATTACTCATGTTGTGAAATGAAACATGGACAAAAAAAAGCCAAGAAAAATAAAGTAAAAAAAAAAAGAGCATGCTTCAATCTGTATTGACACTCCGCTAGTTCTTTCTCTATAAGTGGATGACATTTTTCTTTTATTGTTAATTAATAGAATAAAACAAACATTTTCATAACATAGTACAATAATAAAGATGATTGTACACAAAGCTGCAAATCTACTGTGCATGATTTGCTATTACTTTCAAATATACAAGTTATGTAAATTTTTTTCTTTTTTCCCCTTCTTTCCCCTCCCCTCTGCCTTAGAGATGGCTACCGCTAATTAGAAACACACAATGCGTAAAATTTTTACATATACATTAAAATGATTCTATATATATTATTTATCAGTTCTTTTGATGCAGAAAGTTTTTCTTCATATGCTCTTTATATTTAATTTGGGTATTTAGAATTGACAAAATAACTTATTTGCTCAAAGTTGTTCTTAGAATAATATTGCTGTTATTGTATACAATATTCTCTTGGTTCTGCCCATTTTGTTCTTCATTTCCTCATGCAAGTCTTTCCATGTTTTTTCTAAAATCAACTTGCTCATCATTTCCTATAGCACAGCAGTATTCCATCACAATCATATACCACAACTTGCTCAGCCATTTCCCAACTGATGGGCATTCCTGCAATTTCAAGTTCTTTGCCACCATATAGTATTTTCTACAAAGGATTGGGGATTCAGTGCAATAGATGAAGGGCTATCACATGGAAGGGAAGCTGGAAATCTTGGGTTACCACAGAGGACTGAGCTAGAATGACTACCAGAGAGGTACATTTTATACAATTTAAGTAAGAACTTTCTAATAAATAAACATTCTGAGGATAGAATAGTCTAATTAAAAAAAGTATTTCCCACCACTGGAATTATTCAAATATAATGATGATCCTTTAGATCAGTGGTTCTCAACCTTCCTAATGCCATGACTCTTTAATACTCATATACAGGTGAATCTGCATCTGGCCGCCTGGAGACAGATAGAGGAGTGGTGTCTCACTTCCTAAGACCATCAGAAATATGTGTTTTCTCATGGTCTTAGGTGACCCTGTTTGACCCCCAAAGGGGTCATAACCCACAGGTTGAGAACCACTGCTTTAGATGTATTAGAATGTAAGGTCCTTGAGGGTAGGAGATGGAGTGTTTATTTTTTTGTTTCATTTTGTTTTATTTTGCTTGTATTTGCATTCCCAGAACTTAGCACAACACTTAGTGTTTGGTAGATAGGGCTTAATAAAATTAGATGTATACATATATATTTAAATACATATGGTATAAAATCAGGCAGTTAGGTAGTACAGTGGATAAAGCACTGAGTGGGGAAGCAGGAAGACTTACTTCAATTTTTGAGTTCATATCTATCCTCAGAAACTTACTAGATGGGTGGTCTGGGCAAGTTACCTAACCCTGTTTGCTTTAGTTCTTCGTCTGTAAAATGGACTGGAGAAAGAAACCACTCTAGTATCTCTGCCAAGAAAACTCCAAATGGGGTCACAAAAAGTTGGACAGAAGTGAAATAACTCAACCACAACAAAATAAAATAATGTATACCTATATCTACATATATAGACATACATGTATGTATATATTTTACATATATAGCATATATGTATGTGCATATGTATGTATATGGAGAGTATTAAATATAAAGTGGTTTGAAGAAGAAAGGCACTAGTATTTGAGAGCTTCAGGAACGGCTTCATGCAGAAGATGGTGGCTGGGTTACATCTTTAAGAAAGGACCCCGAGGCAGAGGTAAGGAGGAAATACATTCTTATTCAGAAGCAGCTGACATTCCAATGGAGGACATAAGAACATATAAAAATGGATAGAGTATATAGAGTGAATAAATACAAACACATTAAACAGAATATAATCATAAAGCCAAGTCTGCAGCCTTTTCTGCCTCACCCTTTCATTCCTCCCCTTTCCAGATGCCTTCTATGTGTTGTTTCTCACCATTAGTAAGTATATTTCCTTATCAAGTATCTCACTTGCCCTTAAAAATCAGATGGTGTTCAGTGACTTCAGTCATTTCTGACTCTTTGTGTGACCCCGTTTGGGGTTTTCTTGACAAAGATATTGGAGTGGTTTTGATGGGGTACTTGGGTATTTGCTCTTGGACCCCAATTTCAAGATCACATTTCTCCTTAGCCTCAAAACATCCCTGACAGTTTTACCCCCAGCCCAAGGACGCCATGCCTAGCAATAACTCATGAGTGGGCCCCAGTGAGGCAAGCTATCTCCACCTGTTACAAGAAAAAGCTGACCTCTGCAGAATTTTCTTTGTGTGAACAGGACTATCTTGTACAGCAGAACTATCATGTACTGATTCCCACAGTTACCATATACAATCCAGAGGTCAAGCTACAGATGTCAACTCCTGAAGCTATCTTGTAACAGATGTGACAGATCAGTCACATACCCCTTAGGACCCTCTCCCCTTCCCTCCAGGGTTTCCAGTAGTGAATGATGCCTGTGACCAAGGTTGTATGTTGTCACCTAATTAGCACATCTACCACATAATCCACTACTTTTCTGTATAAGCTTTAGCAACATTCCTGTTAGGCTGCAAGTCCCCTAAAGAGCTCTGTCCACCATATTGGCATTACAATAAACCTTTTCCAACTTGACTTAATGCTTGAGTCTGTGAATTCATTCCAGATAACCAGTTCCTGTTCTTCAGTACTTGAGGGGTGCCTGAACCCCTCAAAATCGCATTGTTTCACCATTTCCTTCTCAACTTCATTTTACAGTTGAGGAAACTGAGACAAATAGGGTTAAGTGACTTGCCCAGGGTCATACAACTAGTAAGTGTCTGAGATTGGATTTGAACTCAGGCCTTCATGACTCCAGGTCTGGCAGTCTATACACTATACCACCTAGATTCCCAATCAGAAGATACCTGAATATAATATGTCATTGTGGTTGCATTAATCTTAATTAAATCTTGCATGACCTTAGTAAGCATATGAGACTATATGGTTTTTTGGAAAGAGGTATTGATGTGGTTTGGAGTTGCTGGAAACCCCGGAATGTCAAGGTACAGGATGAACTTCTTCTTTTTTTTTTTGTGATAGATTTTATTTGTTTTCTTGTTTACATCACTCATTTTCATGAG
>CM053594.1:229978883-230027334 GCA_028646575.1 Pseudocheirus occidentalis | reverse complement strand
GTGTGTGTGTGTGTGTGTGTGTGTGTGTGTGTGTGTGTGTGTGTGTGTGTACTTGGCTTATAGTCTCAATAAGTAATAGTACTATCACTCTGTCCCCTGGGTTTGGTATAGATCTTTTCTTTTTGAGCTCCTGTGAAAAAATGCGTGGCAGTCCTAATACTACATAGGTCAACTTATGCTAAGAAAGTAGCTTGCTGCTTGGGAATTTCTGCCTGTCCTGATAGAGGACAGTATTATTCTTAATCATTCTTTGCATAGGCCATCTCCTGCTGTAAAAAAAAGGACTAATCAAGGAGATGCTTGATGTAATTGAGAGGCAAACTCTATCCTCAAAACATGAGGAAGTGCTTTCTGACCTCCCTCCATCCCTGTCCCTTCCTTTTGGAGAAGAAACCGGGACCACAATAGGCTCACAGCTACTTGGGTGGCCAAATGAGGGGCTTGGCTAATGACTGAGTTTCTGACATTAGGTCGCTATATGCCTTAGTTAGTATAGTTTGCTTTCCTTTAGAAAAGCAGATCTGAGAACCTGTGCTAGCAGCCATCCTGGGTATGCCGGAGTGCTTGCTGCTGCAATAATGATAGTTCAAACTTTAGAATGAGATTTTTTGAGGATGAGTGCCCATCTAATGCCTGTAAGGGTCTGTATTTGATCCAGTTATAACCAGCTGTTGATGCCCTCGACCTTTATCTAACTCAATTCTGTCAAGCATGTGCCACTTCTCTGTGCTCCCAGGTTTTCTTTAATGTTTTTTAGGAGGCCTGAATTCTTCTTTGAAGGTTCTCTCTGCCTCTGAACAGCTGGCATCTATTGGGAATATACTGAGCAGAATACACATGCTGATGTCAAAGAATGAGTATCCAGTCAGGTTCCCCATGCATTGTGCTAACTGATCAGAAGATCTAAACCTTACTACCTCTAAGTAGTGCCATAGAAGAAGATATAGCTGAAAACTGGAAATGACTCCCCTGGCTCAATAATCTGGGAATGGGTAGGCAATGGGGAGCAGCCATACCTGAGAAATCCTAATCTTTTATTTTAAGGCTCCCTCAAACTGAGGTCAGGAGCTAAAAGGCCTTTATTCAGAGAATTCCTCAATAGCTAGATAAATCCTAAAGGAAGAAGAGGTGTGTGCGGGCAGGGTGGTGGTGGGGGGATGTAGGAGTGACTTAGGACTTGGGGGTTTATCAACAATAGTCTTAATAGTCCACAGCCATAGCAGAGATAGCAGCATCCCTTCTTGTACCCTGGATACTGGCCAGAAAGCCATGAAAATAAAAAGCTTTGGAGTTTTAATAGAATCTTTCCTAATAAAACATTTAGCTCTGACAGGAGGCAAGAAGATTCTGGCTATGTTCAATTCAGTCACTGTCTTGGAATTTGGGAGTTGACAAGGGCCTTAGGGAATCTCTGTGATAAGCCTTGGCAAGTAATAGTCTGGCCTCTTCTTAGAGGTCCTTCAGGCAAATGGAACTTGCTACTTCCTCTGACTCCCCAGTCTGCTTGCATCAGCTTTTGCTTATCAAACTGACATCTAAATTGGTTTCTCTGCAACTTCACCCACCTCTAGATGTGCTAGGTCTCTATATCTAATTTCCTTTTCTACATAAATGCCTTTCTTGTCCTTTTAATCTAACCTCCCTCTGATTTTCCCCTCCTTTCCCAACTCCTTTTCCCTTTAGTTTCTATGATACTGTCAAAAGCATTTTAAATGTAGCCTAGACTGAACCAGTCTCTAACCTGTGAATGGCTGGAAGCAAACCAACCAGGCTAGAGATGTGTGCCAGGAATCAAGCTGTCGCTTAATTTCAAAGTGGCGAAAAGACTCATCTCGCTAGGGCAAAAGCAGAGCTTTATATACACAATCGTTCTCACACCTTGAAATAATTCTCACAAGTCTCATGAAGGCATTCTAGGGAAAACACAGTTGTACCTAGGTCCTATGGAAACAGTTCTTAAGTTGATTGCCTCAAATTTGTGGGGTGATTGAGCCTTGTGATTATTCGGCAGAGTGCAGAACCAGAGTTAGCACAGGGAGAATAGGTTTTGAAATCTCTTTGGTTCGCTTAACCTTTTAAAAGGACTGGAATGTAGGAGCTGTGAGCATGTCAAGAATTCTTGATTAATTCCTTTAAACTGCAGTGTGTCTCTGACTCCCAAGCCAGAATCTCCTAGGAAAATGGGAGTTCTAAAATATCCAGATAGAAAAATCATTAAACATCTATCAACAAATATGAGAATCATAAATCCTGACACCCTACTTTGTCAAAGGTCTTGCATATGGGGGGAAACATCACCTGAAACAACTGATCTTATGTAAGACAGAAGTGAATAGGTGAAGTACAAGACAAATGCTAAGAGATGTCAAGGCAAACAAGAGAAACAATAGGACCAGAGAGGGAAGAACAGAAAATGCTGCCAAGATTTCTGGGCAACCAGGAGAATGGATCAAAGGAAGGTGATCCCATCCAAGTGTTTGAGAAGCGTTGTAGTGGGCTGTCAGTCCAACAGGAGTAAGGTACTCAAGCCTGCTGGCCAGAATGAGGGGACTAGGATAAATATTATAAACCATACAAGTTTCATACAAGCAGAAATATGAAAGGAAGCAAAACCCATAAAGATGAGAAGCCAGAAATTGCTATTTCCATGGCACTCAGAGGATTTGTAACAAGGAGAAAGAAAAAGCTTTGTTCATAGGCGTAACAGCAAACCTCAGCCCACTTCTGGTTTCTTGGGTCAGCGGTCTGTCTGCTGTTTGCTTCTTGGCCTAGGGATCTTAGGAACAACTGGCTACCTCAGATGTTGGCTTGACTCAGACCCTGTCTTATTTTCATAGTCAGGTCAGTAGTAGGTTCCATGTTCCAGATAGATGGTACCATCCTTTTGAGAGGTGATAGGTGAATCCAGCACTCTACACCCCTGAGTTTGGCAGCAATTGGGGTGTTGAAGTGCAGGGAGCCAAAGTATCTGATCCAGGATTCAGGTAGTTCCTTGGTGTCAGCTCCAGGTTTTCCCAGGGATGTGGCTGTTCCTTATGGCCAGCTGTTTTCTCAACTGTGCCCTGGAATTTTAATTACTGCAACATCCTGGGGAAGCAGTGAGCAATCTAATAGATGAGAAACCTGTTTCTGATTCTTGATGGGCTATCCTGAGGAGTTGAGGGGAAGCCCTGATATTTCTATAACATCCCAAAGTCAAATGCATATTGGTATAGATTTTCCCCATTCCTAATCCACAAGCCCTGGCTACTGCCTCCAGTTCCACTTAAACCGAATGGGCATCAGGTAGTGATGAAGCTTCAACCAGTTCTGTGGCAGCAATGATGCTATAACCAGCCTCTCTTTGTTTCTTTCTCTTCTATCCCCTTTTCCTTTTCACCTTTTGATCTTTCCCAACATCAGGGTCTTTTCCAATGTACTAAATACCAGTAGTGATCTAGGTATGAGACTTCTATGAGTTCCAAAAACTCTTATCTTGTATTTGTAATTCTGAGACACACTTTCCAGCACTGCTTTACTATTCTGTAAGACTGGTGCTGAGAACCCTATTAGGCTTAACAAATCTGGAGAGCCATAGACCTATATAATCTTGGTTGATCAGTTCTTCCCATTTGACAATTAAATTCTTTAAGTGCTTACTATGTCCAAGGCACTGCTAGGTTCTGGGAGTTAAAAGAAAAATATAGTTCTTAGGTCTCAGAATTCAGACATAGGGAAGATTTACAAAAGGTTCATTCCCATATTTTGTAACTTACCATGTAGAACACGTTAGAGGTGCTGCTACTGAACACCTTCCAGTTATAAAATATGGCCACCTGTAGGGGTTTGTTGAAGAAACCCATATCTACTCTTACTGATCCCATAATTTCCAAGAAGGGGGAGGTAGAAAAAAGGGTAAGTTGGTTTTTTTTTTTTTGTTTTCTACCATTGGACTGAAACACTAGAAGGACATTTATTGCAGGTCAACTAATAGCACTCAGAAGTGGGTGGTATAGCCCTGCATGCCAGGGGAAACTTCAGGGTACAATGCCTTCATCAGTTAAGCAGTCCTCAATAGAATTTCACATAGAATTAAACAAATGTCTTGGCCCTTCCTCTTCTTGTACTAGTTAGAAAGCTGGCAGTTTTTCTCCTAAACTTAATATGTTGAGTTTTAGGGCCTTATGCTTTTTGACTTGGCTCCTTAATTCCTGGATAAGAAAGGAGAAGACAGGAAGCAGAGCAGTTGACAAGACTGAATGTGTTGTAGATGCTTCACATCTAGAATGTACCTCTTGTCTTTGGGTGGCTCTGCATTCCCTGTCCCCCCAAAAAATGTTTTTGGGAAATAGTAGAAAAACAGCACAATGAAATTGGCAATAGATGCAGTCCACATCTATTTTTCCTAGTTGTTTGGTCTAATTTGGTCTATGGAAAGTCATGTTCCCTCTCTGGGAGTTTTCTATGTGTCCAAATAACATTGGAATTAGAAGTCCAGGAAGGATCCTCTCTGAAGCCAAGCCTTTCTGTAAGGTGTATCTCCAATGTGATATTAGCAGCATGTGTGCGCATGCACTTTAAGAATCAGATTGCAAGGTATAATCGCTTTTCATTCAAAACTTAACCAGGACAGCATTTATTCTGTATACTAGGACAAGACAATTTCACTAGAAATACAGAAGAACAAAGCTCAACAGCTTAGCAAAAATGTTCATCTGACCTGAGAATATTGCCATTGTGGCTGAAGGCTCCTTGCTAATATCTACTAGCTTAAACTATCCTTACCACCGCGGGTGAGAACCCTTCTCCCCAGCACGGTCCCACTGCTGCAATATCAAATAAAGACTTGGCCACCTGATTGGCTCAGTGAAATGTGAGAGCCTAAATGCCTAGCTGACTCTGACTCAACATGGGATGTATCACAACTGTGAATTGGCCCAGAGTTCAAAGGAGCAGAACATCTGTGATTGAGACAAAATACCTGCGTTACTTTAAACCTGGGAACGTGTCCCTCTGTTCCAAGGAAAGGGAACACATAGTCACATAGACCTATCAGTGGACAGGAAGAACTTCACATTTGTCATATGTAGCATTAATGGAATATGATCAGGCCCATGCAGAGGTTTGGGGCCCTGGGGTCTCAAATCTGCCCAAGATCAAAAGAGCAGAAGTATAGACATATGACATGGTGGGGAAAAGTCCTCAACAATTTTAGACAGGTCAAATCGGGTGACCGTGAGTGCACTTATTCATTGAACAACCTATGGTCTGTGACTCCTCCTTTGTACCACCTCCAGGTGCAGATCACTCCTCTTTCCACCTTGGGTCTGTGACCCAGAGCAGGATAATGAGTGACAGAGCTGCTAGTTAGCAGTAGTTTCCATAACCTGTGTAAGGTCATAGTGCCCCTGTATGGGTCTTGACCTTGCTTTTACACCAGTGCACATCCTTATCTTTCAGTTACTGAGGGCTAGAATGCGACTCGTGTAGTATGTTCTTGGCCAGACCCTTTCCCCCAGTTTCTACAGACCTTTATCATCCTAAGCCAACCTGAGCTAGAAAAAAAAAAGGATGCGCTGGGTTTTTTTTTTTTTTTTCTTGGATTTCCTCATCTGGACTTGGTCTGGTGCACTTTCTAAATCTTTGTAGATGAGGTGTTGGAAGAGCTGTGTTATACTGCATGCTGATATTCTGCCCTTTGTTGCCAACAAACAGTGGAAGATGTGAAGCCCACACACAGCCTATAACTGAGTAGAGGAGAACTCTACACACAGGAGTCTCTCTGCACCTTTCCCAGGGGTTTGCATTTTGTCACAGATAATGGGTCTGCCTCTGAGACTGCTAAGGGCTCTAGTTTTCCTTATTTCCCAGAAGCTCACCTTGGGTGGAGTCTGCAACAGCTGCTCAGTCCATTAACCTAAGGACCAGCCTTAGATTGTCTTCTCAGGAGGGAATGAAGCGACCAGAGATGAAACATGGCAACTACAGTTTGTTTCATCATGGCATTCCTTATATACCCTAAAGGCAACGTGATTCAAGCACCATCTATCTCCTCATGCACAGGGGGTATGGACCAATAGAGGAGGGCCAAACCAGTCACATCAGTTGATGCTCATCAATTGAGTGGTCCTATAAGTCTTCCTTGTGAGCTGGCAATTGTACTGTGACCCTCAGCACTTATTTCTCATGGTTACAGGGAGGCCTTGAAACCAAGAGGCCCTGGGGGCAGTTCCCGATTTTCCGTGGGACAAAGGTGCTTTGGACTTGCATTGTTCTCTACAGAGTCTTTCCAAGATCTTTTATTTTAACAGAAATATAAAAGCCACCTTTAAAAAACTGTATATGAAAAAGAAAATCAACCTGCCTTTAGTTTACTTTTTCTAAATGAACGTTGGGGGGTAACTCTTTGTGCTTCATCTGAAAGACTAAGGAAGCTTGATGGTGCCATTCAATGACATTGCCTCAAATCAGCTCTTTGGTTCTTATGCCATGATCGATGTTTCAAAAAATTAGCACTTCTACTTTTGGGGGATTTTCACTATCTGTCTTCACCGAATAGGTCTGTTTTTATCTTAATGCCTGAATGTGTCTCCATTGTTTTTGAATCTTCAATTTTTTAATACCCGTGCAGGACCCCCGTGAGCCTTGCCTCTTACTAGCAACTGAAGATGGCCTTTTTCCTCGAGTCTGGGTCTCCATCTCTGAGGACAGGGCTCATAGACTTCCAGGAGCTAAACTGGTAGGCTAGAATGAAGATATGGTTCAAGGAGCCAATATCATTTTCAAGGGCTTTTTTAGGAGGTGGGTGAGGCCTATATGTGTTAGATTTGCACTATTGGTAGGTACATCTGGCTTCTCCTCATAAA
This sequence comes from Pseudocheirus occidentalis, assembly GCA_028646575.1. NCBI lineage: Eukaryota > Metazoa > Chordata > Mammalia > Diprotodontia > Pseudocheiridae > Pseudocheirus > Pseudocheirus occidentalis. Next base: position 230,020,489 of record CM053594.1, on the reverse strand, counting down.
TCTTGTTCCATATTGGACTTGAACCAGCCCAATGGTGTTATACAGAGCACCGTGTTTCAGTGATGCCTTGTATAGCTGATGGCCTATGTCTAGACCTCCATTTAGTTTCCTCATACTACTTCTCCCTGTAGCTCCTTTTTACCTGCCAAAGAAGGTAGGTCAGCCACTTGGGTGTTTGTTCTAACTGCTAATCTGGAAGAAGACACGAGCAACTTTTCTAACCTCTGAGGTAACAAGTTTTAGATGAACATAAACAAGAACATGAAAAGTTAGCTCTTAGCCCCAAATACTGGGTTTCATCAGATTATGATGAATTTAAGACTTCTGACTATGTAGTTGCTTGAAAAACTTGTAGTCTGGCAGTTCTCCTATTCTGTCTCTGTTCCTAAGCCCCCATTAATGTCTGCTGGTGGCCTAAATTACCTTATATGATCTTTTACATACTTCAGGAAGGGTAGCATGTGCTGTTATATACACACCTGACAGCCTCATAGGCAGAATTGACAAAGCACTTAGACTGTGATCTCTAAAAGGCAGAATGTTCCAGATGATTTTTAGGAAATTGCGGTGGTTGGCCACAGCAATTAGTTCTGCTGTAATTGTAATGTGGTATCAGTTTTATAGATGTTTCGCACAAAACAGAAAAAAAAAATATAGATAGCTGGATTGACTTCTTCCATCTGCCATTAGTCTATAGTAGGTCATGTAATCCAAATTTTCCATCCTAAATTCCAACCAAAGCCTTGCCAGTGAGCCAAAACAAGTGTGTGGAAAGCCCATAAATGGTGACCCTTTTGTGTGTTTATTTCTCTCTAGTCGTATGTGCATTAATAAAGTGGCTTAGTGTAGCATCAATGCAGTATTCACAGTGCTGAGGGTGACTGGAAATATGCTGGCATGGTACTCAATCACAAAAATATAACAGACTCTATAGAAGACAGAAGCAAAACGTTTATCCAGACACCAGAAAACCAAATCCCAGCACCAGGAAACTGAATTTATCATAGCAACATAGAAGTCAGTAAGTCATAACAGCACCGAGTCACACTATCCTTTAGCCTTCCCACAAGCCTGACTCTCCTTGCCTGGGTGCTCCCGCTTTCGCTCCCATGTGATTACATTCTCCCCATTAGGGGGAAGGAATATCTTCAAAGCAGGGAAAGTCTTCAAATTCCCTTAGGCTTATTAAGGGGCAGAGAAGATCTTCAAATTGCCATTGCCATTGCATTTAGAACATGGAGACCAAGGGCTGCACTTCATAACAGGTTGCAACAGCGCTAGGGATCTTTTTTTCCCCCAAGAGGTAAAATGCTTAGGAATTGAAGGAGTTAATTTTTGCTGGCTCTCTAGACCACTAAGTCTTGATGCTTAATCCAGATCTATTTAGGTAATCAGTTTGGAACTCTGAATAGTCCTATTCCTGGTACTATAGGCACTGTGTAATTGGGTGTCAGGGAATTGTGCATTCTTTTGTTCCATGATAACTTTCACAGAATTTTGCACTTGGAAAGGTTTTGAATAGCCCTCTATTCCAAACCATATACAGAAGAAATCCCCCACTACAGAATCTGTCCCGTCTCTCCTTGAATAAAAGCCTCCAGTAAGGATAAAAGCCGCTATCTCTTGAGGTGTAGGCAGTCTACTTCTGAGCAGCTCTGGCTTGATGATTGGAAAAATGCCTTAACACAGGCTCTTGGAAGTTTCTGTGACAGGCTCCTTTTATTTTACCTAGGTTCTCTTCATGATTTTGCAATATAAAAAGATGGAGATGATCTTTGAGTCTTCTACAGATTACATAGTTCTTTCATTTGCTCCTCATGTGAAATGAACTTAAGGCAAGAGGTCACCTTTTGTATACTCTCCAACTTTTCAATGTTGCTCCTAGACCTAATTGTGATACTCTAGATGAGGTCTGACAAAGGCAAAGTATCATAAAACTATCACTTCCATGTTTTTGGAAGCTGTGATTCTCAAGTTCCTCCCCTGAAGTTGGCATTGAAAGTGCAGCAAGGTTTACATAGTAGATGAAGTTGGATTTGGAATCAGGAAGACCTGAGCTTCATACCCTGAATCATTTACTGTGAGATCTTCTGAACCTTGACTTTGTTGTTCGTTGTGATAGAGATGTGTAGTCATCTGACATACTCATTTACCTAGCTGTTTAGGATATGGACATTCAGACTGAAAACAGCAAGAACTCACACACTTGTATTCATATCATTTATTGACCATTTGCTCTGATGACGGAAATCTTCCATAAAACGAAGAAGCAGGAAAACAATCACAGCAGGATCAAATGGGTCCTTGAGGCCTAGGCCTAAGGGCACAGAATAACTCAACACCATACAGCAGGATAAAACAGCCTTAGCTCTGTTTTCTTTCAAGAAAGTTTGGCAACCAACCATACAGTAATAATTCTACCACATGGCCAGACTTGGCAACAGTCAGATGGGAATCCTTCCTATTCAAAAGGAACACACTGGGGAAACTGAGTCAGGAGGTTCCCACGTTAGGTTAATGCCCAGGATGTGCTCTCAACTTTTCCCCAGATACAAAGCTCCACCTGTGAGTTCAGGATCACATTCCCTCTGAGTAGCGAGCTATTTCTCTCATAGTGGATTGTTGACTTTATAATCCAGCAGACAATTATACTTGAATTCAAGACTCAAAACAAAATCGGTTACAGTTCCAAGAACTCTTACCTCAAATGACAAGTTTCACTAATCACAGCTTGGGGCTAGATAGTTATTTTTTTACTCATAAAATTGTAATAAATTTACCAGGATTCACACACGAGATCTCACTTAATGTCTTTCGCTTGTTTTTCTTTCCTTCTCAAGTTAAAAAAAAAAAACCTATTAGAAATCATTACTATATTATACATAAACTTGCAGACCTCTGCAAGCCAGTTCCATAACTGAAGCAAGCCCTTTTCCCAGGGCTGATGACCTTGTCTACACAGATGGTTTCAGGAATCTGGCAAGTTTACAAAATAAGGGGAATCAACAGGGACCCCAGAAAAGGGGTTGAGCCTTGTGCCCCTGCTTGACCTATCTTATTTATAATTTCTGGGTTGCAAGTCCCCCATTTTCAGTCTTAATTTAGTTTGTTTTGCCCTGACTGAATTTCCCCCATATACTTCTACAGCAACTTACTTGTCAGGATGTCTGTTGGGATTCTCATAGCATCATACGTTTTGTACCAGTATCTACCAGAGTGGAAATGGTTTATTTTTAGGACTCTGGTATGTGGTAACTGGCACACAGGGACTGGTATCATCCTCTATAGCCCAACATTGGAGGTGACCTTGGCCACCTTCCTAAGATGGGAATTTGGGGGGTGGGGGTGGGGATGTGAGTATCCATCCCATCTACCGTCAGGGCTGCTATGAATTGTGTTCTTTGACTCTTCGACCCCCAAGGTGGATTCCTCTGAACAGACAGAACCAATGTGGATGAGGTTTTTGCCTCATTCCCTCCTTTTCGATGACCAATTTTAGGTTTTAATATTGGAAACCCCAAATAACTTAGTTAAAAGTTGTAATGTTATAAGGGATAGCCAAATTGTTGTGGATGTTGGCATTCACGTATCACTGATAGTAGATTAATAATCATCTACTGGTTTTGGAACCCAAAGCTGAAGCTGACCTGGGCCCAGGGTACATGAATTCATCAAGGATAACTGGGTTTTCTTTGTCTCTTTTACATACTATGGTATTGGAGTAGACTGAGACTATTCTCCAAGTGAGATCTCCTTTATTAGCAGGGGCATGTGGCCTGGTAACAAAGGAGTTTTATGTTTAATCTCCATTTGTGCTTAAAGACCCAGAGGAGGACAACAGCATCTTTTATACCTAGATGTGGGCAAGATCCTATAAGGATACACAGTTTTAATATAGGAAACCAGTTAATTATGGACATCTTAGCCCATAGCCAAAGATGTAACTTCAATCTAAATTCTAAATATCATGAGTCATAGTAAGTCCTTTCCCTCTCTCCCTGACATTCTAGTGTTTTCTGGGCTAAATGTCTTCAGTTCCTTCAACCTCACAGGGTATGAACCTTAGTCTGTTCCTGAATTGGGTCACCCTCTTGAGCCTCTCTTGTTTCATGAAATAGTTCCTATGCTGTGGAATCAAGATTTGAACACAGTACTCTAGTATAGATACTAGATAAGACTGCATAGATGATAACCCTGATGTCTTTCAGGGTAGAATAGAAGGTAGAAAAAAAATTGACTTTTTAGAACACATTGGAAGCCTAAATCTGTAGCCTATGAACTATTGTCTAGTTGTGCCTCCCTGATATTGTATTTGTGAAACTGAGAATGCTTGGAGCTTCACAAAGCAGGACTAGAGATGGTAGGGCCAGTAATAAAGTAGTTTAATCAGTTTCAGAGTAAGGAATCTTCTCTTAGCTGAAACTAAAACACAGAATGTACTTAAATCACACCTGGGGAAGGAGGGGTGAAGGTAGATCATAAACACAAATCATTTAGCAGTTTTTTATGAGAAATCTACAAGTCCCACAACACAACAATTCTGAAGTCAAGTCCTTGACTTCTCCTAAAGTACAGAACCAGAGTTATGTGACAGGAAGTAGGTTCTACAATTTATTTGCTTTCACTTAAGGTACAGTGATTGTGAGTATTCCCAAGAGTTTTGATCAGTTTAAGCTGCATTAATGAGCTCTGACTCCCACACTGGAGAGGCAGCTCTCACGAAAACTAAAATTGATGAACATAAATGATAAAATTCTCTTCTCAGAATGAAATGAGGTTGTATGCTTTGCTCCCAGGCTTCTTAACAGGATGTTTTCAGTCATGTTGTTAAATGCCTTCCATGAGGACATAAAACTGAATCAAAGCTAGCTATTGCACTGATGGTAAATTCTTCAACTTAGAAAAGGCCATAAGCCAAGATAGAAGTGGAGGGAGTGCTGGTGAATGATTTTCTGTTTGCAGATGACTGTGCACTCAATGCAGCCTCTGAAGTTGAAATGCAACAAAGTATGGATCATCTCTTTGCTGCTTTTGCTAATTTTGGCTTAACAATACCAAGAAAACACAGGTGCTTCATCAACCATCACACCACCCACATATGAAACTGTCAGTTTAAACAGATAAAAGTTCTGAATGCTGTGGATAAGTTTGTTTTCCTTGGTACTGTACTTCCCAGGGATGTACATATTGATAATGAGGTTGATCCATGCTTTGTCAGAGGTAGCTCAGTGTTTGGGAGGCTCCAAAGGAAAACATGGGAGAGAGAGGTATGACTGACTACCAAACAGAAGTCAACGGTCATTGTGCTAACCCCCTTTCTGTATGCCTGTGAAACCTGGACAGTATACCAGTGCCATTGGGAAACTGAAGGGCTTCCATTTGAATTGTCTTCAGAAGATCCTGAAGATCACCTGCAGGATAAGATACCAGACACTAAGATCCTTTCTTGAACTAAACTGCCAGGCGTTCAAATTCTACTACAGAGCACAAATCAAATGGGCTGGCCATGTTCTAATGCAAAATGTATGCATGCCAAAACATCTATTTTTATGGAGAATTCACATGGGCAGAAGCAATACAAGGACACTAAAGGGTCTCTTAAGAACTTTAGAATTTTGTGACATAGGAGACAATGGCACAGAATCACTCAGTATGGCATGCCCTCATCAGAGAGGGTTCTGTGCTGTATGAGCAAAGCAGAATTGAAGTAGCAAAAAGATGAGATGGGCAAATTTAGAGAAATCACCCCAAATATTCACATGAACTGTTTCTGCCCGATCATTCTGAGCTCATGTTGTTCTGATTAAGTGTAATCACACTGTTACTTGACTCTAGCTTAGTGACATCTTTTGGTCCTCTTTGAGAACAAAGGACAACAATCAACTAATAAAATATCCTTTCAGCTGTTTAAGACATTTGTCATAATGTTGGGAGGTCTGGGAAAATTCTTTTTTCCATTTACCTCTTTGAGGAGGAGGCATTGAGGAAGATAGCATGGTACAACAGAGGAGGAAGGAGAATGGAAGCTACCTTTAAAATCTTGCCTTTACCACTTAACTACCCATATGACCTTATGTAGGTTTCTTAACCTCCCTGGGCTTTCAGGTTCCTCATTAAGATGAATGGTGTTCTAGATGACCTGTAGCATCCCCTTTAGAAGCCCATGATCATACAGTATGTTAGGTTAAGGTATTACAGAAGGAAGGACCACATGGTCCTTTTGGGCTTGAGATTCTTCTTTGGACTCTTTTCTAGTAACCCTAGGACCTCTTGTTTGTACTTATGTAATCTCATACATATGCTGAGTGCAGATGGCTGCTTATGAATGACTGGATGTACTATACCTCACCAGAGCAATGAACAAAGTATTTTGTCTCTCCTGGGGCTTCACTGTCAGTCTAAGCATGTAACTTGAGGTTTCCTAGAAAATATGTCTGTTTCACACTATAACACCAATGTGAAATTCACAGTGCCCACGGTGGCTATGAATATGCTGGTATAGTTGTGAATCACAATGCAACAGACATGGACGACAGAACCAAAACATTTTTTCAAATACCAGAAAGTCACATCTCCAAACCAGAAAGTCAAATTCATCATAGCAACCAAGAAGCTGGTACACAAAACTGATGCAGCAAAGACCAACATTCCCATGCCTTTACTCCGTCAGGCCTTCAAAATGAAACAGGCCCCCTTAAGCAAAAATGACCCTGTCTCTCACTCATGCTAGCTGCTTAGCCTCCCCACTGCTTGCTTCCAGCAGTTCTGGCTCTTTACTTCTCCTTCCTGCTCTACCCTTCTTGTTTCCACCCTTTCAGAAAGCTCACCCTCTTCACCCAGCTCCATGTGATTACATTTGGCCTATTAAGGGACAGGAAAGATCTTCAAATTCCCATTCCCATTACAGTCGCTACCAGGTCTAAAGTTTGTATGGAATTAAAGATGAAGAATGTGTGCTAGTCCAAAAGACTAAACAGCAGGAAGCTTTCAGGAGCAACCTTGCTTAGACCATTTCTAGTAGGACACAGCCTCTTTCAAACTTCATAGAGAGGCATTTATAAGCAAATGTTGCTTATAAAAAGAGGACTGTCTCAAAGACCAATGAATGTAGGACTACGCTGAAGGTATTACCAGAGCAAATTAGCTGATCTGAACAATAACCATTAATGAATGGACAAAATCAATGTATCATCTCCAAGGAAGCATACTCAGGGATGGAGGTGGGGGAGAACTTCAGAAAGGGAAGCCTTAACTTGTGGAAGCCGGCCTAGTCTGACAGGATGAAGTGACATAGAATCTGCATGATGGATTTACAGGGTGGGCAGTGAAATGAGTGAATTGTCTACTCATGATGGTTTTGATCAATAGCATAAGGGAGGAATAACTGCTCTTTTCGTGGGCTAGCACTTACCACTTGGGTCTTCAGAGATGCTAGCTCCTTGCGTTTGTTTCTGGCATCCTTTGCTTCCTTTTTCTCATCTTCATTTCTATTACTCATACTCAAAAACTTATAGCCATTTCTCTGAAGGGGAAAAGATTTGTCCATAGTGTTCTTGTTATAAGGTAGAGATCAGCAAATCCCTTCTACATGGGGTTCATTTTACACATGGAAGACCTCATTCTCTGATTTTCCCCAGAATGTTTGAAAATACTTGGAAAGCTTTTAAGTATCCTATGAAAGATCTTGGTTTTTCCTCATCCTTCTTTCTGTATTAACTGTGTTCTCCAGCCTGTTGATATCTTCCAGTCATCCTCTTGGTGGTTCTATCATTGACAGAATCCATCTCTAGTGTCTGAGAATTTCTACCTTGTATTTTAGAAGTGGGAACTCTTAAACATTTCTAAATGTACTTGAGGTCAATTTGACAATGACTTATGAAAAGCCGATTGGACTGTCTTAGGTTGGCCATCTAAGAACAGCCTACATTGAAAGTTTTGCTTTTCCTGTGCAAAAGTTGTTACTCAATCTGATGCATAATGGTTGAGTTCTTCTCAGGACAGCTTTCAGTGGCTTGACATATGAAAATGACAATCACAGTGGGGAAGTTTCTAGAACAATTGAGCCCCATCTTTTTTGAACTTAATGTTGGATAAAAGATCCATGGATGTTAGAGGTGCCCTATAATCTGAAATCTTTCCTCAAAAACCTGAATTTGTCAATAGGCTCCAAGGCGGATAACTGTTTACTAGAATGGAATAGAAGTTCCTAACTAGATAGCTTGGAAGAGGGGAAAAGAATAAAAAGGTTGGATCTTGCCTCACTTGCTATCATCTTTGTTTACCCCCATAACCTAGTGTATTTCATTTATGCATTCCCCATAACACTAGGAATCTGGTGTTTTACTTTTTTTCTGATACTAGATCAAAATTTGAATGGGTACCTTTAGGGAGATATACTGCCCATCCTCTATGTTGCCATTAATTGTTAATTCTAGTGGTATTGTTCATGAAGGGTTTTTTCAAGCATGTATGTACTTAGAGCATTTTGAACCTGTAAGTGGAGAAGACTGATAGGTACTTTCTTTTTGGAATCTAAACTTTTCCTTTCAAATTGACTGTGAGGTAGAGGGTTTGGAATTTTTTGGTCATTTCCTTTAATGTAACAAGGAACTATGTCTCTAATTGGGGAACTGCCAAAAGATATTTGAAATTTTTTTAGAAACTGAGGTTCTTAGGACTCATGGGAAGAAAGAACAGGAACCAGATTTGTGAGGTTGGAATCCATACCCAAATTTTAATGGAGAGTCAGACATGACAGTGCACCTGTGGAGTGGCAAACATGTGGAAGCCAAAGTCATAGAGTAGGCAGAAATAAGCCTCTCTAGGGTAGAACTTTAGGCATAATATGGGTTGGAGCTAGGTCTGCAGATGGCTATTTTCTAACCATCGTCTTGGTGGAGGGCACAAGAGAGAAAGACTAACAGATTGTTAGAAGCTAGGGCATGAATAAGTTTTACCTTAAGCCCTGAATGTCTGTGTCTTTAGCAGGAGAAACTTTAAGAAACTTTATGAATATAATGAAGAGGTGAGAGAATTCTGCATGAATACAGTTTACTCAGCATTTATGGAATTCATACTGGAGTGAAACTTTATGAATGTCATGACTACAGAGAAAGGATTTCTTCCAGAAGAAATGTCTCCTTCAATAGTCAAAATGGAGAGAAACATGTGTGTTGGTTGATGAGTTGATACATCATATGCAAAGAAGTCCATTTTTCTCCAATAATTCATTTGGGGGAGAAACCTCACAAAAGGCCATGAACACAAGAAGGAATTCATTCCAAGCTCTGATCTTTGCAGATTTCAAACCCAAGAAAAACTTCCTAGGTCAGGGTTCTTAAACCCTTCCCCTCTCCCCCCATTTGTCATGGACTCCTTCCAGCATTCTTATCTTTGGTCTGTGAACTTTCTCAGAATGTTGCATGACACTACAAGTAAATACATAAAATAAAGAAACAGAGGATTACAAAGGGTACCAACTATATGGAAACATAATTATCAATGTGCTGCAAAAATAATGTTTATGGACCCCAGCTTAAGAACGTGCTATATCTGAAGCATACCTTGTCTGTTTTCCTGAGGCAGCTATTCAAACTCTTGCATATTTGTCAAGGCCCCAGGCACCTCCTTCCCACAATCTTAGGTGCACTACAGATTAATTAAAATTAATGAATCTATAAAAAAAATGTTACCTGTCCCAATTGCCACAATATTCCTTACATTTTTTCTTCCTGATGCCTTACTCTAGTACTAATTCTGACAGACGCTACACTAGGACTAAGGGTCTGCCTGTATCCATTGTTTGATTATGAAATTACTTCTGAGGGCACTGCTTGCTTAAAACTGAAGCAATGTGCTTAAGCAGAAGTACTGGCTTTGGGGCCAAAGCATCTGCTGTTTAGCATGTGACTTGGGCAAGTCATTTGCTTCTCTGATCTCAGTTTCCCTCTCTGTAAAATTCAGTTTTATACTCTGCTTTTGCATAATCTCATTTGAGTTTTTCTCCACATCTAAGGCTCAGTGGATGTTACCATAGTGACAGTCTGAGCAGAAAGTATACAAATGCCTGTAGCTATTTTGTGTTGTCGTGTTACTGAAAGTAACCCTTAAAGTTTTAGTTTCTTGGGGTATACTACATCCACATAGAAACACATGAATGTAGTGGGATGCATAATGAGGATTCTTGGAAGATAACTATCTTAATTGCTCAGTTTTAGGTGAGCTTTGCAACTAAGAAAGGTGGGGTTATGCTGACAGCTGGCTCGGTAGTTTAAGGCCGTGTCTTGGAAGACATCCCACAGAATCTCAAGATTTGATTCCTCTGTCCTGGTCCTGAGCTTTAACATAATGTTAATTTAACATAAAATAATGGTCTAAGACCATTAATTAGACCATCCTTCTTACTTGTGAAAATACTGTCTTGAATATTCTCTTCCATTTAAGAGTCTAACACTGAGGAGCTTTCCTTAATGCTTGTTGGGGGGGAGGGGAGAGGAAATAAAATTCAAAACAGTCTTTACCAAGTCTCTCCTTTTAGCAGGGCAGGATTGCTCTCTGATTCACCACTTGTCAACTTTGTGACTGTGCAAATGTAAATAGTCTGTGAAACCTTCCCCAACTTGGGCCTGTGAAGTCAGTGCTTTTGCCCTTCATCAGAGAGGGAAGAATTTTCAAACCAATCAGTTCTCCGAATGAACTCTGTGTCTTGTAAACTTTGGAAATTGGTACCCACTGTATGGTTGCCCAGGTTCCTACTCACATCCGGAATAGGCTGGTGATGGGACTGATTGTCAGTTTCCTTTCTAGCAGAGTTTTTGGGTTCGCTATCATGGAAGCCTCTTTTTATTTTGTTATCTGAAAGGCCACTCTGTCAGACACCAGGCTAAGCTTGGGGCTATGCAAAGAATAACAAAACCATTTCCTAGCCTCTAAGAACCTCATGCAGGCTCTTCTCTGGAGGTCCAGCCAAGCCTTGGACACCCATAAATAGATTAAGGAGCGCAGATACCACCAGGCAGGAGTCTTGTAAAATGCATGACATTTTTAGGCCTCCTAGGTTATGTTCTTATGCTCTCAGGATAACTACCACAGAATTAAGAGTACTTAACACATACCTTTCCTAATTTGATTGCAAAGTGGCTGACGGTTGTGAAATTCTTTCTTATTCTGTTTGCCTTTTAATATAGCACTCTGTGCTTCCCTTGAACACACAAATCCATATATAGTATGTATATTATATTATATCTAATATGATGTTTCATATATAATAACTATTTATAGTGTGTGGGGAAGGGGTATTTTGCCAGTGATCTTTCTGTTTTTAAATAAGCCCTGTAAAGTATGAGAAGGCTGAACATTATATCAATGCAGAGAAAGGATGATGGGAGTTTGCATGTGATATTGAGGACCAAAATAATTAAAAGACCACCAGACTGAATTGGCATCATAAGATAGGACTCATTTTCTGTGGTAGCAGAAGAGGGATAGAAACCCCAATGCCTTGATCCATGTAGGCATCTGGAGCCCCTTTGCAACCCTCCAGCAGCAGCTACAATAATGAGCGCTGCCTGCTTATCATTTGGAGTTCTTGGGTTGGAAGAGAGTAAGGTTTCTGTAGTACCCACATGACTCTGCCCTTATGGGAAAGGAAGTTTACTGAAACAGGAAATCCCAGGTGAGGAAATTTATCCTGCTAATATAGGCTAGCACCTTTTCTCAGTTGCCTAGAGCACTGAGTGTGACCTCAGAGTTGCAGAGCCAGTATCTATGTCTGTGTCAGATGTGGGATTTCCTAATCTTGACTGTCTTCCATTTATTATGCCACTTTCCTAAATTCCTGTGGAAAGTGTTTCTAAATAACCTAATGGGTCTCTGAATATGGCATAAAATTAAGATGTGGTCAATGTTTTAATTCTGATTTGATGTTGAGAACTGTGTACTGGCTCTCTGCTACCACAGAAATGGAAACCTATGTAGAAGGGCAGGATGTCTGACTTTGGTAAGCAACACAGCATAAAAAATAGTAGGGAACAGCAATGATTTCCATCTATCTAAACAATGTCTAAGATCTCTGAACAATGTGGGGACTGGTCATGGGGTATCGGGACAGGGACAGTAAGCAGAACCTAGGCAAATCTACTGGTTACCAAGTATGTTCTTTTGAAAAGACACATATGAAATTATCATTTAAGTGCTCCATAGAACTTAATACTGGGGAGAAGTGGGCACCTGTTACAGTTTTTTAGTCGGGTGAAGGTTATCTTTTTGGGTCAGGAAGTATAGGACTTGCCTATACCCACCTCAACAGGCATCGGGTGTCCCCGGCTCCCACTTTCTCTGGGAGAAACAGCTGCACAGAAAACTCAGGACACAGGACTTACTTCTAGCTTTTAATGAGAGTACATTCTCTATGCCGGGTGCGGCTGGAACTCTCTGCCTTCCTGGTAGCCTGTATTTAAGTCCTTTCTCCAGGGCCCCTTAGGGCCCCTCCCCTGGCTATGCCCTCGCCACAGCGAGCCAATCGTGCATCACCCCAAAGGTGGAGAGATACTTTTCTCCGACATGCACAATCCTGCATATTGCAAACAGGCACCATAATCTTTTTCTTAGATTCTTGGCTCAAGGAATGGTGATTGAATGGGTAAGGAAAATACCAGGAGATTTCTTGTGATTTTATTTCACTTTTAATACCCTCGCTATGATATCAATAGTGAAGATTGTTCCTTTGTCCCTTTATACTTTTTCTAACATACTGTTAAAATAACCACAGATGTCCTTTTACTTTTTTTTTTTTTTTTTTTTTTTTTTTTTTTTGCTGAGATTTGGAAGAAATTGCTTGAAACTTTAGCCTTAAGTCTGAGTGCCGATGATATACTTCATTCCCTGGGATCTATCCCACTACTCCTTTCCCTTACTGACAGAGTACATAAGTTAATGGCATGCAGAAGTCAGACAGCAACCCTAATGTCCTCTCTGAATCTTTGTCAGATTCAAATCCAGAGCCTCTTGTAGTTGGAGGCACACTTTTTTGGGGGGAGGGTAGGAGAATACTTCTTAAACTCTATCCAGACTCACTAGAAGCAGTAAACTTGGAAGAATCTTGACCGACTCCTTTTTGAGGGCCTTCTTACTTTTGGGAAGTTAACAAGTGATGGTTGGTATGCCTATGTATCTGCTCTTGCCATACTTTGTGGCAATGAGGTATTGTTCAAATATGATAGCCAGCATATCATGGCTTCTTTGTCCTATGCCTTGTCATTGCCTTTTTGATAGAGGAGAGTGAATCTCTTTCACTTTGGACATAAAGAATTTAAAATTTGTCCCACCAATTCATATTTCTTGTATGCCTTAACTCCATTAAACCTCAGAGTATCTCCTTGTAGTAATCTTCCTATTTTTCTTTCTTTAAAATTATTTTTGCTGTATCTTAGTTACAAAATACTGAATCCTTCTATTCAGTTTCATCATTTTAAAAAATATACTTCCCCAGATAGCTGTGGACATGGAGATACTCCAGGATTTGTGTGGTAAATTTGAAATAGAATTTGTGTGGATTTGACTCAGAAATATCTTTCAGTGATTTCTCTGGAACAGAATTAGGACTACCTTTTCCCTATGGAGCGCTGAATTTTTTTTTTTTGTATCATTCCATCTTTTTGTAAGCCATAAATTTTAAAAACTTTTTGTCTTTATTAATTTGTTACTTTTAGTTTACAAGATTCAGTTCCACAATCCCTTGGGTGTCATATTTTCTCACCCTCCCTCTCCTCCCCTCCCCAATGGTAATTAATTTAAATTTGAAGACCCCTTTTTATGTCAAATAAGCAGGTACTTAGCCCTTAGTAACTAATCAAATCTTTGTGGCTAAGAGGCAGAGTGTATGAACTCTGTCTCCTGTTGCTGACATAACAGGAAGGGTTTGACTGAAACAAGAAGCCAGTGCTCTGTGTGATTATATGAAGAGCCTCAGAGAGAAACACAATAGGAATCTTTTCTTCTGGCAGGCTCCTGGTGGAGGAAGCAGAATTTTCCCAGTATCTGGAAGCTGGACTGAGAACTGAATTGGAGCTTTCTTGAGACCAGAATCTGGTGAAAGCTGAAATTTCTTGCTGAGAAGGCCTCCTGGAAGGCTGAGATTTCTTCTGGGTCCTAGGGCCAGCCAAACTGCTGGCAGACTGAAGAAGCATGACTAGGATAAGACTTTGTGGCTTGGTTGATCCTTGAGTTCCTGCCAACAGAAATTGTGAAGATTTTGAGATGTGCTGGACCCTGTGAACTTCAATGTGTAGAAGGAACTTCCCAGAGGACTGGACAAAAACCTGGGAGCTGTCTGCCTCTGAATCCAAGGAACTGTTTGGTGGATTCAGGTTTTCCTGTTTCTGTTCTTCTCACTCAATATCAACTTGTATAAACCTCTCCAGGTAAATATGAAGTCTGTCTGTTCCTCATTTCTTATAACACAATACTATTCCATTACATCCATATACCACAATTTGTTTAGCCATTTCCCATTTGAAGGATATCTCTTGATTTCCAGTTCTTGGCCATCACAAAGAGCTGCTATAAATATTTTTTGTACATATGGGTCCTTTTTTCCCACTTGTATGATCTCTTTGTGATACAACCCTGGAAGTAGCATTGCTGGGTCAAAGGTATGTACGTTTTTATAGCCTTTTGGGCGTAATTCCAAATTGCTCTCCAGAATGGTTGGATCAGTTCACAACTCCACCAACAATGCACCAGTGTTTCCAATTTTCCTACATCTTCTCCAGCATTTATTATTTTCCTGTTTTGTCGTTAAGCAATCTGACGAGTGGAATATGGTACCTAAAGAGTTATTTAGTGTTGCATGTTTTACTAAGGGCTCACTTCTTCTTGATCTGTATTCAGCTCAATTTATTTTCTCTCACACAGCTTCAGTATTTCCCTAGGGACTGATTTAATTTGAGGATTTTTTTGCTTTTGTTCTAAGATTTTTTTTTTTTGTCCCTTCTTAGAGTTTTACCTTGTACTTCTGAAGACTTTTCACTTGACTTACAGAACTTGGTGAATCTATAGTGGCCTCATCTTCTCTCTGCTGTTCTATGTTGTCCATCCAGTTAATCATTTTGGTGATAGCTTTACGAGGTGGCAACTTCTCCATTTGAAGCTGATGGAGTTTTTCTTGGATATCTGGAAGCTGAGTGATCAGAGCTGCCCATTTTTGCTCAAACTGTGCTAAAGAAAATATCAGTATGGTGGTATTGGCTTGTTTCAAGTGAAGAAATGTGGGGAGCCAGTTATGGGGAACCCTTCAGTCCCGCAGCAGGACTGAGAAAGCATCAGGACTACCAAACCACCCAACACTACATAAAGGGCAAGAGGGGCTCGATTTACAATCTTATTCCCAACAATAGCGTGGTTTATGCACTGTACAAGTTGACATTGAACGCAAGTAATATTCTATAAGGTTCCTGAATGTTCTCTGTGGCGAGGTAAACAAATTGGTGGAAAAGACAAGCAGTCAAGTTGGCGTAAATGGTATTGTTTGTATGAGCATGTCCTTAAATTATGCACAATTGTCAATAGCTGCAAAAGTTTTTCACAAGTCCTATTGAGTTTGTTGTTCTTAATCACTCTTTGCTGTGCTTATTCATGGTAAGTGATGTCAGCAGGAGTAGGCAGCTCTGCACTCAAGTGGGTAGCCCTGTTGTGGGGGTGCTTTTTCCTTCTGTAAGGGTGTCTGTGGTACATTTGCTATGTCACGTGCATTCTTTGAAGGCTCTGTGAATACCTGAGCATGGCATTGAGGGATCCAGATTGAAGTGGCTCCATCATCTGGGGGAAATACAAACATACCCTTTCCCCCAAGTAATTACTATGCTAGTCTCTTCCAGGTGTTTTTGGCCAAGTCTTTCCACATTCAGTCTATGACAGGGTGTTCCCCTCCTGTCTCCCAATTTCTTTTGTTTTTGAAGGAACTGCAGTATCAATGTCAGCATATGTACACTAAATATTTGCTGTCTGACACAATATCAAGGGGTGCATTTGAGCAGGAGTAAGTATTAATAACTTTATCATTATTAAAATTAATATAGCAGCTTGCATTTCCAGGAAACTGGTAGACAAGTGGTTCCTGACTAGAACCTTACAACTGAATAGTTAGACATACGTCCCTTTTTTCACAAAACTTGTATATAACAAATTCTGACAACTCTCAGCATCAAACTAGGAGTGACACCCCTATCCTTCACATGAATTCAATTGATTTATAATTGCATTCTGAACCCACAATTTTTCTCTCACAGGGGGCAGAAATGGTGAAATGTTTGTCTGTTTTCCTCTTTTGATCTGAGGGGAGAGAGTTCCCCATCCTATCTCCTTGTCAGCATCCAACTTGGCCAGAGTTGAGTGAGAGAAGGAGATTTTTCAAGCTTTTAAAAAATCTTAATTTCTGTTCACACTTTTCACAGAACTAATTTATACCTATCTTAAATTCTTTGCTACATGCTTAAATTTCTTTCTAATTCTGACCTGATACTGGTTTTCTGGCAAGAAAGAAAGAAGAGGTGGAGTTTTGCCATGGGATAAAGAAGTAAAGACTGTTTGGGCTGCATAGGAGGGAAGCACCATCAAAGGATGCCAAGCCCTTAATAGAGCAAGGCAGGACAAACAGGCATATTGTAAAACTTTGATATGTGGCCTTGAGAATGCCCACAGTACCAGGTGGCAAAGGTAGTATGTTCTGCACTGGGACAATGATGTCACCAAACTGAGGTGCCATGACTTCCTGATCAGCAAAAATAGGAAGTTACCCCATGAAGGGAAGCTCACAATCCTAAGTGGCCCTGTCCCACCAGACTTGCTGTTGAATGCATCACTGCTGTAAACCTGGGGGCTACTCAAGGCTGTGGCTGTTCTCTGTTACTATTAACTGGGCCCAAGGAGAGAGTGCTGCTCTTGCCCTACATCCTAATGACCAATGAAAACCTTTTCCACACTTTGGACAGGGGGGTGTTAGGCCTGGAGGGCCTAGTTCTAATGGGCTCCTTTATATCTTTCCCTTTTTGGTTGTACCAGGCTTGCAAATGACCCAGCTTTCTGCAATTTAAAGCACTTTCTATCCTCCTTTGTGCAAAGCTCCCCTTTGTCTGGCTTGTTGAATAGCTTTTCTTTGAGGGGGAAGAGCTTTCCCTCAACTGTCTTAGTAGGGGTGTGTGTGCCCTGACAAGAGGGGTATTAAAACAGTGGGGGGATGGACGGTTGTGTAGGGCTCTCTGCCCCAACTGGGTAACAGCCCCTTTCTGTCTGTGTATTCCCCTGCTCTCATTTTTCTTCCTCCTCTTCCTCCATCTGAGTCCCTGCATCAAATTTCCGCACCTTTGAGCAGTAATCAGCTCGACTAAACACAATTTAAAAACATTATATAACTGAAAGCAATGTCCTGGGAAATCCTCTGGCTCTACTGTGGAGTAAGATTCTGTTAATTGTTTACCCACTATTTTCCATTTTTCAAGGTCTAACGTGCCCTCCTTAGATAACCATGGAGAAGTGATCTCTATATGCAAAAATTATCTGATCCCATGTGGCAATGAGTCTTTCTTTATAAACAGGAGGAATTTTTCATATGTCTCTTGGCTGGGCTGTTCAATCTGTAATTGTCCCATGGCTGTTTGCTTGCTTGGGGACACTGAGAGTTCATTGGAGCCTTCCCCTTACCTTGTCCTAGGATCCTGGGTTGCTCAAGGGGGACCTACTGGGTGGAACCAATGTGGGCTCACAACACCTCACTCAGCCTGTTTCTGTGCCAGTCACTTCTGTACTTTGAGTTGGCCCCATGTAGTGGTGCAAGTTGTGGGGAGCCAGTTATGAGGAGCCCATCTGTCCCACAGCAGGACTGAGAAAGTATGGGAGCCCTGCCAACCCCAAGCAGGGCTGAGAAAGAATCATGTACCCAGAGGTTGCTAGTGGGTTCATAGAGACAGGATTCCTAGAATGGTGAAAGTAGAGATCTAAGGTTTATTCTTCCAGGCACAAGCTTTATAGAGCCAGAATTTCCTTTCTAATTGTTTTTTTTCCCCTGCAGACATTGTATACTTTGTTTCCAGGCCATGGGTATATTTGCCATGAATTATCTGAAAGTTGTTTGCTTCCATTTGCTCCACTCCAATTCTGAAGGAATCATTCTCTTCAGTGAGCCTTTGAGATTCTTTTTCCATCTGGCAAATTTGGCTTTTTAAGGCATTCTTCTCTACATTGGCTTTTTGGGCCTCTTTTGCCATTTGAGTTATTTTATTTTTTTAAGGTGTTATTTTCTTCAGTCAGGTTGTTTGACTTTTTCATGATTTTCTTGCATCGTTCTCATTTCTCTTCCCAATTTTTTCTCTACTTCATTCTTTTACTTAATCCAGATGCTTGTGGGTAACATGGAATATGATGTATCTGTTCTATATTGTTTAGTATACAATACCTCTTCATTTCATTACCTTTGAAATGTGACCCATTGTCGCTTTGAATCTACAGGTGTTTTTCTGGGTTGCATTCTTATAAGGACAAGCCACTTGCACACCTGAGCAGGTGTCAACACAAGTACATATAAATCTGCATCCTTTTATCTGGTGGTAGGAGACCAATATAATCTATTTGCCAAATTTGGGCTGGGATCTTTCATCCTTCTATTTCTCCAGTCACTACCCAAGGAACAGTTAAGTTCCTTTTCCAATTTACATGACATTCCTCTGCTAACTGTTTTAACGATGAATGTTAGATACTAATACCTCAATATTGTGCCCCTTGGTGTGTGGCCTAGACCCCTAAATGGCTGGCTATTTGAGGGACCCATTTTGCTAGTACTGGATCATCAGCTGATTTTGGGGTAGGAACAATTTCTTGAGTAGCAATCTTTGCTAGTCAATGAGCATGTGCATCGTACTCACATTCTGGTGTGGTGAGGGCCATTTGACCACCTACGTGGAAAACTGACAAATTAGTACCCAAAGATATGTCCTATATATCTTCCCATAATTTTTTTGCCCCCTAATCCTTGTTTACCATGAATTTCACAATTTTGATTTTTCCACATGGGCATCCAATGTAGCTAACCCATTAGCTACCACCCATGAATTGGTGAATATATGACACTGTCCTCCATGTTCTATTTTGATGGCTTGATGTGCTACGATAAGTTCAGTACATTGACTACTTCCACCTATCCCAGTATTTTCCAAAGTCCTTCTAGTACATGGGTTATAGGGTACTGCTTTCCAATGTCTTTTGTTGCCCAAATATTTTGCTGTCCCATCAGTAAACCATACATGTCTCTTTTGTTCAGTTAATCTATCTTATCCCTCATTCCATTTTACAGAGGATTTCACCAATTGTTGCTTTGACTGAGGGGGTGTATCATTCCCCTAAGTTTCTATGTTTGCTTCAGATTCATGTAGAGACTCTGCTTTTGCCCATTTTAGCTCAATTTTGAATATACCACTTACATTTGATTATGCTAGCCTTTTAGGCATGTCCAATTCTATGAAAAGCTGGGGTACTCATTATCTAGGTCATAATTGGGATTCCAGGTCTTAATATCACTTGATGGCCCAGAGTCAGTTCAGTCTCTGCCAAAGCCCAATACATAGCTAACAATTGCTTTTCAAAAGGTGTATGTTAAATTCCAGATGAAGGGAATTTCCTATACCAAAATCCCAAGGCTACATAAACTCCATAAACTCCAGTTTGTGTAATCATCTTGTACTGTCATTTGTAATTCCACTGGGCCATTTTGCATAGGCCATAAATCTAGGACCAATTGTATAGCAGCCTTGGCTTCTTCAAAAGCTTTATTCTGCTCATGCATCCAAATTCATATTTCTTCTGAGTAACTTTATATAAAGGTATTAAAATCTGTCCCAGATTTGGAATGTGGTGCCTCCAGTATTCAAATAATCCTATGAACTTTTGGGCCTCCTTATTGGTAGGGGTAGGAAAATCCTGAATCTTTTGTTGTGCTTGTGGAAGAATCTCATAGTCATTTATTCCATTGTATACCCCCAAATTTTATATTTTAAGTTGGTCCTTGAACCTTTGTATCATGACATCATCAATGTAGTGGGTAAGCTTTATACCTGGTAGTTTTTAATTCATCCAACTGTTCAGCCACAATCCTATGACAAATAGTGGTGTTATGCAGGTATCCTTGTGGTAAGTAGGTGAAAGTGTATTGTCTGTCCTGCCAAGTGGAAGCAAACTGGTCCCATTGTTTAAAGTCTAGTGGGATGGTGAAGAAGGCATTTGCCAAGTCAATAACTACGTACCAAGTCCCATCATATTTCTGAATCCTTTCTGTTAAGGTGACAGTATCTGAAACAGCAACATACAAGGGAGGAGTCACCTTATTCAGTTGTCTGTAATCCATGGTCATTTTCCACATTCCATCTTATTTTCATACTGGCCAGACAGAATTATTCTGTCATGTGGTTGTAGGGACTAACATTCTGCTTCAACATATTCCTTTATAGTAGTGGTAATTTCATCTTGCCCACCTGGTACATGATACTGCTTTAAAGTAATTATTTCAGAAGGTTCACGTAAAACGATTAGGTCCATTTTTATTTTTCCCCACTAAAACTGTATTAATTTCTATCTTCCTTACTGTAAATTGGTATCTTCCTTCAGGTAAATTTAGTCATACCTCTCAATATATCTATTCCAATGATGTATTTAGGAATGGGTATTTAGGAATGGGTAAAATAACTGCAGTGTATTCTTTCTTAGGTAATTGCTCAATTTCCATCATTAGTTTAATTTGTCTGACTGATATTTCAGCCCTTCCCAGTCCTGGTTTTAAAGCAATATGGGATCTGTAATCTTGTATGTATTTCTTTAATCTGGCCTGGGACTTGGTCTATTTCCTATTCTCTCTGAAGATGGGGCAAACTTGGATACAACGATTCAGGAGTATTTGTAGGGGTGGTTCCTACTTCAATATTCAGTCTGTTATTAAGTACCTTTACCTGGTACATCTTATGCAACTCTTAAGTTGGAAAACCACCTATTCTTCTAAAATATACCCCTGTTCTCAATAGAGTAGTAAATAATTCTCTTCGTACCCTATTTCTCCAATTAGTAGAGTCAGAATTAGGTGTTTATAAGCAGGAAAAGTTGTCTTCGCTGTGATTTCCATGAGGATCTGCTAAGGAGAGATATTATGATATGCATTTGTATCTCCAACGATGATAGCAGTTTTCATTACATCCTCTTTTAGTTTTCTCGTAAAGTCTCTGAGTACCAGGGTCTGTCTCCACCAGGCCAGAGTCAGTAGGATATTGCTTATTGCACCCCTCTTCAGCTAAAGATAACAGATTAGTTGTTACCCCCTTGCATGTAGTAATCCCTAAAAACTTGATGTACAAAAGGATTCTGACTAATGTCTATGAATTTTAAGCAATCTGCACTATCTAGTGATACTCTTCTGGCTCCTTCATCACTGACTCTTACCATCCAATTCACTAAAGACTTTCCCATTCTTTAGGTGAATCAACTTAATATATCAATAACCTCTTGTTGAGTGAAATCCTCAATTATCTCACGGAACTCTGTTTGGCCTTGATGGTTCTCCTGCTTTCTTCTTAGTATGGGGTGAACTTCTGCTTTAGAAGATTCCTCATCTAACTTTGTTCCATTCTCCTCTCACACATTCTCCTGGCAATTGTGAGGGCAATTATGCCCAGCCTGTACAAAAGCTGAATACACATTTCTCCTGTTAAGTTTTTTGCAAACAGCCATCTGAGTTTTCTCCTCCAGCACTGTATCTCTAATTTTACACCTAAGACAATAACTTGTTAGCAAGACCCAGCCTCTCCTACACATCCATGCTAGTTATTTCCCTGGTTCTATTTGTATTCCTTGCAAACATCTTTCCAAATTGCTCTGTTCTCCTTTCTGTAGCCTTTGTTCCAGTTTTCACAGAGCCCTGTGCTTTTAGCCCATCCTTTTGCTAAGGAGGAATAAGTCAAATCCTCCCATCCTAGGATAGCCATTTCTCCCTCTAAAGCCCTTCTGCCTCCAAATAGAAGTCTGATTTTGTGATCCCATTCTCATCACCAAATGTAATGCCAGTGGGATGTTCACAGCACCCATGGCAGCTATGACTATGCTGGTGTAATTGTGAATCACAAAATGTAACAGGTTCTCAACATGGAGGATAGAATCAAAGCATTTATTCAAGTACCAGAAAGCTGAGTCCCCAAAGCAGCCAAATTCATCAATAGGGACCACAAAATTGGTACACATAACTCACGCGCTGAAGACCAATGTTCCCAAACATTCCGTCCATCAGGTCTTCAAAACAAAACAGGTCCCTTAAGCAAGAATGCCCGTCTCTCACTCACAGTAGCTGCTCAGCCTCCATGCTGCTTGCTCCTAGCAGTTCTGGCTTTCTTTCCTGCTCTAATCTTCCTGTTCTACCCTTTGTGGGGGAACTCCTCCTCACCTTGGGCTCCATGTGATTACATTTAGTCTAGTAAGGGCAGGGAAGGTCTTCAAATTCCCTTAGACCAGTTAAGGGGCAGGGAAGATCAAATCCCCATTACCATTATACTCTCCCCCACCTTTAAGTTGAAGAACTCTATATTCAGTGGTTAATGAAAACTATAGAATGACCCAAATTGGCAATTGTCTGTTATCTAAGGTGATTGAAATAAGACATAAAATAACCTCTTAATAGTAGTCAAATTAATGTGAATAGACAAGGTTACAAATATAAAGTGATGCTGAAAGACAAGAACCAGTGGTACTCACTACCCTGAGTGACTCCTACTCAACACCCCTGGAATTGGCCACAGAGTTCACTTCCAATATATAAAACCTAGTAAAGGAACTGATGCCTTTAAGATCCCACCTTATTGGTTCCTAAATTAGAACTATCTACAACGAAACTGTGTTGTTACAAAAGATTCCAGCAATTGCAACTGTGGTTGTAAGGCTGTAGTAGACTTTAGAATTTTAATATCTTCTGCTCAGATTGATATTAAGGGCACATCCATTTAGCTTTGTAGACAAAGAATTGGGTTCATACCTCTTAGCAAAGGTTGAAAGATGATAATGTGTATGCAGTACACCCACACAATGGATTGTTTATTCCCACAAACGATGAGGTCTGTGGATGTAAATGGGAAGCAGCCATTACATGGTATCAGTCAATAAATATTAACTACCTACTATGTGCCAGACACTGTGTTAAGTGCTAGGACACAAAAGGGACAAAAGGGGGGTAGTGACTATATTCAAGAATCTTATACTCTCTAATGGGAGAAATAACATACAAACATAGACAAGGTAAGTTACATATATAGGACAAATAGGAAATAGTAAACACAAAGAAGGCTTAAGAACTAAGAGTTTGGGAAAGGCTTCCTGTAAAACATGAGATTTTAAGTGGGACTTGAAAGAAACCAGGGGAGTCAGTAGGCAGAATTAAGGAGGGAGAATGTCCTGGGAATGGAAGATAGCCAAAGAAAGTCTCTGTAGTCAAGAGATGGGAGTGTTTTGCTCATGAAATGACCAGGAGGCCAGTGCTACTTGATGAAGACTGGAAAAGTAGTGGGGGGGGGGGGGGTAGGGTTATGAGAGGCTTTGAATGCCGGAGAAAACATTTTGTATTTGATCTGGAGGTGATTAGGAGTCATTGGAGTTTGAGTAGATAGGGTAACATGATTGGACCTATGATTTAGGAAAAATAAATTTTTTGGCTGAATGGAGGATAGATTGGAATAGGGAGAGACTTGAGGTAGGTAGATTTGACAGACAATTACAATAGTCCCAGAATGAAGTGATAAGGTGCTGCACTAGAAAGGTGACAGGGTCAGAGGAGAGAAGAGGGTGGGTTCAAGCAAAATTGCAACGGCACAGTTGATAAGCCTTGGCAATAAATTTTATATGGGGAGTGGTGGTGAGAAATAATGAGTCAAGAATGACTCTTAGGTTATAAGCCTGAGGGACTAGGAGTGATGCTGCCCTCTACAGGTATAAGGAAGTTTAGAGAAGGGAGAGTTTAGGGGGAAAGATAAGAAATTCCATTTTGGACATACTGAGTTTAGATATCTCCTGGACTTCCAGTCTGAGATGCCTAGATGATAGAGATAAGACTTGTGGTCAGCAAAGCGTTTGGGGCAGGATAGGTAGGGCTGAGAATTATCAGCATGGGGATGGTAATTAAATCCACAAGAGCTGATGAAATCACTAAGTGAAATAGTATAGAGGGAGAAGTCCCAGGACTGAACTCTGAGAACACATAGGGGGTTAAAGATCTGGATGAGGAATCCAGCAAAGGAGATAGGAGTAGTCAGGATGAGAACCAGGAGAGGGTAGTGGTCTTGAAAACCTAGAGGTAACAGAATATCGAAGAGGAGAGGGTGATCAACAGCGTTAAAAGCTACAGAGAGGTCAAGGAGAATAAAGACTGACAAAAGAAAAATCACTGGATTTGGCAAACGCAGAGAACAGTTTCAGTGGAATAAGCTTGAAAGCCAAATTATAAGAGGTAAAGGAGAGAGTGAAGACACCTATTCTAAAGGGCCTTTTTGAAGAGGTTACTACAAAAGGCAGAAGAGCTGTGCAGGATAATAGAGATGAGAGGATTGTATGTCTTTTGCGAGGGAGATGGGGGAGACATGGGCATGTGTGTAGGCAGTAGGGCATGAGCCAATACTGAATGGCACCTACTGTGTGCCAAGCATTGTACTAAAAGCTTTTACAAATAACTCATTTCAATAGCATGTGTATAGGAGTAAGGGGGCAAATGATAGAAGTGATCCAAGGCTGAGGCTTGGTTGGGCATAATTGGCATTATGATAAGGGAGTGAGGGATTCAGTATAGAGTAGAACTGGCTCATGACGATAGGGTAAAAAGTGGGGGGGGGAAGAGTGATTCATGCAGGGGAGATGATTTGGGAGAGATTGTGGGTCATGGTGTGGATAAAGAACAGGGCTTTGTAAATTGAGGGAGAGGTAAAAAGCAAACAGGTTATGTTTAGACATGAGAATTTGAGTTTTTGAACATAGGAGTGTTACCCTTGTGTTGCTGTGCATCTTGTTCAGTTCATCATTTCATATTCCTGTTAAGCTCAGACTGCGCCTGCTTGCTATAGAAAGCTATTTATTAGTCAATAATTCTACTGGTTCAGTTTTTATTTTCTTTTCATCTTCTTCCTCTCTCTGGCCTCAGGGCAAGCTAGGTTGTAAAATGGGTAGAGTACTGGATTTGGATTCAAGAAGGCCAAAGTTAAAGTCCAGCTTCAGAAATTTATTAGTTGGGTGACAGAGTAAGTTCTTCCCTCAGTCTTAGTTTCTCCATCTATAAAATGGGAATCATAGTAGCATCAAACTCTTTGGGTTTTTGTGAGGATAGCATGAGATATCCAAAGGTATATTGCAAACCTTAAAGTTCTATGTAAATACTTATTGAGTTCGTATCTTGACATAGGTGTTGGTTTTTTTCTACGAGGACCAATGATATCAAGGGGGTGATGCCTTGACTTGCTGAATTGGATTTGGCAGAGTTGTGGGAAGTCAGTGAAGTCCAGTGCTAGGCGGCCCTGACGTGGTCACTCTAGTCTGCTTTCACTCACTCATTATGCTTCATCAACTCCTGTTTTTCCTTGAGTCCTTGATACAATCTAAATCATCTCCAACAGCATCTCTCTGTTTCAGAAAAGGTTTCTTAGTCTTTGTAAGTTCAGAGATCAGCAATCATTTAGCATAAGCTTAGTGCTTTAATGCCTCCACCAGGAAGGAAAATACGGCACACGTTTATATCTTAGACCAGCTACATCAGTTCTAGGTTTTCTGGATCTCACATGAAACTCAAGGCATTTGTTTATCTCTAGCGTGAACTATTCTAGAGAAATTTTTCCTTTTCTTCTA
This sequence comes from Pseudocheirus occidentalis, assembly GCA_028646575.1. NCBI lineage: Eukaryota > Metazoa > Chordata > Mammalia > Diprotodontia > Pseudocheiridae > Pseudocheirus > Pseudocheirus occidentalis. Next base: position 229,994,593 of record CM053594.1, on the reverse strand, counting down.
TGTTGCAAAATTCGAAGAAATGATCATTCCCTTGAATTGAGATGCATTATGTTTTGTGGTCAGAGAATAGGACAGATAATTAGGAGACATGAATTTAAATCCCAAAGTACTACAAATACTAACCCCATTTGACAGACAAGGAAAGTACTCGGGGAATTGTATTGGTCTTGGAGATAAGAATTAATTTACCTTAATATGTACTTTTGCTACGTTTAAGAAGACATGTCTCTTTACTAAAGGCATTTATAAGCTCAATCACTAATTTTGATGAACCACAAACATTTGCCTAGACTTAACCTTTTTTATATCAGACTTGAATATCTCAATGGTGGGAATATTTTCAGTGAGTTATGAAATGAGGTGACTAGTGACAGATAATGGACTGACTGATCTTAGACTTCATATTGTTTCATTATTAATTGTGATTTTGTCTAATAGTTCATAGTCTAACAGAAAACTAAAGCTATAGGCATTATCCAGGCTGATAATTTGTAATTATTTAGGTATAAAATGAATGCTTCATTCTACAACTCCAAGGAAGACTTTAACCTTACCTTCATCTATGTGGAGATACAGGAGGAGGGGGGCTGTGACTGGGTGTTCACTCTTTTGTTCCCCTCTCTCCGAGAGTGATATTGGATTAGAATTCTCTCTCTAATACACATCTATACTTGCATATTTAGAGTATAATGATGTTCTTTTTTATTTTTGAAGGTGGAATAAGGATTTTCAAAGTCACATTCTCTGCTTTAGAGAATGGGAAGGGAGCAGTTAGATTACTCTTGGACAACTTAGCTTCCTTCCCACCAGACACTTCACACACGACAGAAAATCATGGAGAGTAAGCAAACATTTACCAAAGCACATAGTAAGACAGTAACTGGAAGTTGTATAGAATAAATTAGATAAGAGCACACAAGATTTGGGGGGCTCTGCAACTTGGAATCAAACATTCTCAATCCAACCAATCTCTAGTCTTATACGTAAGCTGTATGTGAAGTTAAAAAGTTATGTCTTTTAAGAAACCACCTCAAACTGACCTAGGTTGGGGTGGGGTTACATATGCTAAAATAGCTCAGTCTTCAGACTTGAAGGTCTTTCTTGATTCCTGTCTTTGGAATCAGCATGATCTCAGCTTTCCAAGGAATTTTGCAAGGTGCTAAAGCAGTGTAGATTTGCCAGTGGGTTAGATTAAATGCAGTTGAGCATTTTTATGCTGGTATCCTAGCCATATTCCCGAAGGTTCCTATAAGTGATGTCTTGCATGCTCAGCTCACTGATATGTGGAGGTTACCACAAGTTTGTCTGTTTTGGATCATAGCAAGAACAACAATCTTGAGCCAGTTTTGGTTGCCTGCTGGCTACAGAAGAGGACACAACTGCAGACTGTGATACTACTGTTAATGGCTGAAGTACAGCTTTCATTGAAAATTCCTGCTAACCTGTGTGTACCCCCTAGGAGCTCCTGTTTCAATAAGACCGATCTCTAATGCTAGTAACAGAAGTCTAATGCAGGACAGAAAGGCCTGTCATCCAAATAGTTTCCTTGGCTCTACTCCCTCCTAGATATTACATGGAAATATGGATCTTGGTAGTGAATACTAACAATTCAAAATAACATACTAGCTGTTTGCTCTTCTTGTGTTGTATGTTGTTCCCATGGTCTTATATTTGTATGGAGCAAAGAGAATACTGTGAGCATAACTGTTGCTTTTACCTTGTTTATATTCAATGAAACCATGCTACTACTATGTGTCAGCAATTAGATAAATTGGGAAGTCAGAATTGGATGTCCCTATAGGGATTTTCCCATAGCTTTAGGAGGAATGAGGGTGAGGTTAGAACTCAAATGTAACATAAGTAATGTTTAAAAGTCTGAACATTGCTTTGCTCTAGTTTGTTTGGCATTCGCCTAAATAGTTGGAAAGCTTTATTTCTTGTTAATGATGTGAAATCTTAATAGGAAGCAAGCCACTGGGGAAAAAGCTATAGTTTAACAGAGGATATCACTTCATTCCTTTGCTTATTCTAATATGCTCTTTTTTGTTAACAAAATTCTCCCAAGACTGTTACTGAACTATTTAAACATGAGTTCTCTGAAGACAGGTTCCCCTAAGCCCACAGCTTATTCAATACAGAGTCCTCTGCCTTTTTCCTCCTTTTCCCCACTAGTGAACTAACCATTTCACTCCATCTCCCAAAGATTCCTTCTGAAACTTGACTATCAATAAGGAGGAGTCTATCTAAAAGCTATAGTGAGTTCCAGGGCATGCCTGAGGAGTAAAGTTGCACAAGTATCATTCCTTTGTAGACTCCAAACAGGACAGAGGACAGTTCTAGTATCTTCTGTGCTCTTTCTTTATTGCCTAGTCTTTCTCCCAATCTAAGTCTCTGTCATAAATTGACAATTTCATCATCTTCCTTATACTTTCAAGGCAAAAAAGATGCATGTTAGAAACTTTTAGCAAAACGTAACTATCAAAATGTAGCTAAAGACCTAGGGTACCTATTATTTGGTGGACAAAAACACTGAGTTGAGTGTAGCTTAGTTTGTTCCAGTTTAAATAAGACGAGAGGGATAAACTTCTCTTCCATTCACGAGGAAATTAAAGTTAGGAAAGCTTCTCATTTGTGTCTCCTCCTTTCATTAGGATGAAGGAAAACATGAGGAGAGGGTGCCAGATGAACAGACATTCTACCTCTGTCACTACTCTGAAGACTGGGGAGTTTGTCCTAAAGCCTGAATATACAAGATTTATTTAAGAGGTATGAACTTAGGACATACCAGTTGTTGTGCCCCCAAATGAAATTCTGGGCAGGGAAAGCATATGTTCTGAAGATAATACTTGAGTTCTAGCAATAACTGCAAAACCCTGAAAGAGATTGCAGTGGTGGCATCTTGATGAGCAGGGAGGCAGTGGTTGTCCCCCAAAGTTTCATCTTTTTATTAGATCACTGCATAGAAACTTATCTTCACAGAAGTGGTTTGCCTCATCTACAGATAGGAGAGGCAGGGTAATAATGTTGGCTGGTTAGAAGTGACAATCTGTCTCATCACCATTTTGGCTTGGGACTGGGGAGGACCTAGAATCACAGTTCTGTGAGATGTGCTAGTGGACATGAAAATGAATCATAGTACATCTTCTTTAATGGTATGAGTGTGGAACAAGGACAGACTAGAAAGCAAAGAATGGGGCATGTTTGAAGTGGGGATATGAACACAGCACAATCTGCTTGTACAATCATTTTAGACCACCCAGAAAGTCTAGGCTGTCTTATTTCCTATCTTTATCCTTTTAGTGGTGGGAATGCTCTTTAATTCTCCAGATGTTTGCCTTCAGTTATCTGAATTTGGAGATTCAGGTGATAGCTTAAAAATAAAAACCTATGAAAGTCTCACCATCAACATCCCAAACAAATTTGTTAAGATAAAAATCCAACATTCCAGGGACTGACTGCCTGGATCCATGAATGCTTTCTGATTTTAATGGCTAGGCAAATTCTTCTCTTTTCTTCCTTTTCTAGGGGCTCTTTCTAATTGGGAGGCCTCTCTGAAGCAGACCAATGACTATCTTCTCTCTTCTATAATATAGCACTAAACTTTGTACTGACTCCAAGAATACCAAAGACAAGAGATCATGTCTTGATGCACAATTTTTCTACTTTTAACTTGTCAACCAGAGGTAGGAAAGGAGGAATTATGTAATTATTTAATTCCTCTTGTGTTAAGAGTAAGTTACTTTCTTTTTTTTTCTGTGATTCAGTAACATTCCAATGTTTTGCCAAAGCTTTACCTAAGATATCTTTTGAAGGGGTCAGCATTTCTAACCATGGCTGAGTTCCTCCTTGGCTTCTCACCCTTTCTATAATTTTATCCTTTGGTGAAAACTTTTTTTCTGCTGATGGTAGAGTTCATACTGTCTAGCTTACGTCAAGGTGAAAATGTCCTTTGTTACATAGGTTGCTTGAATGGGTTCAGTGGGAACTCAGTTCACTAATCCACCTTTGGCATATGTGCATAAATGTAAAAATGGGCACCTCATTGATGGAAGGATATTCTAATTTCTGATAATAGGTTACAATGGCAACTTTAAACGACTTCATTTTCACCTTGTTTGTTCTATTCTGAAGATACTAAAGCCTTGAAAGACATTTTCCATTAACATGTTTTTTAGGTACCTATGGATACCTCTAAAAGCCCTGAGCTCTATCATACCTCTACTATCTCTCTAGGCAACTTTTTCTATTGATTTGAAGAATACTGGTCAGTGAACACTTTAACATAGCATCTGGTCTGAATTCCTAGTCCTTCCTCCCCTCCCTCCCCTTTAGGCATAGTTTAAAGCTTCAGTACCTTTTTTTTTTTTTTTTTCCCTAATTTTACCTGAGCCTGAAGACTGTAGTTGGATCTCTTTTTTTTTTTCCTCTTTTTTTCTTTTTTTTGGAGGGGGAAAGGCAAGGAAATTGGGGTTAAGTGACCTACTCCAGGTCAAACAGCTAGCAAGTATCAAGTGTCAGATCAAATTTGAACTCGGGTCCTCCTGACTCCAGGGCCAGTACTCTATTTACTGCACCACCTAGCCGCCCTGCTGGGTCTCTTAAAAGGGCCAAATTGATTCAAGAAAATTGACCAGGTGAACATAAATGTTTAACCATTGTCATGAGACATTCCTGATAGTGGCAATGAAGATGCCATTTGGAGGCTTTGTATTTACCTTTTTGTTGGGTTTTGTACCAGAATTAACCCTAAAAATTGGCATTAAATTTTGTCACCTTTCTTACCACCTTCCTTAGTTTGATTTATATTCAACCCTCCATGTCTGAAGACAAAAGCAGATCAGTCACCTTAGGTCATTTTGGAGAGATCCTCACAATATCTTGGACTGAAGAATGCTTAATTATCCTGATAACTGATTTCTTTTCCTTCAATTCCTCTCCTCCTTTGCCCTGACACTGTCCCCAGAGAAGACTGCTTTCAAGTCTTCACTGTTTCCTCAGCATTATTCTTACTATATATTTATATTCTGTCAGAGAATTCATAGTTGGTTGTTTTTTTTTTTTGTCAAAAGGTTAGGATTTACATTTTATTGTCATTTACAGCCAAATGTTATTTGGATATATACTCTTGTTACACTTGATCTTTTTCTTTTTTGGAAATGGAAAAAAAATAAGCTATATAATTCAGACAGCTGGCAGTTCAATTGGTCACAGGATCCACAATTATTTCATTAATGCTTGATTCAAGATTTTCCTTATTGACTTCAGAAAATTCACCCCCTTTTTTCCCCATTTTTATAGAGCTGAAATGTTGGCATGCATTTCACTTCATGCTCTATAGCAACACCCAGACAGTCTTCTACATCCACTTCTATGAAGATCATATCTGGGTAATTTTCACCAAATGAATGAAGGAAAGGCTTGCTCATTTTGCATAGTCTGTACCATGTGACCAAAAAGTAACTATTGCTCATTTTTTCTCCATCTTTCAATTTTGAGTCAGTTTCCCTTGCTCTCAATCTGTTTCACCATCTTTTCTGAAGTGCTTGGGAGGCACAAGTGCCACTGGGGCTCTGGCTGAGGCAGCAGAGGGGCACTTGTCCAGGTGGTTGCGGGTAGGGAGATACTGGGTTTTGGTTGGCTCTCAAGTCACCCAGACCCAAATAACTCACTCTTAAAATCAAAGTCTTTCCAGTAGGTGCTTCTTTCTGTGAAAGATACAAGAAAGTGAATTCATAGTTCTTTCTGTCAGGAAATGGAATATCTTTATCTCAGCAAGTTCTAAGGTTAGATTTCGTGATTGTGTTGAGTGAAACACTGTGGTACCACCCACCCTCTTTAAAAAAAAACAATTCAATTCCTTTCTATTTGGTAGGTTATCCTTATCTCGAGGAAGCAACATGGCATTAATAGAAGGTCAGGTTCAAAGACAAGACCTGGCTTCATGTCTTACAACACACTGTGGCTGTTAATCTGGGCAACTTCTTTACCTTATGTTCTAGGTAAAGTTTCAGAGAAGATGCTGCTAGACACTGATGGAAAGATGTTCTTCACTTGGGCCTTCCTTCTGTAGGCCACTGTAATCACAGGTCCAGGCCTTATTCCTTACTGTCATCTTTAAGGATATTATCATTGTCATGGCACATGGTCATATTTCTTAGGATACCTTTTTTCATTTCCAAGATCCTTCTTCCTAACCCGTATTTTTTACCATTTCATGTATTTTGGGGTATGGGGATACTTGTTGGGTAGCAGCAGCTCATAAGCTTCATTTTATAACCAGAAGAAATTTGTTCTTTGGCCACGGGAAGAAAACTATAAGTCAATCTCCTGGACAAAGCACAGACAGCAAGACTAAAGATTCTTATTTTCCTCAATCCTGTGTTGTACCAATGTCAGAATTCTTTTCTGTTTGCTAATTTTCCAGCCTATTTCTTAACTTTTTAACACTTTGCTTAAGTGACGTTCTGCTTCTGTTCCAAACTTCAGGGGTTTTGTGCAACTGTTTTCAGATATAATTCTAGGGACCTGTACACTTTCAGTTTTCCTAGGCAGTATGATCTAAGGAGAAGGTGTGTGGACTACTCTCCTGGTCTGTGAGTGACCACAAGTACTTTTCTGCTCTGCAACTGTGATGAGGGTTCCCATTGCACTATGGCATGTTACTGCTCCTCCTGGGACTGCCACCCAGGAATGTGGGGCAATGCAAAAGAGTTCTGCCCCTGGTGCCAGAAAAGATACCCCTCTAATCTCCTTCTGATCTTCTACCCTTTATATCTGTGGGCTAAGTAGCTCCTGCCACTGCTGCTGCTGGTTTAGTCACTCTCAAGGCCTGCTCCTGATTTTGCTAGGGCACAACCTGCACTGGACTACACCCTCATTGAGAGGGCAAATAATTCAATTTAGGTTGTATATGTGTAGTTGTGCAAAACACTTCCATAATAGTCATGTTGTGAAATACTAACTATATTTCCCTCCATCCTATCCCACCTCCCACTTGTTCTTTTTCTCCTGTGACCTTGTCTCTTTTCAAAAGTGTTTACTTCTTATTACGCCCTCCCCCAATCTTCCTTCCCTCTCTCCATATCACCTTCCCCCTTACTTTTCCTGTAGGGTAAGATACCTAATTGAGTGTCTGTTATTCCCTCCTTAATTCACTCATTCCTTAGTTCACTCATTCCCTCTCACCTCCCTTCTTCCCCTCCATTGTGAAACCTTTTACTTGCCTCTTTTATTTTTGAAATTTAAATTGATTTATTTACTTGTAGTTTACAAGATTCAGTTCTGGAGTCCCTTGAGTTTCAAGTTTTCTCTCTTCTCTCTGCGCCACACCCCCACCATGGCGGCATGCAGTCAAGTATAGAATCTGCAAATACTTTCACATTGGACATTAGTCTTTTTGTATAGAAGGGTTGTAACCAATGGAGTGAACAATGGGGAAAAAAGAGAAACCAAACATGGAAAAGAGTATTAGTATGCAGATTGCTTCAGTCTCCATTTAAATTCTGTTCTTTCTAGATCTTTCTCTGAATGTATCCTGAGACTTATAGAGTTGTCTTATAACTGTGCATTGCTGAGAAGACTCCAGTTTATCAAGGTTGGTCATCACACATATGATGTGTCTGTGATTGTGTACAAATTTTTCCTGGTTCTGCTCTTCTCACTTAGCATCAATTTGTATAAGCCTCTCCAGGTAAATATGAAGTCCATCTCCTCCCCATTTCTTAAAGCACAATAGTATTTCCATTACATTCATATACAATAACTTTCATGTATGCATTCAAGGATATAAAACTTCCCCTAAGTACTGCCTTTGCTGCATCCCACACATTGGTATGATGTCTCATTATTATCATTCTCCTGAATGAAGTTACTGATTTTCTATAATTTCTCATTTTACCCACTCATTCTTTAGGATTAAGTTATTTAGTTTCCAATTAATTTTTAGTCTATCCTTCCATGGCCCTTTATTACATATAATTTTTATTGCATCATGATCTGAGAAGGATGCGTTTAACATTTCCACCTTTCTGCACTGAATTGTGAGGGTTTTATGCCCTAGTACACGGTCATTTTTTGTGTATGTGCCAGGTACTGCTGAGAAGTAGGTATATTCCTTTTTATCCCAATTCAGTTTCTCTAGAGGTCTATCCTATCTATCTTCTCTAATATTCTATTTACCTCCTTGACTTCTTTCTTGTTTATTTTCAGGTTAGATTTATCAAGCTCAGAGAGGGGGAGATTGAAGTCCTCCACTAGTATAGTTTTGCTATCTATTTCTTCCTCTAACATCCTTAATTTCTCCTTTAGGAATTTGGATGCTGTACCTCTTGGTGCATAAATGTTTAGTGATGATATTGCTTCATTTTCTATAGGGCCTTCTAGTAGAATATAAGTTCCTCCCTTATCTTTTTAAATTAGATCTATTTTTGCTTTTGCTTTGTCTGAGAAGGATTGCTACCCCTGCTTTTTTTACTTTAGCTGAGGCATGTTGTATTTTGCTCCAGCCTTTTACCTTTATCCTGTGTGTATCCCCCTGTTTCAGATGTGTTTCTTGTATGTAGCATATTGTAGGCATATGGTTTTTAACCATTCTGCTATCTAACTCTGTTTTATGAGAGAACTCATCCCATTCAGATTCACAATTATGGTTACTATCTGTGTCTTCCCTCCATCCTATTCCCTCCCCTGTTTTATGCTTTTATTTTTCCCTTTACTTTTCCCCTTAAGAGTTTTCCTTTTGACTGCCACCTCTCTCAGCATTCCCTTCTTATCAGCCCCCTCCCTTTTCCTACCCTTCCCCCTTACTACTTCTTCCCTTCCTTCTACTCCACCCCCCCTTTTCTTGGCCCTTCCCCTCTCCTACTGCCTGTAGGATATGATAGATTTTTATAGTTAATGTAGTATATTTCTTCCTCGAACCAAGATTGATAAGAATAGATCTCGTGCAATGGTCTTCTCCCTTCCCTCTTTCCCTCTGTTAAGATAGGTTTTATGTCTCTTTTCTATAGAGCCCTATACTTAACTGATTGTTATTCCCTCTTTGCACCAGAACCGATGAAGGAAAAGCTTATATAATTCTCATCTCCCTCCCTTCTTTCCCTTTACTATAATGTTTTTTATGCCTCTTTGTGTGGCATAACTTACCCTTTTCTGCTTCATTTTTTCCTCTTCTTCCATTGCAGTCCCTTGGCACCCCTTAAGTTTTTTTATAATCATTTTGTGTAATTTATACTCATACCCTCAATAGCCCTTTTAGATGCTGCCATAGGTATAGAAGTCACAATATTAACAGGTCTCAGCTTCCCATATAGGGATGTAAACAGTTTGCTCTTATTAAATAACAAATTATATGTGTGGTTTTTCCTCTTATTTACCTTTCTATATCTTTCTTGAGTATTGTAATTGGAGGTTGAATTTTCCATTGAGCTCTGGCTTTTTCATCAGGAAGGTCTGGAATTCTGTTATGTCACTGAATGACCATCTCCTTGTGTCCTGACCTATATGTAAGGGGGCTAGCAAGCCTTACCAATTACATCCTTTGGTCTTCGGGTGCACTCCAGATGTGACCATCACGTTCAACAAAGCAGAGTCAGGAGCCAAGAGTGAGTGATCAGCAGACAGCTTTATTTTTCCTTCTCCCTTCTTCTCTACCCCATTCTTAGTGATTCCCTCTTTTATCCCCCTGTCTGAGCCCCTTTGACAAAGTCCACATTCTTCATGGCTGCCTCTGATGCCAGAAGAGTTGGGTAAACATGCAGAGGAAGGACGGAGCTCACATCCTGGAGCAGAGCATCAACAGGAACATCTGGGGGGGGGGGCGTGGAACACAGAACTAACAGGACACACTGACCCAAGGGCATAATACTTATCATGTCCTTGTGGCTTGGCTTTGGTGTTTATGTTTATCTGCATTATCAGATTAATTCTGGTGCTCATGCTCCTAGGCAGAGCTCATACGTACATTTTCCCCTATCATCCTTGCCTGATACATTTATGCTCAGTTTCGCTGGATAGGTGATCCTTGGTTGTAACCCAAGTTATTTTGCCTTGCAAAAAATCATATTCCAGTCCCCCTGATCTTTCAACACTGAAGCTGCCAGATCGTGTGCAATCCTCACTGTGGTTCTGTGATGTCTGAATTGTTTGTTTCTTTCTGGCAGCTTGTAGTATTTTCTCCTTTACCTGATAGTTCTGGAATTTGGCCACAACATTTCATGGACTTTTCAATTTGGCATCTCAGGGGGTGTCTGGTGGATTCTCTCAATTTCTATTTTACCTTGTAGTTCTAGGATCTCAGGGCAGTTTTTCTTAATGAGCTCTTGGAAGATATTGCCCAGACTCATTTTTTTCATCATGGTTTTCTGGTAGACCAATGATTCTCAGATTTTTCTCTCTTGTATCTGTTTTCCAGGCCAGTCGTTATTTTCCACTGAGATATTTTACCTCTCTATTTTTTTCATTTCTTGATGTTTTGTTTGACTGATTCTTCATTACTTGGGGGTCATTAGCTTCAATTTGGTTGATTCTCATTTTTAGCTAATTATTCTCCTCAGTTTAAAAAAATTTATTAATTTTTTAAAATTTGTTTTCTTATATCATTCATTTTCCTGAGATTTTTAAATTGCAAATTTTCTCCCCATCTTTCCCCCTATGCCAACCCCAAAACCACAATCCCACTGTAAAGCCCCTCCCCTAATCTGCTCTCTTACTTTCTGGTAGGGCGGGGAGGGTTTCCCTACCCCAGACCCTGTATATCTTAATTCCTAGTTACAGGTATTGCAGAGCTTTAAATTCTAGATTCTTTCAATTCCTCCCTTGTCACCCACCCCCACTGGAAGGACAAGCAATTCAATACAGGCTGTGGATGTGTCATTATACAGGACATCTTCATAGTAGACATATTGTGACAGTGATCATATGTCCTTCCTTCCTATCCCACCCTGCCCCCCTTGTTCTGTTCTCTACCCTGTCCCTGTCACTTTCCTGAAGTGTGTGCTTCCAGCATCCCTCCCCCAGACCCTGCCCTCCACTCCATCCTCACCCCTCTCGTACCCATTCCCCCTACTCTCCTGTGTGGCATGATGCCCTATTTAGTGTTTATGCCATTTCTTCCCTAAGCCAAATTCAATGAGAGTAATTGAAAGTTGTAACAGTTATCCCTTGCCTCTTCTATATGGGATAATTAACCCCATTTTGTCTCTCCCTGTCTCCTCTCATTCTAGTCCTCTCCCACCTCAGATATCTATTCATACGCATATATAGCCTCCTATTTAGACATGTGTAAGTATACTTATATATACATTTGTATTTCCCTCCCCTATCCGCATACTCAGAACAGTTTCCTAAGTTACTATTATTGTTTTTCCATATTGGCATGTAAATAATTCAAATTTGATAAGTTCCTTATGACTTCTTTCCCATGTTTACCTTCTCATGCTTCTTGTGTTTGTCAAATTTTCTATTCAGCTCTGGTTTTTTCAGCAAGAATGCTTGAAAATCCTCCACCTTCAGGCCAGGGGCTCTGAAGCAGCCCAGTGGGGGCCTCTGTCAGTTACAGCAGTCCCCTTACCCCACTGCTTCCTGGCCCTGGGGGCAGATTGGCTGACTTGCTTTTCCTCCCCCGAATTAAGTTTCAAAGTTTCACTGACAGTCTCTAATCCTGGTTTGCTGAATGTGAAGATTCCCTCAGGTGCAGTAGATCTTCTCTGAAGTAGACTCAAGCTGTGGCTTGTGAGGCTCGGCTCCTCCTGACTGCCCTGGGGCCTGGCCTGGTCACGGCTGTGATTTTGGGCTGGGCTGGTCTCAGCTTCCGGCCTGCTGGATGAGCCCCTCCTGCTGAGCTGCCCCTCTCCAATCCCTATTTTTTTCACACCTTGGTAGATGTGGAGGTGCTGGAAGCTGTAGATCTTTTCTCCTGTAGACTGAATGCTGCATGGCTCAGCTCAGCTCCTTCCTACCTCCCCGGGTCTGGCCGCAGTCTTGGATGAGCCCCTGCTGCCTTCAGCAAGAGATGTGTTTTCTGTATTTTTGTGAGTCTGAGAGTCCTAGACTTTGTCTGGGGTAATATTTTATGGGTGTTTAGGGTGGTTGTGTAGGAGCTGCGGAGCCTTGCTGCTTCTATGCCCCCATCTTGGCTCTGTCTCTCTCCTCAGTTTTTGAAGCTCCTTTTCCATATGTTCAGATTTCATTTTTAGTTCACACGTTTTTCTTTTTAAGGGGCTGTTTTCTTCATTGTAATGTTTTTCTAATTTTGCAATTTTGATTTTAAAAGAAGTGGTGTTTTAATCTTCTCTAATTTGGATTTCAAGCTCTTTTTGGGCTCATCTAAGAATGCTTTTTGTGCCTGAGATCAGTTCATAATCCCTGTTAAGGCTTCAGCTGTGGGTTTGGAGTCAATATTGTTACCTTCTGAATTTGGTTCCTCTCTCTCACAGTAATAGGATTGCAGATTTTGTCTTTATAGCCTGCTTTTTTCCCCATTTTGAGGCAGGACCTTAGCCATGCCCTCCCTTTGGGGTTTCTAAGCCTTTACTGTTTAAATTTCTTCTCTGGGGCAATAATTACTGTGTTTTTGGGTGTCAGAGGTGGGGATTGAAGCAGCTGGGGTTCACTCTGCCATCCTCATCCCTTGAAGTTCTGGTAGGGGCACTTTAAATTTCCTGGCTGTGGGTTGGTAGTCCCAGGAGTAGCTGCTGCCCCTGCCACGGGCCCTGCCTTTATCTTTACCTACCTCCATTTGCTCCTTGACCTGTGATGATAGGCCTGGAAATGGCCCTTGTGGTTGCTGGATCAAGTTGTCTCCACGTTGACCAGGCCTCCTGGCACATGTGCCATGTCATCTGGACGTCTTGGCGTGCCATCCCCACATTGTCTGGGTCTCTACCCTGAGAATTTTTAATAAAGCCTTTACATCTTCACAAGTATCCTAAGAGTTCTGGTTTTTTCAGATGAGGTGAATGGGAGGAAATGAAGTAACTCCAGCACATGCAGCCCAAATTGTAAGTCTGGTCTGCCTTCAATACATATCTTGAGGTATATTTATAACTGACAGATATATCTCCTATTTTTCTGATCATCTCCCAGTCTCCCATTGGTTGATCCTGTTCAAACGTGTTTTTTAGGCAGATAAATTTTCCATCAACACCTAGCTTTTCAAAGCAAACATTTTTAGTGACTGTGGCTGAATAAAAGATGCTGATGCTACTACTTGCGTCTGATTTTTTTCACATCAACCCTCTTCCTCTTGTAACTTTTCTTATGCCAATCACAAATCTCTTTCTAATAACTTTATTTCAGTTCATATACACAATGCCTCAAATACTTTGAGTGAGGATCTAGGTTCAAATTCATTCCCTGCTGCTTATTAGTTTTGTGACCTGGAGCAAGTCACAACTTCCTGTAGCCCCAGTGTGGTCTTGTGTAAAACTAAGTAGTTGGGATTTAGATGGTGTCTGAGGTCCCTTCTAGATTTAGATCTCTAATTTGGGGCTCCTATGACTCACTGCATCCCTTATCTCATTAATTAGGGGGTTCCCTCTAGCAATGCAGATTTAAAACCATCTATACCTGCCCATCCTGCATGATTTAGCCATGTCCCTTCAAAATTTCACTATATGGCAACAGCCCAATGTGCTGGAGGACGTGTTCTCTCATCACTCATCACTAGGGTACCTCTAGGGTATTTTGGTCATGTATCTATCATCCTTGGATCTGGTTACATGACTAGGCCTCTCTTTTCTATTATGTAATTCTTTGATGATATTCATTACTACTGTTCTTCAGAATTCCTCATTGGTCAAATGCTGTAGCCTCCTTACTCCCACCATACTCTATTCATTGCCCTTTGCATTATGCTCATCTTGCCCCTCCAACGTGTTTATTGTTTGAGATAATATATTAAGTACTTGCTGTGTGAGCTATAAAGGGTAAAATAAATCCTTTCATTACAAATTGGCAAAGGTCAGAGATAAAACATTTTCCAGAATAGCTATCTCCTTTATCTGTGGGCTGAGTAGCTCCTGCTGCTGCTGATTTAGTCACTCTCATCCCTGCTCCTGGTTTGCTAGGGCCCAACCTGCACTGGAGTGCACTCCACTCTCACCCAGGTGGGACAGATCAGCCCCTTTGTGTCTTGGTCAAATTATTTCTCTGAAAACTGGGCACATGCTGCAGGCTTGCAGGCATCCTGTCATTTGTGTGTTCTCTCAAGCTCTTCTTCCCCCACCCCTCTTCCCAAGCTTCCCTTCTTGGGGTTGGGGGTGGAAGGGACTGATCAACCTGAAGAAATATGCCACAACAATTAATATACCACATAACTGGAAATAGATCTGGGTTTAATCCAAATGACATGATTTCTGGTATTCTACAAGCTGCTTTAATGGCTCCATACAGATTTTGGATTGCTCTAAAATACACTGTAATACTTGGTAGACTTCAGGAACAGTGTCCTAAATACATCACAAAATACATTTTGATATCCCAAAGAAGTAAGACTTGCAAGTAGGCATTTTAAACATCGCTAATTGAACAAAGTTTTACTTGTGATAGCATTTACCTTTTTGGGAAGTCTCCCAAGTCTTTAAAGGATAAAAGCAGAGTAGGATCAGTATAACATTTACACAAATCTGTATTGTAAAGACTATACAGATTTGCTGCACAGTGTAAAGAGGCCTCCTTCTTCACACTGCACATAAAAGATGCCATTCATGTTGCCTCTCTTGGTCACTGTCTGGCTATCCCATCATGTTCTGCTCTGTTGGTCAAATGCGGAGTGGTTATGCTTTCTACCAGAGGAATCTATCAAGAGGGAACAAACCTTTGCAATAACCAGAGTGTAGGTCCAGTTGTCTTTAAGGATATTCCAGATGGATTACTCCCTGATTGTTGATGTTGCAATGATAAATTCTGGTATGGAAAGTAACCTTTGGTGGCTTAAGTGAATAATTTGATGAAAACATGATGTCCAGATCAGATCAGATTGAATTATGTTATTGAATCTAATGCTCAGTCAGATCAAACCAGACCTCACACGTTTTATGTTTGTTTGCTTTCATTTAGGACAGACTGCAATAAGGAATCATGTTCTTGAAATTATAAATAGGCATGAAGTACTTCTGATTCCTGAAGATACATCTACTCCTGGTACTCCAATCACTAAGTCTTTGTCAAGTCTGTGACATGAGTCTTGGTATTACCTAGGGATATCAATCTCTAGTTGGAGGTCAGGTTCATATTGCCTTTCTTATGAATTAATATAGTGGTAGATAACTGTTATTCCTTTGGGACATAATTATATTTGTGTCATATTAAAAATAGTTGCTATAATGTTTCTATGAGTCAACATTCCAGGTCCAATACCTGATGACATGAGGTCCAATATTTCAGATGGCCCTTTATCTTAGGAGGATTACATGGTTCTAGGAATGGATTCCCTGTATCAACACTGCATTAGTTTATATAATCTTATAGTAAGGTATAGTCCTGGGTTCAAATTGCCCCCCTCTCCAACCTTTTTTTTTTTTTTTTTTCAATTTGTATAAAGTTGCCATATCTGACATATTGGCGAGGTCTAATGAGTCCTTTCTCTAAGGCATGAAGGCAGTTCTTTGCAACTAGACTGTTTCTTCCACAGGATTCATTACTTTAGGTTTAACATTTATTAAATGGTGTTTAACAATGGGCAATGTTGCATTTATAGGTTCTCTCTCCTG
>CM053594.1:229946365-229978383 GCA_028646575.1 Pseudocheirus occidentalis | reverse complement strand
TGGAACCTGCAACATGATTATGACTTAGGTCATCATGGCTCATTTCATATTCAGTAAGTATAACAAAGATATAAATCAGCATCTAGATGGAGCAGTGGAAAACTCATCTTGAATTCAAATGTGACCTCAGACCTTTACTAGCTGTGTGACCCTGGGCAAGTCACTTAAGCCTGTTTCCTTCAGTTTCTTTATCTGTAAAAGGATCTGAAAAGGGAAATGACAAACCACTCCAGTATCTTTGCCAAGAAGACCCTAAATGGGTTCAGGAAGAGCCAGACAAGACTGAAATGACTGAAAGACAACATAATAGCTGAATTTGTGGCATCTCAGCTAGAGTTCTAGTGTTGATTGAAACTTCCCACAAGTAGGATTCTAGCATCATAATTATGTAACTAAAAGGGATTTAATGTCCTTATTTTGTTATTTTTTAAAATTAATTTGTTTATTTACATTTAGTTTACAACATTCAGTTCCACAATCCCTTGAGTTTCAAATTTTCTTCCCTCCACTTCCCCCCGACATCCCCATAGCAGCAGGCAGTTGAATATAGGATCTACAAATACCTTCATATTAAACATTAGTCAGGTTGTAAAGAAGGATTATAATCAATGGAATGAACAATGGGAAAGAGGAAACCAAACAAAACAAAAAAAAGAAAGAAAGAAAGCAAATAGTTTGTTTCTATCTGTGTTCAGACTCTGTAGCTTTTTCTGTGGATGTGGACATCTCTTTCCATCATGAGTCTTTTGGAGTTGTGTTATAACTTTGCATTGCTGAGAGGAGCCCACTCTATCAAAGTTAGTCATCACGGATATGATGTGTTTGTAATTGTGTGCAAATTTCTCCTGGTTCTACTCTCCTCACTCAGCATCAGTTCACATAAGTCTCTACCTACAGGTTATGAAGTCCATCTGCTCCTCATTTTTTATAGCACAATACTATTTCATTACATTAATATACCACAACTTGTTCAGCCATTCCTCAATTGATAGGCATCCCCTTGATTTCCAATTCTTTGCCACCACAAAAAGAGCAGCTATAAATATTGTTGTACATACGGGTCTTCCTCCCACTTCTATGATCTTTTTGGGATATGACCCTAGAAGTGGTATTGCTGGGTCAAAGGGTATGCACTTATTTATAGGCCTTTAGGCATAGTTCCAGATTGCTCTCTAGAATGGATGGATCAGTTCACAACTCCACCAACAATGCACAAGTCTTCCAATTATTCCACATCCTCTCCAGCATTTATCATTTTCCTGTATTGTCATTTTAGTCAATCTGACTGGTGAGCTGTGGTACCTCAGAGTTGTTTTGATTTGCATTTTTCTAATCAATAGTGATTTAGAACATTTTTTCATGCTTACAGATATCTTTAATTTCTTCCTCTGAAAAGTGCCTGTTCATATCCTTTGACCATTTATCAGTTGGAGAATGACTTGTATTCTTATAGATTTGACTCAATTCTCTGTATATTTTAGAAATGAGGCCTTTATCAGAAACACTGGTTGTAAAAATTCTTTCCCAGTTTTCCACTTCCCTCTTAATCTTGGTTACATTGGCTTTATTTATACAGAAACTTTTCAATTTAATGTAATCAAAATTATCCATTTTGCATTTTATAATGCTCTCTCTTGTTTGGTCATAAAATCTTCCCTTCTCCATAAATCTGACAGGTAAACTATTCCTTGCTCTGCCAGATTGCTTACAGTATCAGCCTTTATACCTAGATGGTGCATCCATTTTGACTTGATTTTGGTATATGGTATTAGATATTGGTCTATTCCCAGTTTCTCCCATACTATATTCCAGTCTTCCTAGCAGTTTTTGTCAAATAGTGAGTTAGTTCTTATCCCCAAAACTGGGATCTTTGGGTTTATCCAACAGTAGATTACTATAGTTATTGACTGCTGAGTCTCTTGTACCCAATCTATTCCATTGATCCACTACTCTGTTCCTCAACTGGTGCCAAGTAGTCTTGATGGCTGCTGCTTTATAATGCAGATTAAAATTTGGTATGGTTAGGCCACCTTCCTTAGCATTTCTTTTCATTAATTTCCTTGATATTCTGGATTTTTTGTTCTTCCAAATGAATTTTGTTACTATTTTTTTCTAGCTCTAAAAAATAGTTTTTTTGTTAGATTGATTGGCATGGCACTAAATATATAATTTAATTTAGGTAAAATTGTCATTTTTATTATATTAGCTCAACCCAGCCATGAGCAATTGATGTTTTTCCAATTAGTTAGATCTGACTTTTTGTGTGAAGAGTGTTTTGTAATTTTGTTCATATAGGTAATCTCCTCATCTTACAGATGAGTAAATTGAGGCCCAGAGAAGAAGTGACTAGCTCAAGATCACACAACTAATAAGAATAGCTTCTTAATATCTGTTTGATCATAAAGAATTAATTATTTCACCCAAACAATGGCATAAATTAATACTGTATGATATTCTGTGCAAGTATTGATACTTCTCCAAAAGGGGGACACTAGAGGGTTGCTCAAGGAGTGCTGTTAGTGCTCAGCAGAACATAAGTTTGACCACCTTAAACTTTGACTGTGACTTCACAGTCAGGAGGTCTGGGGTGAAGGTGATACTTCTTTCCTTGGAGAAGAAGGGTAAACACTAACCAGCCTTGAGGCATGTAAATCCTTTGTCCTCAGGCTCATAACTTGCCATTTTAAAAGATAAATCTCTAAAGAGGATTCCTCAGAATTGATCTTGTTCCTTAACATGTATGTTGAAACATTTTTAAAAAAATTTTTATGCTTTGCTGATTTGGGATCTTGCTAATAAAATTCATTCTCGCACAAACCAGAAAGCTGTGTGATGTAACTGAATTGTCTCTGTAAATAGAAAGGCTTGAAACACATGCCTATCTTCCCTTGTACTTGTATAAACTAAAGAAAAATCATAATCGCTTTGTAATGTAATTGCTCTGGTCCCTTCCTCTCAGGTTTTGTTCTCTGATACTCTGGGGGATTGTAGTGTCTCTTTTCTGCTGTTAAGCCTTTACCACCTACCAACAAAGCTCCCATTTTAAGAGGCCAGTGAGCAGCCTATCAAGTTTCATTTAACCACTAACTACTAGGCCAGTATTTCTAGATGGTCAATTTTTTAAAAAGGCCCTGTATACACAAAAATATTTAAGTACTACCGTTTAAATGAAGCCTTTATGATCCCCCAGCTGTTAGTATACTTTCTTCAATTATCACCTTTTTTCATTTTATATTTATTATCTCTTCCCCTTATGAAGGAATCATTAGCTAAAGGAATGTACAGGTGTAACTGGGGACCCCTAGTTGCTTTGAAGAGGTTTGGTTATTAACATCTCAACGTTGGGTCTTTTTTGTTTGTTTTTAACTTGTCTACAGAGTTTAAAGAAATAAACAATGGGTTTAGAGACAATGTTTGAGAGAAGCCAGGTAGGTAGGAGATATCAGTGGTGTTTGTTTAATGTATTTGGTTCCATCCCTTGTCTTAATATTATGGTGAAAGAACTGTATACAGTTATGCTACGCTTGTGTGATTGGGCTCCTATGGAACTCAGAAGGGATCTAGAGAGGGTAAAGTTTACTTATGGGTGTGGATGAGTCCAGTCTGGATTCATCCACACTAGGGCCTCAGAGTAATGAGCTCCCCACCTTGCTACCTCCAAAAGCATGTAGAGCAAGAGAAGAGAGATAGAGAGCTCTATCAGAGCCATAAAGAACTTGGAGGTACCCCAGAGCATCCTCTGGTGTTGGGTGGAATATATCTTTTCTGGGAGTATGAGGAGACATCCTTGGAATAGAACACTGAAAAATATCAGACATTGACCAACAGTGCCCCCTGGTGGTTAAATAAAACAGTAGGTAGTTAGCCTTAGCTTCTCATATGTAGAGACTACTTAACTTTTGTCAGTATATCCCTAATACTTAGTACTAGTGACTGATTGATAGCCTACTTTTTGCAGTAGAAGAAAACTGGAAAGAAAGATGTGCTTTGATTAAGGAATGGCAAAACAAGTTATGATACATGAATGTAATGAAATATGTTACTGCTCAATAAGAATTTACAAATATGATAGGTACAAAGAAGCATGGAGACACCTAGGGAACTCTCTGTTGAGAAAGTCCCCTCTACTAATGCAAATAAGCACCTTCTCTACAACTTAGATCTTAGAGAGTTGTCTAAGTCATTGGGATGTCAAGTGATTTGTAAGAATCTTACAACCAAGAGTATGTCAGAGACAGGACCCTACATTTTCCTATCTCCAAGACAGCGTCTCTATCCATTATGCCACACTGCTAACACAAAGAAAATTATATACACAGTGAATATGATCATGTAAATGGAACAACAATGCAGCAATAAAGAACTGAATACTGTGAAATTAAAATGACCAAGGCTACCTCAAGAAGAGATATGAAAAAGTGCCTTTTTCTTTTCTATGCAAAACTGGGTATTTGTACTGTATACAAAGTCAGACTTTGGGGATACAGTGGTTAATTTTCCTAAACTCATTCCCCACCTCTTTTTTTGTGTCAGCTCACAGGGAATCAACAAGCATTTATTAAGGCTTAGTATATATAAGGTGCTGTGTTAGCATGATATTAAAGCTTGAAATGCAAATATAAGCAAAAAAAATGTCCCTGCTTTCAAAGACTTTACATTCTAATGGAGGAAGATAATAGATAAAAAGAAGTTGAAAAAGGAGCTGGGGGAGAAATGAAAGTGCCTGGCTTGGTGATTGTGTAGAGGCTATCCAAGAGAGTTAGAAGTATAACCTGGAGAAGAATAAAGACAGGGCTAACTTCGCCCTCCTCCTTAAAATGGAGGTTCTCAGATGAACTAGTCAATCAGAAGGAAGAATTGGAGGTTATTTCCAGTGTGTAAAGTCCAGAGGCACAATGAGTTTCCAAAGTGAAGAATTTTTTATTAAGTTGTAAAGAAAGTACAACAGTTAGGAGAGCAGCCTAGAGAGAAATGTAAAAAGAAAAGGACAATAAAAGTGTTTTATTGATGTATTATTATCTTTGTACTGAAATCATCTAGGTATAGCTTAATTCAGTAGTGGGACTTTTAACAGCTGCAATCTGGAGGTCCTCCAGCTTGGGTAACTCATACCCTTGTCTCTGATCCTGAATTCCTAATGTCTTCCTTGCCATTTCTTTTTGAGCACTCATGGACACAGAATACATAGTTCCTGGTCTATCCATCAGTTTTAGGACTGTAAGAAAGAAGCGCCTTACCAAAAACTCAAATGAATTCAGGAAAAAAGATTTTTATTTTACCCAAGAATGAGCCCTAGGAAAAGGCACATCTTTTCAGACAATTACAAAGACTTATCCATTATCCTGATTCCCATTTCCCTCCCCTGTTCTTCACTGACTGGATGTTTCAGGATTCTGCAAACTATCTGAAAACATCTATCCCACACCCTCCAACCCTGATTACATTTCAGATTTCAGCCCCACCCCCTTTCATCCTCATTCTCTTTGTACTTTTTTTTTTTTTAGTAAAGGAATTAAAAGCTATAAATACCTTTAAACTCAACCCAGGGTATCTGTATCACTAGATTTTATGACCTCCATAGCATGAGAAAGGAATTTTCTCATTTGCTAAGAGAGTTGAAACCAAGATGTCTGTGTCAACATAAGAAAAGTCCCATTAGAGTTGCGGAATTAAGTGCTCCTCTAGCCTTTAGGGTTGTTGACACAAGAGAGACAATCCCTTTGCATAAACTCCCTTTATGCAAAGGAGATGTTTGCCTTTAGATATGCTGATAAGCAGGTACCCACTTCCAGAGAAGTGAAATGTTTAATCAACATTCCCCCCCACCCTCCATGGCTTTCTTCTACAATCAGTTTCTCTCTTACATTAGTCATGATTCCTTCAGCTTCGTAAATTTTGTTTGTATGGTTTCTGCAGAAACAAAATTCAATCATTCCTTACAGGACTAAAGTGCCCTCTAAATAGATTCATCTGAATCCTAGTGAAGAAACATTTCTTTGAGTTCCATTATATAGAAAAGACCCTAAATGAGTCTCTTCCTTTTCTGAACTTTTTACATTTTTTCCAACGCAGCCTTGACCACCTTGAGCAGTAGTTTGCTCTAGTTTTCTAAGAAGCTGCAATGTTAATGGGAGTTGAAGATGTTCCCTGCGCATTAATAGGCCTCAAATGAAGCCCAACAAAAGAAACTTGTTTTAGGAGAGCCTTGTTTTTCAGGAAGGCTCACACCTTTTGTTACTGTGTAATTAGGCAGTGGATCAACAGGGTTGTGATGCCCTCTGACCCTGAAGCACATGTATACTCTGATGTTAGCATTTTGCTTTGGGGCTCCCTCATTGGAAGTGTTTGTGTGATGCAGCCAGATAAGATTCTCGATGGAGCCCCTGGGCTTTGAAAACCCAGATATTTGTGCTTCTCTCTGGTAACTCTGTATGTAATGGTCAAACAGTTAGATCTGTTAATCTGTGACGTAGGTGTTATTTTTTCAGGCTAGAAACCCTGTCTGTTGGCCTTGATGCTATTATTTCTGCTCATAATTTCTGTTTGTATTTTCTCTGAAGCCCCCTAAACTAAGTAAATAAGATATGTTTGATTAAAGATTGTTGACCTCCTTTGAATTGTTTTCCTTTAGGAAAGCAGATCAAAAAAAAAACTGTGCCAGTAGCCCTCCTGTGTGCCATTGTCATTGGTCTTCCACCCCCACAGCACCTGCAAGTAACTTTGTTGCTACAGAAGCTTTTTTGAGGTGCAGTGGAAAAAAAAGCAACCCACACCTCTATAGTTCTGGGTTTGATCCCTGTTTCTTCTGATTTGTTACCTGTGATTTTTGTCTTGTCATTTAGCTTCCTTAGGCCTTTGTTTCTATCTGTAAAATGAGGAAGTTGGTCTAGGGTCCCGTCCAGTTCTAACTATTGTGGCTTCTATTTTTATTTTCATTATCCCTATCCAGGGGCATGCTAGAGCCAGTTCAAACCACCTTGGGACAGCAAATTGCCACTGTCTGAGATATAAATGCTCACACTGTTGTTTTGTTGAATGTTTAGACTTAAAGTGATAGATAAAACATTAATAATGTAGATTAAGCTTAAAGTGTTCTAATTGTGTATTTGTGTATGTGTATATATCTAGCTTTTTGGTTTTGGATATATAGTTTTTAAACCTACCAGCACACCTTGTTTTGCATCTTGCAGTTCATTAACTGATAGAAACCTTGCTACCTTACTTGTGAGATAAATTATTCTTAGTCCCAGCATCAAAATATCCAAAACATCATTCATATGATTGTTGATCATATTTCAACTAGATAGCGTGAAACCCAGTTTTTCATCTACAAAAAAGATTAATAATACTTGCCTTATCTATTTCAGAAAGTTATCGTGAAAGGAGGGCTTTGGTATCCACAAAGCAATATATCTGACTTCCTTTGAGGTCCTGATAAAATCATTCTTTTTGTATGAAGTTTTTCCTGTAATCCCTCTTAATACCAATTCTTTTGCTCTGTGACTATTTCTAAGTTATTCTTTTTATACCTTGTTTGTACAAAGCTAATTTTATAGCTCCCTCATTAGAGTGTGAGCTCCTTGAGAGCATTGGTTTATTTGTTGTTATAGTTGTTTGGGGGGGGTGGGGGTTAATGGATTTTTCTTTCTCTTTTCTTTTTATATCCTTAGTTCTAAGCACAGTGACTGGAACATAGCAGGTGCTGATGAAATGTTAATTAATTGACTCACTAACTTTACAAATGTGAACTGTTATTATAAAATTTTGCATTTTCTATAGATTATTGGTCAATGATCTGCACAGAGTCAATGTTAAAAGTGTTTGCTGTATGTGCTAAATTAGATGAAACTCTTCTACGTCGTATTTTGTTCAGTGCTTAAAACCTAAAACACAGTGCTGAATAAAACATGGACCAACATCTTAGTGGCTGCCTTTGTTGTGTTTGGGGAAATCACCACTAGAACGGGACATTTCTCCCTGTTTATCACTGACTGCACCTAACCCGTTATTCTTTAAAGGATTATTAGAGTAAAACTGATGTGTTTGAATTTACCTAACATTAGATCAATAATGAGACCATAGTTTTTGTTTCAGTTAATGTACAATAATATATCAGAATTGCCTGGAAGTCGTGATAAGCCATGCTTCAACATATTATTTTAATGGTATGGGAAAGTGCTTTCTCAGGTTTTTTCTCCTCCCAAAGATAATTTGGCATCAATAAATTACTGTAATTACACAATGAAAATCTAAATGCACAATCTATTTTGTGGTATAAGACATTTTCTAAGTTATATATGGATGCAATGGAGTTGAAGACAATAAAAATAGCATCCCTCACAGGGGACCAGCAGTACCAGATTTCAAACCATACTACAAAGTGGCAACCATCAAAAACTATCTGGTACTGGCTAAAAAATAGAGTGGTGGATTAGGAGAATAGATTAGGTACACAAAACACAGTAGTAAATGACTATAGTAACCTAGAGTTTGATGAACCCAAAGACCCCAGCTTCTGGGATAAAAACTCACTATTTGCTAAAAAAACTCCTAGGAAAATTGGAAAACAATATGGCAAAAATTGGATATAGATCAACATCTTATGCCATATACCAAGATAAGGTCAAAATCGGTACATGTTGTAGACATAAAGGGTAATACCACAAGCAGATTAAAAAACCAAGGAATAGTTTACTTGTCAGATCTATGAAGGGAAGAATTCATGACCAAGGGATAGAGAACATTATGAAATGTAAAATAGATAATTCTGATTATATTAAACTTTAAAAGTTTTGCACAAAATCAATGCAACCAAGATCAGAAGGAAAGCAGAAAACTGGGAAACAATCTTAACAGCAAGTATTTCTAATAAAAGCCTCATTTCTCAAATATATAGAGAATTGAGTCAAATTCAAAAAAATACATCCTGTTGCCCAATTGATAAATAATCAAAGGATATGAACAGGCAATTTGCAGATGAAGAAATAAAAAAATATATATTCATATGAAGAAATGATCTAAATTTCTATTTAGACTGGAGAAATGTACATGAAAACAACTCTGAGGCACCACCCCACATCCATTAGATTGCCTAATACAACAGCAAAAAGGAAAACAATAAATGTTGGACAAGATGTGGGAAAACTGGAACAGTAATGAATTGTTGGTAGACCTGTAAACTGATACAACTATTCTAGAAGGCAATTTGGAAATATGCCCAAAAAGCAATCAAATCGTGCATACCCCTTGATCTAGCAATACCACTACTAGGTCTGTATTCCAAAGAGATCATAAAAAAGAGAAAAACACCTATATGCACAAAAATATTTATAGCAGCTCTTTCTGTGATGGCAAAGAATTGGAAACTGAGGGGATGCTCGTCAATTACAGAATAGCTAAACAAGTTTTGGTATATGAATATAATGGATTACTATTGTGCTATCTAAAAGACTCAGGATGGAAGGAGATGTCTACATTCGGAGAAAGATCTAGAAAAAAGAGAGTTTAAATGCAGACTGAAGCAAACTGCATACTATTTTTCTTCTCCATGTTTGGTTTTGTTTCCTCTTTCCCATTGTTCATTCCAATGGTTACAACCCGTCTATACAACGAGACTAATGTCTAATGGGAAAGTACTTGCAGATCCTATGGAGGACAGAGGGGTAGGGAGTGGAGAAAATTTGAAACAAGGGATTGTGAAACTGAGTCTTGTAAACTAAAAGTAAATGAACAAATAAATTTTTAAAAAGAAATGATGAACATGTGAATTTCAGAAAAACCTGGAAAGACTTACATGAACTAATGCAAAGTGAAATAAACAGAACCAAGAGAACACTGTACATAGTTAACTCCCACATGTGATGATCAACTATGAATGACTTAGCTCCTCTTAGCAATATGATGATCCAAGACAATTCCAAAGGACTCATAATGGAAAATTCTTAACAAATGTGTGGGGAACTGATGGACTCTGAATGCAGCAGATCAGAGCATACTATTTTCACTGTCTTTCATCATGTGTGTAATGTTTTTTTTTCTTTTGGTCCATTTCTTTTTTCACAATATGACTAATATGGAAATCATTTTTACACAATTGCACAAATATAACCTATATAAAAATTCTTACCATTTTAGGAAGGGGGAGAAGGAGGGAGAAAAATTGGCAGTCAAAATTTTGTAAAAATAATGTCAAAAACTGTCTTTCCATATAATTGGAAAAAATATTATTCAAAAACCTCAAAACACAGAAAATAGCAACCCAAGGAAATAACTACATGATTTCATGATTCCTAGATTTTGTTTTTTGTTATCTAGGAGGTGGCTTAGGTCTCTTGAATTATGCTGTAAAGAATTAGCATTTTGTTTTGCATGGCAGGTTGAAAGTTAGAATTAAACACTGTATAGCACAGACTCTAGGCTTACTCTTCCAATCCAGATTCAGACTATCAAGTCTAGTCCCCAGAGTTCAGCTCTTATATCTCCCTTTGTGGTTCTAGCTTTTACAAATGAACTTGAACTGAGAAGGTATAGCTAAGGACTGACTTACAATAGCTTGATCACTGAGAAAACACACATTCCACTCTACATACCTCAGTCCCCTGGGAGAGTGGGTTCAAGCTTAAAAGGATAAGAAGCATTTCCACTATTAAAGTCGCTCTTCAATATAGTACAGTCATTCCTTCCACCTTGCAGCTTCCCTCATCATGGTTTTGATATATCATGGGTCAGCATAAGAAATTAAATGGGAATTTGGGGGGAGTTTTGTAGAAGCCTCAGATGACATGCAAAGAACAGACAGCATAGTAAAAGTTTAGAAATTCAGAAATGCATAATATATATGTGTGTGTGTGTGTGTGTGTGTGTATACATATAGTGTTGTATGATTACATTTTAAATCTTAATACCATAATAATTCAGATTTCTTCTCTGGCATAAAGGGAAGGTGAAAAAATTTTACAGATTTTCTAGATCATGGGGTCACCACATCCCTAACTCCCATAATGTGGGAGGTAGAATTGTATGGCCAATGAATGAGTCTTTTCTTAAAGGACACAGTGCCTTGGTTTTCTGCTTTCAACCTCCAAAGTTCAGTCTAAGAAAGACAAACAGGATTAGGTTGTATCCATGCTTTCTCTCAAAACCAACAACATGCATGCATGGGAACCAGTCTAGAGCTGGATTCATATTGCTGCGCATTTTATATACCCATCCAACAGGGGCTGATGTCACCCCATCACCCTTGGACAGAGAAAATATCTCTATACCAGACCAGACAACTACCAGCCTTGGGCTTTTACACACACACACACACACACACACACACACACACACACACACACACACAAAATCTGTCTTCACCCAAGCCTGAGCAGAACATGAGACTTCCCTACTTTAGATTAAATTACTTGTGAATTTGGTGGCAGCTGGCCAGGATAAGGAGAGTCAATGAAAACTCATTTTCAGTGATGTCTTTCTGAAGAAAAACTGAACTTAAAGTCAGGGACCTGGGGGAAGCTGTGAATCTCATTTTTCACAGTGGTCAGTTCACTGCTGTCTAGGGTCAAACAGGTGGCACCTCAGGACTGACTTCTAACTGGACTTGGCCGCTGATGGTACTGGCAGACTCTGCTCTGGCTCTAGTTGCTAAATCTCTGGTCACTTTTCTGGCCTTTAGAAGTCCACAAGAGTATAATATGGTAGTTATTATCTGATACTCACCACACAGACAAAAGAAACAATGACATTATGCATTCATCACCTTATGTCGACTGGGTAGAAGGACATAACAATGATGGACCTGCATTGGCCAATCCTTTCATTATAATTACTTTCAGGGGCTAATTCTGTTTTGTGATTTCCAGACTTTTTCACCCCCTGGTCCTTGACTTTAATTTCTGAGCCAAGTTACTGTAGGACTCCAGGAAATTTCCCATCTCTTTCCTCATCATGGAGAAGGTCATGGCCAAATAATAAGTAGTCATTGAGTTTTAAAGGAGCAAGTCTTAGAGGTTATCTTGTTCAAACCTTTTCATTTTCTAGGTGAAGGAGCCCTTGTTTTCAAAGATGAGGTCCAAAGAAGTTCTGACTGACTTGCTTAAGGTCACATATCTCAAATGATCTGGCTAGGGCTCAAACTTTTGTTTTCTAGTCCCAGTTCTGGTATTCATCCTGCTATACCTTACTGCTCTCCAGCTTTTAGTCTTTTGCTCCTTTCTTGAATGCAACAATAAAGTAATAAAGAATAACTATGACTCAAATTTATGCAAAGCTTTCTGGGTTTTTACATTTTATAGATATCTCCTTTGATTTTCATCCTAACCATGTGAGACAGACAAAAGCTAAGAAATTTGCCCAAGGGCTTCTAATTAATAAGCAGTTGAGTCTGACTCAGTAGCCAGTGCTCTTCTCATTACTCATGAGTGATAAGGTATTTGAGGTACTTGGTAAGACTTGAATAAAATTATATGGAACTCTGAAAACAAACAAAAGAAAGAATATACATGGTTACTATAATGTAAATATAAGTATCACTAAAAGGAAGTGAGCTCAGATGAATTCCAATGAACAATCTTGGTTCTGAAGAAAAGAAAAAGGAAAGAAATGGGGGGTCTATGGGTGAAGAATGTAGCATGTAGGGTCAGACTTGGTTGTTAAGCTTAAGCCAAACTATTTTTTGCTCTTTTTAAAAACGAGACTAAACTGACCTCTGACCTGTGGATGGCTCTAGTGGAATAGAGCAGGCTACAGACAAGAGAGTCAAAGAATCAAACAGAAGTTTAATTCAAAGTCAGTGAAACAGTTTGCAAGCAAGGACATAGATCAGACCCATGTGCCTGAGCCTACCCCCCTGGGGGGACCCAAGGCAGTGTGGGGTGATCTCAGTACTTATACCAATGGCTATACAGTGAGCTGGAGCCCTGACAATGAGGGGTAATAGTAACAATGAGACAAGTGTGATTCATATGAGGACTTCATGACCAAAATATGGGTATTTGTCCAGTGCATACCTTTGCTGGTCAAAGCAATACAATAATTATGTGATTTTTTTGCTAGAGGGGGAGTGCAAAGGAATATTATTATGCCAAACTTAGGGCACAGTTTGCTTGGTAAGCCTTAGCCCTGGAAAACAGGGTGTATCCCAATATCTTGAGAGAAGATAGATTCAATTACAGGGCTAACGAGTATATTAGGAAGTGGTTATGATGTTTTTAAAAATCCAAATGTGTTTAAAAAAAAATTACACATGAGAAAAAAGATGAAAAGAAAATTAGGTTGGCTTGTGGATGGCACTCTACTTCCAGATTGAAGTAACAATATTAATTTATTCTGTTCTCCATGAAAATTCCTCCCTTGGAAACACTTCCCTCAAATAAATCATTGCACAATTCAATACAATCCACCCTTTGATTGGCCCTCTTAGGGGTGTTCAATTGCTTTTTTTCTGCCCCAGGCATGTCTCTTAAGAACAAATTTAAATTGTTTTTTCCTTTTAAATGTCTGATATTCCCCAGTTAACCCCCACACTAACTGCTAGGGAAGACTTCAGTATTGGAAATAGCAATAGCAACACTTCATCTCCTTTCCTTGCCATGATGAATGTTTTGCTTTACACAAAGGTTTTCTTTAAGGTGCTGCGGAGTACCAGTACCACCAGGGCAGATTCAAGAGAAAGTTGCAAAAAAGGAAAAGCTTGAATTAGACGTTTCCATTTTCTTTTCCCACCCCACTACAACATCAGTACCCCTTGACAGTTGAATACTCTCTAACACTGCCTATAGCCCATCCTGTCACATCATGAAGGAAAGAGATTTGATAAAGAGGAAAGCACTATTGTTAATACCTTCATGCATTTATCCTCCAAAGAGCATGCGTATTTTTAAAGACTGAGGAGAGAGAGAGACAGACAGACAGACAGACAGAGAGACAGAGAGAGCAATATTTAACCAAAGGAACTTTACTGGTGAATTAATGGTGAATGGTGAATTCTGGGCACTCTGGCACCTAAGTATGAGAGGGTCTCAAGTTACATTATATAAGCTATTTGACTAACACATAATGCTAACTTTATATGTCATAAAAATCACAGAAAGTTCAAGCTTCCAGGAACTTTAAAGTTTACTTAATTCAACCCTACATTAATTTTACAGATGAGGAAACAAAGGCCCAGAGAAGCGTGACAATAGAAAGGTGATTTCAGTCCACAGTCATTAACTATGAAGTGAGAGAACCAAGACTAGACCCCGCATCCGGAATGAATACTGATGGAGGCAAAATTGAATGACTACTATAATATTCATATGGAAAAATATATGTTAAATGAATCATCCATGTATAACACACAACGTGAATGTTTACTATTAAAACTAAATAATTGAAGATTCTTATCATGTTGCCTGAACTGTTGCTAAGATATCAGGAATTAATGATGAGTTAGCATAAAATGATGAGGTCTAGACTAGGGGTGCTGGAGACCCCAAAATACCAACACACTGGCCCTGCCAAATGAATCTGACTTGTCTCATCTCAGCCAAAGAAAAGCAAAGTTTATTAAAGTTTGCCATAATGGGTAGACTCTTAAGGAGACTCAGTATCTGTGATGCTTGCATTGGGCAAGTGGGCCAGAATCCTCTGACACAGAATAAGTCTGTGCTAGGTCATTCTCCAGCCTTCCTCTTTTCATGGACGCAAGATGGGTTTGCTACACAGAAAGGCTGTGGGAGGAATCTAGGGGTGATCTAAAGGGGAAGTTTGGGGAAAGTCTTCAGTGGGAGTCAGATGAGGTCAGACTCCAGGAACGCGTGGTTAAGGGTGGGAAGTTGCTAGGCAAAAAAGGGCTAAAGATTTGGTCAGAGAGACAATGAAAGGCTTAGGGCCTCAGGCAAATGCCTCAGAGGGAAGATTCAAGGAGAGCTCAATGGGGCTCCCAGAGCCTGTACCTCATCACTTAAGACTCTAAGGTCATTTCCAATGGTCTATGAATCTATGAACCTACTACCTAAAATGGAAGACTAAATTTGCTTAAGGGTAGATGTGTCAGACAGAATTTTCTAGGTGGTTTTCTGGGACTGCAGCATGGTACAGAGAATGGCGCCACTGTGCCGGCTTTGGTTTATTATACACAGTGGGGCTGGAGTCCCAAGGCTCTTCCTTAGTTACTGAGCACTATTGCTTAACGAGGCATATCTCCTTTGAAGTGAACCAAATAATGCTGGTCTGATGTCGAGGAAATTAGGGGTGGAAACACATCCCTCCAGAACTAACTACCTAAAAGGAATCAGTGATTTTTTTTTAAAGAAAATACAAAATCCTTGCAAATCACAAAGTCAGCAGTAAATTTCATTTCTTATAAAAAGCCATGGTCCCTAAGTAGAAAGCAAACTATTTCAGTTCAAATCTGAGCACCAAATCACTTAACCTAAGTCTCAATTCCTTCATTTATGAAACTGAGATAATAATATTGTGATGACTAAAAAATTCTGAGATACGTAGTTTCTGGGTAATTTAATAATTTTATTACTAAGGCTAGCATGTATATCAATAAAAGAATGGTCATTTTGGTCATCTCTCTTAGACCAAAGCCTCCTCATGGCATTGGGATCACAGTTTATATCCCCTTCAAAGAGAAGGTCTTCCTGAGAGGTACCCATCAACTCTGATTGATTAACACTTGGGATACATGACTTGGGTCACCCAAATCTTGGTCAAAAAGTCTTAGCAATTTCCATATCACCTGTCTGACAAAAGGGAGAATCAACACTTCCTCAGACCTGTCTGAGCAAACACAAGGATCAGAAATGCACCCATTAGACCAAATTTAGAATTTTTTTTACTGTCTGATTAGATCTTGAAAGATTTCCTACACTGGTTGGTTTCTGGATAAGGAAGTAGAAGAGGGAAAAAACCTTGGTCCTAATACACTAATTAGTTATTCAACAAATACAAGAGAGAAACATTCATTTCTCACATTGCCTATATTACCTTCTTCACAAAGTTGTTAGGAAAGCAGTTAGTAAAGTTTATATAAGTGCAAACTATTCTTATTAAGCTAATACTATTTTTTTTTTTTTTGCTTTTTGGAGGGAAGGCAGGGCAATTGGGGTTAAGTGACTTGCCCAAGGTCAGACCCCTAGTAAGTGTTAAAGGTCAGATTTGAACTCCAGTCCTTCTGACTCTGGGAGCAGTGCTCTATTCACTGTGCCACCTAACTGTTCATATTAAGCTAATTCAATAGAATTTAGTGTTTTAATCAGTCAACAAGTATTTATTATACACCTGCTACATACCAGGCAGCATCTATGTATGCCAAGCACAAGGTGCTACAAAAAACAAGCAATGTGTTCTTCCTTCTCTCCAGTAGCTTTTATGCTAGTGGAAGGAAAGCAGTATAACATGTAAATAGGTAAGTAAACAACTAGGCATTCTGAGGAGGGATCAAGTACTGATAACAGAGAATAAGGAAAGATTTCATGTAGGAAGTGGCACCTTACTTGGCCTTTGAAGGAAGCTAGAGATCCTGGGAGGAAGAAATGAGAAAGGAATGCATCTTAAGCACGTGGGTCAGTCTCTGAAAAGACAAAGAGATGAAATGCCGTATTGTGACAGGAGAACTCCTAATAAGCCAATTTGGCTGAAACCAAATGTTTGAGGGGGGTGACTAGGGAGTAAATTTGGAAAAATAGGTTGGACCCAGATTGTCATTAAATACCAGGTTAAGGAAATTTGAATTTTCTTCTAAAGTTGCTAAAAGGGAGCCATTGAATATTTTTGAGCAGGAGAGTAATCTTTTATCTCTTTCATGTTATTCAGTCTTCAGTTATATGTTGCGGGTCCACCCAAGGGCCAGCTTCAGGTGTGTGCGGAGACATGGGTGAGAGGAAAAAATAACTAGGGGATAGTTCAGGAAACAACCATGAACTCTATTTAATGATTTTATGAGTCAGGATTGTAGAAATTTATTGTTATGCTTTTCAGCGGGCAGGAGGGCTTAGGAAGCCTGCAAAAGTGCAGGAATTAGAGATACAGGTTATATAGCCATAAATAGGTATCAATTATGCTAACTAGGTGAGTAAGGGTAGTTTTAGGGAGGAGTTAAGGAGTGTTCAGTGCTTAAAGGGACACGCACTTTTCATATCTACCGAGCAGGTGTACTGCCCATAATTCACTGGGGAAAAAGCCCACGGTGGGGGGGGGGGGGGCTACTAGGAGGTGGTGTTTTTGCCTTGAAATGTCACCTAAGTCAACTAGTGGTCAATTCTGACTGAGAGGTGCCCAGTCTGTTACCCATCAATGTCCTGTTTGACAAGAAGGATGTTGGGAAGCTAGACTAACTGGGGCATAATGGTGAGGAATTATCTTATTGGTAGTGGATTGAAGGATTCATTAGGTACAGTTGGCCACTAGAACAAGGGGGGTACACATTTCTCTAATTGCTTATAGATGGTCTGGTAAAGGATTCATTGGTATAGCTTGTTATAGTACCAAACAGGAATAATTGCAGCTAGGTAGAGTGCTGGCTCAGGGAAAAGGCAGAGTTAATGATTTTTATGGCTGAGGGAGGTGTGACTTTACAACTGAAGTTGCAATTGGATGTTACAAACATAGACACCGCAGCACCTCATCAACAGGATTGATAATCCAATAAAAGACTTGTCTTTTTTTTAAGTATCTGAAATCGGGGGGCAAAAGGCTTGGCTGCAGTCAGGGTCTCAGACACAAATCTTTTAAGTGTAACTCCATGGGGTCTTTAGGGAGCTGGCCTTATGTGAATCCACTAGGTGCATCACCAAAAGGCCCTCATTAGAGCACACTGTCTAAGCCCTGACTTCAGCTGAATCAGTCATACACAACTCTTTGTGACTCTATTTGGGCTTTTCTTGGCAGAAATACAGTTGTCGTTTACTATGTCCTTCTCCAGTTTATTTTACAGATGAGGAAACTGAGGAAAACAGGGTTAAGTGACTTACTTAAGGTCACACAGCTAGGAAGTATCTAAGGCCAGATTTTAACTCAGGAAGATGAGTATTTGTGACTCTAGGCCCAGTACTCTATCCTCTGTGCCACCTAGCTGCCTCATCTTTTTTTACGTGGGTAGTTCTATAAATTCAAGTGGGAAGAGCAACATTTTCTGCACTGATATTCACTTTGGTATCAGAAAATACTTGGTCATTTAATATGCTACTACCAACAAACAATACATTGGGGCAGTTAGGTGGTTCTGTGATAGCTCTAACTTCTGGATAGAGCTCTGGGCTAAAGAATCAGAAAGATCTTAGCTCAAATTTGGCCTCAGAGACTTCCTAACTGTGTGACTCTGGGCAATTCACTTAACCTCTGTTTGCCTCAGTTTCATCATCTACAAAATGAGCTGGAAAAGGAAACGGCAAACCACTTCAGCCCCTTTGCCAAGAAATCCCCTAATGGTGTCAAGAAGAGTTGGACACCACTTAAACTGACTAACAACTAATATCAATTATTCTTGGCACTGAGGTGTGTCTTTCTGGGCCTCTGTTTATTTCCTTCCCGGTATAATGAGAGATTAGGCTAGGTAGCCTGTGGGGACCCTTGCAGCTCCAAAACTCTGATCTTATTATCATTTATTTTAGCAGAGCACATACTACCTCTTTTGCCTTGTCTTTGTTAAGACTTCCAAGTAGAGTGAACAAGTATCCCCCCTTTTAAAAGAATTGCCATCTTTTTTGAAATTGCTCCTTCCATCTGGCATTTCCATGGGAAGGTCATCTGCTTTCTAAACTGCAAGAAAACAAACTCTATCCAACCACTAGGGGGCAGTGAGTAGGATACAACACATAGCAAAGAAGAATATAGAAATAGTATAAGGGATACCATCAGGAAAATGGATGATCCAAAAAGAAGATTAGGTCGTGTGAAGGATGACTGATGGATAACCTGGGGTACTCTATCAATACTCTAGTGATGTCAAAAGAAAGGTTCATAACAAAAATGGGTAAAACTCATGCAGTAAACTGAAAGATGTAAAGGACATAAGACTTGGCCAATGTTGCATAGTATTTAGTGTCAGAGAAGGGATTTTAACCCAGTTTTTTTAATTCAAATTCCAGTGCTCTTATCATTGAATGGTAGGGTTAGGGTTAGGGCAGTCTTGCCAAATTCAGTAAATAGTATACTTTTTAAAGGCAATTTTTCTTTTAAAGAAAAAGAAAATACCTGATACTTATTTAACACCTTTAGGTGTTTTTTTTAATTTTTAAATTTTAATTTTTTTTTATTACATCATTCATTTCCACAAGGTTTTGAGTTACAAATTTTCTCCCCTTCTTTCCCCTACCCCCAAGCCCAAAACAGTGGGCCCACCATAAAGCCTCTCCCACAATCTGTTCCCTTTTGTGTCCTCCTCCAACACCCCTCTAACTTTCTAGTAGGGCAGGGAGGGTCTCCCTACCCCCATCCCTATATGTCTTATTTCCCAGTTGCATTTGATTGTAAAGCTTTACATTCTAGATTCTTGCAATTCCTCCCTTGTCACCCACTCCCACTGGAAGGAGCAGCAATTCAATACAGGCTGTACGTGTGTAATTATGCAGGACATCTCCATGGTGGGCATATTGTGAGAGGCTGATTGTATGTCCCTCATTCGTATCCTGCACCCCTCCCCCCTTGTTTTGTTCTCTACCCTGTCCCTGTCCCTTTACTGAGGTAACACCTTAAGGTTTGCAAAATAATTTTATTTGAGCTTCACAAAACTAAATGCTATGAACATTATTAGGTCCATATTATAAATGAAGAAGCTGGTCACATAGTAAGTAAATGAGGTGGAATTTTAACCCCAGCCTTCCTAACTCCACGTTCAATTCTTTAACCCCTATTTTGTACTGCAGCATTTCTTACACTTTCTACTCCTAATCAGACATCCTTCTTATGCCTTGCCATTTGCTTTAATAAAAATTGTTGAAATTTTACATTGTCTTCAATTTTTTTAGCAAAGAATTCATTTTGAACAAAAGAGCTATGGGAATTGAAGATGTTACCAAATTCACAAACTATTCAAGAGCTGATTGATATTCTAAATTTTCAAATTTTCCAAACTTTTATGAAATGAAACTGCTATACAAAATGTCTTTATTAAACTCCCAGACTTCCCATTACTTTCATTATTCCCTTCTTGTTGACTGGAACAAAAATTTGAACTAAACAAATGAATGGTCAGCATCTATAAAATTCTATGTGAGATTGCTGTTGGGATTTTCATTGAACTCCAGAGAAGCCTCCAGAATATCTATTATAGGTTCATTCATACAAAGTTGGAAGGGACCTCATCTAATCCAACGCCCCATTTTACAGAAGAAAAAGAAAAGTAGGCTGAGAGGTTAAATGTCTGGAAGTATATTAAAGGAGGAGTAGTAAGTATAAAATTACGTGTCTGGATTTTCCCAATCACTTAAACATCTCTCTATTTGTCTGTTCTTCATTCAGCAGTCAAAGTGATCTTTCAAAAGCAAAGTTCTGACTATGTTACCCTCCCTATGGCTATGATGGGGTGCTTGGGTGCCTGTGCTTGAACTCCAGTTTGTAAAATCACATATCTCCCCAGCCTCAGAGCATTTTCTTTGCCCTTTCCCCCTGCTAGTACTCTGCCTAGCAACCATTCATGAAATGTTCATCTCCCCTTAGTATAATGACCAGCTGCATCTATGAATCCTTCACTGGATATCTATAAGGCCCATTACGCACATCCTGGATCCCTCGTTAGCTTGGGACATATGTATACTCCCAACATCCATCTTGTCAAACATGACATTAATGGGTAGCAGACTGGGCACTTCTCAGTCAGCCCTGATGGATAGTTGACTTGGTGATGTTTCAAGCCTAAAACCACACCTCCATGCAGTACCCCCTTTGGGCTATTTCCCAGTAAATTATGGACAATACACCTGCATAGTAGATATTAAAAGTTCATGTTCCGTTAAAAACTGACCACTCCTTAATTCCTTGCTAATCCTACCCTTACTCATCTAGTTAGCGTAATTGGCACAGGTTATACTAAAGATTATCCTATAAAAACTTTAGCTCTACCCCTTTAAGGTTGCAGGTTCCCTAAGACTTCCTGCCCACCATATAGTGTATCAATAAACTTTTATCAACTTGACTCAGAATGCTTGAATCTGTGAATTGATTCCAGACTGCCAATTCAGGGATTCTGGTTATTGAAACACCTATCAAAATCCCTTGTCAGCTCTATATAACCTCTATATAACCTGCAGTATCAAAGATAAAATATGTTATTTTGACATTCAAGGCTCTTTGTAATCTGTCCCTTTTCACTCTATCTTTCCAATAGTCTTATACCTTTTTGCCACCCTCTCACGCATACCCCTCCCCACCGTGATAGCTCACAGTCTTGTGACATTGATCTCCTTTTCTATCCCTTACACAAGGCACTTCATCTCCCAACTCTGGGCATTTTCACTGACTGTTCACTGTGCCTGGAATGTTCTCTCTCCTTATTAAGTCTCAACCTCCTGATTAAGTCTCAACTAAAACCCTGCCTGCCACAGTGCAAGGACTGCTCAGTTTAGTAGCCTAAGGGCCAGCCTTAGGCTGTATTCTCAGGATTGATTGAAGAGACCAGAGGTGAGAGAAGCTTGCAGCAGCTGTGTTTTATTGCATAATGGTGTCCTTTATATCCTAAGGACAACATGATTCAAGCACCATCTCCTTGTGCACAGGGGGTATGGACCAATGGAGGAGGGCCGAACCAGTCACATCAGCTGCTGCTCATCAAGTGAGCGGTCTTATAGGAGACTTCCTTGTGAGCCACCAACTGGTCTGTGACCCTCAGCACTTCTCCTCTCTCTCACAAGCACAGTGAGACCCCGAAACCAAGAGGCCATGAGGCAATTCCTGATTTTTCCGTGGGACAAATGTGCTTTAGACTCTCATTGTCCTCTGCACTAAAGAAAGCCCTTCCTAGTCCCTCGTAATTCTAGTATCTTCCCTCTATTATTTCCAATTTATCCTAAATATGACTTGTTTGTACATAGTTGTTTGCTTATCTTCCCCCATTAGACTAGTAATGCCTGGAAAGCAGGAACTTGATAGCTTTTCATTGTATACTCACCATTTAGTATAGTATCTGGCACATAGTAGGTATGGAGTAAATGTTAGCTAATGATTATTCTAGGAGTCTCCTGAGGAACACGTTTAGCACTGAGAGAAGATATAGTAGGGGGACATCAACTCTATAGGCACTTCTACACAGAAGATTGAGCCTGAGGGAAATGCCAAGAAAAAGTTGACTCATTTTCTAAATTTTCTTCTCAATGTTTTCTCTATCAATAGATATTAAAATATATTCTGCTGCTTCATTTCCAATTATCTCAATTGTGCTTCAGCTACAAAGAGGCCAGGAATTAAATAGCAATAGACAATGTTCCTAATATTTGGGCAAAGATTATATTTACTATCTAACTTTGTTATTATATCTGAGGGTTTATAGAGACTTTATTGAATTTATAACTTTGTATCTAAAATAAACTCCCTAAAGATTAGGAGAAAAGAACCATGTGTACCTAAGGAATTATTCTATTACCAACTTTTCTTAAAACAAATTAGTGAAACAAGATATTATGTAAGAATCAGACTTCATATGTGAACTCAGGTCCTCTGACTCCAGAGCCATGACTTTATATTGTATCACACAGCATCCCTACTCCAGCTCATCCTAGGTCAATTCCTTTTTAGCAACCTTTTTCTCATTATCTTTCCCTGAAATTTTATTTCTCCTTTAAACTGCCCTATTATTATTTAAGAGACCGACCACCATCTTCCTAGTCACCCAACCTCAGTAACATACTTGATTCCTCATGCCCTCATTTACCCCACAAATCCAGTCCATCACCAAATCTTGTTACTTCTACCTTCACAACATCTCTCCCATATATTCCCTTATTGCCACCCATAAAGCCAACAAAACTAGTTAAGGTCATCATCACCTCTCACTGAGACTACTGCAATAGATTTCTAAATGGTCTTCTCACCTCATAGTTGCCCCTATGTTAATCCATCCTGCATTTACCTGGCCAAGGTAATTTTTATGAAGTATGGCTTGAACATGTCACCTCCCTCCCTGATCAAGGAGTTCCAGTGGCTCCCCATTGCCTCCCAGATCAAATACAGCACCCTCTGTTTAGAGAGATAGGAAAGGGCCAGGACAGAGAGACTTTCAAATGTCAATTTTCTTATACTTCACTCTTTTCTTTGCATTCTATGATCCGACCACAATGGCTTACTTGGAGTTCCTTGAACATTCCACTCCATCTCTGATCTCTTTGCCTTTTCATTGTCCATTCCCCAGGACAGGAATGCCTGGCCCCCTCACCTGCCTCATAGGTTTCGTTTCCCTGTTTCCTTCAAACTCAAATAAAAACCCACCTTCTGTAGGAGACCTTCTTCAGACTCTCTCCTCCCCCAGGTGCCTTCCCCTTTCTGACTTTCTTCATTTATTCTATAGATCTTTCACTGTTATTCAATCATTTTTCTGTTGTGCCCAATTCTTTGCAACGCCATTTTGGGTCTTGGCAAAGGTACGGGAGTAGTTTGACATTCCCTTCTCCAGCTCAGTTTATAGATGAGGAAACTGAGTCAGAGTTAAGTGACTTGCTCAGGTTACATAGCTAAGTGTCCTAGAACAGATTTGGACTCAGAAAGAGGAGTCTTCCTGACTCCAGGGCTTGTGGTCTGTCCTCTGAGTCACTCAGGTGCCCCATTGAGCTCTTCCACGTACCTGAGTGTGATCTTCCATGTACAGTTTCATTAGAATACATGATCCTTGAGGGCAAAGATTGTTTTTACATTACTTCATACCTAGCACATATTAATTAGTAAACGCTTGTTGGTTGGAGGAATAAGCATTTATTACATGACTAATATGTGCAAACATTGTGTTAAGTGTTTTACAAATAGTATTTCATTTGATCCTCACAGTGGCCTTGTGCTTGCCCAGGGTCGCACAGCCAAGACGTGCTTGAGACTGGATTTAAACTCAGATCTTCCGAAGCCCAGCACTCTGCTATATCACCTAGTCAATCAGATTTCTACAACATATGAAATCAAGCTATCAGTGTCATTACAGTGAAATTTCACGTATAATATTTTATTCAACCTTTGTGTACATATTAGTTTTTGGTAAAAGACTATTTCAGAACATCATTGTAAAGAAAGTACTTCCTGAACCGTAAAGCACTATGGAACACCAGAGGGTGCACCGAGGTAGATATTCTATCCTTTCAATGTCCTCCTTTCTTCTACAAAGGATAGAGCTCAGTCTCAAGCAGGCCACATCCAGACCCTGCCTAGTTCTCCCATGCTCCCCTTTCTTTCTTACATAGGGACTGGGAATTTCATTAGTCACACTCTATTATAATAATTAGTTTGCTTTTTAGCCTAGTGGAATTATGATCACTCTCAGGTCAATGTTTTCTCCTTCTCTACTATTTTACAGAATTTAAATTAGACAAGTTATTAATATAATCATGAAGTCTTAGAGCCCCTTTTTAGGAAAATTTCTAATATTCAGACAGATTTGGCTCTCTGTCTACATTAAATTTTTATTTCTCCAGCTAGCTCCTGGTCTTTCTATATCTGAGGCAAGATCATAATAAGAAAATTTTAAATAAAAGAAGTCAACAGAGTATATTATGTATCAGTTGTTAGAAGACCTGGAGAAGGGAATTTGTAAAGAGTAGAATTTTTTGACTGGGGTACAAGGGACTTCCTTCATTCTCTTAAGAGGAGAGGATAACCAGTAGCTTTATCCTGAGTCCTATGGTCTGAAATATGAAGTAAGTTTGTTGTTCTACCTTTAACTTCTCTTCTCTACCACCATCTACCCTTCTTCAAGTTTCTTCTTTCAGTTTTTTTCCCTTAGTGGATGCTCAAGTTTTGATAATACTTTCTATCTACTTTGGCTCATTAAATCCTTAGCAAAACTCAGGATGCCTTCCTCCCACTCCTTCCTCTCAGCTTGTTTCCTCATAATGAGTATCTTTTTTCAAAATTCTCAATTCTCAGATTCAAGTGCTACTTCTGGCTGAAAGATTGCTGTGTTACAAATTGCTCTTGGGACCTAGATTATTCTCCCTTTGAGTTCATGATGTTCAGTGTGCAAATGTTCATTACAACTATCTATATTTGTCATTTTTTCATTATTGTTTCTCTAAAGCCAGGGTTCAAGGTAGCTTAAAGGATATTCACTGGTAGTAGATGACATTATCCATATAGAGGACCCTAGAATATCATCAAATGAATTTTATATAAGGTATATGATGGGCACCATCTTGCTTCTAAATTGCTATAAACTGGTACTGGAAATGTATGGGCAGAAGTGGGTCAGCAATCTTAGAAAACAGATAAAACCTCCCTCTCTCTCAGTAGAGGTTGGAGACTGTGCAGAATGCTACAAACACAGGAGAGTGTAAGTTCCTTGAGAGCAAGGATTGTTTTACTGTTTTGTGTCCCCAACACCCAGCACAATGCCTGGCATACAGCAGGTGCTTAATGTTTGGTATTTGATTTCTCCACTATTAAATAAAGTCCTTCTGTGGTTTGGTTTTGCTTAAATTATTGTTCTTGTTTACAAAACAGAGCTCCATAGGGGGAAGTGGAGTGTAGCTGGAAATAACATATAAAATTGAAACCTTAATAAAACATTTCAAAAAGAGTCCCTCAGACCATTCCTATCCTTATATCTCAAGGAAGTCAAGGGGGAAAGATTCCATCTACACCAGACCAATATATATATGGCAGAATTTTTGTGGCAGCAAAAAAGTAGAAATAAAATGGGTGAGCACCAACTGAAGATATAATAATAAACTGTAGTTTATTGAAGAATATGAAGAATAAACTGTAGTATGTGGATGTAATTAAATATCATTATATTGTAAGAAATAACAAGTATGGAAGATTCAAAGAAACCCAGGAGAACCAATGCACTGATAAGTTAGTGAACCAAGAGAACATTATGCCTAATAA
Organism: Pseudocheirus occidentalis; assembly: GCA_028646575.1. Taxonomy (NCBI): domain Eukaryota; kingdom Metazoa; phylum Chordata; class Mammalia; order Diprotodontia; family Pseudocheiridae; genus Pseudocheirus; species Pseudocheirus occidentalis. The sequence goes on along the minus strand of CM053594.1, from coordinate 229,952,376 downwards.
CCACAACAATGTAAAGGAAAACTATACTTAAAGATATACTATTCCTTATTACTGTAATCACCAATCTTGATTCCAAGGGAGGGATGATGATATACTTTTTTTTTCAATAGAAAGGTGGTAGTTTCTAGGTGTGGAATACTACAAATACCACAAGGCCTGACCAATGTATTAGCCTGTCATTCATGACAGCTTCTGTTTGTTATGAGGATGTTTGTTAAGAGGATGAACTGTAGAAGATGGAGTTATTTGGAGGTAATAATTATTTTTAAAAATAAAAAGCATTAACAAATTTTTTTAAGTTTGAAGAGCTCATCAAAGGCTGATATTCTCAGTAACTCAATTCATGGATTGTGAATCCTTCCACAGTGAGAAAAAAAGTGAAAGTTGATAATTATGTGTCAGACAGAGACTGATGATTTAATAGAAATAATGGAACTTTTGCTATCAGGAAAAATGTCAGAAAGAAAAATGGTTTGAAAGAGAATTAATAGAATTTGGAATGTCAAGGAGATTTTGTGATTGAATAAGAAAGCTGACTAGTATAAAATGAGACAGCATAGTCCTTGGAGTTCTGCTAACAAGCATACTGCAAAATAATTGGCTTCTAATGAATTTTAGCCAGGACCTCTTAGAGAGTTGAAGACTGTTACTTTTGCACAAATGTTTGCTTTCTTAAAAGAATCTGCATGTATTTTATTGAGCATTTCACTAGCCAGAAAAGTCAGCTGCCATTCTTTAGAGAAGTGCCAATGCTAAGCATCTATAAATATAATCACAGAATTACTTCTATAACCTGTGTAATCTCTGAGGATTCTTTTGTCAACTCCCTTTCTCACAGACAAGTCTCAGAGGCCATAGCAAGGCTACATTCCTTCAGTCAGGGTTCTAAGAGGTGCCCCTCCGGAGGTGGGGCTGATTCTTTAATGCTCATGTCCCTCTACCCCCACATTCCAATGTCTTCTTCCACTCAAGATTATCAGTTAAGAATCATTTAGTCAACTAGCCATATGTAGGTTTTAGAAAGGGATATTAATACAGTGGTACTATAAAAACAGCTGGTACAAAAACATCCTCTCCCCTCCTTCCCTTATGACTTTGGGGTTCTCCCATAAGTGCACAAAGAATCCAGGGGAAAGTAGGCTCAAATGATATGTGGCTAAGGGGTGACTAACAATTTTTGGTTAATAGAAATCATTGTCTCCAATTCCTGGGGTCCTCAATTAGTTCCCTTTAGGTATGAAGTAGGCCACTGATCAGTTCCTTCTAGACCCATTAATCTAGGTTCAACCTGGACTTGGTTCAAAATATGGCATGATATGCCCATGAGTGGATGCAGGAACAAACCAAGGGCACAAATGGAAAGACAAGAAATTCAACATTCTCCAAATTCCTTGAAGTTTACAAGATTTTCCTCTAGCCAAAGGAGTTTTACTAGAACCCTACACTCATTCAAACCTATCAAATTACTTCAGTGCTACACTAGCTTGACAATTTACAGATGACTCCTAGGGTGAGACAAAATTTCCTCTGTCTATTCAACACAGCATGATTCTTGCTCCAGTTCCAAAGACTTTTCACTCATTCTAAAACCTAAGAATGAGATGAATTTTTATAATTTCAGAATGGAAAAGGATCTCAGTGATAATCTGTTTCAACTTATGGGGAACATCTCCAGTCATAATGATCTATATCTTGCCACTGGTCCCAGATGTCTCCAAAGGAGAAAGTAAGTCTAATGACTTTGTACAATCCTTCCCTCATTCAAATCCATTTTTTAGCTTTGAAAGAATGTTTAAAATTTTTTTATTAATTTATTTACTTTTAATTTACAACATTCAGTTCCACAATTCCTTGAGTTTCACATTTTCTTCCCCTCCCTCTTTTCTCCCCACCCCCCATGGCAGCATACAATCAAATACAGGTTCTATAAATATCTTTGCATTCAACATTAGTCAGGTTGTAAAGAAGGATTATAATCAATGGAATGAACAATGGGAAAGAGGAAACAAAACAAGAGAAAGAGAGCAAGCAGTTTGCTTCAATCTGCATTCAAACTCTGTAGCTCTTTCTCTGAATGTGGACATCTCTTTCATCATGGGTCCTTTGGAGTTGTCTTAGAACCTTTCGTTGCTGAGAGGAGTCCAGTATATCAAGGTTAGTTGTCATACATACCTTCTGTCTGTAATTGTGTACAAATTTCTCCTGATTCTGCCCTTCTCACTCAGCATCAGTGTATATAAGTCTCTACAGGTTATTATGAAGTCTGTCTGCTCCTCATTTCTTATAGCACAATATTATTCCATTACATTCATATAACACAAATTGTTCAGCCATTCCCCAATTGATGGGAATCCCCTTGATTTCCAATTCTTTGCCACCACAAAAAGAGCTGCTATAAATATTTTTGTATATACAGGTCTTCTTCCCACTTCTCTGATCTCTTTGGGATACAACCCCTAAAAGTCATATTGCTGGGCCAAAAGGTATGCACTTATTTATAACTCTTTTGGCACAGTTCCAGATTGCTCTCCAGAATTATTTCAATCAGTTCACAAGTGCACCAACAATGCATTAGTGTTCCAATTTTTCCACATCCTCTCCAGCATTTGTCATTTTAACCATTGCTGGTATAAAGTCTATCTGATCATAGTGCTTAATCCTCTTGATAAGTTGCTGTAATCTTTTTGCTAATATTTTATTTAAAATTTTTGATCATTAGGGAAATCAGTCTATAATTTTCTTTCTCTATTTTGGCTCTTCCTGGTTTCAGTATCAGTACCATATATGTATCATAAAAAATATTTGGTAGGATTCCTTCCTTGCCTATTTTCCCAAATAGTTTGTACAGTATTGGAATTAATTGTTCTTAAAATGTTTACTAGCACTAAATCATAGGAGCTCAAAAGAAGACTCATCCAAATGGCAAACAACTCCAGTATCTCTGCTAAGAAAACCCAAAATAAGGTCATGAAGAGTTTTACACAACTGAAATTACCCAACAACAAAAATAACAACAAAAATTTCAGTGTATGGGTGGAGGAAAGAATCCAGTTAGAGATAAGAATAGGAAAAATGGCAAAGAACATAAGATCTGGCTGTTAAATGAGTGAAAATTTATTTGAAGAGTGAAGTAATGTAAATATTTGGTTTCACAAGGCAGTTTTTTGTTTGAAGGACATATTTATAATGGTAGAAAATTTGTAAACATTTGTTGTATCATGTTTATCATAAGAATATAGATCTGGTCTTAAAAGGAACCTCAGATACCATCTAAGTCCAATCTTCTCATTTTATAAATGGGAAAACTGAGGCCACTTACTAGGGTGATGAAGTTTACCTGTGAACTAAATCTAAAGAGATTCAAATTCATAGTAGAAAAAGTAGAAAAAGACTCATCCAGATGGAGAAAAAGATGACTTCCCTGCTAAAGAATGAGGCTCTGGACAAGTGCTGATGTCTTTGTCTCTCAGCAGATAGGCTTTCCAAGGCTTAAGCAAAAACTCAAGCTTGAGTGTATGAAGTGGCTTAAAAACCAAGTACATAGAGTGGGGGGGATTCTTGGGGGAAGCATGAATAATGCTAACATGTAGAGACATGAGTTTGAATTCTGGTTCTGAAACTTGCTAGCTGTATGACCTAGGACAAATCACTGAGCCTCAATTACCACATCTTCTAAGTGGAGGAAAACATGTCTACCTATTATCCCACCTGGAATTTGTGAAGAAAGCAATTTGCAACCATCAAAGTACCCAAGAAATGTGAGCAACCACTATTGATGTATATCCTGCCTGTTTACACAGGGTTGTCCTTAACCTGGAAAGAAGAAAAGGCAGTTGGGGATCATATTCTCTGGTTATCTGAAACCATACTTTCCATGTAACAGGCTTCATAGATCTTTTTCAATTTGCGGGTAGGAAGCATGCTTTGATGGATACAGGGATAAATCTGTGATTCATCTCAGTGATATGGCTGCTTCCTCCAGTGCTGTGCCATTGTAACACCATGCACAAGCAGCTTCCCAAAAGAATGCTAATGTGGATAGCTTTTAAGGTTCTGATTACACAGCATAGTGAACACTTTATTTATTAAAGAACAAATAAAAGGAAAACATTCACAACAAATCAAGATACAGTATTCACAACATTACATCTTATCACAGAAAATCACAACATAGTGTTCACAACAGCTTATCATTAAAATGGCCACACAATTTTGACCAAAGTGGTCACAGTATTTAGAACAAAGAACAAAAGAACAGTCATCTGGTATTCCTAAGAAGGTTTGCCTCCTTACTCAGTCTTGCAGTTATCTCAGAATACAATAGTCACTCTTCCACTCATGGGGCAACGAGGTTAACTTAATCAGTCACTTATTTAGCAATCAGTTACTAAGTATCATTAATCACTAAATACAATCATTAGAAAATACACAAACCGGGAGGTTAGGTGGCACAGCGAATAGAACACCGGCCCTGGAGTAAGGAGTCCCTGAGTTCAAATCCGGCCTCAGACACTTAACACAAAAAAAAAAAACCTAGCTGTGTGACCTTGAGCAAGTCACTTAACCCCAACTGCCCTCCAAAAACAAAAGGAAAAAAAAAAAAAGAAAGAAAATACACAAACTCTACACACCTTCAGTCAACCCCTCCCTGTTATGTCAGCAACAGGAGACAGAGTTCACATCTTCTGTTTCTTTCACAGAGGTTTGATTAGTTACTAAGGGCTAAGTACCTGCTTATTTGACGTAACACAAAGGGGTCTTCACATTTAAATTAATTACCATTAAAAGGAGCCGCTAGGTGGCACAGTGAATAGAGCACAGGCGCTGGAGTCAGGAGGACCTGAGTACAAATCTGGCCTCAGACGCTTAACACAAAAACTAGCGTGAGACCTTGGGCAAGTCACTTAACCCCAACTGCCCTCCAAAAAAAAAGCAAAAAAAAAAAATTGAAAAAAAAAAAGAATGACCATTACAGACATAGTTTAGAACTTATTCAATAATCATTTCACTGAGGTCCAAATAACATGGTGAGGTGTGTGTGTGTGTGTGTGTGTGTGTGTGTGTGGGCACGCATGCACATAGGTTTGGGGAGGGGGAGCTTTTCTCTTAATTTGTTGACATTGTGTAGAAACCAATGGAACAGGTAGGGTTCTCTCAATTATCCTTTGCTCTTTCTCAGAAGAAATCTGTAATGTCTCTCTTTTACATCCCCTGGTTGGTTACGTATAGCAGCTTACTCATGCCAACTATACGTGGCTCCATACCTCTTTGACTGACCCTCACCTTTAATTCTATGGAGGCTGTGGCATTCCATGACTCATCGCTCTTCAGCATCCATATAAGAATAATAACAAGACTCCGTTTGGGATACTCAACCTTTTCTCAGGGTTCTCAGCCTCCCCTTCCCTCTGACTGGAGGGCTAGAGGGTAGAGTACCAAACTTCTCCCAAACCTTTCCTTTACAGAGGGCCGGGATCTGAACGTCCCCAGGTGACTGCATTTTCTATCACTAAATCTGCTTGGTTTTGACTCGTTGAACCTCAAAACCCCCTGCTGGCGACCTTTCCTCCTCAGCTTCCTTTCGTGTATTATTATCTCCAATTAGATCATCAGTTCTTGGAGGGTAGGGACTGTCTCTCTTTTCTTATCATCCCCAGCACTTAGCACAGGGCCTAATACATTGTTTAATAAATGTTTACTAAGCTGGATTGACTTTTAGAAGATGTAACTTTGTTTCAAGAAGTTTGGGGACTAACAAATGCTATAAATGATGTCTGTATATAAAATATGGAAAAGAAAAATGAAACCAAGACATCTTCCCCAAACCCCTCACCAGCAAGGATGCTTTCTAAATGTGCTTTTTGTGTGTTACTGGTACAGCATATTTATGAAATATGCCTCCTGCCTTGGAATAGTCATGTTAACTACAATCCTGGCAATGACAGTGGCACCAAGGGCACTTATCATCTTACATCTCATGTTTTCCCAGCAAACTCATCTCTTTTTTAAAA